>JAKSZU010000019.1:37151185-37751185 GCA_026018925.1 Tupaia tana | reverse complement strand
GATATCCCGATCTTCCAGGGTTACTCTTACTCTTTAATCTTCTTCACTAATTTACTATACGAAAAAATTAAACATTTTTTTATTATGTATGATTTAAATTGATCACTTCTCTTATTTTTTATACTTGTTTCTTAATTTTTTAAAGTTTTTTATTTCTCTTCTGTGACTGAAAGAGACAAAAAGAGAGGGACAGAGAGAGAATAAGTGAGAGACAGCACGCCCAGGAGTCTTGATGCCGTCCTCCACCCCCAACCCCAGTCAGCCTGGGATTGTGGGAATTCGTGAGCCTGGTTCACTCCGAGAGAGCTCCAGGCACGAACCAGACTCTTCCCACGTGGGTCAGCTTTGCAGGATTGCACTTTATTGCTGTGTCACCTCTAGCCTGTTTCTCTTATTCTTAATATAAAAATATTATCTAGTGTTCTGATGTGCTTAATGTCTGTTGTTATATTTTTTTTCTCAGCCTGTTCCCAAAGCTATATCATAAATGTGTTGACACTTTTACCCAATAGCTTCTTTTACCCAATCTTTTCATAGCACTCTCATAAGGAACCTCTTAATTCTCTAATTTGATTAGGTTTTGGAGTTTGTATTAATTTTACATTCTTACCAGAGTGCCATGTTGAAGGGGAAGTCCAAAGTCTTTGTTTTATAAGGCCCCAGTCCCCACACAGCTGGCTCCTTTATACACCATGGAGGTTGAAGTTTAACGGATCTAACTACTGTGGTTTTTTATTCTAACTTTTTTCTCCCACTCTAACTTTACTACTATATTTCCAAGTAGTACCTAAGAATATCGACAACCCAGAAGGAAATTGTTCATAAATAAGTATCAGTAGAATTAAATGCAAAATAGTTAGTAATCACAAAGTTTATGCAAGTCTCCTAAACACGGTCGTACAAAGCTTCACAGCAGGGATAGGTTCAGGGAAGCGCGTTATTAGTGCTGTCCTGTGTGGGCATCACAGAGTGTGCTTTCATAGACCTAAAAGGTAGAGCCTGCCATACACCTGGCCATATGGCATCTATGGGGAGTTTGTGTGTTATAGGCTATACATGTTTATAGTCGCCTTGTGTGTTATAGGTTATATGTGTATGCAATGGGCTTGCATGTTATAGACTATATGTGTGTATAGTGGGTTTGTATGTTATAGGTCATATGTGTGTGCAGTGGGTTTGCATGTTGTAGGTTGTATGTGTGTAGTGGGTTTGTGTGTTATAGTTTCATGTGTACTTGTTTGTATATTATAGGCCATTTATGTGTGTAGTGGGTTTGTGTGTTACAGGCTATGCGTGTGTGCAGTGGGTTTGCATGTTATTGGCTATACATGTTTGAAGTGGGCTTGTGTGTTATAGGTTATATGAGTGTGTAGTGGGCTTGTGTGTTATAGGCTATACATGTGTGTAGTGGGTTTATGTGTTATAGGCCATACATGTATGTAGTGGGCTTGCGTGTTATAGGTCGTATGCGTGTTTAGTGGGCTTACATGTTATAAGCTATACATGTGTATAGCGGGTTTGTATGTTATAAGCTATAGTGTCTATAATGAGTTTGTATGTTATAGGCTATACGTGTGTATACTGGGTTTGTATGTTATAGGCTATATGTGTGTATAGTGGGTTTGTATGTTATAGGCGACATGAGTATAGTGAGTTTGTATGTTATGGGATATACATGTGTATAGCGGGTTTGTATGTTATAGGCTATAGTGTCTATAATGGGTTTGTATGTAATAGGCTATATGTGTTTGAAATGGGCTTGCATGTTCTAGGCTATACATGTGTATAGTGGGTTTGTGTGTTATGGGCTACATGTGTGTATAGTGGGTTTGTATGTTACAGGCTACACATGTGTATAGTGGGTTTGTATGTTATAGGCCATGCATGTCTATAGTGGGTTTATATGTTATAGGCTATACATGTGTATAGTTTATGGGCTACACGTGTCTATAGTGGATTTGTATGTTATAGGCTATTTGTGTCTATGATGGGTTTGTATGTTACAGGCTACATGTGTGTATACTGGGTTTGTATGTTATAGGCCATATGTGTCTATAGTGGGTTTGTATACTTCCAGGCCGTGATGCACAGCACACCACGAGATTCAGTCAAGCCCCAGAGAGAAGCGATGCGATGAGAGACGGGTAAACACCAGATGTGCCAGCAGAGCACAGCTCCTTGTTTTACAGTATACTTTAATAATAGAAAGAGTACGCTCTAAAATAACGACAGAAAGCAAATACATAACTGGTAACACCATCATTTATTGTTAGCATTATCTACTGTGCATAACTGTGTGCTATACTTTATTTATTTGGTTTTCACTATAGGGGGTGCACACTTGCTGAAGAGAGACAGAGAGAGAGAGAAAGTGAGGAACCACCGCTCCCCAAAGTGGGTGGCCAAGCCTCAAGTCCTTCTCCTCCTGGAATTTTGGGCAAACATGCACACGTGCCTGGCATGATTTTCAATCTTCCAGGTCTGGGACTCAAATTGTGATTAACCATGTAGGAGTCCAGCACCTTAGCCACCACACCACCTGCTGGCCCCAGACTTTTCTATGACTGGCAGTGCACTAGGTTCATTTACACTAGCCTCACCACAAACACATGAGTAACATGTTGTGCTGTGACATTGCTTCTGCTAGGATGGCACGCGTCAGTAGGTGATAGGCATTTTTCAGGTCTACTATAATCTTCGGGGCCCACCGTCACACAGATGGATCGTGCTGGACCCAGACTTCATCATCCAGCAGCTGACTGTAGCTTTCTTCTTCCTTTTCTATAATCTCATAGAAATCTCAGGCTTCTTATTGAAATCTAGACAGGTTCCTGTGATAGGTAGAGAGAACAAGTGAGTCGTCATCCTATCACTGCTGAATTGATTTTTCTAGGAAGAGGAGTCTGTAAAATACAAGCATGTCAATAGCATACAAATCATAAAGTTAATTTCTGTAAGATTTTTAGAACATAAAAGTCAATGGGCTAATTTTCAAGTCAAAAAATAAGATAGTTTTCTTAATAATACCTTCAGTTAGCACTATGACAGGAATAGTATGTGACCAGACTAGAGAATGATTTTGGTGCTGGCTGATATAAATTGGAATAAAGAAGTTTCTTTTTTGTTAACAATTATAAAATTCTTGAGTAGGTGGGAGTTGTTTTGCTTTGGACTTCTTTGGGGGAGGGGGAGAGTCGAGGATAAATGAGTCTGCTTGAGAAATATTAGAAAGCCGTGTTTCAGCAGAGGAGTATCCCTACTGAGCACATAGATAAAATTATACCATGGCCTTCATAGAACAGCTTCTCTAAACTCTTAATCTTCTTAAGTTGTTTTCTGTAGCTGGGTTCTTCTCGGAGGGCCTTACAAAGTAAACTAGGGAAAAATATTTCAGACCTAATAACAATGGTTCTCTTTCAATAAGGTAATTAGGGTGGATTTCTTGCTGTTTTTAAGTAACTATTGGGGGACCAGCAGATGGCATAATGGTTACGTCGCTGGACTCCCCCATGGCCGACAGCAATTCAAGTCCTGGACTCGGGGGCTTGAAACTAAAGCTGGGCACTTATGTGTGCATGACCAGGATTCTGAGAGGAGAATGGAGGTGAAAGGATTGTGGTGTGGCCATCCCTCCTGGGGTGGATTTCTTGCTTTCTGTCTCTCTGTCTTTCCGGCAAGTGCACATGCCCCATAGCAAAAAATCTCTCTTTAAAAAGAAAGGTAACTATTGGGTTTCCTGAAGACCACGCATGTGAGGGATTTTCTTTTAAGTGTGTCTTCCCTAAAATAAGATGCCATGATGTGATGTAGGTCATGATGGATTTGGAGGAAACCTCTGGAAATAGAACAAAGAGGGACTGGCCCTGGGACCTAGTGGTTAGGGGAGTCAGCGCTTACGTGGCCAACCAGTGGCTTGAAAACACTCGGGCAAGTCTGTATGCATGGCCCAAATCCCAATACGATCGAGCAATGCAGACGGGATTGTAACATGGCCCTGCCCCCTCAAGGATGCTTTTTCTCTCTCCCTTTCTCTTTGTCTCTCTTTCTCTGGAGAGTGCACATACCCCTGTAAACTAAAACGAAAGAGTGAGAGAGAAAGAGAGAGAGGAAGGAAGAAAGAAAAGGAGAGAAGGAAGAAAGAAAAAAAGAAAATGGAACGAACAGGAAAAGATGAAAACGTGTGTGTATGTGTGTGTGTGTACGTGTGCATGTGTGTGTGTGTGTGTGTTTCTATATATGTATATAAAGCTCATCCATGCATACGCACATGCGTTTGCATGTACAGTGTACTAAAGCACCCTCAGCATGATCTGGTCTTGCTACAGTGCTTTTCTTCCATCAGGATCTTGGGCATGCACGTATGCGTGGCATGTTTCAGGTCGACAGGGCCAAGGATCCGAACTGTGGCTGGCCATTTTTCATGCTGTGGACTGCACCATCAGGCTTGGCCGAAACACTGCGATCTTTATAAAGTTTTCTTTAGGTGTAAAATTTATTAAAATAAATTTTATTAGTTATGAATACATTTAAATAGTTCTTTCTTATTTTTTAAATTTTATTTCACATTTAATAGTCTTTATAGCACACAATATGATTTTTTTTTGGAGAGGTTTTTTCACTATAGGGCGCGTGCGCTCGCCAGACAGACAGAGAGAGACAGAGAGACAGAAAGCGAGAAATCACCCCCCAGGGGGGATGGTCACGCCGCAATCCCTTCTCCTCCATTCTCCTCTCGGGATCCTGGGCACGCATGCACATGCGCCCGGCGTGAGTTGTAAGCCACCAGGTCCGAGACGCGAACCACGGTCGACTACGTGGGAGTCCAGCGACATAGCCATTACGCTAACTGCTGGTTCCCCACAATATGATTTTTCAAAGCATTTGTGCATTGTATGTCAAACAAGTCCACCATGATACCATATACGTCGGCAGCAGACAACTTTCCATTCTTGTTCTGTTAAATATTTTTTCTGAGCCCCTCCCTCCCACTCCCAACTAGTCACCTCATTTTTTTAAACGTATTTTTCATTTACACTTAATCACTGACATATTTAGTGTACAACATGGTTTTTCTCAGCATGAATCTGATATATATTAGTCAAGTCAAGGATGTTATCATGAGAGGGAGGGGATCAGAGGAATAAACAAATAAAACATTTAATAGGCACACAATTTAAAATAATTCTCATAATAATTTTAGACTTATGCTTCAGACCCTTTAGAGATGATAAGAGTGCTGTATATATCATGGATGCTCAATATTAGTCTATGAATTTACCTTTTAATTAACAGTATTGGCTCAATTCCAGAAGACACCATCCATACAGACAAGAATGGGAAGGTGCTTCGTGGAGTTGTGTAGCAACGTAATTTCTGACTAGGTTAAGGAGGGTTTTTTTTGCCTTTTTTGTTTTTGACTATATTATGTTCACTTATTATGAAATTAGTCGACTTTTCTTCGTAAGACCTTTTTTATAAAAACGATTATATTCCAATGTGCACTGAAATGCATTTCAATGTATAGAAATGATGCTTTTGTGGAGAGTTATTGGCTGCCATTTTCCTTAATAGCGATTTGGCATACAGTTGTTTGTATGGTATGTTATAAATCCCTGGAGAGGAATCATCAAGGTTGAACAGCTCCATTGCAAGTTTTCATGAACAAAAGTGAGATGTATCTCATCACTCCTGTCTGCATTTTATTCCTGTAAGACAAAACAGGCTTGGCAAGCATTTCTATTGCCATAAGAGAGAGACAGTGAGAGGGGCAGTGAGCAATCACCAGACGGGGACGGCCACACCGCAGTCCCTTCTCCTTCTGGCGTTTTGGGCACACACACACACACACACACACACACACACGTGCCTGGCTTGATTTTTAAGCTGCCAGGTCTGGGACTCAAACCACAGTGAACCATGTGGGAGTCCAGCACCTTAACCACCATGCCACCAACTGGCCCCATAGAATCTGTTTATTTTTACTCTTTTGCTTCACTGTATTTACTGTCTTTGAAAGTTTGTTTTGTTTTAATGGGATCTGAATTTGTTCTCTAACATGTATTCTGTTCAAAAAGATTTTTTAATATTAAAAAATATAAAAATGGAAATACAATTTGTTTAAAAAGTATAATCTGACTTTTTAATGCATCCTACATATATACATGCTACACATGTTTCATTATTCCAATCTATAAGCTATTGAATGTCCATTAGTGGATAGCAAATTAGTGTGCTGTATTATTATCGGCATGGAAGTACTATCACTTGACGGCTTATTAGGACTTCTGGGATACGGCAAGGTGCATTTTAATGACGAAAACCCCGCCGTTTAGTGATTTTGCTTAAAGGAGCACCATTTTGTTTTCATTATGTCACTTTGGAAAGCAGAGGCTCCTAGTGAAAGAAACTAGTAAGGTCGCAAACACAAAATGATGGAGTTAAATGCTGAGGAAGAACGATTGGACCTGAACTTTGAGACGGTGGCAAGTCTCTGAGGCCTGAGGTGATTGAAATCAGGTCCTGACTACCGGGTTGACATTGCTTTCTATTTCCAGACTAGGTACCACATGAGGAGATACTGGCTTTGAGTCTTTGAGCAAATGTCTGACCCTCTTCCACAACTGGAAATGAGGAAGAGGTGGAGGGCAATTCTTCACGGGTTCTTCAGCAGGTCACCTTAGCTGATACAGGTCTGAAAGGTGTAGGCGAAGTTGCTACTTCCGTCTTTCCACATTTGGATCAAGAAAAGGCTATCAAATGTTCTGTTTGGTTGGAAAAGCACAACCCCATCCTTAATCGCTACCTGTGAGGTCGATCTGTTGGCTTCAACTAAGAGGAAATGTAATTTGGGCATGTGGTGACCTCTACTTCTGTCCTTCATAACTGTTTAACACTCTGTACTATATAACTTTTCAATATCTGTTTTGCTACTATTTAAATAAAACAATTATGTATACGTACATAAATACACCTTCTTACACAGAAAATATATTCTGATTATCAAGCATTTTCATGTATAGTTCTGTTTTTTATTCTTTGCTCTTTACAGAGAATTTAAATAGAATTAAAAAAAAGACAGAGAGACAGAAACTTCTTGTTTCACTTACTTGTATGGAAGGTCAATATGAAGGGAAAATATGATCTGAAAAAAACTTGCTTCTTAAACCTCAGTCTCCTTATCTGATAATGGTGCTTGTTCTTTCAGAGTTATCATGCCTTCAGTTAAGAGATGGCATGATGTGTTTTTAAAAACAAACAAACAAACAAACAAAAAAAAACAGAGGAACTTGGAAAACTGTTCCCGTGAAGAATTGGGATTCCTTGTGTACCTGTTGACTGAGTGCCCACTCTGCGGGCGTCGACCTCCTTCTGAAGGTGGAAAAGCGAGAAGGACAGAGACACCCCTGCTCCCAAGACAGACCCTTGCACTCTAGAGCAGGAAATTCCTGACACACAGTTCATACCTAAGTGTGTAATTTGTTAGATGATCATGCAGCAGGGATGGACCAAAGGAAAGTTAGAGGTGAAATTTCACATGAGGAGGTCAAAAGACTCTTGGAAAGGGTGTTGAGTCAGGATCTGGAAGAAGTGCACGAGCAAGCACCACAGAAAGAAGTGGGAAGGCCCTGCAGCATGTCAGAGCAGGGGGGAAAGGACACTGGCCTGAAGGGGAAGTGAGGATGGCTGCAAAAAAGACCAGAAATGGAACCCCAGGATCTTAGTAAAAATGCCATGATACCCTGTCATCATTTATTTCCCCATGCACTCTACCGAGTATCCCCACATATATTCCTTTAACCCCAGTGACAACCTGATTAGCTAACCATTTCACATCTGTCTTGTAGTTAGGGAAATTATAGACTGAAAAGCAACCCTACACCTACTAAGTCATCCAAGGACACCTTATATATTCTCCAAAGCCTTTCTTCTTTTTCTCCTCCTCCTCTTTCTCCTCTTTCTTCTCTTTCTTATTCTTTTTTTTTTTAAAGAGAGAGATTTTTGCTATAGGGTGTATGCACTCACTGGAGAGACAAACAGAAAGCGAGGAATAACCCCAAGGAGGCCTGGCCACGCTGCAACGCTTTCTCCTCGATTCTCTTCTTAGAATTTTCAGCATACACACACACACACACACACACACACACACACACACACACACACATCCAGCGTGATTTTCAAACCTCTGGGTCCAGGACTGAAATCGCTGCTGAGCATTTTGGAATCCAGCGCCTCAACCACTGTGCCACCTGCTGGCCCCGAAGTCTTTCTTCTTAACTTGCATTCTCCTCTATAAGGCCTGCAAAGCTCTAGCTACAGATCAATGATTCTCTCCTAGCCTAAGCAAACTCCCTGCTTGAAAAGACCATCCAAAGAGTCAGCAAGACGCTCTCCTGTTCCTTCTCAGAATCTCTGATTAGTCAACCAGAGCTAGAGGCAAGAAAATGTGGTGGAGAAAAGAATTTCACTGGAGTCAGGGAAACTTCGCCTCCACAAGAGGAAGCTACCTGACAGGTCACAGCTAAATTTAGCCGCAAATCGATGCTTTTACTAACTAGTCAGCTGCCCTCCCATTCAGGCCTGCCCAGAGCTGAGGCATGTCTTATTTACGTAAAGGAGCCTTTGTTCTTTCTCATGTCATCATATTTCACCCACCCCCACTCCTCCAAGATTTCAGACAGCAGTGTTCTCAGCGTTCTTGTCCTGGAGCAAGGGTACAGGTTTCTAGGAGGCACTTGAGTATTTACTCCCAGCAACCAGCTTTCCAAGGATGGATGTGTTTGCTGACAAATTGCAGAGATCTGTGATGGCCGTCACTTTGAAAGATAATGAATATGTAAAAGCCATCCTGCACTTGGAAAATAGCTTTCAGTTTCCCATGTCCTTTTTGTCCTCTCCCCACCCCAAAGAAGCGAGTGCAGGTCTTGCTCAGAAAGCACAATTGCTAATGCAGTCTGTGCTGAAGCAGAAGGTATCTGCTGGGGAGCAGGGAGGTTTTCAGCCTTTGCAGAGATCTGGATCTTCTATTGCAAGGAACAATAAATATGCCATAACCACTTCTCCCATACACGCTGGAAGATCCATGCTTGGGTGTTATTCTTTGACCATCTTCGAGAAACTTGGGTTCCCTTTTCTTTTCTTTTTTTTTTTTTTTAAAGAGAGATTTTTGCACTCACTGGAGAGACAGAGACAGACAGTGAGAAATCACCCCCCAGGGAGATGGCCATGCCACAATCCCTTCTGCAGTCTCCTCTTGGGATTTGGGGCATGCATGCACATGTGCCCAGCATGAGTCTCAAGCTGCTGAGTCCAAGACTCAAACCACAGTCAACTCTGTGGGAGTCCAAGGCCTTAACCACTTCGTCACCCTCTGGCCCCAAGTTCCCTTATCTTTAAATACCTAAAACATGGTGAATAGTTGTCGGTGGTGTTAAATAATGTTACTTGCCTTATTCTTTCTAAACAAATTTGAATTCTGCTTTCATTATTTCTTAGAATTAGAACTAGATTATTTATAGCAATTGCAAAATTCTTATGTCCCTGTATTTGAAGAACTGAGGTTGGATAAAGGCGAACACCTTTATCCTTTTATAACTGACAAAATGTGTTCCTGAATTAAACTGCCACTAATTAAAAACTATAAGTAAACATTTGTGAGGAAGGAAAGAACACACACTCATACACGATTTATTGAGAAGACCTAATTTTTGATACTGAAAAGTGAAAATAGGACATTCTTTCCACAATTAATATGGTTAGTAAAAACTACCTCTGTGTCCAAATACCACAAACCAGATTCTGCTTGGTCCTAATACCACTTTGTCGGTTTTGCTTTGTTTTTTAAGAATTTCGAATATGGTGCTTAGTTGGGTGATGGTAAAGATCCTGGAATTGGACTCATACAAAAGCCAGGAGCCGCTAGGTAGTTCTATTACCTGTGTTCTAAAAGCTCAGGGGTGTTTGGGATTTGATTAATATGGCCTTCACCAAAAATACTTACTCCATAAAGCTCTATAAGCAAAAATGGACAGCGCCCCCCATCACCCGGCCTCTCTCCCCATCTTTGGGGGATCCCTGAAGGCGAGGACTTATCTTTCGATCTTTGTAAGGTTGAGTGCCTCGTGGGGAATCTGCCATTTTATCGACTTCGGTGATCACTGAGCACACATTAAATGTCAAATTATTTAAAAATAGGGTTTCTCAACCTTGGGCCTGTTGATATTTGGGGCCCAATCATTCTTTGGGAAGAAAGGGGTTATTCTGTGCATTAAAGAAGGTTGAGTAGTATCGTCGAGTCCTACCCACTAGATGCCAGTAACAGCAGTCATAGCGTGTGCCCTGGGGACAAAGCCACCAACTGAAAACCACTGTTTTGGAGGAGGTGTGACGTCAAGAGTTCACATTTTTTTTTAAACAAAATATGTACTAATTTAAAAATCCCTTTCTCTCTCTCTCTCTCTCTCTCTCTCCACACACACACACACACACACACACACACATTCTTACAGATGAAACATCTGGTTTGGAGTGCTCATTGTAATTTTTTTCTGTAGGAATCATTATGACTCCAGTAAATTGCTCACTAAATTTCATCAGTCGCCGGCGTTCTTGTTCCGATACAGCTAAAGCCTATTGAAATTGATTTTTGTGTCAGCGGCGGAGCAGGGATTCAGTGAGGACATGAAAGCTTCCTTTCATTGCTGGTCTTCCCCGTACTCTTTTAGACTTGGTGGGCCCTAATTATATTCCAGCGCTTTCCCTGCTGACATTTCTTTTGTTTTCATGAGAACTTGTGGAGGTTTGAGGACACTGTGGGAGACAGTTGAGTTCATCAGCAGCCCCAGGACAGGGTCGGATGGGTCCCGTTTGTGTGCCCGCGCCCCGGGAATGACAGCTGGGAGCGCTGTGGTCCTCTGCCCGTGTTCCCCCGCGATGCCGCGTGTGCTTTTCCTCTCTGCACAGTGGTGACCTGGGTGGACCTGCTCCTGCCACCGCAAGTCCAAGGAGGAATGGCTTTCCTCTGCAGCCGTCCACTCGGCGGAAGAGATTATCTTTTTATTATTATTGTCATGTATCTTCCCCCCCCAGTGGCTCGTGGTCCAGAGTCGGGTGGCCCACGTCTGACCATGCAGTCTCTGATGACAAGGGGTAGTGTCTCACTGTGACTGGCAAAGCCATGCGCGGCTGGGAGCGAGGACGGATGGATCTCCTTAGCCTGCAATGGCAGGTGGAAGTGGAGTGAGTCCCGAGGGGCTGCGGGAGCCCCGAGGGGAGGACAGAGTTGCCTCATTAGTACCCGCAGAGAGGGAGCCGTGGGCGTGAGATCTTCAGCGAGGAGCACTGTTCTCCAGGAGTAGCGGTGGTGCTGCCGGGGGTCCTCCCATCTCAGGTACAGGGACACGGGGAGGCACAGCCGGACATGACAGCCTCTGGGCCTTGCTTTTCCCCCTGCAGCCTCTTCTTCTCCCTGACCCTTTCCTCAGGGAAACTGCTGAGATTATGAAACACAGAATGCTAATGTCTTGCTCAGCCTCCAGGGCCTACTCCAGTGACCCAGTTTGTTAACACTCGGAAAAGAAAACAAAACCAGAAGCTCCAGGAGCAGAATGCTCACGTCACATCGGGTGGCTCTCCCTCCCTGCTATGGTATCGCGAGCCGTCCTCATGGTCCCCTTTGTCTTTGACGAGCTTTCTGACACTCCTGAGTGGGCATTTCCCCCAAGCTTCTCAAGCGTCTCCCGGGTGGAGTCCCTGGCGGGTCACTGCCGTCTCTCCTCCTTGTGACTGGTGGCCAGGTAAATGTTCGCGAGGCCTAGAAACCGTGTTCCCAGTCTGATTGAACACCTGCTCCTTGCCATCGCTGGCCTAGGCGGTGTGGGAGGGTTTGACAGGCAGAACGCAGGGTCTCTGTCGTGGAGGAGCTCTCCCTTCTGATGTGTAGAGGCATGTGCCTCAGGACTCAAAGGCGTGCGAACGTTGGGACCTCAGGGGAGACAGGTGGTTCTGGTACAGTTCACAAGGGCTCTTCTCAGCTCTCACACCCAACCCGGGGTAGCCTGCACCAAGAACAGCCCGTCTGTGTCTTCAGGAGGTTACCGGCCTCCTCCACCATCACTGTGTCCACGTATTGTAAGCACTTATTTCTGGACACTTGGGTTTCCTGCAATACTAAAATCCCACCCAGTTGCCCACACTAACAAATCAAAAACAATCATTAGGTTGTACATTTTTAAGTTTTACAATGTTATTAACAGACATTTTAACATGAAAGAACCCTGCTTAAGTTGAGTACCTCATGTTTTCTGAAAAATTAACCACTGTGTTGTTAATTTTCTCCTTTTACTGAAGTTGGGTATAAATTTCCTCTTGAACTGGGGTCCCGCTGCCAGGGATTTTCAATGCCATGTATCTCCAGGTATCGGCCTAACTAGGGCAAGGGAGAGACCGTTGTGCTCTGTGGGGGAAGTGGGGTAGCTGGGGCAGTGGCGGGGCCCCTCAGAAAGGACTCTGTAAGAGACATGGATGCTTGTGATATTTCTACGGCATAAATCAGACAAGAGCATGAGATCTTGGATTCTGCTCGTTCTGGGGTTGAGAAGAGGTGACTGAGAAACGTGTTCTTGGCTGAAGGCCACGGCCCAGAGCTGGTTCTGCTGCTTGTTGAGCTCTTGTCACCCCCCCCCCCCCCCCACCCTCTGCCTCGTCACTGCTGTCACTTCAGCTGTGCGTGCCTTTTCTGGGTACAGGCATTAGGCTTCCTGCCATGGAATCTGCATACATTAACTATTGTCTGCTCAAAATTATGACTATTTGATTTTTTTTTTGTCCCTTAAAGCATCCATTTTGATTAAACACTGAACCACACTGGCAGCACAGAAGGAAGAGGGATCCTCGTCTCTAAGAAAGAGAAACGATGCACAGTCTCCCTCCCCCACCCCACGTCTCTGAGCAAGCCTCAGCTGCCAGTTGCCTTCCCTGCCCCTGAACGGTCTTGACCAATCCATTTGCTGCCAATCAGAGGAGCCAAGCAGAGAAATTCTTGGGGCGCAGTGCTGAAACAGAGGACGGTTACTTGGTAGAACTGTCCTGTGTGGCGAACTGGCTTCACCTTGGCCACAAGACTCAGAGCAGTGGCAGTGGAATTGCAGTTCTGTAGATACACGGAGACACGGCGCATGCAGGCCAAGAAAACATAGACTCCATTCAACCTGAGGAAACCTAGGAGTAGACACAGTACTGAAGTCCCACCCCATGACCCAGAGTAGCAAATTGAACACAATCCTTTCAAACCAACATAAGGTTGTAAAGTTTTAAGTTTTAAACTGTCACTGATGCACACTTTAACATTCTATAAATATTCATGTTCCTTGATCTGAGGATCTTTGGAGTCTTCTCGTAAAGTCTTGTCTACCTCTTTGCCCCAAAACATGTTGTATTGAAGACTGGTCGCATTCCTGGAGGTGTCTCAGTAGGAATCTTAACTAAACTTTCTTAACTGGGAGTGGAACGCAGGTTCGCCTTCATTGTCAACGTTACAGCTCAGAAGTAATTCTCATTTCTCTGTCATCTGTAGGGAGAAGTAAATTGACCTCTCTATAAAATTCAAAAGAACTTCATCCATTTGGACAAATCTTTGAGCTTCTTATTAATGACAGAAATTATTGTAATTCCTGCTCATAGCCCTGCCCTGTTGAGTCCCACACACTCTGTGGCTAGAGAGAAATGTGGAGGGTGAGTCAGGCTGCATGTAGCCATGTGGATGGTACCAAGAACTGGATTGCAGCTCTCAAATCTTACTCCTTCACTCAGTCTGTTATTTAGCAAATATTTACAGAGTCCCTGCTGTGCCAAACACTATGGGAGGCTATCCCAAGATGTATCCTGTCTATTCCCAAGTCTTGTTGATTTGGCCTCTTCGGTACCTCTTGACCATCCGCTTCTCATATTTTCCATCACTTCCATCCCAATCTAAGTTGCATCATACCTCAACTCTCTCCAGGAGGGAGGGGATCTCTGAGACAGCAGCTGCCATTACTGTATGTTCTACACTCCATTTTTTTTTTCTATTTGATTTTATTTATTTCGATGGTTCTTCTAATGCACCATTTGGGAAAAAATATTAACATTCACTTTGATCAGTGGGGTTAGCAGCAGAAGATGCTGTGGAAACGCAAAGGTGGGACACTCATTTGCAACTGAGAAATTGAAGAAGACTTCCTCAATAAAGGCTAAACTGAATCTAAGCTACTAGGAAGGAGAAGGAGCCGTTCTACTGTGTGAAGGCCCTTGGATAGGAAGATGGAAATAGTAGGGGGAATGTCTGCATTGTCAACAACCCCGGTTTGCTTCTGTGCTCTGCTGGAAACAAATGTGCTTCCGGTGACCTAGAAATGAAAGTACTCTTTCTTCCAGGCTAGCCTCAGGCTGGCGGCTCAAAAGCTTTCTTGCTGTTGCTTAGAAAATAACAGCAGTAGCAGAGGTGAGACTTACGTTGTGATTGCAGACAAAACCCTTGTTTTTCTCTTGCATTCATTTTGAGGAGCAGGTAATGGAAGGACGAGAGTACTGTAGTACTTGAGTGACTTAGACTTCGCCTTGATGTTGAATTAATTTATTAGGAATAAGAGCTGGCATTGTTCTTTACCTCAGAGAGGCAGAAGAAAAGAAGGAAGGGAGAAATGTGGATCTGTGTGTCTGAGGAGCAGGTCGACCGTGCCCTCCAGCGCCGAGTGGCCCCCAGCACTCTGCTTTCCCTATTTTGATGCCTTTCTTCCTCTTTTCTTGTGGATGGGCTTTTCATGCTTCAGGGCATTATCTGACTTAGGCTCTGGATCCCACTGGAATATCAATTTTGTTTTTCAAGATCTGTAGTCTATTCACTAGCTTTTGTTATTGTTGGTTATTTCAGTAGGGAAAAAAGAAATCTTAGTTCATTCTTTTATTAAGAAATGACTCAGCAATTGCAATCTGACAGGGCATTTTCTCCTAATTTTGTTGGAGATTTTTTTATTTTTTATTAACTGTTTGTTTCTCTTTAGCCATTTTCTCTTCCTAGATTTTCACTTTCAGTTCTTGGTTGAATATGTATTTTAGATCCAAATTTAGGTAGTATATCTATTTGTATTTTTAATTTTTCTTCTGAGTAGAAATATACTTGGGGGTGATAATTAATCTTCCATTGAAAAATCTCTTATAGTAATATCATCCTTCCTCGTTGCCATGCCACCAAATAGATCAATACATAAGTAAGATTCCATGCAAAACCAACTTTTAATTCAAGTAATGTAAAATATTAAAGGATTCATTTTAAAATTATTTTTAAATTTTAGTGATAACAGTTTGTCAATAGGAGCTCATGACTGAGTGGAATAGTGGGTGGAGTTAGTGTCCCGGGTTTAGGGTCTTGTTGCTGGGAGCTTTTGGCTTCCTCTCTACAAGAAGAAGATTGGGTCGGGAGCCTTAAAGGCTCTCCTACTCCATTTACGTGAGATTTCATACAGTCCCTCTCTAGAAACTGTCTGAACAATGACCAGGCCCCAGGTTTCTAGTGATCCTCAGGTCAGCTGACCCCAGCTGTTCAAGGTCTGCCTTGATCCGGATCCTAATTTGGCTCCACAGTGTCTGGTGATGTAGAAGGGAGCACGGGCTGGGGAGCCTCCCCGGCCCTCCTCGGATCGTCCAAGTTTGACGCTCAGCAGCCTCCTGTGCCAGAGTGGGGACACCTTGACCTGGGACGAGCCGAAGCTGCTGCTTGTTCCACCTCCAGGCGCTCATCGAGGCCAGACTACCATTCCGAGGTGTGCTGTCCAGTCATCTGTCAAACCCCTCGACGATGCTTATTTGAGATTGGGAATGGAATTTTAAATGGAGGAAAAACTAGGTTGTCTTCTTTTCCAGCATTACCTGAAGTGACTTTCACGGTAGTTACTATGAAACAAAACAAACCACCAGGCACCCTAAGTTCTGTTTTATTTACGCCCAGTGCCTCGTGTTTGAAATGTAGCAGGGATCGCTCTCATCCTGTCCCCTCCCTGCCAGCTGGTGCACCCTGAGCTAGACCTGCAGGGTCCTTGGCTTGGCAAGCACTGGCTGTTGAGTATCCTTGTAACAAATCATTCACCCACAGAAGACTCCCTGCTTTGCTACTTTAAGGAGGTAAAAATCTAGTGCAAAATGTGTCACCTCAGGAACTTGCGCAGGGAAGGAGGGGTTGGGAGGCAGAAATCACTAGATTTGTATGGCCAAGCCCGTGCTTGAATCAGGGGAGCTCCACTCGAGGTTCCATTTCAGGAGAAGGTTGAAGCCAGAGGGAAGGAAGGGCAAGGACAGAGGCGCGGAGGGCTCACCATGCAGAAGCAGGAGCACTCCCATTGACTGCAGAGAGGAGGACTGACTGGCAGTGGGCTCTCAGAGGAGGTGGTACTTTAGTTGAATCCAGAAAGAGAGGAAAAGTTTATCGAGGAGTCAAAGGCAAAGAGCATTCCGGACCAAGAAAACACTATCAGAGAAGCAAGAAACGACACAGAACATTTAGAAGGATGCAAACCATTAGGACTAAAGGACCACAGTGTAAGTAAGAGAGGTGGCATGGCAGAAAGTAGGTCACCTTGGGACCAGCAGATGGTGTAGCAGTTACGTTGTTTGGCTCCCACGTGAACGACCGTGGTTCAAGTCCTAGACACGGAGGCTTGAAACTCATGCCAGATGTGTATGTACATGTGCCCAAGATCCCGGAGGAGAATGGAGGAGAAGGGATTACGGTGTGGCCATCCTCCCCGACCCCGGGTGATTTCTCACTTCCCCTCTCAATGTCTCTCTCTCTCTCTCTCTCTCTATCTATCTATCTCTATCTCTCTTTCTCTCTGGCAAGTACACACACCCTAAGTCTAAAACCTCTACCAAAATAAATAAGTTGGTCATCTCAGAAAGGGTCCTGGAAGCTCAATGCAAGAGTTTGCCTTTACCTAGCTATATTCAAAGAATTTCAAAAGATGGTCTAGCCGGTGAAACATTCAGTAGCAAACCAAACTGTAGTACTGGGAGCCACCTGTACAACAGTGGGTTCAAATCCCCAGGTTGGCCTGGAAATGGGCCAGAAGTGTGCACAAGTGCCCAAGGTCCTGACAATCTGGAGGGCTAGGGAAGGAGCACTGTGGTGTGACCAGACCTGGCAGAGGTTACTTCCCTTACTGTGTAGTACTTGTGTGTGCAAACGCAGGTGGTCTATCATGAATAAAATAAATAGAAAATGAAGTTTCAATGTAATTGAAGGACAGTGTCTGTGACCGTTTCAATTGTTGACTTAGTATCTATTTATTTGTGCTTTTAATGAGTGAGGAGGAAAGAAGGGGAACAGGGTGGGGATTTAAAGGTGGAAACACTACTTGAATCAGAGTAAATGGATTTTAAAAGCTGATACAGTGAGAAGGGAAGAGGTAAGTAGAGTGAGCAAAGTGGAGCTAGTAGAGAGAGAAGGGAGAGAAGTGGCAGGGAAAAAGGATAGGCTCAAGAGCATGAAGATACCAGTAGCTCCCGTGTATAAAGCCCATTTACCACAACTAAAAAAAAATTTTTGCCCAGAGCCAGAAGGTGGCATGGCGGTTAAGAAGCAGGACTCCCACATGGTCGATCCCAGTTCAAGTCCCAGACCTGATGGCTTACTCTCTCACTTTCTTTCTATTTCTCTGTCTTTGTCTCATGAGTATATGTGCCACGTAGCAAATTTAATAATAACAACAAATAATATTAAATTTTAAAAAAATTCATTCCAACCAAACTTGCGTGTTTTCCCAAATTCAACTGCTGAATCTAAATCACATCAAACCGATCGTCTTTTCCCAATGGCAAACGTACTGATCTCTTTTACCTGTTGTGGCTGATTCATAAACATGCCCCCCGTCTGCAGGGTGGGCGCTCACTCCAGGCACTGGAACTACAGTAATGAGACATGGACCTTGACTTTATGAAAACTAGTCTAGTGGGGAAGATATTTACAATTAATCATAGGATGGGACAGTAAATAATTCAAGCCGAACAGCTGATCTATACCAGAGACCGTCAAACACATCGTCTCATTTCCTCTTCACTGTGATCCTATGAGCTAGATATTACTATTAGCTAGATATTTCAGATGAGAAACAGGTTTACAGGGCCCGGTGCCTTGCCTAAGGTCATGCAGCTGGAACTGACTGAACTTGGAGGCTGTGTTAGACTGCCCGGTAGCAGTAGGTGGATGTGTCTGGACGCCATATACGCAGTGCCTCAGAGCTCTGCCATGGAGCCAGGATCAGCCTCACAGTGAAGAATGGGACAGTCCATGGGCATCTTGGCTATTGTCTGAGAGTCACATGTAGACGCGAAGTTTTCCCAAGGAGCAGGTGAACAGAGAACTGCTCTCTCGTTCCGTGCCCCATTCGCTCCGGATTCTGCTCAGTGTTGGCGTCTTTGCTGTGCAAAACCCAGAGGTGCCCTCCCGGGGGAAGCAGTTGCTGATACTCCTGTTTCCTTGATCAGAAATGTGGACTGATTGTCATCTGTTTTACTTTAGCTCCCCTTTTCATTGGTAAAGATAAATGAACAGTCTCAAGTGGATGAGAACAGAATCTCATCCAGTGGACACTTTGACAGTGTGGCTATTTTAAGAATCAAGGAGTGCTTTCTGATGGAGGAGATATTTGGAGCTCCTCTACCCAAGCCTAGCCCCCCTTCCTCCTTAGGTAACACCTTGAGAGAAAAGACAGAGTCACGTTGTCCAATACTATGCTTTTAAATTGAACTTGACAACCACCATGAAAATAAATCCCAAAGACAAAGCGATGGAGGATGTTTTACAAAATAAATAGTAAACAGAAATGAATCCTCATTGCATGCAAGGTTCACGAGTGCGTGTCTGAGTGTGTGTGAGTCTGAGTGTGTGTGTGTCTGTCTCCCTCACTGACAAGTCTAACGTTGATACAGGCAATTGTTCTTTATGGTGGGAGCTGAATGCTGAGACTGCTTATCCGAGTTAAGGCCCTGTTATGTACTTTTTTTCTTTGCAGGGTCGTCATGTCAAAACGGGCCAGCTTGCAGCCATCAAGGTTATGGATGTCACAGGGGTAACGTATCTTTATCTTGCCTTTACTATATGTTTGCGATAGGAAAAAAATCGTTTTCCAGAAAAATAGTATTCCTAAATATCTAAGAATTTTCCTCACCTTGTGCTTAACATTAAGAAGTAAACGTGTGCAGCAGCTGACCAAGGAGACCCTGGGTAAACCACTGTACTCAAATGTGATGCCCACCCACTGCCTTAGTTAAAGTGAGTAATGTATGCCACGGATTTACATAAACACAACCACGGGTATTTGCATATGAAGGCCGAAAAAGGATTTCAAGGTATTAAAAGAATAATGCTGAGATTACACAGAAGAAGTAGGTCTTAACAGTTTTCCCAAAGGTCCACATGACACTGGAGTAGACAAGCCTTGGATGGCTTTAAAATCCTAGCGGGATATGTAACATGACTGTTTTCCCGAACAAAACACCACTGACCAAATAATCACAATAACCGTGCATTCTTATTATTATAGAGCAACACTAAAACAAAATTTCTGCCTGGATGATCAAAAGCAATCTAAGAAATAGACTTTATTTTTAATACAATTTAATGCTTTCAATCCTTTTGCTAGGTCTATTTAAACTATTTTAATGCCTTTTCAAGAGTACAGAGTGAAAAGCAGACTTGAAAGGATTCACTGGACATCAAAAGTATGTTAATAATTTTCTATTGTCCTGGGGATTTTTTTTTTCCTGCTGTAAATGAAAGCTAAAAGAGTGAAGTCTTCCATTTGGATTATTCAGTATATATAGAGAGACATCGAATGAATGGGTCACACAAAGATCTCAAGAACCTATATATGAATAAGAAAAACACAATATATCTATATATCAGACTTTAGTCCATAGATTTTGGGCCTATTTTGTTTCATTTGAAAAGTGTATGTTGTATGGTAGTCACCTACCGTAATGCCAGTTTCACTAATTTTCATTTACACATTATACTGATTTTCTTCCTTTAGTTATTATTTATCTGAATTCCTTTTTAAAGAATACATATTTTTAACCAGTAAAAAGTTTCATTCCCATATGCTTATTACTTCCTGGCTAAAGTATGACTTCTTTTTTATTTGTCTTAAATACGTTATTCAAGTTTCAAACATTGTAAAACAGTTCAAATATTTAATCCCAATTAGTCTATTAATTTACTTAGCCTTTACTAAATAGAAAGCTGCATATAGATTATATTAGTTAGGCTTAAGCTCTGTCATTTAAAACAGAAGATAATTCAAAATAACAGGAGATTTAACATGATAGAAGAGTCTTGCTCTCTCATGCTAAAGGAATTACAGGTCAACGGTCTAGGGATGTATGGCAGCGATGTGACAAAATGGAAGGACATTTTTATCTTTCTTCTCCATCATTGTAAAGAGTTTCACAGTTCAAAATGGTTGTCAGATTTCCATTGATCACTCTATGATAACAAAACAAACAAAACACACACGCACACACACAAACCTCAAAAACAAAACTGAGGTGGGAGATGGACAAGCAGAAAGGTGTAGAAGAGTCCCTTTCAGGGCCTTCTTTTCTACTTCCATAAAACATTCCTACATACTTCTGCATTCATTGGCTGTATCTAGCTGCAAGGGAAGCTGGGAAATGCGGTATTTCATTCACCAATGTGCCCACTAATATATAGATTCTATTAGTCAGAAATGAAGGGAAGGTGGATATGGGACGGTCAATTAGCAGGGTCTGACAGAAAAATTCAGAATCAGATGCTTTCAGTCTCTATGTAGAAACCCATCATAAATGGGTAAACCCTTTGCAAAACTCCAATCACAGGACAAATCTCAATTTGCTTTTTTAGCTCGAGTCATACTACTATATTTTCTGTGGACTGAATAGGATCTCCATATAATGAGATGCACTTGGCAGTTTAACAAGTAATGATTGTGGATGGAGTCTAAGCATTTCTGCTGTAGGTTAAGTTCTGTTGTGTAATTCTGAAGAGCCATCGTTGAGACCACTGACTTCATTGATCTCAGTGTAGAAAGTTGTGTTTTTGATGCAGGAATTTTGATGTCATCATTTTTGCATCAAAATACAACTTTGTGCACTGAGATGACTGTGACTTCAGAGCGCTGAATGTCACTCTTCTAGTTTTTAGTTCTAATTGTGAGGCTTAACATTCTGGAAACAACTCTCACTGTTGTCAGAACACGTGCTTGGGATCAAAAACATTAAAGATTTATCCCAAAGTAGGTACTTTTTTGGTTTAAGGGATTTCGTTATGCATCTAAGCCCTACATACAATGCCTTGAGAGACCGTTTTCTCCATCCTCCCAAGGATGGTACTGCCTTAACAGCATGTAGGTATATAGGACAGTTGACCTATTATGGAAATACAATGGACGCTTGTAGCATTGAGGCTCAATTCTGTTGGGGAACCACAGTTTAAAAGGGCTGGTAGTTTCAGTGATTTAGTCACATCATTGAGTATTACTTAACTATTGTTCCTTAACAAGGCAAACATCTATGTCAGGAAATGGTTTTCTTATTGCCATGGTGTCTGATACCACATCAGATGACTTCTGTATCACTCCCTCATACATCACAGCCAACATAAGATTTCCTTTGTGAATCTCCTGTGGAACTTTTAGAAAACAATCTATTCCATTTTGCCACGTTATCTTTTGTGTATTATGGAATGCTGCAAAAGCTTCTTACCAATTATTATAATTGTGCTCATTATAGCTGCTCTGTGAAATACCGAGATGAATTCTCAAAGGTCGTCTTTGTTAATTGTATGTTATGACCTACTGCAAAGTTACTATAGTTTATTGTAATAAAATAATGAAGCCATAAGCTTGAATTCAATTTTTAAATTATTTTTATTCTATACCATATATATATGTGTATATATATATATATATATATATATATATATATGTAGAACATAGCCACAGAGAGAACTGTATATAATGCTTATGTCCTTCTGGCTTTCAAGCTGAGAAACTTCTAACTTTGCCAACATTTGCTTTAGAATTAGTGCTTATACTCAGATGTGATCTTTGAAGTTCTCTCCATTCCTGAAATCATTATGGAAATGTTCCCATTTTATACTTTCTGGGGATTCCTTCCTGGCCAGAGTCGTATACTTGAGATTTGCCGACAACACATAAAGGAAATTGGAACCTCTAGGATGTTTATAAAGTGGTCCACCAGCATCAGGGACTGTCATCACTCCTGTGGTGCTCCTGAGAAACGCAGATGGCTGGCTGGCTGCAGAACGTCTGGGTGTAGCCCCAGAACTTTCCGTTTCTTTTTCTTTTTTTAATTTCTTTTCTTTCTTTTTTTTTTTTTAAGAGAGATTTTTGCTATAGGATGCAACTATTCCATGAGTGAGACAGGGAGAGGGAGACAGAGAGCCACTGCCTCCGACAGAGTCCTGACTCCTGACCTACTTCCACCCAGCCAGCCTGGGCTCAGGGGCACGCATGTACCAGGCACACTCAGGGAAGTCTCTGGACATGAACCCAGAACCCTCCCAAGTGGATCAGCCCGGAAGAGTGTCATGTTTTATCACTGTTCCACTGTTTGACCCCCAGAACATTTTCACCCCATTTCAGAGATGAGAAAACCAATCATTTTTATTCTGTTCCCTAATATAATGTAGCTGGGGGGCCAGCAAATGGCATAGCAATTACATTGCTGGACTCCCACCTGGTCGACCACGGTTTGATTCACAGACCCAGTGGTTTGAAACATGCTGAGCACATATGCGTACGTGCCCAGGATCCTGGAAGAGAATGGAGGAGAAGGGATTGCAGCTTGGCCATCCTCCCTAGGGTGGGGGGGGGGGGGGGGAATTTCTCGCTTTTCCTATCACTGTCTGTGTCTCTGTCTCTTTCCAGCAAGCACACGCACCCTAAGACAAAAACCTCTAAATACATATAACATAGCTGAACAGCCTGAAAATCTAACCCTGTTCCATGTCGACCCTCTTAACCACATTGCTCTAGCTCTTCAGTTCACATAGAAGCCTCTTTTATTTTAATTTCGCATGACTTTTTTCATTGGTTTAGTCAACAAACATCTACTAAACACCTACTTTCTGACAAGCATGGCAAATCTATAGATGAAAAAAAATGCTCTTCATCTGAAGAGAAACTTGCGATAACACAACCCTGCCGTAAATATATATAAGGCTTACACACTTTAAAATAGTATTATAAAATTCATAACTAAGGTTACTCATAAAGTTTGGTGGGGCAGTAAGGGGTAGCCCTCGCTGATTAAGCCCAGGAGGGCAGTCAGGCAAGGACGTGCCCAGCCAGGAATACCATGAGCCAAGGCATGGGGGCTGAGAGCATGTTCCGGGAACTACTGGAGTTCAGTTTTGAGGTAAAAAATACCAAGAAGGGATTGCTACAAGATGAATCTGGACAAAGTATGGCCAAGTCACTAAGGAATTGAATACTGTGACAAAGAATTTGCAAACTTTTCAAACTATATTTTCCCAGTAGAACACTTTGATCAAATAGTCTAAAGGAAAAACTGAGTATAATGATAAAAGAAATACAAGAGAAATACAAGGTGGTTCACTTTAAAAAAAAATGAGGGGGTGAGAGACCATTAAATTCTGGTTCCTTCCTCCAGACCCTGCTAAAGCCAAGTCAGGAACCCGAAATTGAACAGCAGAGTAACATGGTAGGATTTACCTCCTTGAAGGAATCACTTTAACCCCTGTTTCACCAAGTTCCTATTTTGGTCTTACTGAATTCTTATAGATGAAGCTTCCGACCAATCTCCACCTCTTTTTGAAGAGTGGCAAAGTGGATCTCTAATAGCTTCTGATAGAGTGGTTTCCCCTGAAAGACCTCAGTAAATATCTGCTAAAATTAAACAAAAATAGAAAAACAAAAAACTTCTCATCTTGGGTTATTTGGAAGAGTCAAGGCAGCTCAGAATGAGGGTTTCAGGACTACACACTGGCTTGGGGTAAAACTCGTTGCTCTGTGAGGCAGTCCCACAAGGGAGGACTCCTGGTTCGAGTCTGAAGACCTCCCTGGGTACCCCGAGCACACACTTGCCCATGGTGGGGCTGGCCGAGCCTGGGGGTGCACTGCGGCATTGACAACCTATTAGGGGTACTGGCTTTCTCTCTCTCTCCCAAGATATAAGTGATAAGCTTGGGGAGGGACCAGGGAAGTCAGTTCAGTAGAGTGATTAGTAGTACAAGGCATAATAATATTATTAATAGCAACACTATCCTTGGCCAAAGTAAAAATGGCCAAGAAGACTAGGTGTTTATTATTTGCCAAGTGCTGTTCTTAATACTCAATATATATTAACTCGCTGAATCGTCGGAACGACTGTTGTACTAATGAGAAACTGAAAACACAAAAAGCCCAAATGACTTGCTGCAGCCCCACCGGTAGTGAATGGTAGAGTTAGAATTCAAATCCAGCCAGTCAGGGTGTAGACACACTCCTCACACAGTTGTCTTACACGATGAGAAGAGTGAGTCTCTGGAGCATGGTCTTCAGTTTCAGATGGAGCTGTGTTCACATCCTCCTCCTCCCCTCACTGATTCTGACCTTGGGAAAATTTATTTTAAAAAATTAGGATTGGGAGTACGTGGATGTATATGTGTACAAGAGACAGGACATGGACAAACCCAATTTAAGAAGAGAAATGGACTCTACCTCTTTTTTTTTTTTCAAGTTTATTTGATCCATGATAGAAAGTATATACATGCAACATGAAAGAGAGAGAAAGAGAAGGGGAGAGAGAGAATGTGGGGTGGGGGCCATACTCTTCATGGTCTCATTGCAATCGCCTGTCCCCAGCCCTCTAGACCCTCGGGATCTCGGGCACATGCAGACACATTCAGCATGTTTCTGAGCACACCCAGAGATGTGAACCCATGATCAGCTTCCGGACCAGTAGTGCTCACAGTTTTTAGTCTAATCCTAGCCTCAGTTTTCTCTTTGTCTTTTCAAAAGCGTTGTACCTCATCACCCATGATGGGCCACGCTGTGCGAGACTGGGCTGTTTGCGGCCTGGCCGCCTTTCCATTTCCCTGGAAGCTGTCCCTGCCCTACACTAGAAATCTGGGTAAACTTTGGCCCTGAAGGCCTGAGAAATCACCTGCTCCCTTACAAGGCCATGTAAGATCAAGATCGAGTTTGTGTATTAGTGCTGGATACACATGGCCCACGAGGTTCTGTAATTGTGTTTGGAAAAAGTGCAGTTTAGGCCTAAAGCTTAAATGGCTTATATCCCTGCCCTCTTCCCCTTAGTGTTTATTTGTTCGGGGGTTGAAAAGATTAGTAATAATGTTTCCTCTGTATTACACTTTATAACTTTCATATAGTTCATTTAATTTTCACATACACTCACTCACACAAAACTAGGACATAAAGTTTATGTCCGTATCACATTATAGATGAAAAAAGAAATTAAACTCTAAGAAGATGGGTAGTTTCCTAAGATCCCACAGGCAGAGAAGGGTGAAACCCGAACTCGGAATGGACCACCTGCCATCCTCACCCATCTTACCAACCCCAGACCCAAAGCACATGGTGCCAGGTGCCTCAGTTTAACTCTGCAAAATGATGGAGAATGTGCTGACTTCACTCTGACCTTGGGTACTGTTTATTTCAGATTTAATTATACATGGAATTACACTGTTATTAAACTGTTAAGTTCTTTTCTTTTTTTTTGACATTTACTATAAACTACATAGTAAGTTATTGCTAATTTTGATTAAACAGTCATCTTTTTTATTAAGGCTTTTGCCATTGAGTACCTGTGCTTGCCAGAGAGAGAGGGACAGAGAGGGACAGTGAGAGGGGAAGTGAGAACTCACCTTCCAGAGAGATGGCCATGCCACAATCTCTTTTCCCTTCTCCTCCAGGGACTTTGGGCATGTACACACATGTGCCTGACATGGTTTTCAAGCCAGCAGGTCTGGGACCCAAACCACAGTTGGCCGTATGGGAGTCCAGTGCCTTAACCACCACACCACCCAGGTTCTTATTTTCTTAATGGTATATGGTAAGCTGCTTCTGGGCAGTGCTCTCCACTCCTTGCCTTTTTCTCCCACATCAACCACCATCCCGCCGAGAACCCAGAAGGTAGGAGGTCAGTCCTGTGGAGGGGCCTGATCTCTTGCTCAGGGTGACTGAAGCCCGGACTGTCCGGCTGGCGTTGGAAGGCGGTCTGTGTCTCTTATTACCTCTCATAATTTCCCTTCCAATCAAAGCAGCTGCCCACGGAAACCCTCAGGTTTGTTTTTACCCTTCAATGTAGGCTTTCCCTAAGTACATCTACTCTCTCCTACATTCACCCACAATTACTGACCCCACATGGAGAGTTTAAAGTACCTAATATGCACCGTAGCAAGACATCTTAGGTGCCCTAGGGACCCTTCAACAAGCTGAAGGTCTGTGACGGTCACCCTCCCCACGGGCCGGCGGCGAAAGCACAGGCAGTTTCCCTCCGCAGCCGGAAAGGACCTGCTGGCAGCAGCGCGCCACCCCTGCCTCGGCCACCAGCCCAGCCCGCGCCCTCCACCCCATCTCTTGCAGTTCGAGCCACGTGCTTCTCCCAGCCCAGCGTCCCGATGGCATGTTCTATTTTGAGATTACCTTGCTTTGATTTCGTAAAGCCATGTGTAACATGCCTAGTTCTCCTACGTTTGCACATCAGTGTTTTTCACTACAACTGATTTTTGCATGGTCAGGAAAAGTCAGCACTTCACCGCTCTCCTCCTGCTGGTCTCGCTGTTCCTTCAAACCAGCCATGGCGCCCTGGGCTGCGGGCCTTTGGCAGGTCTCTTATTCTCATGTCCCTGGTTGGTGCTGGAGACAGCTTAGAAAGCAAAGGCAGGGTGGGCTCCTGTGTTCCTGGTGGCCAAGCCCAGACGAGGACAAGGACCTTACCCCCTGATCAACGGGGAGGGCAGTTCCGACAGGCGCTGTGGAGGAAGATGCATGATGATCCGGGGGGAGGACCAAGACAGGCTCGTAGGGGAGCTGGGCCGGAAGTGAGATCTGAAGGCAGAGGTGGGTTTGCAACCTATGGGGAAGGGTCCAGCAGCATGCAGGGTCCTATGACTCATCCCTCCACGGCAGTGTGGACGACGGCGACGAATACATGGACGAGTGCAGGAGGCTGTGCCGCAGTGCAGCCGAGATGAGGGGGGACTTGACACCACCTGAAGATGAAGGAACACGTCCCTGAAGAGTGTTGAACTCAGTCAGGAGTGATGTATAGAAATCGTGAGAAGAGGGACCAGCAGGTGGCATAATGGCTACCTCGCTGCACTCCCACGTGGTTGACCACAGGACGAGTCATGGACCCGGTGGCTTGAAGCATGCCTGGTGCAAGTGCGTGCCCAAGATCCCGAGTGGAGAATGGAGGAGAAGGGATTGTGGCATGGCCATCCCCCTGGGGGGGGATTCCTCACTTCCTGTCTCTCTGTCTCTCTGGCAAGCGTACACACCCTATAGCAAAAATCTCTCTAAAAAAAAAAAAAAAAAAGAGAGAGAAAGAAAGAAAGAGAAAGAGAGAAAGAAAAATCTTGTGAAGACAAAGAGAGGGAAAGAAGACATCACATCACATAGGAGACTCCAGACGTACCCGAAGGAGGCCTGCCCCTGCAGGGGACCAGGGAACACACTGTGGATGGCCTTTCAGGCCATGGTCATTTAATATCCTACCCTTGGGACAGCTTTTGCTTATTGGTGCATCTAGAACAATTACACTGGGATGAAAACTTTTCCCACCAATCTCAAAAATAAAGCACTACTTTGCAGCCTACGTGATGTGTACACGTCAATAAAATGAAAGCAATGGGAGGACTCACATTCTCACCAGTAACACCAGGACCTATAAAAAAGGTCCAGAACAAAATGGAGATGCAAGACATGTGTGGGACACAGGTCACCTGCTGGTGACGACGAATGTGGTATTCTCTACCGGACTGGTACGAGCGTATCTCATGTTGGGTAAATTCTCTTTGTAAGCCAAATGATGTATAGTGATCAAATGTTTAAATAATAATAATAATAATAATAATAATAATAATAATAATTGGGACCAGCAGATGGCGTAATGGCTACATCGCTGGACCCCGCAGTTTGTGTCCCAGACCCGGAGGCTTAAACTCACACCAGGCACATGTGCATGTGTGCCCAAGATCCCAAGAGGAGAATGAAGGAGAAGGGATTGTGGCGTGGCCCAACCCTCCCAGGGCAGGGGTGATTTCTCACTTTCTGTCTCTCTGTCTCTCTGTGTCTTTCTGGTGAGTGCACACACCCTATAGCAAAAATCTCTCCAAAAATAATAATAATCCAGAAAAACTAAAATAAATAAATAAATAAATATTAAAATAAAAAAGGTCTAGGTTGGTAGACTACCCATTGACACTCAAATGAATACGATTTGAATATTTGAGGAACCCGACTGTACAGAGCTGTCTTTCTCACCTCCACACTCTCCTGAAGGTGAGGTGGGTCCTTCTTCCTTTTGAACTTCCTCAAATCTAGAGAACTTACCTGTGCTCCCTTTCCCATTGACTTTCATCCTCGTCAGGCAGGCACTTCAGTAAAAGTGGACTTCAAAGACGATGAAGCTAACCAAATTTAAGTCTGAGAGCCTGTGTGTGTGTGTTTTTTTTTTTCCTTTCTTTCTTTCTTTCTTTTCACTGTCCTCAGTCTTTCTTGTACTGGATATGATCAGTGTTGAGTGCTCAGTGGACATAGTTCCTGGGACCTAAAGTACATTTTAGCCCAGTGGTCTGTCCACAGTGACCCCTTCCAGGTGAAGAGACGAGGTACCGCGTCATTTGCTGCACAGACGGACGACCCCCTTCCTCTGCCATCTGTTGCCTTATGAACTTTTTCTTTGTGCTCACAGACAGTGCTTGCTTGTTTATCTCCATGGTAGAAAAAAACTCAAGAAAGAATTTATTATTGAGTTGATATACAGGTGTCAAAGAACAGAAGCTTACTAAAGACTAGATCTTTATAACAGAGTATTTATTTTTTTCTAATATAGGATGAAGAGGAAGAAATCAAACAAGAAATTAACATGTTGAAGAAATATTCTCATCACCGGAATATTGCTACATATTATGGTGCTTTTATCAAAAAGAACCCACCAGGCATGGACGACCAACTTTGGGTATGTAGAACTGTCTGGTTTGCCTTACTTAGATTAGGACCAGTCAGCGTTGAATGCTCTCTCTCTAGTCTTGTGATGAGAGTTGATCTTTGAAACCTGTAGCCTTCATGATTTCTATAATATGTGTTTTCGAGCTTTTCTCCCATTTCCTTACCTCTCAATCTTTTCATTATCTCTAAATCTTTCATTTATCTGTTAGTGTGGACCGTCCCCAAAGGCAGCTGTTAACTTCTCTGGGTTTTTCTTCACTAGTTAACAATGCTTTCTTGGGTTTTGTTGTTGCTAATTTAATTGTTTTTAATTTGCCAGCTGCCTTGTGGGCTCACTAGAGAGAGACAGAGAGAGAAGGGGAAAGTGAGAAAACAACTCCCATGGGAGATGGTCACACTGTAATCCACTCCCTCCATCTCTAACCCCTCCCAGGATTTTGAGCATGCACACACACATCCACGGTGTTTTTCAAGCTGCTGAGACTGGGATTCAACTTTGTTGTCTGCTGTGTGGAATTCAGTCCCCTTAGTCACCGTCATCAGTGGGCCCTGTTGTGTTTTTAGACTATTTTAGGAACCATGCTGTTTACTTTTTATGAATAATATAACTTATTCCAATTCTTGGAGGTGGGCCTTATTATCATTTCCTAGATGACAAAACTAAGGTTCACAGAGAGGAAGGCTGCCCCAAGGTCTATGTAGCAAGCAATAGAGGAGCTAGGATCTAGCCAAGGTGTGTGTGATTCGTGGTCCCTGCCCATCCCTACTGTAGAGATGACTCTGAAATGTCCATTTCAGCCATAGAAGTGAAACACTGGACAGTGTCTTATGCCATGTCAGTACTCTGCAGGTGTTTTCTTTTCCCCCTTGATTCCCTTTGTCCTCTTAGCTCTGTGTCCCAGTCCTGTATCTTTGACAACCTGTAAGACACCTGTAATTGGCACTGTGCATTTTCAGATACGCGTGCAGAGAAAGCAGTAAGCCTGCTTCCCTCTGCAGGGTGTTAACAAGAGGTTGGATGCCCTGCAACTGGATCTCCACCCACCAGTTCTCACCTTGTCCAATTGCTCTCCCCTGGAGAAGGCTGTGGTTGCTGGGAACCCAGAGCCTGCATGCATCTGTGTTTGTTTAGCTCTGCACCATTCATTCAGCCAACAACTCTCTACCAAGCACTTGCTAGGTATAAGGTGGTACTCTTTTAAATGCTCAGGATATATCAATGGACAAAATTGACTTCAGTCCCTACTCTCATGCACCTTACATTCTGAATAAGAACATTATAAAGAATGCTGGAAGCTGATAAGTGTGGTTAATGGGGAGTGCAGGCAATGGTTGTAGTGTTTTATAGATTGAATGTATTTCCCCAAACTTGTATGTTAAAATCATAACCCCCAATGTGATGGTATTAGGAAATGAAACCTTTGGGAAGTGATTAGGTCATAAGGATAGAACCCTTATGATAGTTTTAGCACTCTCATGAAAGGGACCCAGAGAGTTCTTTTGCTCCCTTTCCAAAAAGTCAGGAGTTTGAAACCCAAGAGAGGCCTTCACCAGACCCAAGCATGCTGATGTCTTGATGTGAGACTTCTAACCTCCAGAACTGCTAAAAATAAGTTTCTATGGTTTATAAGCTTTGCTGTTTTGTTATGGCAGCCTAGACTAACCAAGATGCAGTGATATTGGGTCATTGGAAAAGTCATGATATACTTTTACATGGAAAGCAGGAAAAAATATGTCATGACTTTTCTGACAATCAGATAGATAACTCAAGGAAGGGCTTTCTAGGCCTAGTGCTTTCTGAGAGTAAGGAGGAGATCACCGTGACTGGAACAGAGTGGGCAGAAGGGAGAGAATTGGGAGGGGAGAACTGTGGCCAGATAGGCAGGACCTACAGCCACTTGGCAAGACCTCAGCTTTTGCTCTGCATGAGAAGGGGGAGCCATCCGAGGGAAGGCTTTGACGGTGCGGTGGTGGGATCCGACCCACGTATTGACGGGGTCACTCTGATGATTGGGCTGAGAATAGGTCATATAGTGGCAGGGCAGACGCAGGGAGACTGGTTTCGTAAGCAAATTCTCTGCCTGAACTTGGTGCAGGAGCTCTGCGAGGAGTTGGCACTTTCACACCAAGTCACATGTGAGGGATCCTGCATTCCCCTTCCGTTCTCCCCACCTCAAGTTGAATGGAACTAAATGCAGGTGGCAAAACATGCACTACCTGTTGTAGGCCCCACTTTCTGCCTGGCTTGGAAGACAGAGGTCCTGGCGCTTGTCGGCCTCATGCCCACACAGAGGGCAGTTCTGAACACCCCTAGTAGCGACCGTCCAGTAGCTCCCGTGTCATTCAGATGGAGGTGAAAGCTAGGAAAGGCTCGCGAGGGCAAGAGCGTCATTTCTGCTCTCCTGTTTGTTCTTGTATGTTGACAAACTAAGGAGGAATCTGGAAAAGAAAAGGCAGTATAGAAACATAATAGTTAGAAAACTAGTATTCGATTGCAATATGGGGGGAACTGGGTTATTGAATATAATAATGTATACTTAGTGCAAGGCTGCTGGCTCACTAAATATGAATCATTATGAGTTAATAAGACTCATAGCAGGTTATACTCATCACCCGCTTCTTATATGCCAATTACTATGTTTATAATGTCATATTCTTCATTAGACATTTATATCCACTCTACAAATTAAATATTATCATTCTTATTTTTCAGATAAGACTATCAGATTCAGAAAAGCTTAAAAATTTGCCCAACGTACCACAGTTAGTCAAAGAGGAGACCCAGAGTCCTAGCTCACACAGAGCTATCTGATGTCAAAATCAGCCCCTTAAATCCTGCACTCTTCTCCTTTTGGTCTTGAAAAATAGTCCTGAGATCAAAGATTGATGTTCCAAAGAGGACTGAAGCTTTGTGTTTAAAGAACATTATTTTTACTTCACTTTTAATCTTTAGTCCTCGATTTTCCTAATATTCAAAGGGAACAGTAAGACCTGCTAGCTGCTAATAAGACTGATGTGAAGTCTAAACAAGACACTTCAAAAAAGTGCATTAAACCTTTTGGGAATGTTTTATCAAATAGTTGCAAAGGTCACAGGTAGTTGACTCTTTGGATTAATGGCGTTTTGTTAGGATTCCATTTATATGAAGATATTATTATGAATTATATAGAGACATTGCCTATACCAAGCAAGAACAGTACTTTCTAACATTTATTTCCAGTGTTCAGACTACATGAAGTATTCTCCAGGTATTTCTCTGGCTGTGGCTCGAGGACTGAGATTTGTAATATCCCACCAGCCACTTTATGTGCCCTTTCAGGTGCCTGATTGAATTATAATCTGTGCGAATTCTATCAGTCTTTTTAGAGATAAACTCTTGTTTAGTACCAGCTCTTTGTGGAAATACAGCTGCTTTTGATAATGGTCAAGTAATTCTTTATCAACTGCTCAGGGCCTGATCCGGAAATCAAAAAAGGGAGCTTTTTCAATAAAGATTCCAATCTGTCGGAAATAAGGCGGGCTCTGCCACAGCGTCTCATTCTGCTGCGTCTCCATGAGGAGCGGCTCTCCACTTCGCCGCACGCCATTCCGACACGGGAGTAAGAAGTCCGGTCTATTAAGTGGACTCGTTTCTCTAAAATCAGAGCATGAAATCACATATTTTGCTGTCTCTTTTGATACCACCGTAACAATCACAGGGCTTGACTATCTCGTAAAAGGAAATAAATTTCTAATTAGCTTCTGAACGTAGCGTGGTCCAGCAAGCTAGCAGATCATCGTACTGTAATGGCTCACTAAGCCGTCCGTTAGATCGTGACACTGCAGACTTGGAGAGCGTGACGTTAACTAATTATACTGCATGCATGTCTATTAGGCATGAATATTCTAGACCTTGGCCGTAACCTGGCCTGGGGATTGAGAGACCTGGATTCTAGCCTTGTCCCTTTGACCTGTACCTTATAACACTGATACCGTTGGATGAGGTCTGAGTCTGCAGACGGGCAGCCTCCCCATTGGGAGCAACATGCTGCCCGAGCACATGCATTTAGTTAGTTCACATAGGGGCATGGTGTTTTAATCACATCATCATTTAAACAATGGAGCAATTGCACATAAAAGATTGGATATATTTTAAAAAGTTTTGAAAAATCCAGTGAGATCCCTAATCTTCCATTCTTATTCAGCTTCTCGCAGTCCCGTTACTCACCCAGATTGTGTGCAGGACCATCTCAGAGTAAGCTACCGCGGTAAGCAGACATGAACTCATTCAACTACCCGCGAGGGAGCCTTCCAAGCATCTGTATTGAGACCACAGCCCACAAACTTAACTCTGCCACATTTTGGATAGACATTGTTATAGCATCTTGGCTTAGCAAAAACCATGGCCACTTTATTTTTGGTTATTTTAGGAATTAAATGTCAGGTCCTACGGATAAGTGCCATTAAAATTTTAACCATTTGAGCCGAGGCGCTAGCTTGCCAAAATTTCTCTTTTCTTAATTCTGTATATCTGTTTTTTTGTTTGTTTGTTTGTTTTTATTGTTTTAGCCAGTGTTTGCCATTTTTATTAGTAAAGAACTCTCTTCCTTGACATATAGAGGCGAGACCACTTGTCTGGAGAAGTGATTGGATCTCATTATTTGTGATTAAAGGTTTCAGAAGGTTGACTTTAGTAAGTACAGGAGTACCTAAAATGGAGTGGCTGTAATAGTCTGCCAGTTTCAGAGCTGCCTCATTGCTTGACCTGTAGAAACAGAAGGTAAACTACTTAACTGTAAACACAAATCTAAAGGCACAACTAATTGACTACTCTGCAACTAGTCCTGGTGGGCTTTAACAGAGCCATTTTGATGAAATAATGGGCGATTCTTTGACAAGAATGTGAAACTGATTTCTTCTTTTATTCCAAAGAATTTCCAATAAATCGTGTTTAAACTGCTGTTCACCTTGGCAAGCGGCAGACTTTTTTGCATGCACAAAGTTATTTTGTTAATGGTTCATGAACCCTTCTGGTTCCTTTTATACATTAATTTCAAGCCAGTGTCTATATTCCTATTAATTGTGTGCTTCTCAAAATCCTTTGCTACCAAAATGTTTTGTCCTAGATTGTCTAAGGCCAGTATTATTATCTTTTATCTTTTCTTTTCTCTCTCTCTCTCTCTCTCTCTCTCTCTCTTTCATGTATGAGTTTGCTTTTTGTTTTAGCTATAGGACGTGTATGCTCGCCAGGGAGAGAGAGAGAGCGAGAGGGAAAGAGTGGCAGAGAGAGGGACGGCCCACACCACAATCCCTTCTCCTACATTCTTCTCTTGGGACTTTGGGCACACACACATACATGCCTAGGGTGATTTTTCAAGCCACCGAAGACTCAAATCACAGTTGGCCATGTGGGAGTCTAGCACCTTAACCACCATGCCACCTGCTGGTCCCTCTTTTCCCTTCTAATCTATCTGAAAGCTTGCTCCCCTATCCTCACCACTAATTTTTCTATTTGTACGTAATATTCCAAGAATGTTGTGAATTCCTTATATCCTTAAGAGTAGGTTCAGGGAACCAGCAGTTAACGTAATGGCTATGTCACTGGACTCCCACGTAGTCTACCGCAGTTCACATCCCAGACCCGGTGGCTTAAAACTCACGCCGGGCGCGTGTGCGTGCATGCCCAAGATCCTGAGAGGAGAATGGAGGAGAAGAGATTGCGGCGTGACCATCCCCCCTGGGGGGTGATTTCTCGCTTTCTGTCTCTATGTCTCTCTCTCTCTGTCTGGCGAGCGCACGCGCCCTGTAGCAAAAACCTCTCCAAAAAAAAAGAGTAGGTTCGATGATTGGATCGTGGACAAAATGGACATGTAATGATTTACCCTTACCAAGAAATCTGCAGAAGCTCTGCCATGCATGCTGTGCAGTTTGAGCCCAGACACCAAATACAAGAGGCAGCTAGCCTCTCTAGTGTTCCATGAATACCCTCATGCTGACTCGGAGATGTCTGTCTCCTAGGCATAGGCACCTGTTGAGCTTTTCTAGTGGGCCAGTCTTGGGGGCAAGTTTCTGTTGCTAAAAATACCAGTCGCCATTGTCATGGTATAAGGTTGTTCATTATCCAGAAGCTCCATTGACAGAAGCTTTATTGGATATTTCACATCCTTGGGACTCATCTTTTTATCTTTGGATGACAGAACTTAGCTCAAGCATTCTCTTTTCAAGTCTAAAAATAAAATTCAGAATCCAAATGTCTTTTTTTTTCCTCCAAATATATGCTACTTTAAAAGGAAATGTAAAAGGTTGTTTAGGTTGTTTTTCCAAATTTGAAAATTCTCAATAGTTTACTTCAGCAAGTTGATTGAAATGATAAATGCATTTGTATATATACTTTCCAGTTTATGTATTTTATATTTCAATACATGTACAATTTTTATTTAATTGCCAGAAAGTTTGTGTGCTTGCCAAAGAGACAGAAAAAGAGAGCAAGCACCCCCAGTGGGGTGTGGTCATGCCACGGTTCATTTTCCTCCATCCTGTCAGTATTTGGGGCATGCGTGCACACCTGCCTGGCATGTTTGTCAAGCTGCTAGGGCTGCCCCTCAAACTACGGCTGGCCTTGTGGGATCCAACTTCCCTTAACTGCCAGCCCCAAACTTTTTCTTTTCTGTTTTCTTCATTGCCCAGGGCAGACTGCAGCTTGTGTTCCTTCTGCCTTGGCCTTCCCTAGCCACTGGGAGTACAGGTGCTCACCACCATGGTCAGACAACAGCTTGGACTGGGAATTGAACTCTGTCTTCCCCAGTATATTATATTTCAGTTGTGAGTCTTCAGCTACCTTTGGTGAATGAGTCAGTCCTCTGTAACACAGTTACTGAGCTGGCGTTTGGTCTGCCCCTCCGTATAGCTGCCCGTGAGATCTATGGCTATTCCCAGCCACACGTGACAAAAACGCCCTGTGCCTCACTGTTTCTGGACCTTCCAGGGCACTGGGCTGACCCTTGCAGTGTTATGAATTCTCAGAAGTTTATCTTTCCTATTCTTATTTTGGGGGGACCCCTTCAACTCCTTGGTGAAACTCCTTTCTCATTTCAGGAAGACCTTCATCTTCCTGTTCCCCCTTCTTCGCCACCCCTGTTTCCCATCCCTCCTCCTATAAAGGAGGACTGCGTGAGTAGCCATCTACTCTTGTAGGTGACTGACCAGTGACTTTTGGGAAGATTGAGTTCTGCCAGAGTACTCTGGGTTAAAGCCTATAGTTTTAAAAACCATGTTAAGATTTTTTTTCTTATTACAGGAACTTAAAACCAACTCACTAGCAAGTGTGTGAATGCTTTAGAAATCTTCCTGACCTCTTAGATTACATATGAGAATTAACCTTTTTAGATTCTTTGAAAGAGAAGGCTAGAAGTGACCACATCTGGTAATGTCATTCTGAAGGCCTTGGTTCCTTATCAGGCGTGAGCTCAGGGCTAATCAGTGTGTCTCAAAAGCCTTCTGAAATCAGCGGAGACTGAAGACTCTTTCCTTAAAAAATGTCCTGGGGCTGGGTAACATACGCCAAGGCATACTAAGTGCTGTCCTCCAACCTCTAAGAGAAAACATCCCACTTATCAGAAATAGAAGACAACGGACAAAAACATGACCATCACCCGTGCAAGTTGTGAAATCTGTCAGAATTTTCCAACTTAACCTTTATCCCTTAGGTATAAGTAGCTTCCAGGTCAAGCCAGCAGTCCCTTTCCACGATCACTGCGCTTTGTTTTCACACCTCCCAAGCCAAGTCCCAGACTCTGGCAAGCCTGAGCTCATTTCTGTCCCCACTTTCAACTGAATCTCCCTCCTCTCTTCTACGTGGCACGCACGTTTGTGTCAGTTTCTTACTCCGTTATTTGATGATAGGTGATGTTGACTATTTCAACTGTAGGATTCCTTCTAAAGGTCCCCCCAACCCCATCACCACCAACTTCCAAATGGAAAGATCCATTGCCCTGGAATGAACCATTGTCTTCTTGCTGTGTGATACAGATTTGGAAGAAGACACGTGCCATTGGTACTTTGTGATTAATAGAGGACTTAGAAACACATGCCCGATACCCTTCATAAGCATCTTTCAGCCCTGTCTCAACCAGCCAAGTGAAATGGACTTTGGGGAGCTAGTGATGCTACCTCCGAGTCAGAGACTCTTCCCCGTTGCTTTTTCAGTAAATGCAAACAGACCAAAGACTGTGAAAGTAATCAGTATATTCTGAAATTTCTAGATGATGGACCTTTCCACCCATGAATGTTCTCATCCAACCTGTAAGGTTGGTGCTTTGATTTTGTATTGGTCACAGTGGTGGTGGGGGCAGAAGGGTGTTGCTGAGACCAGGATGCTTAGCTGTGCTAACCAACATGACACATCGCTAGTAACTGAGAGCAACATGCTTTTAACCCTGCTCTAGCTCCTTCATGAGTGTGGGCTACGGCTAGCGCTATAGACCATAACTGAGCTCCATTTTCAAATAAATCAATTCAAGAGAGTTGAGGAGAAGGAAAATGACCAGGGCAACAGTTATAAATCATTTGTCCCATGGTAAATTCTCAGTGTTAGCACGTAGAAACCCAGCAAGTCCCAGAATACATTCGTTGAGAACTTTCTTTTGGGGAAAATATTAATGATCCGTTATTTCTTACTTATGAGATGTGAAGTTATTGACTTATTGCTGCTGCGTGTGGCATGTCGAGCCCTGTTTCTGTTTATTAATGTGATGAGGTTGCTTGTGGGGAGGGGGAGTCCCTGCCGTGTGGTGGCAGTAATTATTAGTGTTGCCGTGTGGCTGCAGCAACCAATTGCTAGCAAGTGCTGCTTTCTTTCTTTCTTCCTCCTTTTTTTTTTTAAATCCCATTATATAATTTAACAATCATTTTGTTCCATAGTGAGATGAAAAGAATTGAGCAGCCTTCAGCTGGAGCTGAATGGAGAAGCAAATTGCAGAAATCACTGACATTAGTGCCTGACGAGGGTAGGATTGTTTCCTACTGAATACTTCAAAGTATTTTGTCCAATCTAATTGTGAAAGACTGGAGTCACTAGGCTTCCACTGCTCTCCTTGGGAACTATAATTGCATGGCCTAAGACAGCTCAGTGGTGGGACGCATTCTCCAGCTGATACGGGAGCAGTGGACGTATTCACAGGACAGCTGGTCACTGTGTTTTTCAAAATGGGATTTAGACATGGGCACTAACATGTTTTGCTCACTTGAGAAAATATTCTTGTTCTTCTACCCAAGCATGTTCCCTTGGTTCATCTGCTAGTTTCGATGAATGTTTTCCTACATAATGAGATTTTCTTTAACTTTGTATTATGGAGAATTTCAAAAATACACAGACAGGTAGAACAGTATAGAGAACCAGTGGCCAATCCTACCCCATCCTTCAACTTCCACTTTTCTAGCATAATTTCAAAACAATTCTTATCATTTTTTAAAAATCTGATAAAATACACATAGCATAGCATTTACCTAAATTTACCCATTTTATAATGTATAACTCAGTGACACTGAGTATATTTATGATGTTGTGCAGCTGTTACCTCCGTCTAGTTCCAGAACTTTCTCATCACCCAAGGAGGAAACTATCCCAACAAAGCTGTCACTCCTGTCTCCCTACGCCCCAGTTCCAGGCTCTGGCAGCCACTAGTCTGCTTTCTGTCTATATGAATTTGCCCATTTTGGATATTTCATATAAGTAGAATCATACATTATATGATCTTTTTGTGTCTGCCTTCTTTCATTTAGCATTATGTTTTCACAGTTACCCATGTTGAACTGTGAATCAGTACTTCTTTTTCATGTTTGACTAATATTCCATTGTGTGGATATACCACATTTTGTTTATTCCCCTACCAGTGGACTTTTGGTTATTTTCATCTTTTTACTATAATGAGTAGTGGTGCTTTCAGCATTTATGTACAAGTTTTGTTTGAACATGTGTTTTCTGTTCTTTTGAGTATGTAACTAAAAGTGAAATTTCTGAGTTGTATGTCAAGTCTATGTTTAACTTATTGAGGAACCCATAAACCGTTTGCACATTTACATTTCTGTCAGCAATAGATGAGGATACCAGTTTCTCCACATCCTCACTGACACTTATGATTTTCTGAACTTTTAAAAAATTATCCTAGTGTGTATGAAGTGGCATTTTGTTGTGGTTTTGCACTTTCCTAAGAACTAATGATGTTAAACATGTTTTCAGTGATGTTCATCATTAGCTATTTGTATGTATCCTTTGGATAAATGCCTTTTAAAGTTCTTGTCCTACTTTCAAATTGGGTTGCTTGTCTTTTTCTTGTTGACTTGTAAGAGTTCTTTATGGGGCCAGCAGGTAGCATAGTGGTTAAGGCACTAGACTCCCACGTGGTTGACCATCATTGGGGTTCTGGACTTGGTGGATTAAAACTCATGCCAAGGGACCTGCAGATGGTGTAATGTTTACATTGCTGGACTCCATGTAGTTGAACACAGTTCATGTCCCGGATCCAGTGACTTAAAACTCACACCAGGTGTGTCTGTGTGTGTGTGTTCCCAAAATTCCGAGAGGAGAAGGGAGCAGAAGTGATTGTGGTGTGGCCATCTTCCCTAGGGGGTTATTTCTTGTTTTCTGTCTCTGTCTCCCCAGCAAGCATGTGCAACCTATAGCAAAAATCTCTCTATTAGAAAACACACACACACACACACACACACGCCTCACACACACCTCACACCAATCATGTATGCATGCATGCCCAAAATCCTGAGAGGAGAATGGAGGAGAAGGGATTGCAGTATGACCATCACCCCTGAGGGGTGACTTCTTACTTTCTATCTGTCTCTCTGGTGAGCACATGCATTCTATAACAAAAATCTCTCTCTCAAAAAAAAAAAAAAAAAAAGTTCTTTAGATATTCTTGATACTAGACCCTTATCAATATGTGATTTACAAATATTTTCCCATTGTATGTGTTGTCCTTTCACTTGATAGTGTCCTTTGATGCAGAAAAGCTTATGATTTTGATAAAATTAAATGTTTACAGATTTTTCTTTTGTTGCTTATAGTTTTGTTGTCATATCTAAGAAATCATTGCTGGGAACCAACAGTTAGTGTAATGGCTATGTTGCTGGACTCCCACATAGTCGACCGCGGTTCGCATCCTGGACCTGGTGACTTAAAACTGACGCCAGGCGCGTGTGCGTGCGTGCCCAAGATCCCAAGAGGAGAATGGAGGAGAAGGGATTGCGGCGTGACCATCCCCCTGGGGGGTGATTTCTCGCTTTCTGTCTCTATGTCTCTCTCTGTCTGTCTGGCGAGCGCACATGCCCTATAGCGAAAACCTCTCAAAAAAAAAAAAAAAAGAAATCACTGCTAAGTCCAAGGTTATTGAGATTTAACCCTAATTTTTCTCCTAAGAGTTTTACAGTTTTAGCACTTATATTTAGGCCTTTGATCCATTTTGAGTTCATTGTCTTATATATGATATCAGTTGAAGGTTGGACATCAGTTTTTTGCATGTGGATGTGAATCGTTCCAGCACCAGTAAGTAGGAGATATTATCATCATTTTATTTATTTGTTTGTTTTTGGCCGGATCTCATTATGTGAGAGTCCTCATGCCTCAACCTCCTAAGCATGGCTGGGAGTTCAGGCAGGCACCATCAGGCCCATTTTTTGGGGGTGAATGGGGATGTAATCGGGGTCACCTGTGTGGCCACATAGCATCATCAATCAGGGTCAGCTGCCTCGGCTCAGCCCTATCATGTGATGTTATCAATAAGTATTTCAGCATATTTTGCCCATAAATATTTCTTATTCTAAAAGATAACTTCATTTTTACGTAATCACAATACCATTATCACACTTTAAAAAATTCTAGCCACATTTCCTTTCTATCATCAAACATCTAAGTCTTTATTCGAAGTTGTAACTGTCTCGATCTTTAAAATAATTTTAACTTAGTTTTTCATTTTGCTGTTTATGAGGTACATTGTGATACTTCAATACAGGTATCCTTTGTGTAATAATAAAACCAGGGTAATTAACATATCCATCACCTTAAGCATTTATCTTTTTTTTTTTTTTCTGTGAGACCATTAAAACTCTTCTAGGGTCAGCCTTGTGGCCTCGAAGTTAAAGGAACCAGATCCCACATGGATAATTGGGGTTCAAATCCTGGCCCTGGTGGCTTGAAAAGCACACTAGATGGAAAATATATATATATATATATATATATATATATATATATATATATATATGTGTGTGTGTGTGTGTGTGTGTGTGTATATATATATATATATATATATATATATATATAGCATAAGCATGCTCCATGGGAGCCTCCTTTCTCTCTTTCCTTATCTCTGTCTCTGTGTCTCTCTCTGGCAAGCACACATGCCATCTGGCAAAAATAAGGGGAAAAACAAGGAAAATATCTTCTCTTTTAGCTATCTGAAATATTCAAGGAATGATCATTAGATATAGTCACCCTACTGTGTAATAGAATAGCACCGACCTCTGCCAGCATCTACTCCTGCTATCTAATTAACATTGCACTCACTTACCAAACTTCCCTGTCCCCCTCCCCGCTCAGCCTTCGGTAACTACTACTCTCCTGTCAGCTTCTATGAGATCAGTTGTTTTAGATGCCATGTACCTATGAGAACGTCAGTATTTGTCTTTGTCTGGCTTATTTCACTTAGCATTGCCCTCCAGGCTCATCCATGTTGCTGCTAATGACAGAACTGTATTCTTTTATAGTTGAATGGTATCATACCAGTTCTTTTTACAAATCGTTATCTGAGTGAGGTGTCTCTATTGCAATTTGTTGGTGTATCTTTTCAAAAGCTTTTACACCTATAAGTGTCCCTTACATTTTCCCTTTTTCCACTCCTGCAGTTTATTTGTTGCAGAAACTAGCATCCTACTCTAGATTTTGCTGATCGAGTTTCCATCAGGTAGCTGTTCTTCAGTTCTTTGAATTTCCTGTAAATTGGTGGTTGGTGTTTGAGGCTTGATCAGATTCAGGTTTTTGGTTTTGCTTTTTGGCAAGACTATTGCTTAGGGGATGTTGTGTCCTTTTATCAAGAGGCAATCTGATAAATTTCTTTGTATTTTTTATGTTAGAGGCCATTGATGAGAGCTGCCTTATTCTGTTAGTTTATTAGGGGCTACAAAATAACAACATTCTAATTCTTTCATGTCTTCTTCATCTAGTGGATGGAATATGTGCTTTTCATGAAGGGAAACTTTCCCTCCTTTAGTATCTAATTACCTAGTGGTAAAATCTATATAAAATTGATAGAAACTCTTGATCCTTTGTCTTTACTTGACAGTTCTCAAATAAGAAGTTAATTCTTTATTTCTTCTAATAATACCAGTTATATTCTTTTGGTGAATGACTTTACTCTGTGTTTAACTTTGCATATTTAATTTGTTTCTAGGTGTTGCAGTTATTATTCTTTTTTCTTACTTGAAATTATGCATTTATGTATAGATGTTTTGTTTTTCCATGAGGACAATGAAGCTGAGCGGTCACATGCTGCTCGGGAGCCGGTCTGGTTCGCGTCCACTGCCACACTGCAGCAGCCCGGAATAGATGGTGGTAGTCCATCCACCTGTCCGTTCCATGATGTCAGATTGTGCCTCTCTTGCCCACCGTTATTTCCCTGGGATCCAGATTATACTAGTCTTGATAAATACTCATTGAAGTAAAGAATACCAGCAGGTGGCATGGGTTTAAGGCAGCTGGATCCCACATAGCCAGCTGTGTGGTTCAGGTCCCAGACCTGGTGGCTTGAGTGTATGCCCAAAACCGTAGATAGAGAATGGGGAAGACACAGCAGCATGGCCATCCCCCCAGAAGGTGTTGCTCACTTTCTTTCAGTCTTTCTGGCAAGTGCACACACTCTACAGCAAACTTTTTAAAAACATGAAAGCCTCAGTAACCCTAAAAATGGGTTAGGAGGGCTAGCCAACGGCATGGTGATTAAAGGGGCTGGATAGAGCTCACATGACTGACTGCACAGTTCCTGTCCCAGATTCAGTGGGCACGTACACATGCATGTCAGAACCCCGAGAGGAGAATAGAGAGGAGATTGCAGCATGGCCACCCCTTCTTGCCTGTTTGACACTCGCTTTCTTGTAATACCATTTCTGGTTCTTTCCTTTTGCAATTATTGTTCTTATCAGTGCCCAAATTATCCTGTCTTTGGCCATTGGAGTGTCATCAAATTGACACCCTTTTTACTTGGATTTTGGTCATTTCTTGACTTTCTATATGTAATTTTCCCACTCTTATCTAGTTGGAATGGCACATCCCAAATTTCCCCACCGAGCCTTCTGATAGGTCTCAAAACTTCGGATGGCTCTTTGGAGAAGATGGGAGGGTTTCCCTTGTTCTTGGAGTCATAAGAAGATAAGTCAGAATGAACATTGGAAACTCACTCTTGGGACTCATTTCACGAGATTTTATTGAGTTTCCATTAGGCATACAAAGAGGAAGAAAGCGATTTCTGTGTGAAGATTGTGTAGTTTGGTGGGAAATCTTTAAGGACCTGGTGACACAATGCTGGTGTCAGAAATCTACATTTGTACAAAGCCCAAACTGGCAGTGCGATTTTATTATGGCTTTGTTTTAGTTCTGTCTCAAGTGGGAAAATGATTGCTAGTTATTGTGATTTTTTTTAATTGCTAGAGAGAGAATGTACTCATCAGAGAAAGAGAGTGAAAACAAAACTACCCCTCGTGGGTCCTGGTCACGCTGTAGTCCTCTTTCTCTGCTTCTCTATTCCATCAGGACTTCAGTCATACACACATGTGCCCAGCATGTTTTTCAAGCCACCAGGGCCAGGATTTGAACCATGGTTAGTCACGTGGGATCCAGCTCTTCATGCACAGTGCTTAACCACTGCACAATGGAACCAACCCCTCGAATTTTTTATATACCTATGAAAAAATACTATAAATGCTCAATAAGCTGATATTTATTGAAGACCTTTTTTTGAGGAAGGAAAGGTAGGCCTACAAGATGGATGTAAAAGCACATGGATTGCTTTTTCCCTTCTGGTCTCTACTTCCCTGTTAAGGATGGGCAATGTTTATTTTCTGTCTGTTTTATAAAGTTGCTGAGTACTGTAATGAGTTTATATTTATAGAGCACTTGGATCTTTTTGGATGAAAGGTGCTAAATTAGAGTTTATTGTTTATTGAATTTATTTGATGTGTCCAACCTCCTGGGAACATTTGCTGAAGTTAATTAAAAACAGATAGTCCTCACTCCGACGCATACAGTGCCACTTACAAACCAATCACATAAACAGTGTGGCTTCTATGGGCCTAACTCGGGAACCTAGAGAAGCACAGTTATTTCCGGCAGGAGGACGATCCTACTTTTATGGGAGGGATGAATTTGACTGCTAGGTAAAAACACAGACATGCTCTCAACCATGTCTGAGCCCCCATTTTAAAAAATACATAGAACCCAGAGATCTTCCTAAATTTCCAAATATAACTTAAATGTTAAAAAAAAAATCGCAAATAACCTTTCCTATCATTTTGGAAGAAAAGAAGGTACGAGTCTGTGTCTTATATACAGTTCTTATGATCCTTTCTTCTCTCAGGAGTGACAGTCCACCTCAGCCACCTGGAACACCTGTGCTGGCTTAACCCAACCTAGGGGCGTCGGTGAGGTGCACTCGTAACATGGCTTGTTTTCTCCCTTTGCCAGTTGGTGATGGAGTTTTGTGGCGCTGGCTCTGTCACGGACCTGATCAAGAACACAAAAGGGAACACATTGAAAGAGGAGTGGACCGCGTACATCTGCCGAGAAATCTTACGGGTAGGTGACCGGGAGGACTGGCTTACCGCCTGAAGTCTGTGGGAAACACAGTATAACTTGGAAAGTGTTGTCTTTGTTCTAGACTTCTAGTGACATTCAAACACAGCAGAAATGTCTTAAAGACGCCTTCTCATGGGGGTGCTGGGGGGTGTCATTTGGTGTGCTGGGCTGTTCTAATAATTGGCCATGCAGTTTTACATGGAGGCTGACATCTAAAGATTTCCCTTAGCAAGGAAAGGGAAATAGCATTTTCAATGATATTTTCTACTGGAAATCTGATTTTAGATCAGAAAGAGTCTCACTTAGGATATGGATTGTTTGAAGAGCTATTTTGACTACTCACTTGAGTTATCTATTTGTGAAAGTTTATAACTAATTTATATAACTAATATAATGCCTTCCCACCACTTAAAGTCTATATGGATACTATGACTTTAGTTGTTTCTGTACATACAATCTAGTTTAATGGATTTTACCTCTTAAAAGTCTTGGGGACTTAATAAATTAAATTAATCAAAATAGCTAGACAAGACTATGCCTGTTTGCCCACAGATTCCACAATCAGGCAATCTACACAATACTGTCAAATTTGTAGAGCTCAGTTAAAGAAGAAGAATGTATGTGGGTATCTTTTCGTTCATTCAGCCTTGTTTAATTATCTCTTGCTACTAACATGGAGGCCATTATATGTCCACTGAGCATTCCCACTAGTTCTGTTTGGTAATCATTACTTATTTATAAGCTCTGCCTTCTTAATTGGAAGGAACAAAAGTTAAAAATGTTTTTCATTATGTGTCTAACATATGCTTTGAGAGATAGATAATGTGCTGTGGATGGAAGGATGAATTGACAGAATTTAAGAAAGAAGGCATAAACAGATTATGTCTATTCATTAAATGCAAAGTAGGTCAGTAGATTCATTAAATGCAAAGGAGACAAATAGAAAATGAGTTTTAAAAATGACAACATTGACGTAGCATAAAAAATAATCAAATACTTATAGATTTACAGAAAGATATGAATAACTTCTATCCTAAAGACTACAAATTATTATTGAGAGAAATTAAAGACCTTAATAAATGGAAGTATATACCATTTCATTAAAATGCTCTCTACTGTAAAGATGTAATTTCTCCCAATTTGATTCATGGTTTCATTGAAGTCCCAACTAAAGTCCCTGATGGTATATTTGTGGAAGTTGACAAGATAATTTTGTAAAATTATATGAAACTGCAAAGGGCCGTGAATAACCAAAGCGATCTTGAAGAAGAACAAAGTGGAGGAGTTATTATGAAGCTACTAAGTAATTAAGACAGAGTAATAGTGTTCCAAGATTAGATGATGGCCAAGGAACTGACTCGAGAGTCTAGGAAGTGACTCAGGCCATGCGGACGCCTGGTCTATGACGAAGGAAATGCTTCTGCGTGTGAGGACAGGGTGCTGAGCAGTGATCATGCTGGTCAGTGCAATGGCCTGGTGAGAGCATGGAGCTCGACTCCTGCTTTATACCATATTCAAAACTTTATTCTAGCTGGACTATAGATGTAAATGGGAAAGATAGAACAACTGAAGCTCCTGGAAAAAACCCTGGGATAATACCTCTACGGCGTGGAGTAGGCAAAATGATCTCTTAAACAGAACACAAAACAAATGTGAAGGGAAAGCAAGGGGCCTGGCTGTTGGTCTCCTCCATTTCTAGTGTTTGGCTCCAAGTTGTCTTGATATGCCGTTGTATGAACTTTATTTCCCTTTCTGACTTAAAATTTTGCTGAGAGAGAGCCAGGTGGATTATTTAGTCATCAAATCACTCATGGGTGCTAACCACCTGTCATTTTCCGGGGCTGGTCCTCCTCCCTGTGCCTCTCTGCCCTGCTGGGTGACCCCGCAGGGACTCAGAGGGTGTGAGAGCAGCAGGGATGTTTCGCCCCAGGGGCATCTTTCAAAACTTTGTGTGGAAACTGTGGGGGTTTTCCTCTCCTCCTTCCAGTACTTTCTCCCAAATGGCACAGCGTGTGAGATAAGGTGATTTGTTAGATGAAACCTCTGATCGCCTGACGGTCCCTGACCACAGAAGTTTCCGAGATGTCCCTGCATGCGCTGGGCGACCTCATCAAACACAGCCTTCAGCTCACCGTGTGCTCTGGTGTCTTTCCAGCCCCTTCAGTGATGAAGGAGGGAAGAGGATCCTCAGTCCCTGAGGAGTTTATGTGCTGTGAAAACCAGATTTAAAACTGTTGAATGTCTTACCTTGAGTAAAACTGACTAGATAGAAAGTCATTTTTTTTTTGTTATGACACTTCAAACTGTCCTGTCACACAGCTTAAACTGATGTTCCTAAAGGTATATATGAATCTTTTTGGACATCTGGAGTCACAAGCTGAATGTCTCCAACACAGCAATTCATGGTTTTTGTTTCATTTTGCGTCAACCTCGTCTTTCATGCCGTGGTTTTGTTGTGGAGGAAAATTAAAAGAGCCGAAATAAATAATAAAATGACAGCACTTGGGGACCCAGTACTTTAAGTTATCAGATGTTGGCATAACATAATTTGCTTCACGACTCCAGTTTTAGATTCCTTTAGGTTATCATTTATCTGAAAACTAGGTGACTACCTTAGAGTAGGCCTATAGCTTATAGAACTCACATCACAAAGATGTCCAGATCAATAACTCGTGGAGAAAGAGAACACAGTCAGGTTTGGAGGTACCAAATCATCATCTCACATAATGAGCACAAAGACACAAATATAACGCACTAAAAATAACAATGAAAAATGCCAGCAAGGGAAATAGAAATTATTTTTCTTTCCAACGTGAGCCACATTGGCTAAAGTCAACGAGAATCTTCTTGGCTGGTTTAAGAGATATTTTATAGTGCTTAATTAAAATTGTATTATGTAAGGTAATGTTTACATTTTAATTCAAATGTTGCTCCCCCAAAAGGTGAAGATTCAGTTAAGTCAGGGTAATTTTAATTTTCAGTGTAGAGACTTTACAGATGTTTCTGTAACAAACTCGGCCATTCAGTCCTCACTGTTCACAATACTGTGAAACTCAGGTGCGTCACACTGTATCACCCTGTGCGTGCCGAAGGTCAGATCCTATATGCAGGCGTTTGGTTTAACACAGCACCGTGCGTGGCAGGGGCTGCCTGCGTGTTTCCGTTGATATAGATCAGTTGCCTATAACTCAGAGCAGCGCCGTGAGCACATGAAAGGTGTGAACACAGTTCTGAGAGTATCTCTGAGTAAGTGCAGCTCGTTTGTGGGCCACTACAATCCAAAACAGTTGATTGCATCTTGGCTGATGTTCCTGTTAACACTTCTCAACTCTCCACCATTCCAGGGGCTGAGTCATCTGCACCAGCATAAAGTGATCCATCGAGATATTAAAGGGCAAAATGTGCTGCTGACTGAAAATGCAGAAGTTAAACTAGGTAAGAGTTGAACCCAGTGAGTTTAGGAATGTTAGGAATTGGCGAGATTTTTTTTTTTGTAACAGCTTGTGTTTTATACTTTGTGGAAGTTTATCACTGTGGATTTAGAGGGTATTGTCCTCAAAATGGAAAGAAAAATTCTTTGTCTATTTATTTTCTTTTTTGGGGAGAGGTTTTTGCTATAGGGCATGTGTGCTCGCCAGAAAGACAGAGAGAGACAGAAAACAAGAAACCACCCCCCAGGGGAGATGGCCACGCCACAATCCCTTCTCCTCTAATCTCTCAGGATCTTGGACACACATGCACACACGCCCAGTGTGAGTTTAAGCCACCGGTCCAGGACTTGAACCTCAGTCAACTACATGGGAGTCTAGCAACATAGCCATTATGCCAACTGCTGGTCCCTCTTTATCTACTTATTTTCTAGCAGCATTGTATATTGTATATTGTATATTGTATGGCAAACAACACTATCTATTTCATCTATGTGTAGAATAATTGAGACTTTTTTCCAGTAAAGATTAGAAGGGACCGACCTTGAAATGATCCTCTGTGTCTTATAGTGTATTTATATTGTTGCTGCTATAACAGAACACCAGTCGCAAAATTATGATTTCATCCATACGAGATACCTTGAGTAGTCAAATTCATAGAGACAGAAAAACAGAATGATCATTTCCAGGGACTGGGGCCTGAGGGGGACTTACAGTTTAACGGGTACAGAGTTTCAGCTGGAGAAGATGAAAGAGTTCCAGAGATAAATGGTGGTAATGCTTACACAATGATGTGAATGTATATAATGCTATAAATGGGGATACTTGAAAATGTTTATGGTAATAAATGTTATATTATGTACATCTTACCACAATAAAAAAAATACACATTCATTTTCATCATTAAAGCTTAACCTTTATTCATATGTCTCCTCTTAAATAGTGGACTTTGGAGTTAGTGCCCAGCTGGACAGAACAGTGGGCAGAAGGAATACGTTCATTGGGACTCCATACTGGATGGCCCCAGAAGTTATCGCCTGTGACGAAAACCCAGATGCCACATATGATTTCAAGGTATGGCTTCTCCTTAGGTTTCAGAACTGTGCCTGTCAGCCCCTCCTGGGTCTCACGATGGTAGAATGTTCACATGCCATTGGATTCATGATGTATGTGATCCAGAGAGTAAGCCCAAAAATACTATTGGAATTTAAAATGATTAAATACACATAAACGAGGACTGGCAGTTAGCGTAATGGCTGTGTCGCTGGACTCCCGGACCCGGTGACTTAAACCTGGGCGCATGTGCGTGCGTGCCCAAGATCCCGAGAGGAGAATGGAAGAGAAGGGATTGCAGCATGGCCATCCCCCCTGGGGGGTGATTTCTCACTTTCTGTCTCTCTGTCTCTCTCTGTCTTTCTGGCGAGTACACACGCCCTATAGCAAAAACCTCTAAAAAAAAAAAAAAAAAAAGAAATGTAAGTGAAAGTCTTTCAGTGAACCAACACATCATATCCTATTGACGGTTCATTTAAAAAAGTTTAAAAACTAAAGGTTAAATCATATTTTATATTCTTTAGAATTTGCTCTTCTTTTCCGAGGAAAATAGATTTCTACTTCGGTTACAGTTTAGATTTTTGGGAACGTATATAATCTGCTAGCATGTTATATTAGAAGAAACAAAGGTGTGAATTTTTGTTTCGGGTCACTTTTTTTATTAAGAATAGTTAGACTGATTCAACGGTACATTGCTCAAAATATGACCGAGATTGCTCTTCTGAGAGAAGAGTCCAAGCGGGTTGTTGGTAAGTGCTTTGTGCTGTTTCTGTAGCCTGGAGTAGTATTTCCCAGAAATTGGACTTGTGGCAAGTCACTTTGTCTTGTAACTAGAAACTTTCTGTAAATTCAAAGCAGCACTGACATAGTGGTGACAGTTGTACCCTTCTCTGGAATGTCCTCCTCTTTTCTATGATGCTAGCCAGATGTCAAATGTAAGTTTGGGTAATGGCTCGATCAGCCATTGAGGTCAGGTGACACTGCTTTCTCATGAGCTGTGGCTAAAAGTCACGGCAATAAAATCAGGAGCAATGGAGTCTAAGAAATGTTGGGCCATGCACCAGGCAGAGAGACACCCCATGGTCTTTGTGTAAATCACAGGACAACCTGGGACAAAACTCGATGCTACCTGGACTGGTTTAGAAGGTGAACAGACTTTTCACCAAAGGACTTTAGTAACCCTCTCAAAATACCCTCATCATCACATATAAGTCAAGTGAGGCCAGAGGTTTCTGTAAGTACTCACCTATTTAGTGATCTTCTTAGAGCTGGGACTTGAACCTAGGCCTCCCAGCCCTCTATGTAGCGTTCTGACCAGTGTATACCTGTAATATACCTGCCCCTCTGCAATGTACTTCCAGATAAATGTCCAATTTACCAACCAAATACCTCTGAAGCGTGTGTCAGAAGAATTGCTCTTCAAAAGAATGTGTTTAGTCCTCCAGAATATGGGGTTATTAGAGAAATCAGGTCACAAAGATGCCAACACTGCAGTGTCTTCAGGAGCCAGTGTCTCGGGGCATTGACAAAATTATTTGCTTCTTTGGGGAGATCCAAGCTCAAAGATTTGAAAACATAACAATCTACTGTAAATTTCTCCCTTACTTCAAAGTTAGTCACTGTAATAACCTGACAACAGTCTGTCTGTAAACAGCTGCCAAGTTAAAAATTAATCGCCTGCCAAAATAGATGTCACATATTTAAACTGCTAATGATAAGACCATTTAAATCATTCCATTTGCAGAACCCATCAGAGGAGCCACTACAGAATGCACATCCTAGGCCAGATATGCATCCGTAATTGGCCATAACAGTTCTTCAAATCGAAGTTACACGTACAAGCGCCAACTGGTTCTACATTTATGACCTGATGTTTTAGATGACTTTATAACATGCCATGGGAAATCAGAGTGTTTTAGACTCTTTACTCTCAGCTTAAACATTTTTTTTGTATTTTTTTTTCGATTTCTTTTATACATTCAATCACATGTGTCACTTAGCTTGCAAAGGGAGTATTCCAACAAGTATACATTTCTCACCAGTCCAGTTGAGAATACTATACATGTTATCTTCAACTGATAATGGCCTATTTCTTTGTCCCGTAACCGCCTTGCCTCTATTTTTCTCCTTAATGTCTTTCCTCAAACTCTCCTCTTGCTTAAACTTTTAAGTATTGTGAGGCCAGCAGATGCCATAATGGTTATGTTGCTGGACTCCCATGTAGTCGACCATAGTTCACATTCCAGATCCGGTCACGTAAGGCTCATACTGGGCACATGTGCCTGCATGCCCAAAATTCTGAGAGGAGAGTAGAGGAGAGGGATTGCAGTGTGGCCATCCCCCTGGTAGGTGATTTCTTGCTTTCTGTCTCTCTGGCGAGCGCATGTGCTCTATAGCAAAAATCTCTTAAAAAAAAAAAAAAAAAAAAAAAACAACTGACAAGTCTTGTGACTGGCCGCATCTATGTGGGGGTTTTGTTCTGTGACATAAAGTAGATCCCTGGGACTGACTTGTCTTTACCAGAGTAACTAGAAGAGGACGTTCTTCTGACCAAGCCAAAGCTTGGATTTAAACTGATTATCTTAGTCCTCTTTCCTCAAATTATAGCTCAAGACTATAGTCTGGGATCAGTGTGACGTCTTTGGGGCCGATACCTAGCCCCAGGTGTGGACAGAGCCTGGTGTGTGAGTAGCTCAGGAGGAAATCTTGCTGCAGTGTGACGCTGGAGTTCCGGGGACGCTGTGTGACTGTCAAAGCATCCTGAGACATGAAAACAAGGGAAGATTAATTTCTGTGTCTTTCATCAAAACATAAGAATCCTATAGAGAGATTAGCTTGAACTATATCAGTCATTTAGAGCTTGGCACAAATGCCACAGTGTAGTTTGCACAAAAGGGGAGAAAAGAACCTGAAGGCCACTGGTCCCTCGTCACGAGTGAAATGCAAAGCGTGACAACAGCTCCAGTCAGGAAGACCAGGCAGGAAGGAAGGTTTGGGGGATATTTGAAGATTTATTTCAACTACTTCTCAATTTTACTAAAGAAGCTAATCTTTAGATAATCTTTCTACATTTTTTGGGGGGGACACCATAGCTTATCAATTTTTCTATTGCGTATTCTTAGGGATATGACTTGTGTCCAGGAAACAACATAACAATACATTGACTTTCAAAGTCCTTTTGTCATTCACTTGGCGTGTGTTTACGTCATACCCGATGTGTGTTCGGAATTCACCGGGCTCTGTCCCTGCAGGTTCCTACTGGAGAGTTCAGTGGAGACGCTGTCAGAGCTCGGGATTCGGTCTTTTTTCTTTTTCTTTTTTTATTTTTGGAGAGGTTTTTGCTATAGGGCGCATGCGCTCTCCAGAAAGACAGAGAGGGACAGAGAGATAGAAAGCAAGAAATCACCCCCCAGGGGGGATGGCCACGCTGCAATCCCTTCTTCTCTGTTCTTCTCTCGGGATCTTGGGCACGCACACTCACGCGCCTGGCGTGAGTTTAGGCCACTGGGTCCAGGACTCGAACCGCGGTCAACCACATGGGAGTCCAGCGACATAGCCATTACGCTAACTGCTGGTCCCTGTCTCATAGTCCTTTTGACTCAAGCTGATGTCAACACCTTGGGCTCTTGTGTTGTGTTGTGGGTACTCTCTGCCCAGAGCACGCGCTTAGAATAAAAGAAGATGTGAAGGCTCCTGGATTTAGTAGAGCCCTTGCTTTAAAATGCAGACAAAATGCAAAAGGGGAAAGTATAGTGTAGTTTTAATTGACTTATTATTTATTGGTGATTACTTATTAGCTCTTTATTATTTGATGTATCAAAGATGTCTTTAAAAACTCCTGTAAGTTGTTCTTTTAAAATAAACTGAAGTGATTCAATGTGACAGGGCCTCTGTAGGAGAGTTTTCTGGAGAGCCTGCGCTGCTCGGTGCAGCCTGGTTCTGTGTGCTATCCCCCGGACACAGTCAGTAACTCTCCCAAACAGGCCTTCCTCTGCACAGGAGCGCGGGAATCGCGTTCGCCTGGCGTGCCCGCTTCCCCCAGAGCCCTTCCTCTCTTGTTTTCAGAAGTTCTGTCAAAACACTTCAAGTGAAAGGAAAGGTTTCATTTTCCTGATAAGTATGCGGGGCAGTAATGAAAGCTTTCTTGCTTCATAATAAGCATTCAAAAGATTTGAAATTAATAAAACTGTTCAAAATTCCTAGGCTGTTTAAATTGTTATTTTTAAAGCTTACTTTGACTTCTATTTCAGTTAGAAGGGATCCACTGCGCATTTCATCCCTGCGTATTTACTACTTCAACAGAAACACCCACTAAAGAGAGTGCTCTGTAGTCAAATGCCCACCCATAGAGAGCTGGTTGAATAGACTAAAGGCCAGCAGGTGATGTGGGGTTAAGGCACTGGACCCCACATGGCCGATGGCATGGTTTGAGTCCCAGACTGAACAGCTTGGAAAACACACTGGGCTCCTGTGTATACGTGCCCTAAATCCCAAGAGGAGAATAGAGGAGAAGGGATTGAGGCATGGCCATCTCCCCACGGAGTGATTTCGTACCTTCTCTGTCTCTCCCCAGCAAAAGTGTATTCTTTATAGTAAAATAACTAAAAAATTAAGATAAAATAAAATACAACCAAATCAAATCAAATAAAAAATAAACACTAGAACATTGGTCCAGTGGAATACCATGCGGCCATGTCAGCAACGAGGGAACATATATATTGAATTTGGACAGATCCCAACCAAGAGTGTTAGGTGCAAAAAGCAGCCTGCAGTACAGTACGCCAAATATAATCTTCCTCCCCCTTTCCTCTTCATGGAGGAAATGCTCACACACACACACACACTCACAGACACATCTCACTCATACACACAGGAAATCTGGAAAGAACCTGGAAAACCCCATAGTGCTTATCTCCAAGCAGGCCACATCATTGAAGAACTTGAAGGGTTTAGTTTCTCCATCTTTCTCTTCCGTCATGGTTTCTGCCCCAGACCGTCCTTGCTCTCATATTAATCTGCTGAAGTCAGAGGAGAGAGAGCAATGACCCACCCCTCCCTTCCACCTCCTGCGCGGTCCTGTCCGCAGGCCTGATCTCTGCTGACCGTGTGCGTTCTTCACCTGACCTGTTTCATGACAGTTCACACAGGTGTGCAGACCGTTTGCAGACGCAGGCGTCTCCTCCAGTGTCTGGGTGCATACGGTGTTCTGGCTGCAGAGAGTCCTTACTCTCCTGTGCCGCTGATTCTTGGCGTTGTTCGGGCGGGGTGGACCTGCCTCCTCCAGGGAAGAGGCTCCACTGGGGTTAAAGGGAGCAGCTTGCCTCGTGGGAGTCGCTGCCTGCAGGGCGTGCCTTGGGAGAGCAGTGAGTGCAGAAGGGTGCATTTACACTCTCGAGCAGGTCCTGGCCTGGGTCACAGAGGTCAAACTGCAGCCCTTCCCTAGCCATCGGAAGGGAGGAGGTACATTGCCTAGTTAGGATCACCAGTGGCAAGTGGGAACTCCTAACCACATCTCTGTGGCTCCGGGTTCACACCCACCTGTGTGGTGTTCCCTAGTCTGACAGGCCAGTGCCTCCTCCCAGTGACCTGCCGATCGCAGTGGAAGAGAATAAGCTCTTCTCTTAATACGTTCCCCTCGGTCAGGGAACAAATCTAAGAGGAGGAAGGACGAAAGCTGTCTGTTCGGTTTGTTTCCTGTGTGACATGGGATTATGACAGTGACCTCTGCTCGAACACCCTCAGTGACCCTGGCCTCCCACCTTGGTTCTCTCTGTATGAAAAGCGATGTGTAAGTATCAGACATAAGGAATGAGAGTCAGTCTTTAGAAGTCAGACAGGACCAGTTTAAAATGTAGACTTTGCCTCCTGTTTGCTCAGGGGAAATAGCCATACCTCAAGGAAGTTATGGGGTCTTCAGAAAAGTTGTTCTTTGTTTTTCTAGGCAAAAATTGCATCCTAGCTTTTCCGACAACCCAATATTTAACCCTTCTGGGCCTGTATAAGATGGGAATAATTCATTGTATGCTACAAGGTGATATTATCATAAAGTGAGTGTACATAAAAATAACGCAGTGCCTAACAGCGGGGTTTGGGGCTTTCTGTATAATCTTAAAGTATTCCCGTTTAGAACGTCAAATCCCAGCAGTGTCGTATGGTTCAATATTATATGGTGTTTCACATTTAGAACTTTCTGCTTCTGTGGGGTTAAAATACGCCTTCTGTAACTCCTACCACTGGATTAAGATGTTGTCCTTGGGAACAAGGCACACTGTGTATGCAAATCCCTCTCCCAGTTGGCGCACTTCTGGAAGAATAAATTAACAGCTAGTAAGTTACCCAGCCGGACTGTTTTCTAGCCTGTGAAACTCGGTAGAATCCTCTGTGCTGGTTGTGCTCACTGCTGAGCTGTTGATTACTCTGCTCGAGATGGCTGTGTCCCTCTGCTTTGGGGTTAACCGCAGGACTCTCCAGTCCCCATTTCTGCTCGCCCACTTGACTTACCAGGCTCTGCCAGCAGGGGGCGATAGAGGGAGATGGCGACTCGGGAAGGAAGGAGGACGTGCATTTTCCTCTGTTTCCTGGAAGCTTCTTTGTGCCTGCCTCGTCCTTGTGCTTTCTGTGAGTGCCATGGAGTACCGAAGCTGCCACCTTCCCTAGCTTGGACTTGCTGGCCGAGCTGCCAGGCGATGAGAACGCATCCTGTGAGTCTGTCTGCACCCATGTCGTTAAATGCTAGGTACTAGGCCCTTTGGTGCATCATCTTACTGACGTTTCACGCCAGCCCTTCACATGACAGCTGAGGAGAGGGCTCAGAGCTGTCGAGTGGCTTGCCTCCAGTCACCAAGCTAGTCGTGTTCGAGCTGGAAGTCACACCTAGGGCTGCCTGGCTACAGGTGCAAGTTCTTTCTGCCCTGAGGCGTGCCCTGGGTTCTTCCCTGTGCCTCGCTGCCTCTCTGCCCTGGTATGGCTGGTCCTGGCGTCCGGAGTGTTGCTGTTCTTCACCGCGTGGAGCAGTCCAGCCCCAGGAGGAATGCTCTCTCGTTCTGCTCACGTTGTCGATCTGCCAGCCAGCCCCCTCACCCCCTCCCAGGAAGCTGTGTCTTGCCTCTGCCTTCTCAGAGACACTAGAATTTGTCTCCGTTCCATTTGTAACGCACACAGGACTGGGCTATTAATCATGCCGCAGGCCAGGCTGCACAGCACCTCTGGAATAATGAATTACCCAGCTCCTGCCAAAATGAGTCACACCATGGCCACGAAGGAAACTTATCTCTCCCCGACTCCCCCTCATCTTGTTCCTCCCTCTTCCCTTTCTCATCCCCTGTGCTTTGTCTTGCCAGTTGTAATTGGAGCATTTTCTCCTGTATTTAAGTTCTGAAGTGTCTTTGAGACTCGCTAATGTAGCCAAAGGTTTAAACAGGGCCCGTCAAGGACATTTATGGCTTTCTAGCATGGGCAGTTAAGTGTGGCTTACAAGCAGCTTTGGGTCTATATGGCCTGGAATATAAATGTTCCTTTTTAAAAACAAGAGAATGCCAGCAGAAGAAGTGGTATCAAACGAAGGCTTAACGAAGCAGCAGGATTTGGCCTGGGCATGTGGACTGGAAGGATGCACGAGTAGTTGGGACAGTGTGACCTTTGCTTTAAAGGGGGTGTTTTGAGGGTTGGGGGAGAGGCTGCCCAGGTGGGAGTCTGAGAGGGTCTATACTAATTAAAGGGGACATTTCTCCATTTATCCTTCCTACTGCCTGTGGGGTACATCCCAGATCACCCAACAAGAGCCTTCCCCCCTTTCTCACTGTCACAATATGCTTTCTCAAATTATTGCTGTACACATATTATTACTTAGGGATTCTAGAATCCAGGATTGATTGATGGTGGCTCAGTGTCTTCAGAAACCCAGGCTCCTACTTCCACCTTATCATCCTTCATTTGCAGACTATTACCTCATGGTTGCAATATGGATGCGATAGCTCCAGATATTATGTTTTTCATTTAAAACATTAAGAAATGAGGACGAGCTGGCGAGACACTAGCTGTGTTTGTCCCTTATTTCAGGAAAAGCAAAGGTTCCCAAGAGATGTTTGCTGTCTCATTGGCTTGAACTGTTTCACATGCCCGACTACAGTTCTTACTGCGAGAGGTGGGATAGCTCATCACTGCCTGAGCTCTGACGTCTTCTCAGCCACCCAGCAAACAGTAGCTGGCACAGCCTCGTGGAGTGCACTCACAGGAGACTACGGGCAGTGGAAGGCAGGCTCCGCTGCCAGTAGCAGAGAAGGAGACTGCCATTCTTCTGCCCCTGGTGTGCAGAGTTTGTGCTCGGAAGCCTGTCTGAATACCTGCATGTCCGTTATCTGCATAGCGATGCTGAGAAAGCCGCAGTCTACCCATTCTAAGTTAGGAACCTGGGTCTGAATCCAGACCCGATGATAAGGCGAGTTTTAGCACGAAACCGGGGTGCCTCACTGAATCTCCACACCTCCATTGAACTGCGGTACCTTTCGTAACCTGTAAACAAAGCGGAAATCCAGAAGGAATATTTGATGAGCCCCTAGTTAACAAAAAACATTGTGAATCTCAAGTTCTTCTGTTGTGGGTGGTAATTAAGAGGGGACTGGTAGAGGAGATGGGAGACCCAGTTCTGTTCAGACCCTGGTGCTGAGTCTTAGGGTCTTGGGAAAGTCACTTCCCTCGTCTGTGAAGCAAAAGCTTCAACAAGATGATCTGCAAGGACAGCCAGCCTGGACGCTGACGTTCTGCTCCTGGCTCTCTCGTATCTTCACTTGTTCATTCATCCCACAGACACTTACTCAGGGACTCCTGTGTTCCAGGCACTGTTCCAGGTACAACAAAGATCCCTGCTTCGGGGGCCTCGTGTGTGTGTGTGTGTGTGTGTGTGTGTGTGTGTGTGTATGTGTGTGTGTGTTAGGGATAAGGGGTGAAAACAGTAGAAACAAAATGTAGTAAATAGGAGCCAGCAGATGGCGTAATAGTTACACTACTAGATTCTCACATAGTCGACCACGGTTCAAGTCCCAGACCCGGTGACTTGAAACTCACACTGGGCACTTGTGAGTGTGTTTCCAAGATCCCAAGAGGAGAACGGAAGAGAAGGGATTGTGGTATGTCCATCCCCTTGGGCGTGTGTGTCTGTGTATGATTTCTCCTTTTCTGTCTCTCTGGATCTTCTGTCTCTCTGGCGAGTGCACACACCTTATAGCAAAAATCTCTCTAAAAATAAAAATGTAGTAAATGGGAAGTGAAGAAGCGTGGTGGGTTAGAAGACAGCCAGTTCTGTGGGGACAAATAGGGCAAAGGGCAGTGCTGGGGGAGCTTGCAGTGGCCCTGACCGGGAACGTGGGATTCTACGGACTGTATGGAAGGGAGGATCCACCTGTCGTCACTGGGAAGGCAGGGTCAGACCTGAGTGTCGCTCACAGCAAGAGAGCCAAGACCAAAGGCGGAAGGGTGCCTGGGCTTTCTGAATATTTTCTTCCCAATTTGATGCCTGACCTAGAGCCCTTCTGACCCCAGCACCATGGTTTTCTTTCTAGCATGTTGGTTTCAAACTAGCGCGAAGCTTCCTAGCCTTGAAAGCCATTTACGTTTGACCCGACTGTGCAGTTAGGGGCTAGAGCCCGTGTCCACCTGCATCTGTGTGCCTCACTTCACACTATGGAGACATTCAGTTCGTAGGGATATTGGGGCAAGGCTGGCAAAACTACGAAGGCCTGCAGATACTGGAGTCTTCTAGAAATAGCACAAAGACCTTTGGAGCTGACCCACCATTTCCAGACCATTTTTGCTGTTTCCTGTTTTGCATCTCCTGCACTGGGAGTGACTCAGTGTTGTCGTCATGTTCCCAAATGATCATCTTTGGGTATCAATCATAAAACCCCAGGTACAAGAGAGCTGTGTGCTCATCTTTACCAGTTGCTGCTGCCGAGCCTCCTGCAGTAAACGGCTATGCCTGCCCCATTAGCTCCGGAAATGGCCTCAGTAAGGACGACGAGCGCCTACGAGAACACTCAGTCACTTGTTTGGCTATGTAAAAATAGTGTGTGTGCGTGTGTGTGTGTGTGTGTGTGTGCATGTGTGTGTTTAATGAAAACCTCTGCTGTGGTGTATGCAGAAAACCACTTGGAATCTGGTAGTGCTATTGTGAAGGTGACTTGTTACCCCAGTTGAACTGGGAACATGTAAGGAGTTGCCTCATGGGCCCAGTTTGAGGTTAGCATGTGTCAGGCACCTGCTCTAAGGTAGACTGCACTTTGGTGGTAGACCAGATGCCCTTAGAAGGCTCCCTCCATTGTCTAGGCCTCTGCCCTAGTACTGGACAGGCCTGAACGTCACTCACAGGGGACTGAGAAACGGAGCTCTAGGGGATGACTCGGCATGGGTTTCTCAGTCCTCTTCCAATTACATCTCTTTTTCACATGGCCTGGACGTTTGTTGGATGGGAATAGCAATAACTTTGATCTCTCTAATCTGAGTGAGGTTACAGGTGAGGATTTCAAATAATGTACAAGATGCATGAGGTATTTAAAACGAGAGAAGAGTGAGACTCTATGTGAACTCCATTGAACCACATTTCTTATTAGATTTTCTTGCCCATCTACTGTGAAATTGAAGCTGCAAGCTCCTCTCTGAAGTTGTCTGCCCAGGTTTTCTCCCCCTCGTGATTTGCCACCTCCCATGCAATGTTTAGAGATGACTGAGCCGTAGACACGGTGTGGGAGAAGCATGTTATCGGGGACCGAGAGTCCACAGGTAGAGTGTAAGTTTTTTTTTTTTTTTTTTTATTTTATTTATTTATTTATTTATTTTCCATCCAAAGTACACTATATATTGTCTCAATCAAGCACATCAACAAACATGTTATTGTCAGTAAATGATCTTGTCTTCTGTATGTTTTGCTTTTTTCCCCCCATCCTTGATTCTCTATCTCTTACCCTCTGCCATCTCCCACTCTCCTCCCACAGTCTCTGGTATCTATGTTTGCATTCTATACTGTTTTCTCCTCACAATTATTGTATCGTCAAAGACCCTAATCAATCGGAATACCCTCATAGCAAACACAGGTGATACCCACATTTCCATGAACACAAGTCTTACTTTACGCATCCTATAAAGTAGCACCTAGCTGTGGCTACATATCCTACTGCAGTCATTAGGTATATATATATTTTTTTTTTTTCTGAAACTTTTTTTCTTTTTGTAACTCAATTTACATTCCTTCCCTAAGCTTCATCACAGCATACAAAATGCAATCTCCCATCCAGTACACACTGTATAGTGATACAATCATGCACATTACAGAAAATTTTCCATTACTAGTTCCTAGAATTACTTCCACCCCTCTTTCTGACCCTCTGTCCCTTCCCACCCTCCTCTCACACCACCTCCGGTGTCTACAATTGTCCTTCATTCCCTTCCCACCCACATTGCATTGGTCACACAATTTCCGACATAATCTAACTACTTTCAGTGTTGAGTTCACTCATTACTACTAAGAAAACCAGTTTTAACTTAACTCAAAGAAGTGCCAAGGAACTTTTCTTTAAGCCAGGAAACAAGTTAGGATTCTGTTCAAATGGTAGGTGTATGAACCTATCAGTCTCATGTACTTTTATCTTCTGTTCTGGTTCAATTTTCCTGATTAAATTCTAGGATATAATATTCAACTCCATACTTGTCCCTATGATTAAGTTGGCCACTTTCATAGTTTTTGGACTCTTATTTCCATGTGTCTGTGTTTAATTTTCTTGATACAACACACCCTTGAGAACTTCTTGGAGATCTGGTCTGGTGTTGGTAAATTCTTTCAGGTTTTGTTTATCTGAGAATGTTCTTGTCTTTTCTTCCCACCTGAAAGATAATCTTGCCGGGTACAGTATTCTTGGCTGAAATTGCTTCTCTCGTAACACTTTGAATATATTTTCCCATTCTCTCCTCGCTCGCATTGTTTCCGATGAGAGATCTGCTGTTAGCCTGATGGGATGTCCTTTGTAGGTAACTTGATGTTTCTCTCTTGCCAATCTTAGTATCTTGTCTTTGTCTGCGGTTTTGGTCAACCTGGCTATAATGTGTCTTGGAGAAGATCTTCTTGGGTTGATTCTATTTGGAGTCCTTTGTATTTCCTGGGACTGGATCTTTGAATGCCTCTCTAGGTTTGGAAAGTTTTCTTGCAGGATTTCATGGAATAGATTATCAATGCCCTTATGGGTCTCTTCACCTTCTGGAATGCCAATTATCCGGATATTTGGACGTTTGATGGTATCCAGTACTTCTCGCATATCATTCTCAAATGTTTGAGCCATTTTCTCAGTCTTCGTGGTGGATTTTTCTAAGCCAGCCATTTTCTCTTCTACAGCTGAGATTCTATTTTCTGAATGATCTAGTCTGCTTTTAATACTTTCTAGGGAGATTTTGACTTCTTGTATTATAGCCTTCATCTCTAGCAGTTCCGTTTGAGTCTTTTGTAAAGTGTGTAATTCCTCTTTTAGATCTTGCAAGAATTTCCTCATCTCCTGGAACTCGGCAACTTCTTTCTCCTTTCTCTTTAGCAGTTCATTATCTCTCTTTTCTTCCATCTCTGTTAGCTTCGACATTACGAATGCTCTAAATTCCTTATCAGACATTTCCATGACTTTCACCGAACTGCTTGTGGATGAAGAAGAGTTACTCTTTTCCCGTGGAGGAGAGGTATTTTCTCGTTTTCCCATATTTCTCGTGATCCGGCGGTGATTTCTTGTCATCTGATGAATGGCGTGTTTCTTTCAAATTCTTGAAGTTAAGCCTCAATGTACAGGAACAAGCAGACAGAGGTGTTCTAGAATCTGCTTGCTGTTCTGTTGTGATCGCTGGTGCAGCAGATTCAGTAGATATTGGGTGGAGATACAAGAAAAAGGAAAATGAAAAAGAGAGAGAGAAACAACAACAAAGAGAGAAAAAAAGACAAAAAATAAAAAATTGTAATTACTTTTCTTTCTTGTTTTTTTTTTTTAAAGAAAAAAATCACAAAACAGAAAACAGCGCGGCGCGCAAGCGCGCCGCGCGAAAAATCTAGTTCCCAGTATCCATGAGGAGTCTGCTCAGAGAAGGGCTCAACTCTCCTGCCTGGGAGGAAGAAGCAGAAGGGATTATTAACAAAACAATGGGAGGAGCAGAGCGCCAGAGAAAAACTTTGCCTTTAAAAAAATCATAAAAAGGAAAAATTACCAAAAAACAAAGATGAGGAGACAGGAGCAGAGAGAGACAGAGACCTCAGAGACACAGTGACAGAGATAGAAGGCCAGAGGGGCTCCCTACCACACTAGCTCTGCTTGCTGGAGGCTGAATTATGAGTAGAAAATCTTCATTTCTCCTGTTCCCTGAAAAATCTAGTTCCCAGTATCCATGAGGAGTCTGCTCAGAGAAGGGCTCAACTCTCCTGCCACACTAGCTCTGCTTGCTGGAGGCTGAATTATGAGTAGAAAATCTTCATTTCTCCTGTTCCCTGAAAAATCTAGTTCCCAGTATCCATGAGGAGTCTGCTCAGAGAAGGGCTCAACTCTCCTGCCACACTAGCTCTGCTTGCTGGAGGCTGAATTATGAGTAGAAAATCTTCATTTCTCCTGTTCCCTGAAAAATCTAGTTCCCAGTATCCATGAGGAGTCTGCTCAGAGAAGGGCTCAACTCTCCTGCCACACTAGCTCTGCTTGCTGGAGGCTGAATTATGAGTAGAAAATCTTCATTTCTCCTGTTCCCTGAAAAATCTAGTTCCCAGTATCCATGAGGAGTCTGCTCAGAGAAGGGCTCAACTCTCCTGCCACACTAGCTCTGCTTGCTGGAGGCTGAATTATGAGTAGAAAATCTTCATTTCTCCTGTTCCCTGAAAAATCTAGTTCCCAGTATCCATGAGGAGTCTGCTCCGATAGAGTGTAAGTTTTGACTTAGGAAGTTCGGACCAGAGCATAGAAGTCAGTCTGAGAAAAAGAAAGGTTAGAGGCTTTCTATTTTACTATTAGTCTGGTATAAGGTAGAATATATTCATTTATCTATTCCATGCATATTTTGAACACCTGCCACTGTACCCACCTCTGTTCTAAGCACAAGAGATACATCAGTGAACATCAAAAAGTCTCCATGTCCTCTTTTATACTAGGTTAATCCATACGAAATGGCTGCTTTATAGGGTCAAAAGCAGTTGAATGTAAATAACACCTGCTGTAGGGTCCAGCAATCCCACTCCTAGATATTTACTCAAAAGAAATAAAACCATACACCCAAGTAAACACCCACAGACTTGTATACCAACGATTGTAGCCATGCAACATGTGACAGCTGGGAGCAATCCAGATGTCCATCAACAAGTGGGCGCAGGCGCGGATTGTGAATTGATCTGCAACGGAATTCTATGCAGCAAGAGCAAGGACCAAGGCTCTGAGGCATGCTGTATCACGGACGGACTCAGAAACATGCTAAATGAAGAAACCGATAAAAAAAACGCCACACATTGTAGGATGGTGTTTATCTAGAACTTTGGAAGACACAAATTAGTCCAGGGTGACAGAAAACAGATCATTGGTTGCCTAGGGACAAGGGAGTGGGTTTGGGGACAGGAAGAAAAGGAGGGAGGGACTCAAGTGGGCAAGTGGGCTCTCTCGGGAGTGGTGGAGATGTCTCCTCTCTGATTGTAGTGATGGGCGTATAGAGTACGCATATGTATGCCACACCCTACCGAATGGCATACTTCACGCATGCATAGTGTATCATATGGTGATTTCGGCTCCGCACACGCCTTAGAAATGTTAGGTCGTCAGGGAAGTCACGACATATTTTCTTACGTGTTTCCATGCAAAAATGCATCCTGGCTTTCCCGACGGCCCAGCAGTCACTAGGAGCATTCTCATGTAGTTCAGTTGACAGAGAAATTCAGTGATGAGTGCATTTTTAACAACCTTATATTCATTTTTCAAGCACTTATTGGAAACGTACAATGTGTCAGGCACTGTGAAAGGTACTGTCAGTGAGAAGTGAATGAGGCCGTTGGTGCTTTGAAGCTTGTTGGGAGGAACGGTTGGCGAGCAGCTGAATGACTTCCCCGGGGGCAGTTCTGCAGCAGTTCCCGGGTTGAATCAGGTTGTCCTTCGCTGGCTCAATTCATGCCTGTGTCTGTGCTTTCCTTCTCTTGCAGAGCGACTTGTGGTCTTTGGGCATCACCGCCATAGAGATGGCAGAAGGTGCTCCCCGTAAGTACCGCCCCTGGGGTGCAAACTGTGGCTGGTCCGCTCGGGGGGTGTGCCGGTTTCTTGCCAGGAGCTGCAGTTGCTTTCCTTCTGCTACACCGAGCCCGGCATGGATGCGAGCTGGCATATTTAGAAAGCAGAGTCATCTGAAATCAACCAGGAATCCATTCATTTCAGAGCGGTGCAGTGATCCCATTTCTATAAGGAAAAAGGGGGGAAAAAGAAAAAGCGAACTTTGGGGAGTCTTCTTTGTCTTGCAGATTCCGTGTGTCGTTTACACTGGAACTCCTCTGCACCGACATTAGACTGTGACCAACCCACAATGACTATAAACTCCAATGCACAGGAACCGAAAGCTGATTTCCCGAGCTTGGGTTTTACAAATACGTGTACTCGATTGCCATCATTCTTCTTTAAGCCTGATGTTTAGCATTTTCGATTTCCCTGCTGTCGTTTGAGGGAGCGTGGCCACCCTGAGAAGCTCTCGAGTTCCTTGAGATCAGAACACAGCACTGCAGAGCTGCTCTGGGTGGCCAGAAGGGGCTGCACAGGTGCCTCTGTGGGAGGCGTAAGTGACGGAGGGTGCTGGCCTCTGCATTGGCAGGAGGCCACTCTTCCCAAAGGCCACTACTCCTCAGCAAATAAGCACAGCAGGGAGACTCGGCAGGCCTTTCCCTGGAAGATACAGGGTTCCCTCACAGCAGCTCTTACTCAAGTGATCCCTGGGACTCTGCGGGGCCTGCCGTGGACTGCACTGTCTGGACACCTCCCTCGCTCCCTCTCTCCTGCAGTCAGTCAGCCTCGCATAGCGCCCTGGTGACTCCCACCCTGCCTGGCTCCTTCCCTCTTCCCTGTCATAGAGGAATTTTCCCCTGTGTATCATTGCATAGTTAATACTGCCTGCTTCTCGAAACACCAGGCCCAGGGCAGGCCTTCCTTCTGCATGACAGATTGTTAGACTCAGGAGTTTTTACCTTCAAGTTATCATCATCTGATTTTTCAGTCTAGAGTTGGTAGCGCTATTAGATAAAATGGATAGAATTCATTCATAGGATGATTGATTTGGAGTGTTGGTTGAAAAAAGCTATCCTCATTCACAATGCTAATAGGCATTTATGAATCAGAGAAATAATATATTGCAGTCTTCAAAGCATATTATCATTCTTGGTGAGTGGTAGATGGGACTAAAAATAAACTTCGACTCACAGAATTTTTTTGGCTCTTAGGTAGCATATATGCTACAAATAAAAAATACCCCCATGGGAACCAGCAGTTAGCGTAATGGCTATGTTGCTGGACTCCCACGTAGTCGACCGCGGTTCGCGTCCTGGACCCGGTGGCTTAAAACTCACGCCGGGCGCGTGTGCGTGCGTGCCCAAGATCCCGAGAGGAGAATGGAGGAGAAGGGATTGCGGTGTGACCATCCCCCCTGGGGGGTGATTTCTCGCTTTCTGTCTCTATGTCTCTCTCTGTCTGTCTGGCCAGTGCACGCGCCCTATAGTGAAAAACCTCTCCAAAAAAAAAAAAAAAAAAAATACCCCCAGATGTTTGGAAATTAAACTAATAAAATATTTTTATTTTCAAAAGAATTATGTATGCTTTTACTGTACACGCTAATGTCATATTTACAAGATGAAATATTTTTATAACTTTGTTTATCTGCTAGACTCTATTTGATTTCATCCTCTGGTCTTCCTGGGGCCAATGAATTTAAAAACAGAACATAACAAAACAAAAAACACAACGAAAAGCCATTTTGGATATCTAGAAACAGAGAATGGTATTCTGGGGTAGTGCTTCAGACTCCAAAAAACTATGCAGATAATACTGCGTTGGGATGACCCATGTTTGAGAAATAAACTGGATTTTCTAATATCTTTTATTTATGGCAGCCCCTGTAATTAAAAACAGCTTACCATCTCTCTTGTAGTTACCAGCTGAAGTTTATTTTGAATGTCAGGTGGTTATTTACAGCAGAGACGACTGGTTGTCGACCCGTTAACTTAGTTTCCATAAAGATGAAGTAAAAATATATTCCAGAGAAAAGTTAACAATGTCGATTTGAAACGTATTGTAATTTGTCAGGCTCCTGTAATAGACTTCAGCTCTCTGAAAGGCTCGCCCAGTGGAAGCTTCTGGGTCTTCTGCTTCCATGCTCACTGCCACGTGTGGGCCTGAAGAGTCATTTAGCAGCATCGTCTGCACAGCAGGACAGGCTGGCCTGGGTTGGCCTCCTAACTGGGCGGGCCTTGTCTTGGTGTCTTGCAGCTCTCTGTGACATGCACCCCATGAGGGCCCTCTTCCTCATCCCCCGGAACCCGGCGCCTCGGCTGAAGTCTAAGAAGTGGTGAGTTTGGTCTTTGGTGTTCTGCAGATCTAAGGGTGACGTTTTCCCGTGATTCTCTTTTGGATTAGCTCAACCCCCTGGGTCCTGCTGACAGGACTAGACTGATATATATTAAGATGTGGTAAAGACTTTTCACATGCTGTCATTCAGCTCACTGTCCACACTGAGTCGGGGCCTCCACGCGTCCCAGGGAAGCTGCTTCAGCTTGAGCGGAGGGTGGAGTCCACGTAACACATGGAGGCGTGTGGATTTGTGACCTGGGTGGTGTCTTTCCTGGGAGCACAGAACATTTGATCAGAGAGGACGATCCTTTAGAAAGCCAGGCCATTAGACTGGCCGGCTTCCTTTCTATTCCTAAGACGCGGATTCCCTAATGTGTATACGCACCTGGGTGTATCGGAGATGGTGCCCAGGCCCACGCGTGAACACGCAAAGCTTTGTACTTTTACTTTTGGCTTCCCTTCGTGACGGGTAATGCTGGCCTCCTCTTCTGGGCAGTGGTATAACCCTTCCTCTTAATAAGCTTATTCACATACAGAGGTGACTTAATTTAAAGAAAATACTACGTAAATAGTAGAATGAGCGTTGTGAAGGGGTGGCACAGATGACGTCGACAGTATACGATGGGCTGAAGTCTGGCGAAGAGAGTTCTTTAGGTTAAGTCAGATACCAACTTCTGACTTTTTTGTGTACTTAGCCCTTCAAATCATATTGTCATTCTATTAACACAAAATCATAGCTTCCTCCCCTCCCTCGATGAAAATGGTGTATCCTCCCTGATGGAGTCTTGAAGCCTCATCTAGCACGTGGCCAATGCCTATCCTTTTTCTGAAGACAAACATGAGGCAGCTAGACCATGAAGGGGCACGACCCTTTGGCCCCCTTTTATCCCACTTCATGGTCAGACTCCTGACTAGGGGCCCTCGTGTTTCCCACCCACAGGTCCACCCTGCCCTGTCCAGCGAGCAGCTTAGCTAGGACCAGTTACCTAGAAATGACACAGCAACCCTGGTGGGTTGACAGAAAGGCACACTGCGCAGAGAAGGAGAGACGACAAGGCCGTGCGGGAGAGAGAGTTGCTATTGGCAACCAGCAGGCAGAGCATCCTCCGCCCCTCCCTCCCTTTGCAGGGCACTTCTCCCCAGCAACAGCCCTCTATTGGGTATCCACGGCACCTGACGGCAAGCACCCAGAGCCCTGTGTCCTCACTTCTCCTTGGAGCAGACTCCCAGGGAGAAGATCCAGCTCAGTTCTCTCCCCCGGAAGGGAGGGCAACACTGCCGAGCCCTTTGCGGGGCCTAGGGAGCCTGCCATGCACGGTGGGCTTCACTGACCTGCGCCCTGCCCCGTCTTCTCCCCATTCCCTGCTGGAGAGGAGGGCACACTGGCCACCCACCAGCACAGTGTGGCCACACACCTTATTTTGAAAATCAGTGTATGAATTGTTGACGCAAGTATGGAGGCTGAGCACTGCATTTCAGGGTGTGTGTGTGTGTGTGTGTGTGCGTGTGCAAGGGCTCTGCATCACTGCCTTGCTGGGGAGCTCCTGCTCCCTCCTAAGATGAGAGATTTTTCGTCTCAGCAGCAACGTCTCCTGACTCCAAAGCTGGTGTCAGTGGATCATCAGCTTGTCCTGTTTGGGTCTTACCCATGGTCTGACTGTCCCTTTGCGTGACCCCCCTGACCCCTCAGAAAGTGAGTGAACAGCCTCTGCACCAGTGTGGGTCTTCATCAACTCTGATGCAGAAAGGTCACTGCCCTTCTTTAAGAAATACAGACTTTGGGGCCAGCCAGTGGCGTGGTGGTTAAGGCGCTGGATTCTCACATGGCTGACCATGGTTTGAACCCCAGACTGGGCAACTTGATAATCACAACCAATAAATACATAAATAAATGTTAAATAAATAATAAAAGATACAGGCTTTAAGTAAAGAGGCTGATTTTGCTGCAAATCTCTGTACAGAACTAATTTTGATGATCCTGGAGGGAGTTGCAAAGCCCAAGAACTGCGAGACCAGAGCAGTTCCATCTCAGCCGAAGGAACTCAGAAGGAAAGCCAGTTAGGAGTAGGACTTCCATGCAGTGGGACAGGGAAGGCTCGATAACTCGAATGTTGGGGAGCGAGCAGGCAGAGTAACACCCTGCCCAGGCACGGTTTCTCACTCGGATCCCAGCCTGCGAGAGGTGATCGTGCAGCCACCGGCCACAAGCCACAGGACCTTGGTGTGACTCTCATTTCCAAGTGTCAGAGCATTCCAGTCTTTAAGAGAAAATGTGTAAGCGCTTCAGAGTACTGTCTAAAAAGACCAGGCCCAAAGCCATGTGAAATAAGTTAGGGTTTGCCTGAATAGGCTCCAGTGTTTGAAGTGTTTGAAATGAAAGGAAACATTCTATTCATGTTCCTTTTTCTGTTTGTTTTGTTTTGTTAGATTTTTGCCATAGGGTGTGTGCGCTCACTGGAGAGACAGAAAGAGGCAGAGAGGGAGAGCAAGGAAACACCCCATGGGGGATGGCTAAGCCACAATCCCTTCTCCATTCTTTTGCTGCCGGGTCCAGGACTCAAACCACGGAGTTGGCCATGTGGGATTCAGCCACCGTAACCTCTATGCCATCTGCTGGTCCCATATTTTCCTTTTTTTCTGTATTTTCCTTTCCCATTTCCCAACCAAAAAAAAAAAAAAAACAACTACAAATGTTCTTTATTTCCAGTTCTTTTTTATCCAAATGAGCCGTCAGGCCACATGCACTGTTCTTAGTGTGTATGTCAAGGCATTACCAAAGGGGGCGCAAGAGATGTCGAGAACTCTTCACTACAGGCGTTCAGTTGGTGGTGATTTTCAGTCCACATTATTGAGTCCACCATATACAAGGTATGTCCTAGACTCTTAGTGTGAACGTTCTTTTCCTTGCGCTTTTTAAGGAAAGAAAGGCAGGAGCACCTCTTTCATGCCATCGCTGTGGAAGGAAAGGAAACCACCACCACTAACTCACCCTGCTCTTCCTTCCTGTCAGATGTGGAGAGGCTGGGGTGCCACTGGGCGCTCAGACACTCAGCCGATGAATCAGGGGTCTCTGGAAGGAATCTGAGGGACTCTTGCTCTGTCTCCACAACACCACCAGCCACCGAGCTGTCACTCTCTTATATGTCATTCCTGCTCCTGTTTCCTCTGTGAAGGTGGATTCCACCCTCATGGGTCAACCATCTTGTTCAAAAGATCTCCCCGCTCTCCTCTTCCCATCCTCCACATCCACACTCACCTGCTCTCTAGAGTCTTCTCAGTGCCATAGTTTTCCTCCAGCGCCTTCTGGAAAAGGACAGGGATGATTTCATTTCTGTAGGAAAGTGATCAATCTTGTTTTGGCACCTGCCCTGTAAATTTGAGCATCCACACAGGCAAAGCAGTCTCAGTCAACATGGGGAAATCGTAACTGCAGATCCCTACACCCGGTCCCTGGGCCGGGCTGCTGGTGCTCTAGATGTGGAGGCGGAGGCCCAGTTAAGTGGAGAGGCTTCTTGACAGAGTCTGACACTCCCAATGGGCAGAGCCAGCCCAGACCCCAGCCTCCTGCTTTTACTCCAGGGCTTCCCATCACCCCTGTCCTCCCATGGAGCACCATTTCTGAAGCTTGCGGGGCCGCCAGGCTCTTTTGCTTTAAGATATGACTAAGCTCTTTTGTGTGTGTGTGTGTGTGTGTGTGTGTGTGTGTGTGTGTGTGTGTGTTCTGAATAAAACAATGTTAATACAAAGCAAAGATCAGAAAATACTTCATGTAGTCTGCATTTGCTAGTAGTGGTGTGACTTTGGACTTTATCAGTATTAAAAAAAAAAATTACTCTGCAGACTTCTTAAATGAACCTTTTTTGCAGTCTCTCTGAAGATAACAGCCCCGTTGACTCTTTCTGCTGACCTGTCTCACCCAAATATTCAAGACAGCATGTCTTTAAAGAATGCTGTATTAACTCAATCAGCAGAAGTGGGAAACACACGACTTCAGGTCTCTGTTCCCCGGTCCTACCAGCCGACACTGCTCCTGAAGTCTGGCGATGGTCAGACATCGCTGGGACGCTGCCTTCACAGGAACAGTCACCGCAAAGACAGCCGCAAACACACGTGCATTTGGGATAACACAGCCCGTTCTGCACATTTCACGTGCATTAACCGATGTCCCCGTCACAGTGGTCTTCGAGACAAGTACTAATGCAGCCAAGGAAACTGAGGCACAGAGAAGTGGACTAATTTGTGCGAAGACACACAGCTAAGTGATGGAGCCTAAGGTAGAGAGAGAGTAGCAGAGTATCTGGAAAATACAGTGGAGCCCCTGCAAAGTTTAGAGGTCAGACTGCATTTGTGCGGCCTGGCAGTTACAACAACTTTTAGCCCAACTGGTTAGAATTGTTAATGTGAACCTCTTCCAGGCATTCGAATTCCTCTAACGCAGTCTAACACACAAACAGGCTAAGCCTGGGAAGATGAAGTGTCTAGAGAGGCTGATGGTAGGTCTAGAGTCTCAGACTGCAAGCAGTAACCATTCATCTGTCTCTGTGCCAACCCAACCCTGAGGAAATTAGTATCACTTACCTTAGGGGGTTTTGTTTTGTTCTATTTTGTTTTTTAAAGAGACAGAACCAAGTTACAGAGATTGAACAGAGACTCTAACAATGAAGTTGTATCAGTGCACTTTAAAGCCATTAGAACACTCAGTGAAGAGCCAGGTAGCGTTCAACATGGGTGAAGTGTTTCCACCTTTAATTAAAATGCATAATTAAACGTATTGATTCTTTGCTCATGCTAACTTAAATAAGAAACAATATGTCCTTCGTGAAGACTTGTTTTAAGTAAGCATTATTTTCAAACAGTACTACACGCTCGGAAGGCATGGCCAGCTTTGTGGGCCCGCACCTGTTGGCCCATCCTTTGGACCCAAAGTCATTCTCTTGCATGTATTGTGAGGCCCCTCACCAGGAATACTGAAAAACAGAACTCTGTGCATAGCTGGCTCCATTGCAGTGTTGGAGCACTGTTCTGCCCTGAAGAACTGGAGATTGCTCTGACTTTTTAGATGTCGGTACCGGAATGTACGGTTCATTAAGTGTGGAACTTACTTTCAAACTGGGTGCAATTTATTTGTCACCCTCTAATTCATAGTTGGACACTTTATGAACAAATCAAAAGCAAGCACTTCTTCCTCGGTGCCAGACAAGAAAGAGTAATGCCATTTGCATTTCCCATGAACATTTAATGGCTTTGTTTCAAATTTTTTTTAAAAATGTACTTATCTCTTCTATGAAAAACAGACAGAGAAAAAGAGAGAGAGAGATGGGCACCCTAATAGGGCGTTTACACTGCAGGCCACCCCGTCTCAGCTGACCCAGGTCCTGGGCACCAGCACGTACACCCACTGTGGTTAGGGAGGACGTGGGGCATGAACCCCGGACGCTTCTCACTTGCAGTGTCACTGCACCACGGTCTGGCCCCTGAGTGCCTGTACTCGTCTTTTAAATACTGATTAAACCTTGAAAAGCACCAGGTGGAGTTTTTCTATTTCTTTATACAAGTTATTCTCATTCTCTTCAGTTTTCTCCTCAGGGCAGTCCATTATTGTATTATATTCTTCTTACAAGGTCTCCCCTTAGATCATTTACATTTTATGCCTCCATAGATTTGTTTGTTTGGTCTGAGAAAGAAAATAAGCCAGCTCACCCCATCTCCCGCTCTGTCCCTCACGAGCACAGACTTGAAGTGCCCGCATTACAGCTCTTGTCCAGAACTTTCATCCCACTTGGTCATCGGACACACAGAGCAGGTGGTATACTCAGGATTCGAAGCTGACTTGGGCTCATCCTGACATGCTGAAAAGTCCAGCCTGAACGGAGTGGGGACATGGGCTGGGGGGAATGGGGGTGCTCAGAGTGCCCGCCCTGCTGTCACCGCCTACCTCACTCCACGGTGTGGCCAGTCTGATTCACCCTGAGGTGGCCAAAGCACAGGCGGTTACCTTAGCTTTTAGGTAAACTACTTGAACAACTTGAACGTAGCTAGACATTTAGGGAAAAAAAAAAAAAAAAAAAAGCTTCAGTACTTTAAAAGCATAGAATGGGTCCAGCTGGTGGTGTGGTGGTTAAGGCAGCTAGATCCCATGGCCGACTGGTTGGCTCAAGTCCTGGACCCAGCAGCCTGAAAAACACACCACGCACATGTGCATGTGTGCCCAGAATCCCAAGTGGATAACTGAAGAGAAGGAATTGCAGCATGGCCACCCCATCTGGGAAGTGTTTGTTTCTCACTTTCTCTTTCTCTCTCTCAAGTGCACATACTCCATAGCAAAATTAAAAAATAAAATAAAGCAGAAAGAAAAAGAAACATGGAATGAGAAATTCACCTGAGCAAAAAGAGACTGGTGTATAAACAAGTGCGCTCTCTCCTTGGAATCTTGAAGAACACACACCCCTTTGTTTCTGTGCAGTGAGGACACCACTCAGCCTGCAGTGTGCGTGTGTGTGTGTGTGTGTGTGTGTGTGTGTGTGTGTGTGTGTGAACTACTACATACAGGGCTTGCTTGGGCAGACCCTCTTCTGAGATCCACTCTTGTACCTCCACAGTGCACCACGGGAGGGCGACAGAGATACAAAACGGATCCCTCTTCCTCCTGGCAGGTTGGAAGGGTGGCCAAGGTCTCTGAGGGCGGGTTGCTGCGCTGTCAGTGCAGTCCTTGGAAAGACATGCTGTGGAGTCATGAGTGTAATTATTTAAGACTCTGGACAGCTTCTTGGAACTTTCAACCAGAGCATGCATGCCCAAGTCGTGAATGATGGCTAAAGTCCACCATTAATTTCCAGTGCATATAGACTTGCTATCATAATCGCTGTATGGTATCTCTCGCTGGCTCGCCCCTGCCCCTGTGTGTCTCTAGCACAGGGTTTATCTCTGAGGAAATATTGATAATTTCCTTCCTAGAGGGAGATCAATTTGCTTCTAGGTATGAACTTAGGCCTTTAAAGTTAGATTTCCAAGTTCTTGGTTGATGGCAAAGGTACCCACACACATCCTGTTCTCATTAATTGGAAAGCAAAGTTCAAGGTTGATTCGGAAAATACCAGTAAAAAGAACTTTTATCTAATCTAAGTTCACTTTACTATTTGAGAACCTTATTTCTATGAAATGCACTTGTTACATAGCCAAACTTGGTTTTGCTTTTTGCTTGCATTTTCTGCCCCATTTAGGGAGCTCACCTCACTGCCCCTGACATACCGTTTTCTCACTCCTGCCTTTAGTTTAGTACTGATTTCCTACCTGCCTCGACTGTCCTCCCCCCAGAGTGATTTCCTCCTCATTCTTTAAAGCCCGACTCTGTTTTCCTGATTATAATGGTCTAGTCCACCCAGACATAGTTCCCACAGGGCCTTTTCCTGCTCTGGTTGCTTTTGCATTTTATGTGATATTATGTATAAACTGTGCAAAAGTGCTTGCACATGTGCGACTACCCTAGGTTGCCTGGGTCATTCATTGGTGGTGATGACCCTTGGATTCCCATTGTTTTGAACGCAGTGCTGGGCATGGCCTGTGCCTGGTTGATTCCTTCACTGGATGACTAAGCCTTTTTTAAAAAATAAAAAAATACGAAATCTCGTATTCTGGAAAATATAAGTTTGCTTTTCTTTGGATTGTCCTTTTATCTCTTTTGTTTGGCAGGTCAAAAAAATTCCAGTCATTTATTGAAAGCTGCTTGGTGAAGAATCATGGCCAGCGACCAGCCACAGAGCAACTAATGAAGCATCCCTTCATCCGAGACCAACCCAACGAGCGACAGGTCCGCATCCAACTCAAGGACCACATCGACAGGACGAAGAAGAAGCGCGGGGAGAAAGGTGAGGGGACAGCCGAGGGGGCGAGTCGGGGGCTCTCGGTGTGCTCCGAGGTGACCGTGGGATCTCAGGTGGGCCTTCGTCATCCTTCAGCATCGGGCCCCCTCTGAGATCACGGCCTGCGGGCGCCTGGGGTGAGGCTGCCTGAGCAGACTCTCTCAGACGAGAGAACTGTGAGAAGCTAGAAACGTTACCTCTTCCGAGCGCTGAACACAGCCCCGGGGAGCGATCCTGGGAGGAGCTTTCCGACGTCCAGTGATGATGTTCATTAAAATGAATATTCATGTTAGAAGGCTAAAAATCTCCAGGAAACAACCTGAAGAGAGAAGTCATCTGTCGACGTTTTTCTGTGCTGACAGTTTCCAACATTTACGTCTCTGTGCTCGGAGGCTCCGTTCTAGCACAGTTATTTCGAAGTCAGGAGGAATTTCCTCCCTGTTACAGCGATAGAAAGGATCATTAGGTTGTGGGGCTGGCTGTATGCAACGCCAGCTTTTGAGCTGAAGGTCACGTAAGGCACTTCTTTATTTTACAGACCAAAAGAAAAGAAAAAAAAAAAAAAAAAAAAAAACAACTTTCCTCTTAGCCTCCAGGTCTTGTATTAACACTGTCCTTTCACCACACCCTTCCAAATCTGGGGTTCTGGGGATGCGAGCATGGGGGCTTACAAGTCCTTCCCTAGCATCCGAAGTGCGTCCTGACCAAGGTGAAAACTCACAGGCCCCTTTCCTCTCTCCCTCCTCTCCACCCTCTGCTCCGTGTTCTGGCAGGCAGCACCCCAAAGAAGTCACTCCCCTATTTGAATTCCCTCCATGTGTGCTTCTTCAGTCAGCACCTGTAACACAGCAAGGTGGGAAGTGGGGCTCCTGGTGGGGCAAAGAGCAGTGAGGAGGTCAAGGACAGACTGACAGACAAGATCAGCGGAGGGCTGAGGCAGCAGGAGGAACCTCCAGGGGAACTCCCAAAGAAGGCTTCCTCCTGCAGCCAGCCGCACAGACTCTAAGGGAGGTGTGTGGTTAGGTCAAACTCAGCAGTGGGAGGTGATGAGGCCGAGCCAAAACGGAGGCCCCTCTCCTGTTGTTACTGAGTGGGTAGGGCTGGGGCCTGGAGGCTAGCCAAGTTGGAGGAAGTAGGCTTGATGAGAAAAGTAGGTCAAGGTCAAGAAGACCCGGCACTGATTCTTCAACTGCTCTTTATCCGGTCTACTCCAGGAGTCAAAATTTATGAGGGAATATTTCAGGGCAGTGTGTCCGACATGCAACCATTAAACATCAACTTTTTTTATGAAGAAACTTATATTTTATTATACTATGGATATATAGAGTAGACTAGGTCCCCAGACTCCATTTTAATTCATATTCTGAGCTCAAATGCTAGCTCTGCTTCTTATCAATTATGTGAACTTGGCCCAAGTCTTCTCACCTTACAAATGAGAATAGGGGCATATTAATAGTATCTATTGCTCGACATTGTCGTGAAGATTCAATGAGATAGTGCGTGGGAAATGTTTAATACAACGTCTGGTACGTAGATCACTTAGTAAAATATTACCTATTTTTATTTAGGCATTTTTTATTGACTATACTCAAGGTACTTTCTGAGAACTCATGGTCCATCTCCCTTTGGCCCATGAGTAATGTTGGAAAAGTCTATGCCTCGGTTTGCTTTTTCATTCAGGGGGACACCGACTCCGCCATGTGACTCAGAGCTCACCATGCTGTGAAGATCAGCTATTTTTAATGTGTTCATTCTCTGTAGGGTAGAGGAGGAAGATTCGTAGAAGTAGGTATATTCAAGAGTAACGTGGTAATTGAAGGAACTGAGTCCTATTGAGGCTGAGGGTCACCAAAATCACTGTTCTCGCTTCATTTTTGTATGCTCCTCAAGGAAGGAGAATTTCATCTCACTCCATTTGCTCAATTTGATCAAATGACTTAATTTGCTACTACTAATACCTTTTCACTTTCTAAGTAGCTCTCTCTCTGACCAGTTTTTGGTAGAATCAAGCAATTTTACTTCTCATTGCTCTACGATTTTTTAACCTGATTTTTCTTCCTCAAGATATGTTGATACATGTTCATTTAACCTAGTAATATAAAAGCAATCAAACCACATTCTGGTGAAGTATTAAAATTGAGAACCCTGACAAATGAAAGTTTTACCCTAGAGAATAAAAGTAATTGGAATAATTGTGTGCTTCTTTCCCTTGCTATAATTTCCTTTTTTAGATAAAATTTCTGTATTTTACTTTCAACTCTATTTTTCCATTTCATGAAAGTTTGAGGTGTACTAGACTTTCAGCGTGGAGCATTAAAACATTTTATATAAGTTCTTCACATGTGGGCAAAATAATACTTTAAAAAATAAGTAGCTTGAAAACTTTATACATATCTAAACATGTGAAGTTAATTTGTGATCTTGAAAAATACACTGGAATTCCCCACCATGTTTCTTTTGTTTGTTTGTAGAGTTTTTTTGCTATAGGGCATGTGCGCTCGCCAGAAAGACAGAGAAAGACAGAGAGACAGAAAGCAAGAAATCACCCCTCCGGGGGCATGGCCACACCACAATCCCTTCTCTTCCATTCTCCTTTTGGGATCTTGGGCATGCACGCAGACGTGCTTGGCGTGAGTTTTAAGCCACCCGGTCCGGGACGCGAACCACGGTCGACTACGTGGGAGTCCAGCAACATAGCCATTACGCTAACTGCTAGTTCCCATCCCACCAACCATTTTTTGACTTTTAAAAATGATCTCTTCAATGTCTAAATAGTGTGGAAAGCACGTTGATTAGATCTGTGTGCTCTCACTACATGCCTATTGCCTCCTAGTGGTAATATAACCAAATTGCAGTTTTAGTTTCTTTTCAGGGGTATGCAAATGTCCTCAAGGTTGTTATTACTAACCCACAGCTATAAAGAAATAATAACGTTTCACCCTCCCTTGCTTAACATCTCCTGTGAGAGCACCTCACTGTCCACAGAAAAGTCCCCAGCAGGATGAATACAAGGATCAGTGAGCCATCTCATCCCTGCTGGGCTGTGTCCCTCCATTTGCTTTGACCCAGCCAGATGCCTGGCCACTCACCACTCTTTGTTTCCTGAACATTATGGTCTGTAATGCTGCCAGCCTTACTCATGTGGTCTGTTGGCTGAAATGCCCCTTTTCCTGCCACTTCCAGCTGCCAGCTGCTGACCTGCCAAGACCCAGCTCATTTCCTCCTCAAAAACTTCCCTGTCCCCCTCCTCCATTATGACCAGTGGAGCTAGCTGCTTCTTTCTCTGATAACCCCATAGAAGTCTTTGTTATGGACTTCTACTTAGCATATAATAATTGGAGAGAGCACTGGTTTTAAAGTTGGTAAAACTCTGATTGAATTCTAAATCCACATCCCAGATTGTATTAATGAGATCACATTGGTCATCATACCTAATCTCTCATCATCCAACGATCTTCCTTTGAAAAACAGGCACTATGTTACAGGATAATTGTGAGAATATAGATAAAGTATTCCACATTTGCAACTGACATATTCTTTTTTCATAATCATAGTGGCTCTGAGCATTTACTCATTGGGTTCATTGGATTCTGGTCTTCTCCAAAGCAAAGACTCGGTCTTACTCATCTTATACGTTAACTTGCTTAACATTTCACTGAATTAAATGAATGGCCCTTCCTAGTGGGCTAATCAAAATACATATGAACTATAATTTTTTTTAAGAGAGAGAATTTTGCTATAGGATGTGTGTACTTGCTGGATAGACAGAGAGAGACAGAGAGACAGAAAGCAAGAAATTGCCCCCAGGGGGGATGGTCACACCACAATCCCTTCTCCATTTTCCTCTGAGGATCTTGGGAATGTATGCACATGCACCCAGTGTGAGTTTTAAGCACATGCACCCAGTGTGAGTTTTGGAACTCGAACCGCAGTTGACTATGTGAGAATCCAGCAATATAACCATTACTCCATCTGCTAGTCCCTTGAACTATATATTTTTAATAGCACTTATTGTCAAAAGTTTCTTTGTGGTATTCACCAAGATAATCTCAAGGCAGTCTGTGAGCCCATGTAAGTCATAATGAAATCCTGCTTTTACAATGTTTAATACTATCCATAAGTTAGCAAGGGCCAAGAAAGTTGAAATGGGTGGCTTTCTAATGAAAGTTAACGCACATAGAACGGTTGCTTTCAGCTCTCTATCTCCTCTTTCATGGGAGTGTTGGACACTGAAGACAGCTCCTGAGTATAATTAGTTCCATGTGCTTAAGTCCAGCTTGTGGGAGGCCTGGGCCTGGTCCCAGCTCACTGCTAACCACAGCTCTTTAGATCACGGTTTACTTATCTTTAAAAGGAGGGGGTTGACCATGCCCGAGCTGTGGCATCTTTTGTGCACTAACATTCTGTGCGTCTCTCTTTAGATGAGACCGAGTATGAGTACAGCGGAAGTGAGGAAGAAGAGGAGGAGAATGACTCAGGGGAACCCAGGTATGAGAGCAAATGCAAGTCTTCCGGCATTCACGTTCTTAATTGTGCGTGTGTGAAATTTGCTTTTCTTTTGATTTATAAGTTCATTTTTTAAGAATCTACCAGGGTGGTCTTATTTAATGTATTGCCCATGAATATACTCATTAGTTTGGGAAAATTTCCCAAGGCAGACTCTTACAAAAATGGGGAAATCAGCATATTCTTTATGCTACCCCCCAAGATTTATGGTCTCTCTCCTACGACTTTGTTTCCCCTCACGTGTCACATGTAGAATAGGTGGGCACTGCAGGACTAAAAGCCCTTAAAACTGCCATTTTCTGGAGTTCTCAGTGACATTTTCAGATGTGAGTTCTTCAGTCCATTATCGCACACCTATGAGAAGCCTGTTCAGAGGCCCATCTTTGTCCCATGCCGTGGTATTTTCTTTTTTTTGAGAGAGAATTTTATTATAGGGTGCACATGCTCGCTGGAGAGACAGAGAGAGACAGAAAGCAAGAAATCACCCTCCCCCGGGGTGGGGCAGGGGTGATGGCCACACCACAATCCATTCTCCTCCATTCTCCTCTTGGGATTTTGGGCACACACGCACATGTGCCCAGCGTGAGTCTTAAGACCCCACGTCTGGGACTCGAACTCCAGTCAACTACGTGAGAGTCCAGCCATGTAACCATTACGCCATCTGCTGGTCCCCATGCCTTGGTATTTTCACCACAGCCTAATCCAGGAGGAGATGACTTCCAGGAAATCCACTTACACTCCTGAGGTGAACCCTAAGTAGAAGCCACCGTGCCATTCCTGCCGTCAAGGTTGGCCCCAGAATCAGGCCTCCCCTACATGTCAGCGTCTGCTTGACACTGACTGCCTTTCCTCTAGCCTGGGTTATAAATGATTAAGGCCGGTTTGCTCAGACGGCGAGGGTTTCTTTTGTGAGAGTGTTTGTCTGGCAGTTTGGTGATCAAGACACGCGGGCGTACGGGCTGCACCGTGAATGTGAGGGGGGAGTGACTGAGAAGGCTCACAAGCAGGAGGGTCGCTGGGGTCTCTGGGTCCCATGCGCCTGCCATCCAGGGCGTCTCCCTGATGCTGCCGGGGAAGGCTTTCCCGCTGGCTCGGGCCACGCGTCCTGGACTGGGAAGAGGCCGCGTAGCCGCTCTGCCAGCATGACCCAGACGCTGTGCTTTCCGTGTGTGCTGACTCAGACTTCCCAAGTGGCATCCTTGCTAGGCTACCAGAAGAATATGGGAATGAGCTTCCAGGGCCTCCAGTTCTTTCCTTCCTCACCTGCCGTAGGATTCGTCAAAGTCAAGGCCAAGGGCGAATTCTTTCCTTCCGTCTGGTGCCTGACCCGTCGGCCGCCCCTAGCGTGGCTGCGTTGAGATGCTGACTGTCAAGTACTGACACGGAGAAGGAACCTCCCTGTGAGGAGAAACACACATGCCTTCCTTCCAGCTGTCCGATATGGTGGGATGCTCACCCAGGTGGTCGCGTCACCCCTCTGACCACTGTCCGTAGAATGGAAAAGCCGTGTCTTTATAACGCTTGCTAAACTGCAGTCCTCACTGAGCCAGCCTAGCTAACTCGCCATCTCTGTACTGTCACATGTCATTGTGCCACACTGAAGAGTATGTTCCAAGCCCTGTTTTTCTAAATGCAAATGATAAATCTTTATGAAATCTTGAAAACTAGGTAAGACAATAGTTACCTCATGTTAGAAATAAGGTGACAATTCAAGGGTGGCAACCAGGCCACACCCCAGGTTAATGACGAGCCCTCTCAGCTCAGGTCTCCCGACCCGGAGTCAGCGTCGATCAGTATTAACGGAGTGTCCTCGTGTGCATGTGCGGCTGAGCCCACAAACCCCACCACCTTTGCACAGAGCAAGTGGCCTCTGTAGACCAGCACTATGGCCCGGGGCTTGTCTTAGAGTTTTACACAAAAGCTGCAATTTTAGAGGAGGCCTGCTACAGACCCCACGCGTGGTCTTGGAGGATCACAAACAAAGCCTTTTTCTGCTGTTCATGGCAGTACCTCGCATCGCGCACTAACCAGCTCCAAGATGAACCTCGGTCCTCTTGTCGACGGCCACCAAAGCTGCTCCTTACCCAGTCTCCCTACATGGCACCTCGTCAGCACCATCACCACCTGCCAAGACAAAACTGGCAGGTCATCCTTCCCTCTGGTCTGGCCTATCGAGGGCTCACTAACCCCACGCCCAGTGCCTCTCCATTCCATTCCCACCGCTCACATCCTGGTGAGCCTCCACCAGGGCCACTGCAGCAGGAGCCCGACCGCTGGCTTTGCTCTTCAGACCCTCTGCAGACCTCCATCTATCCAGCAGTCAAACAGATCAGCTCCTGTTACTCTCCTGCTCATTAGAACCTTCCCGTGCATGGCTTTCTTGGCCCACACACATCTCCTGATCTGCCCGGTCTCAGTCCTCCTCTTAACCTCTCTCTCACTCACTCACTCCACTTTGGGAAGAGAGACGAGGGGTCATTCCTCAAAGAGGCCACAGCTTTCCCTCCACAAGTGTCGCCTTCCTGACCATCGCACCTAAAGTAGAGCCCCACTCACCTCCATCCCTGCCTCTGTCACTCTTAGCTGTTACCCTTTTTTGTCTTCTTGGAGCCCATGAATGCCTTAAGTTAAATTATATGTGATCGGTTGTCTGTCTGTCTTCCTCACAAGGAGATAACCGTAAAGAAAGACTGGGTTTATCTGGCAATTGCTGCAGTGTAGGAGCCCGTTACAGTGCCTCCCACATAGCAGGTGTTCAGTTATTACGTGTTGATAGGTTTATTTTAAGTGGAAGCTTCCAGAAAGATGAAAAGACCTAGCCTTTAAAAAACAGGTAGCAGCTATTTCCTACCTCCTTGTTGTGCCGCTGGGCAGAACCCAGGAATGTAACGTTATGTCCCCCTGTCGTTGATGGGGAAGGGCAGGCCTCGCACACCAGCCACCTGGTGGGGTTTGTGTCCTCGTCTCCTGTCGCACGCTCGTGCGCACAGCTGAGGAAGCTGTTGCCTAAACAGAACCTGGGAATCCGTGGGCCGGTTGAAGTCCCAGCTGCACCCTCTCCAGAACCAAGTCATTTGGGTGCAGTGAGACCGGGCCTGGCAGGTGTGACTCGGGTCCTGACTCGCTGTCGACTTTGACCCGAGCACTTTCCCTCTCTGGCCCTGATGTGTTCACGTGCACAGTCTGGCTTCTCCCTCACGGACTGTGCTGTGCTGAGTCCAGGCGGTGTTGTGGGCGAGGCAATGCGTGCCTTTGCAAGTAGAGTGGGTTTCCTTGCTGTTTGTGATTATTCTGGTTTTTGTTTTGTTTTGTTTTTGAGAGAGATTTTTGCTACAGGGCATGTGCACTCGCCAGAGAGACAGAAAGATAGAAAGTGAGAAATAATCACCCCCTCGGGGGATGGCCACGCTGCAATCCCTTCTCCTCCGTTCTCCTCTCAGGACTTGGGCACATACACATGCGCACCCTGCGTGAGTTTTAAACTGCCGGGTCCAGGACTGGAACCGCAGTCAACCACGTGGGAGTCCAGCTGCGTAACCACCTGCTGGTCTGTTTTTACTTACTTGCCTTATTTTTAATTGTCAAAGGGTGCACAAGTTTACCTGAGAGGGAAAGAGAGAACACCTGCAGTGGGACTTGGTCAACCACACTCCAGTCTCCATTTCTCCATCCTGCCAGGATTTGGGGCACCCACACCTGCCCAGCCTGTTTTCTCAAACCATCAGGGCTGGGACTCAAGCGTGGTCAGCCACGTGGGACCTGTGGGACCCTAGTCTGTGAGGCTGGCCTTTCTTCAACGCGTGCACAGTCTGGTCCGGGGCTCAGGGCTTGCACACTTGCCCAAACCTTCAGTAAGGCATCCTCGCTGCATCACAAGGGTGACGGCTGCGGTGGACCGCCCTGCGGGTGGTGCTGGAGACAGCACGAGGGCGTGGCAGTCATACCCACAGGGGCTGCTACTCTCTCATCCCGGCGGTTTCTTTCAGAAATGAATGACTTCATGACGCGGGTCTCAGAGCTTGTGTCTTCTCCCCCGGGTGTGGGGGAATTGCCTTGCTGTCCTCCCCAGCACACCCTGTCCCTATGGGATCCTAACTGCGTCCTCCCGCCCTCAGCTCCATCCTGAACCTGCCAGGGGAGTCCACACTGCGCCGGGACTTCCTGCGGCTCCAGCTGGCCAACAAGGAGCGCTCCGAGGCCCTGCGGCGGCAGCAGCTGGAGCAGCAGCAACGCGAGAACGAGGAGCACAAGCGCCAGCTGCTGGCCGAGCGGCAGAAGCGCATCGAGGAGCAGAAGGAGCAGCGGAGGCGGCTGGAGGAGGTGAGGCCGCGCCTCCCCGAGTCCCGGGTCCAGGCCCTGCCGGGGGCTGCGGCAGCTGTGGCTCGGATTGCACCCTTGACCTCGGGGACCACAGCCTGCGAGGTGCACGCACACCCTGACCGCAGACAAGACTCCCCAGTTCTTCAAGGGAGGAAGGTTGTGGCCTCTCCCCTCAGGTCTTGCTAACCTGTCTTCTCAGGGAGGCCTTCCTTGACAGCCTTACTTAAAATCATGTCCCCCGGCTAGCCCGCCCCATCTGCCTCCCTGTTTTCACTACTTTTACACGGCTCTAACCACCTTCGGACACACTCTGCTGTCCCTTCACATTCACATGCCTGTGTGTCCCCCCTAGAGCGGAAGGCCTGTGAGGGTGGGGTTTGTTCTCCCCCGTGGCGTATCTTAACTGCCTAGAACATTGCCCGGCGTCCAGTAGATGCCTTGCAAGTACTTGAGGACGGAGTGGATGAATACAGAACAAATCAGCCAGTCATTGGGGGTGAAATACAGGTGTTAACTAGACCACGGGGAACAGGCAGGTAGGTGACTGCACCATGGAAAAGCAAGGCCTGCCTGTTGACAGCCTCTGACTTTCGGGCACATCCTTGCCCACATACCCCTTACCACCCGGGGCTTGTCCTCCGGCTCAGGGCCAGACCTGCTGTCCTCTGTGTGGGAAACCAGGCCGTAGCCACGGTTTCCTGCAAGGCTTTTCCTGGGCAAGGCCCTCACCCCGTGGTCTTACGAAACATTGGTTAAAGCCTCCTTCCCAGAACCTGCCCAGATAAATCAAAGCCTCTAGCCAATTAGGAGACCAAGAATGCATAGTCCTTAGGGCAGCTGGGCTGCAGATGAAAGGTTCCCTCGCTGAGCAGGAACGGGGTAGGATTTTACAGGGCTCCCGGACACCGACTTGCTCCTCATTAACAAGTGTCCGGAGCCACTCGCTTTGTCAGATGGCCCTGGCAGAGTTAGAGGGTGGTTAATTGCAGACACCGGGAGCAGATTGCTTTTTAAATGGTACATCAAGGCCTAAGTTCCAGTTTGCAATAAATCCCATCAACCTCATTATGTCCCTGGAATATTAGCTTCCGAACAGCAACGGTAACACCCCCAGTTGAAACTGCTAAGAGATTTCCGTGTGCCAAGTACCAGGCAGTTTTCTCGGCCGATACCCAGCACCCTGTGCACTAGCCTCATCTTTTCGTATGTATCTCTGATTTCTCATGCCAAGTGCAGAGAATCCCCCTGTCACAAGAGGAAACCGAAGTCAAAGAGGAAACTGAAGTTTAGGGAGGGGGATCATTGGTCCGTGTTGCAGAAGGAGAGGAGAAGAGCCAAGCCACAATTCATTCCCCACCCAGTGTCCGTGCCGGTCCTGGGACAGTAAGCTAGGTACTGAAGCAGGGCCTTGAACTGCGATCCTTACAACCAGGGTTTGTAGGCTTGTGCAAATAGCAGTGGGCAGTGAGCTGCTTTAATCCATGTGTGAGCCAATAGTATTGTGAGCAGTGCCCTGCACAGGTGCACGCCCGTTCCACTTTATCTTGTACTGCGGTTTACCCTGCAGTAGACAGAGGTGCCACAGAGCTGAGAGGCAGAAGCCTTCAAAGGAGCAGGCGGACAGTGACGTGAGCCGGGGGGCTTCGTCAAGCAGGCTTTGGAAACAGGTCCGGAGCACAGCGATGGGCGATGCCGCACCACCTCTGGCCACCTCTCAGATACAAACGGAAGCTCGCGGGCAAGTCCAGTGGCCGCCCTGGCAGCCTCCTCCAGCCCACCCAGGCCAGTCGTTGTCTCTGGTACTGGCCTGGGGCCACACCGTGTCCTTCCGTCTCCTAGGTTTCCCGTTTGGATCCCAGGCCTACGCTTCTAGTCTTGTTATCAAATCTCTCCCACCAGCGAGGGGTGCCACTCAGGCTCTGTCCCCAGAATCCTGCCTTTCCTGCTGCTTTCGTGCTGGTGGGTTCCCTCCGAGAGCATTTGCCAAGGTCCTCGTGTATTAGAACACCACACCCTGGACACCTTGGCCACTCGCCTTTCCTGCGCCCGACTACTGGGCTTGTTGCTTAGAGATTTGCCATGTTCTTGGTTTCAGGCTAAAGGTCTTGATTATCTAACCTAGAAAATCGCCGCTGTCCTCACAGAACGTTTAGAACACACGTGACCGTGCACATACGCACACACATACACTCTCACTTATAAGATTCTCTTCCTTATCTTTTTAAATTTTAACACAAGGACTCTTGACCCTTGGACCTAAATCTCCGATTAGCATGATTTTTTCACAGGGTGCATTGTTTGGTTTGGTTTTTATTTTTCCCCTGCTGTGTTAGGGATGTTTTGTTGGGCTTTAGACAAGTTACTGGGATAAAAATGTCTAGTGGTTACGAGGACTCGCCACGTGACAGGTGCTCTGCTCAGCACTTCATGAGAATGGTCTCATTCAGTCCTCACAGTACAGTCTAAGGGTGATGCGGCCAAGGCAGGCCCTCCAACTTGAGAAGAAACAGGTCTCTCACCCAGAGGCTCAGATGGCGACCCTAAGCACCGAGGCTGCATGTGTCCTGCCTCACCACTAGGACGCCGTAGTCAGGGTGCTTCCCAGCCATCACCTCGCCTCTCTTTCCCTGTTCTTCTCCCTGAGCATTGAAGGATTTTGGAGCAAGGACAAAAAGCTCCCCAACAGGTGCACGTCTTAGCTGAGCTCTCCCTCATGCTCCCATAAGAGCTACTGCCAGAGCCTCCATTGGGTGACTTTTTTTTTTTTTGGAGAGGTTTTTTCGCTATAGGGCGCGTGTGCTCGCCAGACTGACAGAGAGAGACAGAGAGACAGAAAGCGAGAAATCACCCCCCAAGGGGGATGGTCACGCCGCAATCCCTTCTCCTCCATTCTCCTCGGGATCTTGGGCACGCATGCACACGCGCCTGGCGTGTTTTAAGCCAATGGGTCCGGGACGCGAACCGCAGTCAACTACGTGGGAGTCCAGCGACATAGCCATTACGCTAACTGCTGGTTCCCCATTGGGTGACATTTACTGATGCCTCTGCCATCAGTGCAAGCCAGAGTTCAGCTCAGCGAGACAGCCGAAGCCCCAGAGACACACCCTGCAAATCCTAGCCTACATAAAAGGTCAGGGTGCACAAGGGACGTGACCTCTGCTTTTTGCAGCAGTGGGAATAAGCCCTGCCTTCTCCCCAGAAGCAGGAATGCTTGTGGCCACAGGCACCAGGAGGTGACTTTGCCTTTATTGTTTGATACTCTATCTTACCTGTGGCTCACCAGAGAAGACAAGGACGTAGTAAACACTTAGATGGTTGTAAATTCTGAACCCCAAAGTCATGAAAGTCTCCCCACCAGGGAGGCCTGCTCTGACGGTCCCCCCATGTCTGCTGTCCTGGCCTCCAGTGACCATTTGTCCTCTGGTGTCCTGAGTGGGACCTCGGGCTGTACTGTCACAGTTTAAGGCCATGGTCCAAGAGTAGTCGTGAAGAACGTAGCTTCACTGTGGGTCAGGTGGACCTCCGCAGGCATCGTAAGACGCACATTCTGATTTCCACACCAAGGCCCTCAGCTGCCCTCTGGCAACCTGGGACCATGCAGGTCGTAGCCTCTGTGTCTGGTGGTCTCAGATGTCCCCTCCGCCAGAGGGTTTCCAAGGAAGTCCCGCACATCCTTAGCTCTTCACGGGTGACCATGTGGATCTGGCAAGGTTCTCACTCAGGGTCTGAATATTCTTAGAAGTGCTTTACCTGTGCACTGAGTGTAGTTGTGTCTCAGCGTTATGAGAAGGACCTGACTTCAGACCAGCTAAATAGCGGGCAGGAGATTCTCGGCTTTCGACCAACGACAAAGGATAATTCGTAACTCAGTTCCAGGGACTTGAAACCCAGGTGGGGCGAGGAGTCCATCAATAGAGAAAAGTATCAGGAGGATCTTGTTCGTTTTTATTCAGTTCAGCACAAAGTCCTATTTCTAAAGCCAAGTGAGTAGGGCTTGTTTCCTTCTGTGTCACAGGGTGAGGGCCGAGAACGGGGAACTCGAGGTTCTGAGGCTCCTACGCCCGTGAGCCTCTCGGGCCGCTCCTGGGAAGACTGGTGGTGCTTGATCCTGCTCGAAAATTTTAAAATGCTATGTATATACATAATATATATGTATATGTTACATATATACATATATACACACATGTCAGTGTGCGTGTGTGTGTGTGTGTGTGTGTATGCATTTGCCTCAAAGACACAAAGAAGGAAAGCGAGAAGGCACCGCCCATGGGCTTTGGCTGCGCTGCAATCCCTCCTGCCTGATTTCTACTTTTAGGATTTGGGGCATACACACACGTGTGCTCAGCATGTTTCGCAAGCTGCCAGATCCAAGACTTGAACCATGTAGGATTCAGCTGCCTGTACCACTATGCCACTGACTGCGTTTGTCTATATATAAACACACACACACACACACACACACACACATACACATATATATAGAGAGAGACGCCAGGTACATGTGTGTAATATATATACATGTGTATATGTGTATATATATATATACACACACACACACACACACACACACACATAACATATATATTGAGTTGTTGGGAAAGTCATGATGTGTTTTTGCATAGAAAAGTATGCCAGACTTTCTGATGACTTAATATCACACACACACATCAGTAGACAGTATGAATGATCTAATCATGAACATAAATGTGTTGCTACGTTAACCCAAAATCTGATACGGGTACTTGGGCATACTTAGGAGTATACTGAGAATCTAGTTTTTTTTTTGTTTTTTTTTGTTTTTTTTTTACTGAAATATATAAAACATTTCGTTGACAAATAACATTGTATTTATTAAGAAAGAAGGGAAGAAAGACTGCAGCCTATGGGACCCACAGGACGTGCTGGTTGCTGAGACGTTAGAGCTGAGAGCGGGCAGGCACAGAGGCCTCCTGGCGGTGACCCAGAGCATTCAGCAGAAGAGCAGCATCGGGGTGGGAGGAGAAGGGCAAGGCCAGTTCAGGGTGGAACCAGATTAAGATGCGACTGAGCGGGACCAGCAGCTGGTGTGCTGGCTATGTCCCTGGACTCACATGTCTGACTGCAGTTCGAGTCCTAGACCCAGAGGCTTGAAACTCATGCCAGCCGTGTGTGCATGCGTGCCCAGGATCCCGAGAGGAGAATGGAGAAGGGATTGCGACGTGGCCATCCTCCCTGGGGGGTGTGATTTCTCACTTTCTGTCTCTCTGTCTGTTTCTCTCTGTCTCTCTGGTGAGCGCATGTGCCCTATAGCAAAAATCTCTCTTAAAAAAAAAAAAAAAAAAGATGCAACTGAAGCACCTAGGGTGATACTAAGGATGCAGCTGGATTGTGCTGAAGGGGAGAGGGCAGGAGAAAATGGGCGTTACTGGTTTATGGCAATGGAAATAAGAATATGTCAAGAGGAAGAGAGAATCTGAACCTCAGCTCTGATAACTCAGAAGAGGGGAGGGAAAGCCAGCAGGGAAAATGGGTAGGGAACAGAAGGAACATGAGGGGACCCCAGTGCTGTAGAAACAAAGAAAACTGGCAAGCATAAAGGTGGAGTTAAAAGGTCAGCTCTGCTGCAGTACCCCAAACCCTAGGAATATATACCATCCTTGGGCTGCAGTGGCGAAGAGCATATTTAAAGTGTAGTTCTCAGGTCGTACTCTAGAAATGCTTCGTCTCCTCTCTGTGTAAGGGAAAGAAAGCGGCCTGCCCGAGCTGGAGTGAAAAGATGTCGATCTGAATTTGAGGGCTATTGTGCACCCCCTGTGTGCCCCGAAAGATCTCTCTAGTCCCCCCCAGGCTCTACAGCATGGCTAGTAACAAAGCTTCTTCCCACCAACAAGGTTGTTTTGAGGATTAAGCAGGAAAAAAAAAGATGTGAAAGAACTTTGCCAACTGCCCAGAACTGGACAGACCTAGTGCCCAGCTCGCTAAGGCTAGTGAGATCCTTTCACACCCTGTTCAGAGAACATTTCCCAATTACACCTTCAGCTGCTTGGTGCCGACTTCCGCTCACACTCTCTCAATGTGGTTTCTCCTCCCTTTGGGTAACCACCTCAGGCTCACAGAGCCCTTGTAAGCTGTAGCCCAAACCCAAAGAAGCCACTGGTGTGGAAGATTGTCCTTTGGAACCTAAGCAATTTCTCCCAGATGCTCCCAGTCCCTCTAAAAGTGGGGGTTGAGGGGACTGCATGTTCCTTAAGGATTTCCATGCCGGCCGACATCTTGAAGCTCTGAAAAGTTCTTGGCTAACATAGCACTTGGGAAAATCCCTTTGAGAGGAAAGTAGCACTTTGGTGAACAGCATCAACTCTAGACCCTAAGGCTGCTGAGCTTCAAATCTCAGCTTTCTTTTCCTATTGGATGTATGCTCCTAAGGAAGTCCTTCAAATTTTCTGTGCCTCAGTTTCCGCATCTGTAAAACTACAAATAGGGCCAGCTCTGTTACACCGCAGCCACGGACTGCTGAAGAGAAGCCACATTCCACGTGGGGACCGGGGTTTGAACCCCTGGCCAGGTAGGCCTGAAACACACTGGGCACCCTCTCAAGAGCCCAGGAAGTAGCAGATGGAAGAAACGCTGGAGGAAGAGGTAGCTTCCTGTGCTGTGGCTGGACCTGGGGGAGATGCACCTCTCTCTCACTCACTCACGTGATCCATCATGAGTAAAGAAAACGTGTTTTAAAACTAGAAATAGCAATACCGTTACCTCCTGACTACCGTGAGGATTAATGAGGTAGTTCACGGAAAGCTGTAGGACGGCACCCATTTGGAACACTCAGTAAACATTAGCTGTTATAGGTGCGGGTCACGTCAGAGGAATACTTTTCAAAAGTTTAAACTCCTTTATGTGCTATGCCAAAACTTTCTACTGTGTATTAAGATGAATGTACCAGGGGCCAGCAGGTGGCATGATGGTTAAGGCTCTGGACTCCCTCATGGCTGACTGTGGTTCAAGTCCCTGACCTGGTGCCTTGAAACTCACACCAGGCATGTGGGGTGTGTGTGTGTGGTGTGTGGTGTGTGTGTGTGTGTGTGTGTGTGTGCGCCCAAACTCCCAAGAGGTGAATGGAGGAGAAGGGATTGGGTGTGGTGGCCGTCCCCCCAGGAGGGAGGGTAATTTCTCACCTTCCCTCCCTCTGTCTCTCTGCCACATGCATGTGACCTATGACAGAAACCTAAAAAGAGACAATGTACCAATAGATAAGTGTTTTTTATGCTTCGGAAATGTTATTTGTTATAATACTAGAATGAATTTGGTTATGTCATTAGGGGAAAAGTGTATGTATATATTATATATATATTTTATATAAAATATATATATAATATATAAATAATATATATATACATTAGCTTTTAAATGACTGGCTAGTGGATTGGTGTAAAGCACACCAAGTTTGCAAGCCAGAATGCCCAGGTAGAATCCAAGTTATGTGGTCTTGTGCGAATTCCTTACCCTCTCTGAGCCCCAGTTCCCATCTGTGCAGTCAGTGTAGCATTAACTTGGACCGTATAATATTTATGTTTTGGAAGAAGTAAATGAAACAGTTTGCACAAGGCTTGGCATAACACCTGACACAAAAATGGATTGCTATTGTTGGAGAACTTCCTACCATTACCTTGGAACCAATGATGTCAAGGTCTTGTTCATCTTGGTTTTAGTTTTAATGGTTTTCTGTGTGGATAGCATTCCCCTATTCCCTGCCTTCTTTAATTCCCTAACATACCTTCCCTGTTTGCTGTAAACCCTGGACTTTTCCACCCCTTCTGGGGACTTTGTTGCTGAGAGCACCCCTTCCCTTGCACCTGTCTGGGCTGTCTGCTGTCCTCTTGGCCGGCAGTCCTGGCCTTTCCAGCACAAGGAGGTGCCCATTCCTCGTCCTTCTGGGTGCACCGCACATCACAGGGTCAACTTCCGCCTTCCCAGTCAAGCCCGAAGGACCTTCCTTCCACAGCTCCCCTTCCCAGCCAAGCCTATAGGACCATCTCCCTGAGGAATTCTGCCTTTTGGTGGATCCTCTCATCAGTATTTCTTCCTGTAATAACGATCCCATTACTAGGTGCCAAATAGTGGTAAAGTTTCACCTCCTACCGATACCTAAATAAAACCTGCAGGAGGAGAGCGATCTGGTGACATCGCAAGAGTAAGCTTCTGCCCATCAGACACGCAGTAGCTGAAGGGTGACCCTTTTATCCAGAGGGTGGAAATGAGGCCTCCTGGATTGGAATGCCCGCTCTGCCACTTACTGCCTTTGTGATCTTGAGCAAGATAGGACTTTTCTATGCCTCGCTGCCCGTTTACAAAACGGGATAGTAATCGTTCAAAGGGTTAAGTGGGTCAATACTCACAGAGTACTTAGAACAGTACCTGGCAGCAAGTTAGCACATGAAGGAATTCAAGAAGAGGGTTGCACATGGTGGGACAAGTCGTTGTTGCCCATCACCTGCCCCCATGTGGCTGTCCTGCGTCATCTCTGTCCAGAGTGAGAGCTCACAGTTGAAAACAACTGGAGCAAGTGTCATGGGCAAAAGCAGGAAACGAGCCTCTCATTGTGGCTTTTCACCAGTGTGCATTGCCACCCACTGGGTCATAGTCCCAGGCCCTAAGCTGGAAGAAAGCACTGTAGGCTAGAATATTCCGTTAGAGCCAGGAGGGTTAATTCACTGCTGCTAAGTAGGGCCTTGAATTCCCTTCATCACTAACCGCACACTCCTAATGTGTCCTGTAAGCTGGGGCCAGCTGGTGGGGGTGAGCAGCCTTTATTCCTGGTCAGCACAAAGACTGAGCATGCTCCAGCTTTCGCTCTGCTGTATCAATAACTGAGAGAAATGACAAAACAGCAGGGCACCCGGCTGCAAACTGGATGCTCAATGTGAGCCTCGGACTGTGGTCAGTAGTCACATACGCATATGGTAGCCACACCACACACACACACACACACACACACACCCGTGTGATTCAGGAGCATAGTGGTCTGCGTGGATGTAAGGAAACCTGCTTCTCTGAGGATCCCAGAAGAGCTCCTTGTTCTGACTTACCTGCCTGCTGCAGGAGCTCTGGGTTGGGCTGCTCTGTCACCTGGATCCTGTGGGGGTGGGGGGACAGGGCAGATGTTCCCGCCAAGGTGAGGAGGTTGGGCTGAAATTCCTACAGTGCCCTTTAACATGCTGCAGGAATGAAAAGTCCTTTTGCCCTTTGAAGGAATGAGACAGGATGTGAGTGTTTCACACCTACGGCCTTTCATGCCAGCAAAAGATCTAGAGTTTGGCAGCTGTTGACCCTCCATGTACCAAGGACACTCAGGACAGCTGGGATGGCGTTTTAGTACCAGCTAGAGTGGCACACTCGAACCTGCCTTCCATGGTCTGGGGGCTTCACGGAACCTTTTTTATTACCTTTAGTCTGTTTCTAGTCTTTCATAGTTTTCTTATTCCTGACCAACAAATTAGTCTTACAGAAAGCATTATTTCACATGCCATTCAAATGAAATCATTTTCATTCCAATTTTTGTTTTCTTCCGCATGCAATTTTATAGGACTAAACAGACTGGAGAACCTACCGTGCCTCAAAAGTGATTTTAGCCAACCCTTCTCTAAAAGCAAGAATCCGTGTGACAATATCCCTCAAACGAGGTCATTTAACCTGTTTAATATATAATCTCTCTGTATACATTCCTGGGCTCCAGGCCACAATTCTATTTTGAACGACTCCTGATGTTAGAAAACGTATCTTTTTATTTAAGTCTTTGTGATATTCTTGTATTACTAAAAGTTACACCAAATAAAACTAAAATGCTTTGCACATCAGTCCTAGAACCATCTGAAGGTGGTAACGGTGTTCTCTAAACGTCCCCAGTCCCTGCAACCTTTCTATGCATAAACATCACTTAGCATCTCAGCATCATCTCAGATGTCCTGGAACGGCCTGCCAGCTCTGTACTGATAAGCTGGTTTATAGCAGGCTTGCTTTCTGAGAACTCAGTCTGAAGGTCTCAACTAAGACTCAGGGCGAGGGCAGATGGAGTTTAGGGGCTTCCTCTGCACTCAACTCACACACCAATAAACGGTCATGGATGCTAGCGATGTTCCTCAGAGCACTCTCGCTCCTCTGTGATACCTAGGAACACCCGAGGAGCTGTTCTTCCAGGGGGAACTGAGACTCAGAGACGATGGGGGGGCTTGTGAATACTCACAATGTCTAGTGCTCTTGGAGAGGCAGGACCTGAATCCTTCGTCGGGCCTCCTCGTAGTTCACTCTGCTCAGAATCTTCATTCCTCTTTCTAGGTGCACAGACTGTACCTCTGCTCAGAATCTTCATTCCTCTTTCTAGGTGCACAGACTGTACCTCTGCTCGGAATCTCCATTCCTCTTTCTAGGTGCACAGACTGTACCTGAGCACCTGCTTGCTCATCTCAAGCTGGCCTGGGAGTGCAGACGAGGACGGCCTCTCAGGACAGCCCTGGAGAGCATGTTGGGGGCTGTCTTTAATACTGTACAGGAGGTGTGGAAGGAGAAGAATGAAGTGCAGACAGCCTGTCACGCCTTTCCAGTGCTCCCAGATCCCGCTTTTGTGAAGAAAAGATCGGTGACAGGGAAGGGAGAGGGAAAGTGCCACCTCGAGAAGGCAGAAGATGCTCTCTTTCACTTTCCATGTGTCACTGTCCCAACTGTTACTTTCAAATCCACAGAAGCAGGGTGGCAAGAGCCGGGGTCGAGTGCATGCCCCGGCTTCGCACTTACCAGTGGAGCACACTTGGGCGAGTGGTTGGACTGAGTGTGCCCTGATTTCCGTATCTGTCACGGGGGATCAGGACAGCGGTACCCGCCTCAAAGCATCGTGGTGAGAGTTAAACGAGGTCATGTAAATAAAAGGCTTAGAGGAGTCCTCTGCGTCACAGGAAAGCCTTCGTATTTGTTCCTGTTATTCATGGTTGCTATTCTCTTCTGTTATTTTTGTTATTGATGGTGTGTAATGAATTCAGAGTGTCAGACTAGTTCCCGTCACTTCCATGCCCTTACTGTAAGGAGAAAAAATAAAAAAACTACCGACCTTCCAGGTGTGCGAGTGCAGGTGCCCAGGGTCCTGAAAACCTAGAGAGCTGAGGGTTGCAGCGTGACCCGACGGTACCAGAGGTGCTCTCTTGGTCACTTTCTCACTCATGTGCACACACTGACTATCATAAAAGCAAAGGAAAAGAAAACTAAAAGGACTGGGATTCATGACCTTTTCCTGCAGTGGTTTACAGTGGTCTGTCCACATCCAAAGTGTTGGTGGATATGAAGTGGGTGAAGGTCGTGCCCAGGGCCTGAACGCCCCTCTTCACAGGCACGGCTCTGTGAAGCTTGTGCAAAACCATCCTCTTTAAAGAGGGGTATGTGTGATGTGCAGTCAGTTCAACAGACCTCACGGGTCCTTTCATTCTGAGGCCTTTGAACGGAAGGCCCCTGTGCCGAGGGATGGTTTGAGGCACTTCCCAAGGAGCCTGGCTTGATCCTCCACCAGCTTCTTTCCTGTCCTCTGGGGGCCCCCTCAGGGCTTCCACAGTCACAGTGGGGTCCCCTCTCACCAGATCCAGGAGGTCACCCAGAGCAAAGTAGAATTCTGCTTGGTTCCAGTTCTCATCCTGAATTGTCAGGAGACTTGCTTTGCACTATAGCACGTCCTTGCTCAGACTCTTGGAACTAATGGCCTCACAAGATCGGCTAACCTGCCCTCTTGGTGAAAGTCTGGGTGAAGGCGATTTACTGAGGTTACATAGTTCACTCGTTCACTAACCATACAGAGGGCCCAACGGCGTGGTCTTCAGCTTCCACACTGGTGGCGGTGCAGGACCAGATCAAACCTTACTGTTTCTGATCCCAATCTTTGTTTCCATCCCACTGCCATCTCTCCCACAATGGCATGTGCCATGGGACATGAATTCCCAAGCGTGATGTTACCTCTCAGTCATATCATGGGAAATGTGAGGTATGTAAAAGATGGATGCAGGACCAAGGCTTGTATCTTATCTGTATGCTTATTTATATCCTACTTTATGACTTTCTTTATTCCAAAAAGAGGACTTAAGATGGCCTACAGAGGGACCTGCAGATGGCATAGTAGTTAAGGTGCTGGAGTCCCACATGGTCAACCGTGGTTCAAGGTCCAGACCCAGAGGGTTGAAACTCATGCCAGGCGTGTGTATGTGCATGGCCAAAATCCCAGGAAGAGAATGGGGGAGAAGGGATTGCAGCATGGCCATCCCCCGGAGGGGGAATTTCTCACTTTCCTGTTCTGTCTCTCTCTGTCTCTCCAGCAAGCACAGGCACCCTATAGCAAAAATATCTCTTAAAAAAAAAGAAAGAAAAGATGGCTCATATAAATTAATATAACAGCTGAAAGTAAAATAAATGAGAAAAGAACATACAGAGTAGAAGAGAAAAACAAGATGCAGGCAGAAGCCAGGCCAGTCCACGTACCATCTACATAATACGCCGTCTGCTGATCTGGCTCTGAGGGTCCAGAGCCTGAGAAAGGAGGCAAACACCAACGGTTCGAGATTCATGTCACCCATCAGATAAAAGTAAACAAGGTACTCAGGTGAGGGACTCAGAGATCATTGAAAACCTATATACTTGTAGTGAAAAATCTATAGCCTGGTAGTGGTCAAATGGTGCTATGAATATTATCTCAGACAACATTTCTACCATAAACGTGGTGGTTAGTTTTACTCAGCTCTTCTGAGGGCCTTGTAAAAGGCAATTTGATGACATAACAGTTCATCAAACTCACTTCTACAACAGCCAGAGCACCCAGTACAGGTGCACACCTTTCTGCTGATCTGAAATCATCTCAGAAACAGAGGGAAAGGCCTCCACGGCCTTTGTGATGCACATCTGGGGGGGTTGTTTCTTACTACCAGGCCTTTAGTAAGAATTCAGTACTTAAGGGTCGAGGTGATGTATTTTCTGGCAAGAATTTAAAGAAAAGAAACCCTACATCGTCAATTTAGGGTAAATGTATTATCTTCGAGGGTCCTCTGAGCAGGAGGACAAGGTTAATAATATTCCATGATTAAAATTAGCTGACCAGGAGCCAGACAGTTGTGCAGAGGTAAAATGCAATGCTCTGTAAAGCTGACCTGTGTGGGGAGGTTCCAGGTTCACATCTGGATACCTCCCTGAGTACACTGGGCACATGTGTGCCCTGGAGCCGGGGGTGGATCGAAGCACTCAGTCCCTTTTGGGGATGACTGGCTTTCTCCCTCTCTCTCTCTCACTGTCCTTCTCACTCATGAAAGAAATAAATAGACTCTTAACAAATTAACTAACGAGTTTGCATTCTTGAAAATACAGCCACAGCATCTCCTCCTAGAGGAAGATTGAGGGCAGTACTCATAGGGAAGATCAAACTTGTCCTCAAAAAATCATTCTTGATGGGGCCAGCAGATAGCATAATGGTTATATTGCTGGAATCCCACATAGTTGACTGTAGTTCAAATCCTGGACCTGGCGGCTTAAAACTTATGCTGGGCACGAGTACATGTGTGCCCAAAATCCCAAAAGGAAAGTGGAGGAGAAGGGATTGCGGTGTGGCCAGGCCCCTGGGGGGTGATTTCTTCCTTTCTGCCTCTATGTCTCTTTCTGTCTCTCCAGTGAGCACACACACCCTATAGTAAATATCTCTCTCTCAAAAAAAAAAAAAAAATCATTCTTGACAAACACCAACCAACACAAAAAGCAGAAGAAAGCTCTAATGATCTACTCCACAGAGTCAGGCAACACTGACTTTATCCTGGAAAATTGTCAGTGTAGGTACTATCAGGCATCCTCCGAGAACCCTCTGAACATCTGATATTAAGGGCTATAATGGCTCCAAGATGACAGGGATGAAAACGGGCTTGTGGGCAGTTCAGTCTGTGGAGTGTCTGCTGAGAGTTTTAGAGTAGTTGGTTTAAGCTCTTCTTTTTTGACAGCAGGATCATTACCATCATTATGCATAATTTGAATAAAATCTAGAAACACTATTTGAGTCTCTCCTCTCCGATGCCTTCTGGCTTAGACTGTCATTTTCCTACCTTATTTTCATGCCTTTTTCTAAGCTAGCAGTAGGACGCATGCCAGTGCCATCCGTCGCAGCTCTCTGTTCAGAACGTTACCAGGCTCTGTCTGTGCACCATCTAAAGGAATGTTCAAGAAGGGCTTAGAACAGCAAAGGTGTGCTGGGCCAGCACGTGGTATAGTGGGTAAGATGCTGAACTCCCACAGAGCTGACCACGGTTCAAGCCCCAGAGTTGGAGGCTTGAAAATCATGCTGAGTATGTGTGTGTGCATGCCCAGGATCTCAGGAGGAAAAGGGATTGTGGTGTGGCCATCCCCTCTGGGGAGTAATTTCTCACTTTCTCTCTCACTGTCTCGCATGTGCCCAATGCTAAAAACCTTAAAATAAAAAAAAAAAAATTTAAAGAAAAGGAAAGAAAGGCAAAGGTGTGGTCTTAAGCTCTGCAAGGCTTTCCTCCGTTACTGCTCACCCAATCTGTATTCAGTGCAACAAATATCAATGATACCAGGGCCTAGATGGGAAACAATGGAAGATAAAAACTTGAGTAGAATAGAGGCTCTGACCACAGGTAACCTTCAACCTAGGTTGCATAATTCTTAAGACATACTTGAGTAACTTATAATAAAAGACATAGTATGATATAAGCCATAAGAATTGGTAGGAGGGAAAAACTACAAGAAGATACTGTTTTCTTCTTTTACCCCAAGTTTCTTTCTGTGTTCAGTTCAATAAACTCTTCTGCTAAAAGTCAAGCCTGAATGAGGGGTTGGGAGCATTGATTGCTTCTAGAGAGCTATCAAAGCTTTGTGAAGACGTTTGCCTGAGGCCAGGGACTTAGACTTTCTTGAACATGTTCTTTTGTTTGTTTTTTGTTTGTTTGTTTTTTAATTTGCCAAAGGTCACATGTGCTACCAGAGAAAGACGAAAACTGAGAGAAAGGAAGAGGGAGAAAGCACCCCTCAGTGGAGCATGGCCACGTGCCCCCCTTCTCTGCTTCTCTATCCTTTCGGGATTTGGAACATGCACACACATGCACACACATGCCCCCTGCAAGCTTCTCAAGCTAGTAGTAGGGCCAGGATTCAAACCACGGCCAACCATGTGGGACCTGACTCCCTTCTCTAAGCCATGGGACCAGCCCTCTTAAACATACTTTGATTGTGTCCCCTCAAAAGTCCCATGCCCAGGAGGAGAAAGAGCAAACATTTTCCTGGAAAAAGCATTAGCCCTGAGACATAGCAGCTGGAGGTTGACGGGGTGTCCTGAAAAGGCTGGGGAAGTGATTGATTTTTCCAGCCTCACCACAGGAACCAAAGCCTGACAGATGCCTCCATGTGTTAGCGGCAGCTGATCTGAGTGAGATCATTATTAATTATCAGTCACTTTTGAGTGTCTTTCTCAGAACCTACAGAGTACTTGGGAAGCCCAGATCCTCTTGAGTTGCAATCAATACTGTATACACCTTGCACAGGTACCTGAGTGGCATGTAATTATAAAACTGTATTGATTCCTGGCAGAGGGGCTGGAAATGTACAAATCCTTCACATAAAAATCAGCTAAATCTTCAAAAGCCTTGATTATTTTTTTTTTCCTCCAGAAAGAGAGCGATGGTTGGAGTAAAAATCTTGAAATGTTAGCTCAATTAGGGCTATTTCCTGCCAGGAGCCAGATCTGTACACATAATTATTTTATTCTCTGTGCTGGCACTGATTCACTTTGGTTGAGGGCTGGAAATGTCTCTGTTTTGGGTCTGTAATCCAAATTATTCAGTCGGTTCCCATGATGATATTTTCTCCTTGTGTCTTCCTGTATTCTTTTTCTGTAAAACAAATAATCGTGTGTCTGGGACTGGACTCACCCCTGTCACCCACCACACATACTGCTTTCCCTGCTCTCCTCCGTGGCACCGTCCAGCATGCCCCTAGCCAGGGCTTCCTCCACCCTCACAGGCTCCATAGTCACCCAGTCTGGCCCGTTGTAATGCAGCCTGTCTCTCATTTCTGCCTTTAAGTTGGTGTCGTGCTGGTCCTATTCCAATGACTGGACGTCAGGATAGCGTCTCGTCTTTCTTCCTTGGGCTGCATCTCCATCCTCAGTAGCGATTGTGAACAGACTCATTGATAGCTTATCATTTCATGCTAAGATCCATAGAATAACCTCCTAGTGTTTTCTGGCTTTCTGTCTTCCCCCTCTCCCATGACTGCAGATCTGATTATGTCACCCAGCTGCATAAAGGCTCATAATTCTAAGATGAACAAATAATCGTCACTCTGGAAATGACAGGCACTGCGTGTCCAAGATGCAGCTTATCCCCCAGGGTTCAGAGGTTACTGGGAGGCAGCAGGTCTTACAGGCTTGCAGCAAGGAGCTGTTGGTTGTTGGAAAAGTCATGATGTTTTTTTTTTTTTTTTTTTATGAAAAATTGCATCATGACTTTTCTGATGACCCAATACATCAGGAAGGCTTCCTCATGGGCTTTTTGTTTGTTTGTTTGGCATTTTGGATCTCCGTGGTTGGTTTGGCTGGGGCTGTGATGGAGACCCTTTGTACAAATGCTGTTTCCCTGGTTGTGTAGAGCTCACCTGTCAGTGTGCCACAACCACAATCCATTGTGTTCCAGGGACCTCGTGTTTCCCCAGCATGCAATGACGTGTTGTCGAGACAGTTACAAGGGAGGGGCCCCCGGTACGATCCCAGTGAGCCTCATATTTGAGGAAGAAGAAATCTCAATGCCAGAAGAAGGCTCTGACTCAAAGGGCCTGCAGCCTTTCTCAGAAAGGGTGCTCATGGCATGTCGTATGGCAGAAGAGTTTGGACATTGATGATCCTGCATGCTGCAGGGTGTTTGGCATCGCTGGCCTCTCGTGGTATGTGCTAGTCACGTTCCCCAGTCTTTGGGATAAGCAGAAAATAACCCTCCCATGCCCTTCTTTAGTTCCAAAGGCTAAAGTGGTAAAGATACCCCTCCTGGAGAAGCACTGGCTTCTCATAACTGTTTGGCTTAGTTCTAACTTCTCCCACAACATTCTCCTTCCCTGACAGTAAAAGGGAGGACTAGCCCATGGTCTTCCTGTCCCTTCGGTGGCCTCTTCATGTTTCTGTAGTTAAGGTGAAGCTCAGCTACTAGTCACATCGCCTAGCTTTGAAATCGAGTTCCACCATTTACTCGGTGTGACCTTGAACATGGACGTGACCTTAAACAATTACTGAATCTGTGCCTCGGTGTTCTCATAAAGTGGAGATAAAACCTACCTCAAAAGATGTCGTAAAGAGTCAATGAGGTAAAACGTTAGGTGCTCATCACACCGTCCCCCGTTGGAGGCATGATGATTGTATGAGCAAGATGCTGACAAATAAGGTGCTGGCTCTTGTGTGTGCATTAGGCTCTTTGAGTGGGAAATTGAAGTCCTCAATTTAAACTGAATCCCTCAGAAAACACAGAGACAGGATTGATGAGGAAGATGGTTAGTCCATAGGAAAAGGGTAGGGGCCATCTGTATACTCCATGTCTATCCTCGGTTGATGGCCCGGCAGCCTGGACTCCGCCATTCTTCTCTGACTTTTACTTCGTCCATCTGTGAACACTTGTGTACTATGATGTCAGAAGACTTGAATGCCATAAGCTTTCTCCTGAAGTAACCTGACAGACAACCTGAGATGTGCAATAGCCTATCAGGAGTTGGTGTGTCCGAGCCCTGATGTGAACCTCCACTGCAACGACCGCTGGGAGAACACGCTTAACACGCACGTCTTGGCGAGAGTCCACTCACACGGTCCATAGCAGGGCCACTTCACGACCCTGTCTCTGACCATCACCCCTGCCATGTGCCCCCGTGAACCGCTTTCCCCACCCCTGCCCCGGTCCCATTTGTTCATGGTCCTCTGCTTGCCCTGGCAGCAACAACGGCGGGAGAAGGAGCTGCGGAAGCAGCAGGAGCGGGAGCAGCGCCGGCACTACGAGGAGCAGATGCGCCGGGAGGAGGAGAGGCGGCGCGCGGAGCACGAGCAGGTACCAGGGCAGCGAGTCTCCCACAGCCCACGTGGTCTTCGGTGCCAGGTGTCTCTGGGGTGCGGGGCACCTTCTCTCAGAACTGCTCAATTCAGGCCGGTTTTTACTCTTTCTCAAGCAGCGTTTCTCACTTGTTCAAGAAGTCAAATGCACAACCTTGGCTCCTCCCAGCCATTGAACCTTGCTTCATCCCCAAGCCTGAGTCCCCGATACACCTGGGTCTTCTGCTTCTCCCAACCCTGGGTGTCTGATTTGAAGGTAGCACTGAAGCATGAAACATGGCCCAAGTCCTACCTTTCTGTTGCTTCAGAAGAGCTTTCCTATCATGCCCTGTCTTGTCTCTATGACTGTGTGTCATTGATGCAGGCCGGAGGAGTACCTCTGTGCTAGAATCACATCCCCACAGCACTGAGAAACTCGGTAGGACGGTTTCGTTACAAAGACAGTGCACCATCACATTCAACAATTGTGTTATCCCTGCTGTTGCACCAGCACCTCTGATCTATAGCATTGTTAATTCCAGGTAGTCCATAAAGAGAGGAACTTGTAATGAAAAGCTTTCAAATGTAGATGGGTTTGTTAAACTCGAGTAGTGACAGTAAAATGCTGAGCCCTCTCCATCAGCTGCTGCAGGTACGAGAGGACTTGTGCTTTTGACTACATTGACATGCTTTTGCTTTGGTGTGGCGTATTCTTCCTGTTTGGTGAGGAGGTGCCTGGGTATTTTTCCCCTGCTTCCGTCTACACTTAACCTGGCAGCTCTCATCACCTTTGAAATTACCAGTCTTTTTCTCTCTTTCTCACTTTCTTTTCCTCTGAATTCTCTGCTGCCTACCTCTCCAGGAATACATCAGGCGGCAGTTAGAGGAGGAGCAGAGACAGTTAGAGATCTTGCAACAGCAGCTACTGCATGAACAAGCGCTACTTCTGGTAATGGGAAAGCCAAGAGCCAGCCTACCTGCTCTGTGTTCATCCTGCACGTGTGTGTGTGTGTGTGTGCGCGCGTGTGTGTGCAGTCCATCGGAAGGCCTGCTCCAAATTCCGTGGACCTCAAAAGTCTCATAGAAACTTAAACGGTTCCTGACCCAATTTGCTGAGTCTAATACATTTAATGCAATCGTTTTGCATTCCTGATGGACTCCATCTATTTGTGCAACTTTTACATGAATCCAGCCTTACTGTAAGTTCAGACCACTTTTGACACCCACTGTGGTTATTGCAGAGTCATTTTTAAGGCCATTTACAGCATACTGGAACACAATCACAGCAAAATGCACCTCTTCCATAAGAGCCCACTCAGCTCTGCAGTCATTTTTCATTTGCAGACTATTAGTTTTCCCCTTACGATGGGAACATTTTGTGTTCCCTGCTCATGCGGCTTCCACTTCAAGTACTTTTTATTATTATTGCACTGCTCTCCAAATGGGCTTCTTGGTGTATCTTTTTCTTTAATGAACTTTTTATTCAATGGCATTCTGATATTTTTTAGCCTGTACATAAGCTTGCTGATGGCTTTTATTGGCCCAAGTTTTATTAAACCAAAGATGATCTAGGCACTGTCTTTGACTGTTTAAGTGTTGTACTTAACTTGTACATGTTTTTGAATGGTTTCATGACTAAATCAGGAAGTGGGTAACTCCTTATAGAGGTTGCATGCTGACCATTCCAAATGTCCTCATTATTGCCATTGTCTTAGTTGCAATTCATAGGGATAAGTCACTTTGCAAGGGGTGGTGCTCTGTGGGTATTGCCATTAAAACAAGAGTGTTTTCATCAAGAGACACGTTCTTGTGTAGATACTAACATGGGGCTGTAGCTTATTTCTGTGGCATATGCTGACACCCTCCCACCATTCATTATGATGAAGGTCCTTTGTTATTTAGCATCATTTTTGTCTCCTTTGCATGCTTAACTGGTCCTGGCCAGCGGTTGCTATGTGGTCATTTGGCCTTCCCTTTGCCCCCTTTCGTGATCTGGACAGGAATATAAGCGCAAGCAGCTGGAAGAACAGAGACAAGCAGAAAGACTGCAGAGACAGCTGAAGCAGGAGAGAGACTATTTGGTTTCCCTGCAGCATCAGCGGCAGGAGCAGAGGCCCGTGGAGAAGAAGCCGTTGTACCATTACAAAGAAGGGATGAGTCCCAGTGAGAAGCCAGCATGGGCCAAGGAGGTAAGTGAGACGCACAGCCACACCCCGTCGGCGTCAGGCTACGCTGTGTCCTGTGTCCGTCCAGTGGACGTGGATTTTAGCCCAGGGCTACAGCGTTGGAGAGCAATTCATCGTGAGCACACACTTTGCTCTTGGAAGAACCAGACGTTACTTTTGTAGAGAAATGGCAAGGCACCTTACTCCACTTGTGGTTCTGTTTTGTGTATCTTTGTCGATGTAGTGAGTTTTTGTAGGTAACAGCACGAAGTAGAAAACATCTTTCGCTTATCTGATTCCAGCTGAACTTGTGCCATGAGCATTTTCAGTGGCTTTTTCTGGTAAAGAACGTGATTAAGGACTTAGGAATTCTAGTTAACATCACTTCCTATGTGTCACTGGACCCCTTACTGCTTATTAGCATTATTATGGACACTACTTGTCCACGGTGGCAGCTTCAGAGTTGACTCTTCTGGTGGTGGTATTCACTTCTAGGAGCAGAAGTCACTTGTATTCTTTTTTGCAGGTATTTCCAAAGTAATGGCCTTTTATTTGTTTAACTACTAGACTAAGGAAGGGTTTGGAGGAACTTGGCTCTGTGACGAACTGTTTAAAAAAATGAATTAAAAGCTGTTTGGATGGGGGCTGGTGATAACGAAATGGGTAAAGGAAACACATGAAATAATAACTAGCCAAGTCGACCACCCTTCCAGGGCGTCACCGTGTCAGCTCCTGTGAGGAACACCCTGGTTTTCAGTGCTGTCATAACAGTACCTAGTGATTTCTTTTACGTTCTTGTGAGCACAGCTAGTCATTTGAAAGCATGTTTTGGGTTAGTTTGTATTTTTATGTATCATTTTTAGGTATTTACTGCAAGAATTCTTTTCAAGTTATCTAGATTATAATGTTACCAGGACCAGATTTCTTACATGAGATTCTTTTTTGTTTCTTTTAGAGAGAGATTTTTGCCATAGAGCATGTGTGCTTGCCAGAGAGACAGAAGAGAGACAGAGAGACAGAAAGTGAGAAATCACCTCCCAAGGGGATGGCCATGCCACAGTCTCTTCTACTCTATTTTCCTCTTGGAATCTTGGGCATGAACACACATGTGCCCGGTGTGAGTTTCAAGCTGCCAGGTCTGGGACTCAAACTGTAGTTGACTACATAGGAGTCCAATGACATAACCATTATGCCATCTACTGGTCCCCATAAGATTCTATTTTTATTGAAAAAAATCCTTTTTTTAAATTTTATTTTTCCATCCTACTTGATATATGTATAGAAGATGTTTGGAATGTCTAATGTTAAGGATGGTGGTTTATGGGAGGAAGAAATCACAATCGTGACTTTTTTTCAACTTTTTTATACTTTTAAATATTGCTTAAATCCTTTGTAATAATCATTAAAATAACCTTTAAAAAACTTTAAAATACTAAGTCTGTAGAGGAAATCGCTTTGATTTGAGGTGAAGAACATTTTTATCGCTTTCTTTAATATCTGTAAACATGATTGCATTTGCCTTGTCTATAACGGCTGCCTCTTTCTCTTAGATCAATAATTCAATTTTGTGATCCTACTCCCAGGTACAGCAACGACCCCTTAATAATCCACCTGTTCTTCCAGCTAAGCAGAATCGCTATGCTGTCAGACAGCAACTGGCAGACTTCCTGGCTGGCAGAGATGTGTCACCTTTCTCCAGTGCTAAGCCATACACACAGTTCCTAACCATGGCAGGAGTTCAGAGAACCGAAAAACTATTCTCTCCTAAGCTAATGCCAGTAGCACCTGCAGGAATTAGTCATTCCAGAGCAAGACTCCCATTTGAGCATCACTCCCAGAAGAACGACGGACCACCTTGTCTAATTAGACTTGGTCTCGAAGAACAACTAAAGCTTCAGGAAGCCTCAAGGACCACAGCGAGATCTGCAAAGCGATCTCGCTCCCAAGGATGTAGCCCCACTCGAGATTTAGGGTCTAAGGTCATTTGTGTATCTTCTCCCAACATCTCCAGAGTGACAAGCCCCCAGTTGTTCATTAATGCAATTGAGGAGGGCCTTAGAGACTCACATGGACCTCGGACCGTGAGGGACATGAACTCATGCATCTTTACAAGTTCCTCCGCTCTTCTAAGAAATGCTGCATCGTTAAGTGACCTCTCCTTGATTCCTGACCACCTGGCCTTCAGTGTTCCCAGCCCCAAGCATGAGTTTAGAAGAGAGACACCTACAGATCTCACTGGAAAGGACCACTATTCCATGAAAAGCATCCCAGAATTTCTGATTGCCCCTAGGCAGCGCCATCATGCACAAATGTACCAGAGAAGGGAGAAAAGCGAGGAGCCGTTTCCACTTTCCTCCTCTGACCTGTACCCAGCGCGTTCTGATTTGAACTTACCTGCTCTGAAATCATTGCTTTCTAATTGCTACTTGTCCTCATCACTGAATTTCCTCGCCTGTCCTCTCTGTTCAGAACTAGCTCACAGTTCCCGAGCTTTCAGAAGCCACATCATTCCTAGGGGGACGTCTTTACAGATGTCATCAAGGCAGTTTCCTAGACCTCCCTGTTGTCCCGTGCCCCCTGGAAAGGCCTTTTGCAGTAAAACAAACGTAACAGTTGGGCGTGCAAACAACATGGCCGTGTCATCGAGCACTCCCGACGTGAGGTTCCCTGGCCGCCATAGGTCTGGGCCACCTCCGGTGGGTGACTTCTTCCAGAGTCCTTGGCTTCCCAGCAGCTGGTGCTCTTCTTTTGGGCTTCGTGCACTTGTAGACATTAGTGGGACCATCTTTGGGAACTTCATTACTTAGTCCTCTTCTGGGTGTGGTTAACATAATCCTGCTTCCAACTAACCGTCTATCTATGAAACATCTCCCAAGTCTTAGGGTGAGTGGTCACGTAGAGAAGGAAAATGAAATACGTAGATGATAAAAGGAGTAACAGTGCTCAGTGTCAGCATATAGAGAAGAACCAGCAATCGTCTGCCTCGGTTTGATTGGTCAGTTTTTAAAATATACACTTCTTAAGATGGTAATGAAAACAGGTGTGAGGGCCCTTCTTGGTGTTTTACTGCTTCTCATCAGCAATGTGCAGACCACTCTTCGAAAGCAGATCTCTTTTCTTACACTAGGAGGTTGATGGAGCTCAGAGTGACCAAATAGTAACATACATTTCAGGACTTTGGATATGAACAGAACATATAGCTCATTATTACCTTAACTATTAACTGATTAAAAAAAGAAAAGAAAAAAACTGAGTCAAACTGTCTTGGAGGTAGGATGAAAAGATATCATTTTCTTTTTTCAGTTTTTCTTCTGGGTATCAGTTACATAATATCCTGACTAAGGGTGAATGAGCAGGTGTGCCCATGCCAATGTCTCCTGTGGTAAAAGGTCTGGACTTTTTGCTCCGTGTGCTGTGAACAGCACCCTAAATCACCTGCCCATTGCCATCTCTTCTGAAATCTTCTCCCGTGCTTGCTCTAACTCAGCTCTGTGCCTGCCCGTAAAGACGTTCTTTCTTTCTTTCTTCAATTACCTTTCCACTGACTGCTCTTTCTTGTTCCAGATCTCCAGTCTTTTATCAGCAATGTAATGTCTTTATAATGCTTCATCGTTGTTTCTGTTTTCATTGCATTTCTCGTCACCTTTTCTCTTAGTTTGTTGGAGGCAATAAGACCAAGTGGAAATGCGGGCTCATTCGGAAACCCTGGAGAGCTCTTCTTTCCTCCTTCTCCTGAGTATTCTTCCGGTGTTCAATGTCATCTGGGCTTTGCTTTTTAGGTTTCGGCTAGAAAGGAACACTAATGTCTCTGCATTTAAAGTCCCTTTCAGACTCTCTGCCACTTCTGAATTGTTTGTGAAAATGTTAGTGTGATGTTGCATTGAACATCAGTAGAATTTAAAGGTCCTTTTTCTCTCACGTTTTGGGAAACGAAGATTCCTTTTTTCTTTCTCTCCTTGTAGTGGCATGGGATTGTCTGGTCCTGACAGAAACTGTATCCCCTAACTGCCTCCCCACCCCCACTTTCATCTTACCAACTTAAAAAAAAAAAAAATCTGTACCAACCGGAAGCATGACAGATGCTTGTTTACATAAGTATTGCATGAGATTGTATTTTAATTTGTTTAATGCTCCATCATTTCTCTTTCTGTGATCATGTCAGTGATCTGGCCTTGGCTTTATTTGCCAAACAATGATCAAACTGGGGCCAAAATACCTCTATTTCCTATGAACCCATTGGACTTTGAAATCTCTCTAATATAAAAACTCCTATAAAAAGAGAGTGTGATGCTGCAATGCCTTCTCCATCTCTCCCTGTTCTTGGCATTTTTGGGGTTTCCCTGCTCTACATTCATATATAGCATTTGTTTTTTGTTTTCCTTTTATTCGACTTAGTTTATATATGAAATTCCCAAATTATCAACACCTTTAAAAAAGTTTAATCTTAACTTCTTAAATTTTAACACATGAGATACCCGACAGGAAAAAACAAAGTGTAATTGAGTTCAGGTTTTCCTGTTTCCGGGCTGTGTGATCTGAGGCTATTCGGTTAGCCTTTCTGAGGAGCGGTTTCCTCATCTGGCTCCCTGTCTCACCATAGGGAAGATACGGCATGTATGTACTGTGCCAATTAAACAACAGTCACCATACAAATTCTACAGTTCTGTTTTTGTTTTGGTTTTGGCTAAAAGGTGCATGCATTCACTAGAGAAAGACCGAGAGAGAGCAAGAGAAGAAAACAGCCCCCTGTGGAGAATGGCGACACCACAGTCCCTTCTCCATCTCTCCGTCCTCTTGGGATTCTGAGCAGGCACACGTATGCACACACCCAGCATGCTTCTCCACCTCCTGTGTCTGCTGACCCATGCCATACGCCCTGTGGGATGCAGATGCCCTAACCACCAGGACACAGGGCCAGCTCATGAAATACAGTATGCAGCATATGCATATTTCGTTCCCAAGAACATTGTAGCTCAGAAGGAATAGACGTTGTGTTTGTTGTTTCCGGTTTGGATTTTGCAAACCAGTTCACATACCTGCCCCATCCCTCCACTCACCTCTCCGCAGTGACAGACAAGCCATTCTTCATTTCCAAACCCAACTTGCTAAGGACTTGCTTCATTACTTTTAAGTCATCCATTCACCCAGGGATTTGTACTTTTTGTCTGGAATATTGGTAAGACGTGCATCGTGGAAAGTAATTCTAGCCCTTATCTTCAAACAAGATTACATTTTGAACATTCCTTATGAATAAAAGTTTCCCCAGTGCACAAAGGTGCCCCGAAAAAGGGTGTCCTTGATCTTACTCAGTAACCATCCGCCTGCTGGTTTTGCCAAAGGACAATACGAGTCTGCTCTTTATGTGCTCAGTGAGCGCAGGGTCAGAGTATCTCAGGAGCACTCACAAGTTATTTATTGACCTCTTTGCCTTTCTTCAGCATTGCCAGGAAACACAAAAAGCATTTTGTGAAAAAGAAAGAAGAAGAGGAATTTTCATGTGAACATGTTCCGTATACCACATAATAAGTCTTAAGTAAGATATTCTAAGACCTTTAGGCCCCATGGACTCTACATCATATCAAATATTAAAATGCACCTGCATGGCTCAGTACGTATTGGGTTGTTGGGAATGTCACGATGCATTTTTGCATAGAAAACCAGGAAAATCTGTCATGACTTTCCGAACAACCTAATATATGTATTTGTTATCACATTACTTTTAGAATTTTGTTTTGAAATTCTTTCTTAGATGTCATTCATTATTATGAAGATATTATAACCTATAAATGGTTTACAAATGTACAAAATAACTAGACAATCAGCAATGATATAATGATTCCCTTAAATAATATTTAAAGATATTTTTATTTATTTTGGAATGTTTTTGGAAATCTTGTCATCAAAATTTTATTTTTAGCCCTTTTGTATTCGTGTCGAATTTATACATCTCAGAGGCCTTAGTCATTATTCTTATAGTACCCAATGGGCAGTACACCCCTGGCTAGAACAGAATTTATTTCTGAGGTCATGATTATTTTTTTCTTTCTCCCAATAATGCTGAAATAGTACAACATGCTTGCAGAGGTGATCCAAAACTTCTTCAAAGTTTTCATAGTTTCCATGTCAAAACAGTCTTTTTCATAAGAAAAGAATGTGATTTCATGGTGAAATTGATCAGTCTTCGCTAACCTTGTTTTCAACGTTTGCTTGATGATCCCCTCAACCATGAAGTCTTCTGTTATAATCTGTACCTACACTATATCTAACGTTACTAGAATACCCCCTTTTAGTGGTGCTTCTGGTATTTCAACATCGCTTTGGTGAAAAAGATCTTTTCGGGGGGGAATTATCAGAAGGTCGGAGCAGAGACTCAGTTACTAGACATGTTTGTATCCTTGGGCAAACTGAGCATACCTTGATTTTGCCCTAATTTTTAAACACATATATCTTTAGAGAGGGGGGTGCTCTTTCTTTCTGTTTTTCTTTTTTCTTGTTTCACTCTCGTATCATTCTCCAGTTTGGCTGATAGTTGTGATCAGTCAGGGGCCAGTCCTCTACCTCCTATCAAAATCATGAGAAGAGTCTGTCCCCAGATACACTCCTCAGCCTTCCCTCTGCAAAGCTCCCTTCCAGCATTTGATTTGTTATCTTTGCCCCAATCTGCAGGTAGGTGATTTTTTGGTGCAGGAACATCTGGGCAGCATTATCTTCCTCAAGACTTCAGGAAAATGTTGTCTTGTGATAAAGCAGCCAGATGCCTCATTGTTAAACCCATCTCATATTTTCAAATTTCCTTACACAAACTCCAACCCAGAAAATGTCAGCACACTGGACCCATCTTGAAATAATTCACCAGGTGTACCAATTGATTTTCCATGCCTTGTGTTTCAGAATGGTAGAACTAATATGTAAACTAACTGGTAGAGAACATAGAAAACTTTGACTAGAAGTGCATTAGTAACACCAGTGCGTGACTAATCAAACCTATTAATTGCCTGTGAAAATCAGTCCCCCACTGTCTGCCCCATTCATGTCTAGTGACAGGTTTAGGAGCCCATGTGGCCTGTGGTTCTATTAGCACTAAGGATGCTTGCTTCCCTGGAGTGTTTTTGCTTACCGTTGCCAAACGAAGTTTTATCTCAAAAACGATTTCTTTGCTCAAGATGGACTCCTCAGGGCAGACTTTTCTGTTGTTGTTTTTCATGTATTGTTTCTTCATCTATTTTTAAAACTGTTTGAGTGTATTGTACAGATTACAAATAATAATTGCAAACAGTCCTCACTCTCTGAATAAATTTGGTTCATGACAGTGTGACAAGTGGCTAGAATTTAGATCGCTGGGCATTTATCTGGAAACGTATCTGAATTCCTTGGGTTTCTGAGCTCAGATAGCAATGGTGTGGATAGTGGGAGTGTGGATGCTGAGGGACACACATGTCTTAAACATATACTATCTATTAATTAATTATCTATATAATCATATGTATCTATTAATAGTCTCCTCCAGAAATAAGAAAATGGCTAGTATTTAGCCAATTTCAGTGGTCTAGAAATAGTCTTTTTTTCCCCAAAGAGTCTGGCGTTGGAAAAGCAATGCAATGCATGTGTGGTCTCGGTGCGTCTATTGCTCTCTCTGTGGGACTTCTTTGGGGCTTTATCTCAAAGCTGCTTTTGTCCTTCTGCTCAATGCAATAGCCAAATACTTATTGCTAATGTAATACTTTGCACACGCGCACACACAAAGTATCCATGGTTTGGTTTATATTCCTGGCCTTTTTTGCAGCTGTTTTTACATGGTATGCGGTGAGCTTCTGGGATATGGAATTTCAAAACCAAAGTCAACTGGATGTGAGTTGTAGGCACCCTGCACAGCCATGGGGAGGGGGGTGGTGAGGTGTTCAAATTACCCCGCAGTAGAAGCAGAAGAGCTGTTTTCTATTTTGTACCTTATCTTACCATATTAAAATATTTGAGCCTAAAAGGAGTTTCAAAAGATTTATTCCATGCTTGAGACTGAGTCCACCACCAGAAAGATTGAAAACAGGGTAGGGAGGATGGAAAAGAACAACTCTTTTGATTTTTTTTCCAATCAAGTAATAAAGTTAATAAAGATTCTCAGTTGCTACACAAAAATATGCAGATAGACATAAACAGTGATACTTTCAAATGGCCTCTTCACACTCAGACAATGAACCAGCAAATGAGAATTAGGGATTCACTCTAAGAGCTCCTAGGGTAGAGAAAATGGCTGCATTTCCCTGGTGGGTTTGGGAAGCACAACCAGTCAAATTGACCCCCAGAGAAATAACAGACAGGCCAAAATGGGTCTGGGAAAAAAGTCCTAGGCCTCCTTCAAAGTAGTCTCAAAATCTTAAATCACATTTTGCAGTATACATCTTGTTTATCTAAATTTCCCTTTAAAATTGCCCTCTGTGACAGTCTGTCTGCTATAAATATGTTCTAAGAGCGAACTATTTGTACCTGTTAAGAAGGGCACTCACTGCTCCTGACCGCCTTCCCTGGGAAGCCCTGAGGGTCAGTTAGCTGCTGGGTTAGGAGAGACTGGAAGAAAGGGCATGGAAAGGAAAGGAAATGGCCTGCTTGGAGGGGAGAGGGGGAGGAGCGAGAATGAACACCACCTGTGAGAAGCAGGGAGGCAGAAGGAGAAAGCAAGGCAGGGGAATGCAAGCTGGGAATGGAAAAAATGAGGAGGGCTAGCGTATTTTAGGAGACAGGGAGAGACAAGTGAAAAGAAAGAGGCCTAAAGAGAGAAACAAAATGATACAGGAAGTCTGTGTAAGACAGGCCATGCTCATTAAGCCCAGCCTGGCACACCCACTGCCTGTCAGCAAGGCGTGTGAAGGAACGGGGGTTTATGCATGGAGCGCCATCCCCACATCAGTCCTCCCAGTGTTTTCCCTCTCCTGTCCCATGAGTCAACCCAAAGCAACTTTCTGTTTCTCCCAAGCAGTCTTCAGGCCTAGCATAGTTCCCTTTGATTTTCTAGGGTGCGAGCTCTCTCCTTCACTGACCTCATGGCTCTGTGACCAGTCACTAAGATAATACCCCAATCAATCCAAAATAAACACTTAAGCAGGTCCCAAATTCCCAGCTAACAGAATAACCCAAGAGGACGGGTAATGGGAAGGTGATGGTTTAGGTGATCTGCATTTTCGTTGTGGTTAGTGTTTGCTCTGGTAGAGAACTTCTTGCAAAGTTTTAATGAAGAGCAGAAGTGGAGAGTTTGGGATTCTTAAAATAAATCGAGCAGAGGGATTCAAAAATGGCTGTGCAGGTGACTACAGAAAATCCTTTCTAGGAAACGATTCTACTTCTAGCTGTTGAAATTCTCTTTTTTATTTTTTGGCTTCTAGGTAGAAGAACGATCAAGGCTCAACCGGCAGAGTTCACCTGCCATGCCTCATAAGGTTGCCAATAGGATATCTGACCCTAACCTGCCCCCAAGGTCAGAGTCCTTCAGCATTAGTGGGGTTCAGCCTGCCCGGACACCCCCCATGCTGAGACCAGTAGATCCTCAGGTATGAACTCCTCTTCATTTCCCTGGGCAGCAGGGTGTACAGTAAAACCTGTTAAAACCCCAGGGAATTGTAACATGGCTTCAAGCATAGGACCAATCCAATTATGATCCTTCATATAGAATTCATAATAATGTTGAAGATCGCTGAATTTGAAAGGTAGAAGAAAGGGTGAGAAAGAAAAATGTCCACTCTTATCTTCATGTCAACCACAGAGGTGCATCTTGATAAATTGTACTCTCTGGAGACCCCTAGAAGTTTCTGCAAGGTGGACAAGTATCTTTTTCACTATAATTACTAAAAGTAAAGTTTGTGTCAATTTTTGAGGTCTAAATGTGTGTGTATGTATATATATATAATCTTTGTTTCTTGAGTGTTTGGCATGAATCTAAAACCAGAAAAATTTAATGTACTTGGATAAGGAAAATTCTCTAAGCCAGTGCTTCTTAAAGTGTGGTCAGCATAACTAGGAACTTGGTAAGAATACAGATTTTCAAGTCCACTTCAAACCAGCAAGTCTAGGGTTGCACCTGGCAGTCTGTGAGTTAACAAGCTCTCTAAGTGGTTCCAATGCCCTTGAAAGTTTGGGGACCACTATTTGAAGCTACTTGGTAATTAAAAAGGATTACTCCACTTTTAGGAAAGGAGGAAGTTTCTAGAAGCTCTACAGAACATTTAAATTGTATCTATTGAAAATAAAATACAAAGTGAAATAGAGTCGAAATTCCATGAAAAGGGACCATCAAGTGTCATAGTGGTTAAGGTGAACTGGACTCCCAGTATACCAAATGCACTTCAAGTTAAGGCCACTTCATGACTAAGTGCAGTTCAAGTCCCAGATGCAATGGCTTGAAACTCACACTGGACACATGTGTATGCATGCTCAAAATCCCAAGAGGAGAATGAGAAGTGACTGTAGTGTGACCATCCCTCCTGGCGGGATGATTTCTCACTTTCTCTCTCTTTGTCTCTCCAACAAACACACATGCCCTATAGCAAAAATCTCTCTCTAAAAAAATGAAAGAAAGAAATTAGAAAGAAAGAAAGAAAGAAAGAAAGAAAAAAAAAGAAAGAAAGAAAGAAAGAAAGAAAGAGAAAGAAAAAAAAAAGAAAGAAATTCCATGAAAAAATAAAGGTAATACCACTTTTTACTTAAATGTCTTAAATTTATTCCAGACATTCACCTGTTAAAAGTCCACAGATACAGATATTCTGAAGTCATCTTTGAAATATGTAGGGACCAGCAGATGGTGTAATGGTCACGTTGTTGGACTACCACATGGCTGACCGTGGTTCAAGTCTCAGACCCAGCAGCTTGAAACTCATGCTGGGCATGTGTGCATGCATGCCCAAGATCCTGGGAGAAGAGTGAAGGAGAAGGGATTGTGGCCTATCGCAAAAATTTCTTTTAAAAGAAAAATAGATAGAAATATGTAATGCCATTTGAGCTGAAGTTTAAAGAGTAGTGATAAAATCAAGTATTTTTTGTGTTTCAAATATGCCTTTAATAAATGAGGTCCAAGAATTTTCAGCACTAAGATTTTGCAGCACCATTTTTCAGAAAGCTTAATGCATCCTCCTCTTGGTTGTTTTTAATTGGTTTGTAATTCTCCCATGCTTAACCCTCTGAAGGAGACATCTTTAAAAAATTTACTTTTAATACACAAATATCTATTTCAAAACCTTAAACTTTGTCCATGTAGAGTACTTTTACCTTGTCAAAGGGAAGAATGTAGGGAAAACTAACTTTCTGAAAGGGCCCAAGGAATAAAACTTTACGTATTCTGTGTTATCTAATTAAGCTCAGTGTTATTCAGGTGCTTCAGTTTTTGTTGTGTGCTTTTTTTTCTCTTTTGAAGTGGATTTATGTTTTTCACCAGGTTTTTAAGATGTGCTTTTAATATTACTATTTAATATATTTAATGATATTTGACCTTGATATAAATTTGATAGGTTCTATTCTGGTTAAGGCATAGCATTCAGCTGACTTGACTTTGAGGATTTTCTCTGAATTGTCATTAATAATATACCAACACTAAAATTTCAGTCTAAAGAGAATTTGACAGGTCCTTGTACAAAGCAGATATTAAATTCACATTTTCAGAATTAAGAGTTTAATTTAGAAAGCTCTCCAGACTAAGCAAAGCAAGACGACTATGAAGGACAGGCATTGTATGTCCCTGCTTACTATATAATGAATGTCTGCACTCTATAGCAGAAATGGAAGGATTTGAAGTTAAAATAGCTAGAAGGGCAACTGTAGATACTAAAGACATTATAGGAGGGGGTGGGTAATAGAGGGTGAAGTGGAGGGAATCAGGGAAAAATAAATAAAACCTTTAACAGATGCAAAAGTGAAAAGTTATCAGCTGGTGAAAATGTATATGGTGATGTCTTTGACTTGATTAATATGCACTGTATTCATGCTGGGGAAAAAACCATGTTGTACATCGTAAAGATGTACAATGATTAAATGTAAATTTTTTAAATACAGAAATATAAATAAATAAAAAAAGAATATTGCTTTAAAAAAAAAGAAGTAGAAAAACAAAGAAGAAAAAGAAAAAGAGAGCACTCCAGATTACTTTCTCAGCCAAGATTTGTGGAACATCTTCCACATTCCAGCACAGACTCAAAGATACAATGACAGCCCCTATCTCCAGGGAGCTTAACTTCCTGCAGTAGGAGGAGGTGGCCTTAAATAATCAACAGCAATAAAGTGGTACCGGGCTACCCTGAACTCTGGATTTTAATGATTTGTCTTAAAGAGGTATGATTTCACCAAAAGATTGCATAGTTTCCCTACACATACAGTATCACCATATATCCAATTGTGTGACTTAGCAATTGTAAAAAAAAACTTTCTAGTGTCAAGAGATATATATTATATAATACCATAAATGGAAAGAGCCAGTCAACAGAAAGCAGGCCACCATAGAGGTTAGACATATGGGTGCCAACCCAGGCCCCCGGCACGTTGGCTGTGAAATCCAGGTATGGCTTACCCTCTGTACCTTACGTTGCTCATGTGCACAGTGAGGGAAATAACTGTCCATCTCTTGGTAGACACAGTAATTGACAGCAAGTAAGATGCTTAGAGCAGTTCTTGTTTTACAGCGCAGTAGCACTCTCTAAAGTCAAAGTTAGGAGTTTTAAAAGAGGACATTTGTAATATTGGGAGAGATAGGCTTGCGAAATATATCGTGTTACTGGTCACTGTGTCGCTGTTAGTTTCATCACACTATGCCACTGACTTTTTAGCCACCCCCAGTAAATAATTTAACTCTTTGCCAGCCCTACACATCCCTCTAAGTAGAAAATTTTGAAGAGCCTTTAAAAGCATGCTCCAGGTAACTGTGATGGACTCTCTGTAGTCCAGTTCTTGTGCCCTGGAACCTTTTTCCCTTTGACTGATAGAAAGCTAGCTGGTCTGCTTTGTCTTCTAACAATGCTGCTCTACTGTTGGTTTGCTGCTCAGATCCCACATCTGGTAGCCGTAAAATCCCAGGGGCCCGCCCTGACTGCCTCCCAGTCAGTACACGAGCAGCCCACCAAGGGGCTCTCTGGGTTCCAAGAGGCTCTGAACGTGACCTCTCACCGTGTCGAGATGCCGCGCCAGAACTCGGATCCCACCTCCGAAAACCCTCCTCTCCCCACTCGCATCGAAAAGTTTGACCGAAGCTCTTGGTTACGACAAGAGGAAGACATTCCACCAAAGGTACTCTTAATGGGCATTTTTATCATCTCTGTCATCGTCACCATCACTGGTTATTATTACGACTGTTCAGGCTTCTCATGATGATGAAGAATGTGGTAACACCATAGCCCCGTTCTTTCTCAGTTTTTTGTCCCTCCTCATTCCCATGCTCAGACCTGGATTGTCATTTATCATGGCTAACCTTTGCTTTCCCTAAAAGATGCAGGCTGGGTAGGTTGAATGACTCGGAAGTATATAGTTTGTATCCAGAATTAGAACTCTCAGCCCCAGTCATTTCTAACTGTTATTTGACTATCCATATTAAGAAATAGAGTAATGGCTGTGGTGGTTGTTTTTTAGGTTTTTGCCTTAGAGAGCATGTGCTGGCCAAAGAGATACAGAGAAAAAGGGAGAACTCACCCTTCAAAGGGGGGGGTGGCCATGTTGCAAACTCTTCTCTTCTCCTCTTGGGATTTTGTTCATGCACACAAGCCTGGCATGATTTTCCAAGCTTCCAGGTCCAGGGCTCAAACTGCAGTCGGCAATGTGAGAGTCTAGCACCTTAACCACTATGCTACCTGCTGGCCCCAATAGACATTTTTATTGAAGACTGAATATACATCTAGACACGCTGAAAATTTTTGAATAAGAAAGTAGACTGTTCTCATTTTTAAGGTTTATTTTTTTCATGAGAGATTGGCAGAGAGACTGATGGGCCTGGCTGGGTCTCACCACACCATGATCCTTCCACGCCAGCATCCCAGCCAGCTAAGATCACAGAGCAGCGCCCTGCCGCCTGTCCACCTCAGCCAGGCCTGTTTCTCTTTTTGTTTTTTAAAGTTTATTTATTTACATCTTCCCAGAAAAGGAGAAAGAGACAAAGAGAAAGGGAGAGGAAGAAATTTAAAAAGAGAGAGACAGGCACTCCCAGCAGGGTCTATGCACCATGATCCACCCCACCCTCAGCCAGCCCAGATCGTGGGTACGTGCACGTGTACCCTGTGTGCACCGGAAGGCCCAGGACGTGAACCCGGGACCTTCACATGTGACTCCAGCATCAGACTGTTGTGTTAGCCCTGCACCCCCCCATTCCTACTTTTAATAGTACAAAGTGATACCAGATTTCAGAAATTCGTAAGACATTTTAGTTGGTCCCATTTAACAAGGGCTGCTTCTAGGCCAAGTCATGATTTAATTCCAGCCTTAATTAATTTTGAAAGATAATACTTTAGGATAAAATGATCAGCCATCTTGCTAGACAGAGCAGCCCTGAATTTGGGTTCTTTTGTTTGTCTGTTTTTTCCTATACCAAGTTGTTACTCATGCTAAGAAGTGTTCCAGAGTGTGACTATGGACACCTTAGAAGTACTTCAACATACTGGAGAGATTTTTGCATCAAATTGTTCCTGGTTCCAAACCTCCCATTGCTACTGAACTCAGCAAGAGGGCTGTGACCAAGAGAAGGTCTCACAGTTCCCAGGAAATGACCATTGCCAATTACAGGAAAACATAGTTTTTACTCAGTGATGTACAAATATTTCTCTTGCCTTCCTCTTGGAAGGTTATTACAGTAGGAGTTCCGTTATTTTGATCTGAACACAGCTAATAGTGGCTTTGTATTGTTGTTCTCTTCTGTGGAAGCAGAAACGCCATCAGAAAAGGTTATTTCAAGAGCTAAGTTTGTGTGGAGAAGAAGGTGGGCAGGGGAGGAGACACAACAGCTGGAGGAGCCAGAAGTGGAAGTTACTGGCCCACCCTAAGACCATGCAGGCATACGAGGGGACTTCAAAGAGTTCATAGAAAAAGTGGAAGCTTATTTTAGGACAAAGAGCTTTTTAAATCCATATATCCTTTTTTCAAGACATGCATTTTCCATGAACTTAAATTCGAAGATTCCCCCCTCATACAGGAATAAACCTGGGAGACACTTTTTAAGATCACTTTGAAGCCTTAAAAGCGTTACAATTTCATCAAGCTCTCTCTTCTCTACCACTACTTACATTGTCAAAAAAGAAAAAGAATGTGTGACAGCACCAACCTGGCCATTCCACTTCACTCCACTGACTCATCTTTACATTAAAACGAGTGCAATAAAAATTTATTTTTCACAACAAAGGATGATACTTTACGTAGAGAATAATTTTCTGTACTACGATTCAGAATCTGGTTCTTTTAAATAATCAGCTCTTTTGGAAGCTATTTTATGGAAAATATTTCTAAATTCTGGTTTTCTTTCAGGTGCCTCAAAGAACAACTTCTATATCCCCAGCGTTAGCCAGAAAGAATTCTCCTGGGAATGGTAGTGCTCTGGGACCCAGATTAGGATCTCAACCCATCAGAGCAAGGTAAGGCAGGAGGGTGGTAAAGGTGGAAGGCATACCCGCCCCGTCATTACTGTTACTGCTTCCCGAATGTCTGTTCTTTTCCACTGCAGAGTCACAGTGACCTGGCACCTGGACTGTAAGCTTTGCAGAGCCAGAACACATGCCTTTTACTTCTTCAGTAGTTTCTCATAGAAATCATGATATAGTGAGGACTCATGAACGAATGAACGAATGAGGCAACCCAGAAGCCAGTCAGGCATTCTTAACTGACAGTGTTTAAAATCTAGAAGTAAAATTGCAAATAGACATGTGGCTCTGATACCTCAAACCGCGACTATAGAGACCGGTTTATGGACTCAGCCAAACAAAATGGCCTGCTTTGTGGTGGTTTTTAGCATCAGGTCAAGAAACATACCCTCGGAACCACTGAAACACTGAAGTAATGGCCAAAGAAATAGAAGCCAACCGCAGAGCTCCCCTGGCGTGGTGGTTACAGAAACACTAGCTCTTAGGAATAAAATCATCTCTCCGTGTGACGGAGGGCCACAGAAATGCAGTCATGCTTCCACAGTTGCTCTGTGTTCTAGAACTTTCAGTCAACGATGTCTATCCCTACAGCCAGGAAACTGCCTCCACTTCCGCTGGTTGGTGCAGAGGTCTCAGGAGAAGCTGGAAAGTAAACAGTGTCTTTACAGTAGCTAGGCAGACTTTATGTGGTAACAGATGCTGTTGGCTGCTGTAGTTCATCAAGCTTCCCTCAGATTTTTCATGATGAATACATCCCTTTATAGGATCAACCGAAATAGCAAATGGCCTCTGCTGAGGCTATAAAAAGAATGAGCTTGGGCAGGCTGTTTTCTTTTCCTTCATTGTGTTCATAATAGGAGAAAGACCCTCCTTTGCTAGAAAGAGAGAGACCGAAAACAAAGCTTAGGATTATGTGTACGTATCTTTAAAATATGGAATGCTTTTGATCATAAAACTTTAATTTTCCCCTGTTCATGAAAAGCCTTAGGAAGGGGCTCAGCCCATCAGTAAAATGGAACTATTCTGAGGACATGAATCCCCTTAGGGCATAGAGGCTAGCCATTCTGAGTGAAATTACCAATCGCGAGAGGCGCTGAATGAGCCATTTTTTCCCAGCGACTTGTCGGATTGCCACCAAGCTGGTGTTGCTAAGCCTCTAAGGAAGACTTGAACACTCTGTGACCGGGGAGCCAAAGCGATGTTAGCCCTGGTTTGCAACCTGAGCTTTGTCGGTCTGCCTCTTCGAGATGCTAGAAATCCCCAATCATCAGTGCTACGATTATGTAGTCAAATACAAGCTAGCTTTTTATTCCCGCTGTAGTGCTGGTCTAATGACATTAAGACTTTAGAGCATGGGTATTTTATGACCAGTGGCTTGCAAAATATAAGCTTTTCCCTTGGAATCACTTGAATACTGCATTGTGTGCAAAGAATGCAGATTGTGAGAGATGGTAGAAGTTTTCCACTTACAGAGTAAGGAGGAAGTAATAGTGATTTACTTACAGAACAAGGCAGAGAGACTGGGGAAGGAGGACAAGGTGGAGAATCCCCATCTTCACGTGGGACGGTCCTACAGAAGACCCCTGCTTCTGCTCTCGCTTATATCCCCTGGCCGGCATCTACTATGTGAATCGGACTTTGTGGCTATAGATGGGATTGTGTTTTTTAGAATTACAGTATTTGGCTTATGTGGGTTGTACAGATCGCTGTAGCTCATCTTCGCTGCAGAATAAACCATCCCAAGAGTTAGTGGCCTGGCCCTATGGGTTGGCTGAAAACGTCCTCTGCAGGTCCTACCTAGGCTCACTTGTACACCTGCCCTGACCTGAGGGGTGGGCTGTACCCCTTGCTCCATGAGGTCCTTCATCCAGGTCTTCTTTCCTCTTTGGCAATCTCGGCACATCATTTTAGCAGAGATTGTACTAATGCTGAGCTCACATTTTTCAAGGCTCTGCTTACATCACCTTTGCTGATGTCCCATTGGCCACACAGGTCACATGGCCACACCCTGAGTAAATGCAGACAGGAAACGTGCAGAGGCGTGGACATGGGGAGACGTGATTTGCTGGAACCATTACTGGACCCACAACCTTTCCTACTTTCGGTTGGTGGGAGAAGGAAGGGTATTCAACGTGCTAAAGCTTTACCTTTGCCCTCTCAGGACCCTAATGAAGTTTACCTCGTTCTTTTTTGTACCATTTGTCAGACAGTCACCCATCCATACAGCCATTTGAATAAGGGTTGGTTTTCAAGAATTCATCCTTCACTGTGCCTCGAAGCTATGCTTCCTGCTCTTGGTCAATATTCCTTTTCTCTCTCCCAACCTTTTCTTTGAAGTGATTCTTAAGGGAGACAGGAAACTAGCAAAATTTGGGTGGATTCTAATGAAAAGTGCATAGCTAATAAGGGACAGATTCAGGATGTTTGGTTATTACTTTTAATTTTCTTGCCACATTCCGCAAATGTATATTGCACCCTGCTGTGTGCAGGGCTGCATGTGGTCCCAGGACCCCATGACTCCAACCAGCACTGCCAGACTCCAGGGTCATGGGCCACACTGCCTCCCGCTCTGAGGGATCCAGATTTTATGAGGGACAAAATTGTATTTTTTTCCTCACTTTCTTATTTTGCTTTGGGAAAAGTACGTAAATTAACTCATTTAAAGAAGGTGGAGCCTTTCTTTTCTCCTCTGTGGTGACCGTAGGGACTACGAGTTTAAGCTAACACTGTCTTGTCACAGGAGAAAGCTGTGTCTTAGAGTCATCACTTGGACAGGAACCACCAAGGAGAGCAGTTCTACCTGTGTATATTGTGATGAGTGAGAAATCAACCACTATGTGCTAAGCTTTTTTAAAAATTTTAAAAAGAGGGACCAGCAGTTAGCGTAATGGCTATGTCGTTGAACTCCCATGTAGTCGACCGTGGATCGAGTCCCGGACCCGGTGGCTTAAACTCATGCTGGGCACGTGTGCGTGCATGCCCAAGATCCCAAGAGGAGAATGGAGGAGAAGGGATTGTGGCATGGCCTTACCCCCAGGAAGTGATTTCTCACTTTCTGTCTCTCTGTCTCTATGTCTTTCTGATGAGCACACATGCCCTATAGCAAAAAAACTCTCCAAAAAAAAAACAATTTTTTTTTAAAGAAGCAGACAGAGCCTAATGGTTTAAGAAACTCAGTTTGTGCTTCCTGCATTTAGTGTAATGAACTCCAGTTATTAGATGCAAAATATATAATAGCTCCAAAATATGTGATGTTTTTTGATAATTTGAGAAACAACATGTTTAAATCAATAACCTCCTTAGGGCTATCCGCATAGCCCTGGTGATTAAGGGAGTCAGATCCCACATGGTCAACTGTGGTTCAAATCCCAGCCCTGGCTGCTTGAAACACATGCTCAGGTCTGTGTGTGCATGTGCCCAAAAGTTCCAAGAGGATGGAGAAATGGAGGAGTGATGGCAGTGTGACCAAGCCCCACTGGGGTGTGCTTGCTCCCTCTCCACTGTCTCTCTTTGTCTGGCAAGTGCATGTGTCCACTGGCAATTAAAAAATTAGTAGCAATCTATGTGGTCCTGCCCTACATGGAAGACTCTTGAGTTATCGTGGGCAGTGTGCAAGCATGTACCTATAACATAAGGGTGAAAAGAAAGCTTTACTACTTTGAACGCCCTTCCTTCTCCCAGCAATGAGCCCTGACATTTCCTTCTCCCACTCTCTGCACACCCCAGACCAATTAGAAAGAGCCCTATATAGAACATGGTTGATATATTTATTTTTAAGTAATTATTTATTTCTTCCAGAAATGGGAGAGACAAGAGACAGCACCCAACAGGGTCTTCGCTCCACCATCTGCCCTGCCTACACACGCCCAGCACACTCAGGGAGGTTTCTGTACGCAAACTGGAACTGGCGTGTGTATATCGTTCTCACAGAGCATCCATTATACTCATGCACTGGCCCCAAGAATATGTTTTTTTGTTTATTTATTATTTTTTAAGAGAGATTTTTGCTATCAGGCACATGCACTTGCTGGAGAGACATAAAGTGATACATGAGCCCCCAGGGGGGATGGTCATGCTGCAATCGCTTCTCTTCCATTGTCCTGTCAGGATCTTGGGCACACACGTGAATGCACCCAGTATGAGTTTGAAGCGGCCAGGTCCAGGACTCAAACTGTGGTCAACTACACTGGAGTCCAGCAGCATTACCATTATGCCATCTGCTGGTCCCAAGAACGTGTTTTTAAATAGGTACAGTATTGAGCAGGAACAGCTGTGCATATAGCAACTCTATAAGTAGCAACCATAATCAACCCTGTTCCATAGCTAGAGAAACTGAGATCAACAGAAGTTAAGTAAAGTGTCCAAGGTGATGAAACTCTTAAGTGGCAGAGCCAAGATCTGAACTCTGGTAGCCTTAGACCAAAGCCCATGCTCTGAAGCACAGTCCTATGCTGTCTAGCCTGGGTGGATGCAGCTGGCATTGCTGCCTCATTTTCCCAAGGGGAAAGGGACCTGGATGCACTGACTGGCAGCACCATTTTCCACTGGGTCTGCACCTTTCTCACCACGTGGTTTCGTGAGTGTCAGGCTCTCTTAGTCTGAAAATTATTGAGCCTTACCTTCTGATACTCACTACCTTCCAAAGGTCATCCTCCCAACCCATGCTCAAGTTCTTCCCACTCAGGATGGAACTAGAGTCAACACTTGCTTTCCACAGATTCCTTCCCGGGTGCTAAAGTCTGAGTGATGACACAGTCACCATGACCCCAAGTGACTGTTCTCAATCTTCTCTCTATGCACGTGAATCGGACATGCTCAGGCTGCGAGATCCTGGCCAGTCCCACCTGCCCTGTGGACTCGGAGATGCCTTATATTGTTAAGATGAGCAGTTGAATTAAACACACACACACACACACACACACACACACATATCTAAGATTGATTTAATCATTTTAAGATATTGTTTTAAAAAAATTCGAGGCACTTTAATATTTAACTTTGGTTCATGTGTCCTTCTAAAACAAATGAAAATTTAATCAAACAAGTACATTCAGAATATAAAAAGATTTAAATTAAATCAGAAACACTCAGTCAAAACCCAACGACTAAATGTTTAATTTTGAAAAATAATTCTCTGTCCCATCCCTAACCTATCTTCTTGTGGCTAACTTTGTCTCATTGGCTGTGTCATCAGAGAACAAAGTAAAGTGAATTTTGGCAGTCAGCCAGTTCACTAAAGGCTTGGCCCAAATATCGGGGCCACAAAATCACTTCGTAATCCTAATTTTCTATTTTGACTTTCTAGATGATTCAAGTGGATGGTATAATTGTCACATTTACCCTTTACTATGTGCTTTATAGACCAAACAGCATTGTCTGTGGGGTGGCAAATACCTGAATTAAAAGTTAGCACGGGAAGACATCTATTTGGATGTTTTCAAGTTTTTATACATTTGAATCTGAGTAGACTCAGCTACTACGTGAACAAGAGAAATACTATATAATGGAATTCTTCTGAAGTTGATCCTCTCCAAGAGCATTTATCTCGGACCTCTTGGCCCCAAGACCAGATCATATTAATACATAATAAGAGAAAGAAAAATGTGAACAGTATGACATTTTCTCAAATACTCCTGGTTTACCACCCAAAGAAAAAGGTAGAAAAGGCCCCATGAAACTTTCTCTATTTGTACGTGTGGTTTCATAGAAACTAAATTCTTTAAGTCTCCAGCAGCAAAAATAGCAACCTATTAAGATCAGCACCCATGCTGGTTAGCACTCGTGGGGAGGACATGGGCTAATGAGGCCCCGGGCAGGGATTTAATGCCCAGGGGACCCAATTAGCTTCACACAGAAAGAGACTCTGAGCCCCGTCAGAGACGCGTGCAAGTCTTCCAAGCTGGCTCTGCTTATGCCCACGCGCCTTTATCATGCCCAGTTAGACCCGGCCCAGGCCGCCTCACCCAACATGGCAGGCCCCTCTCCCTGTTCAGCCCACCTCTCTGCTGGCCAAAACCCACCTTCCCGTCTGGGCACCCATTTTCACAGGGGTTCCTCACACAGACTCAGCACTGAGTCCAGCTGGCGCCTTCTCTTTCTCCACGTGGGCCAGGAAAGCCTGGCCCTGTGTCTGCTCTGGCTGTCCTTTAGCCTTCCTGCCCGCGACTCCACAGTCCAGTCAAGTCCTGCTTCCTTTTGAGTGTCACCCGAGCAGGTCTGTCTGCAGTCACTGTGTACATGCCTATGCGCCATTTGTACGTCTTTTATTGAACAATGTCTATTTGGGTCCTTTGCCCAAGTTTAAATTGGTTGTTTTCTCGCTATTGAACTGTTGGAGTACCTTGAATACTTTTGGACAATAACCCGCCTTAGACGTGTGGTGTGCACATTGGCAAGATCTTGAGAGTGTGATGTGTGCTCTGCGCCCTCACAGCAACCCCGATCTCCGGAGAACTGAACCCGTCTTAGAGAGCCCCTTGCAGAGGACCAGCAGTGGCAGTTCCTCCAGCTCCAGCACCCCCAGCTCCCAGCCCAGCTCCCAGGGAGGCTCCCAGCCCGGATCACAGGCCGGATCCAGCGAACGCACCAGAGTCCGAGGTAAAGCTCTCTCACCTTGCTCTTGCGACGTTGCCTACAGAGGGGTAGCTACAGACAAGAGAAGGGTGACTTGCTGGCTCGGGTCCCGATGTGGCCACCAGTGTGTGATGCTGGTAAGCCCCCACTACTGTTCTCAGCCTCAGTATCCTGAGAGGGGCGGGCCACCATTCCCACATGTGTGTGTGACTTCCGAGTGTAGACAAAATCCTTTCCAATCTCAGATGCCAGGGTTTTCCAGGAAGATCCAATAATGCCCTTACTTGAAGAACTAGTCACTTAGCTGTCACCTGAACTTGCTGCCCCCTTATTACCTGTCTTGAGAGTTTCATGTCCCCCAGAAAGCTGTTCCCAGGTACCAGCAGTCCCTTCGGATGTTCTGAACGTAGTTCACAGTGCCAGGCATTTCTCAAAAGGAAATTCAATAAAGACTAATGTAGAAGAAAGACACTTAAGGGCAGAAATAGAATCGGACTAAAAAATGTATTTGTCCCTCCTCTATTGGAGAGGTAAAATTCAGCCTCTTCACTCAGTTAATTCAAATCACTCGTCATTGTTTAGATTTCATTCATGGGAAGCCTGCAGAAAACGTTATTATCGTTCAAGTAATTACACATAATGATTCATTGTTTCTGGCTAATCAAAATGTATTCCTTCTGAATCACCTTCTTCAGAAAGTAATTTTTTATTCCAAGTGATAAAGACCAGCACTTTTTAAAAGTGCAATTTGAAAAATATTAATACTCTTAAAATTACTCTGATGAAAATCAACAGTTCTTTATTCTTTCTTAGCATTTTCATTAGACACAACCACAGTTTACTTCCCAATTGCTTTTAAGGTTTTAACTAAGCAAAAGCACTGTGCGTCTGTTGGAAAAACACGTGGTGTGGTGTTCATGTTCTCTGCACTGGACCATGGAGTGCCCTCTGGTCGGTCCTGTGTGCAGGCCTCTCACCTCAGCTGCACATCCCAGAGCAACGTCTGTCTTTGTTGCCTTGACTCAAATACGAATCTTCTTAAGTTAGAAAATTGCCATTTCTTACCTCTTTTCTGTTCATCGGCAACTTCATATCCTTAGAGCAATTATGAAAGCAAACCAAACTTACATATATCATTTTAATTCTCTGCTCTAGTTCAGGCTTAATTCTTACGTTCTTTCTCTCAGCTTCTAGTTCTTCTGCGTTAAAAGTAATCTTGTACCCGTGGCTTGTCATTGACCAGGAAAGACCACTTTAAGACAAAACAAAAGAACTCACCTACCCTAGACTGCTTCTTCACTAACTAGGCTCAGAAACAGGAGAGGTGCTATTGCACACTGTAGCTGTTAGGAAGCCTCTTTCCACCCTGGCCTTGCCCCTGCGTTCAAGAGCCCCTTCCCTTCTCACCACACCCTCCTTCCTGCCCCCACCCATTCCTTTTCCATTTAAGGGCTCAGGTCATTCCCCAGTCCCATTTAAAAACCGTCATTCCACCAGATAAAATAGATTTCCTTTCTTCCCCCCACCAAATTTCATCCAAAATATATCTTAATGGGTAAGTGGTAATAAAAGAAACCAAGCATAGAACCCCAACTTAGAGGCTGGTTTAGCAGAGTGATTTTCAGAAATCAGACAGAATACCAGTTCTGTCTCTAACCTCAGGGTGACCTCAGGCCGGTCAGTCGTGTCATTTTTCTGAGTCTGTGTTCAATTGTGAAATAAGAAATAGTGTCACACCGTTGGTTTGGAGCAAGGACAAAAAGAGGTCATTGACTGGAAAGCTTTTAGCACTGTGCCTGACACAGGAAGTACTCGGGAAACGGTAGTAAGATGGCTGCTGTAGCGTTTCTTGTTCTTTCTAGTGGTGTCCAGGTTGCACGCTTAAATGTGTCTGCTGTATTTTGTTTGCCTGAACATATATTTATTTTTCATGGATGCGCCTGAAGATTTGCCCAAGGGAATGAGTTACCCACTGAGTAATCCTGAAGAGTTGACTCATCCCAGATGACTTCCTCTGAATTTGAGCCAGTGCTTATTGATGGTCACGTCTTTCTGGCCCTCTGTTTTTCCCTCTAGCCAACAGTAAGTCAGAAGGGTCACCTGTACTCTCCCATGAGCCTTCCAAGGTGAAACCAGAAGAATCTAGGGACATTACCCGGCCTAGTCGACCAGCTGTGAGTACCTCTCTCTCTAAGAGTTTTACGATCTTTTAATTGACCAGAGAATCCACATGATAAAGTCATTGGGTGTACACTCATGATTATCAACAAAAAAATTGTTGGGGTGAATAAACAGAACAGATGCTAGAAGCTTCCAGAAGGAAATCATACCTGATCAGGAAAGAGCTGAACAGATCTTGGGTTGCTTTCTCTCCCTTTGGATATTCTGCTGATCATTAACATTACATTCTTTTAAAGAATGAAAGACAAAATAAATATATCCCTCTAATAATTTCTACTCAATCACGTTGGGGAAAAGGGTGTTGAAACTAGCAATTAAGGAGACTTGGAGACTTTCAGTGGGTTTCCCTTATTTCTTCTGCTCTTTCCCCATAGTATTTTCCATAAGAATTAATATACTACAGCTACGTTTTCATGACTCTAGGACCGTATTTTATAGATCAAAACTTGAGGGACCAGCAGTTAGCGTAATGGCTATGTCGCTGGACTCCCACGTAGTTGACCGCGGTTCAAGTCCCGCACCCAGTGGCTTAAACTCACGCCGGGCGCGTGTGCGCGCGTGCCCAAGATCCCAAGAGGAGAATGGAGAAGGGATTGCGGCATGGCCATCCCCCCTGGGGGGTGATTTCTCGCTTTCTGTCTCTCTGTCTCTGTCTGTCTGGCTGGCGAGCACACGCACCCTATAGCAAAAACCTCTCCAAAAAAAGAAAAAAAAATAAATAACTTGATAAGCATGGTCTGATGGGGGCCTGAAAACTTCACAATAGAGCCCACATAGCCTTATAGAAAGAAATGGAGCATGGAGACCAAAATTTGAAAGTTGAAAATTAGTTTTGGATGAATTACTCCCCACTTATTTTATTTAACTTTTCCGAGAAACTTTTCTATAAGAGAATGTGAAACGTTTTGGTTTAGTCTACTTTTTGCATCTTAAAATAAAGAAAGTCAAATACCGAAGGGAGTTTGCCTCACCCTGGGTGGAAGTTCTCTCTGCCCTTTTGTGTTTACCGGTTTTGTACTAATAATTCCAATTTTGTGTCTAACCCGCTGCCTTTCTCTGGCTTTTTCCTCTTCTGTGGCTGCTTCTGGATCGGTTCCTCTTATCTCAGAGCTATAAGAAAGCTATAGATGAGGTTAGTATTACCTTTTCCTGGTCGTCCTTTCACAAGATGTAAATGTTAAACTCATTTCCTGATGTGACATTCAGAAAGGCGTCGATGGGATCACAGATTTAAAGTCCACTCATTGCCAGAGTCTGCTGGGAGGAGAGTCCCTTCAATGAAAGGGGCCTAAGACCCTCACATCTACCCATAGAAAGCAACAGGGACTGTTCTACGCTAAAATATCACTTCCCCATCATTCTAGTCTGGTTAATGACAAGTATCAGTGCTTTAATCATGGAAATAGTTTCTCCTTCCAGTATCAGATCTGTACTCCCCAGTTTTGTGAAGGGATGGCTCTCAGCAGTGTTACTCACAAAGAAAAGAGACATCCTTCTAGAACACTCCAAATTTATAGTGCATGATTTGTGAACAAGGAATTACTGGGCATTGTTAGATTAATTTTGTGGGACATTAACAACACCAGCAGCAGCAGCATCAACTGTCATTAATGAATCTTGGCAAGTTAAGTGACTTTATTTCCTTACTTGTGGAGACATTTTTCCATTAGAAAAATATATGACTTTGTCAATCGTAGGTAGCTTGCTAAGAAGGATGATTGCCTTACTGCTGTTTGTCAGACCTGCATGAATTTTTTAAGAGACAGGCCTTGCAAAAAGTCCTAAATGCATGGAATCTGAAGAACTACCATTATGGCTTTAAGGCTGCAGCTCTGCTGAGCACTATTTTTTGTGAAATTATATGAAGAAAGCTTTGGCTTTGGGGTCAGCAAGTTGCATTCAAATGTTGGCTTCCCCAGTAAATAACTGGATGGGGGGGAGGGGAAGCCTCATAACATTTCAGGGCCCCAGATTTCTCATCTGTACAATGAGGCTAAAACTACTTATCCTGCCTCGCTCACAAGACTGTTGAGGGTCACTCGAGGTAATGTGTGCAGAAGCGTTTTGTGACATGTAAAGTGTGCAGAACACCAAGAGGCTGTTTTTTGTCATTAAAGTTGGGGCCAGAGGTGTGGAGCCCTTTTGCAGGAGGAAGAAGCACAGGTCTCTGCGTTGGGTCTTTACCGCAGCACCCTGCCATTCAAAGTGATTTCGAGAGTTGTCACCACAGTTATGGGTTATTGCTTTTAAAGGGATGAGATCTGGCATGTCACAATGAGTGGATGGCATTAATATATAGAAAGAGAAGTGGAGACCAGTTGTATTTGCTCAGCGCCTGGACATTGCTTGTCCCCTTCCCTCGTAGTAGTGAGAAGGACCAGAATTATCACAACTTTTATTGATTTTTCTCTTAGAACAGGCGAAAGAAAGAATGATTCTCTGGTGCAACAGTTGCCAATAAAATGATTGTATGTGCACAACTCAGAGAGAATTTCATGAGTCGAGAAATTGGCTTGGAAGTGGCTGTTGTGAGAAAAGGGGGTTTCTAGGAGTTCAACTGGTTAACCCAGATATTTTAGGCTTTTCACAGTAAGAGCCCCCACTTATTTTGATGTATACCCCATTTCACTGGACAGAGGGGGGGCAACAGAGGTGTAAGGAATCGAAGTCATGAAAAGGTGTGTAACTCTTTGAACCACTAAGAATACAGGATTGCTTGACTCTGCCGCTCCCAGGGGTTCTCAACCAGGGGGATCTTCTACTCTCCTTAGGATACAGCAAAGTCTGGAGACGGTTTTAGTTGTCACAGCTTAGGAGTGGGAGGAAGTACTAATGGCGTCTGTGGAGAGTGCAGAGGGCTGACACCAAACCTCTGTAGTGCAAAGAGAATGCCCTGCAGTAAAGAACTCGCCAGCTCAAACTGGAGAACCAGGACCACTGTTGAGAAACCTTCAACCTTTCTTGAGTCTCCATTCGTAGGTTTTGATGCGGCTTCCTCTTACTGACTGTTTGACCATTTAGATAACCTGAGATTAACGTGAAAAGTCTTAAAATTATTTGTGGAAACTTGTTACGTATTATTGCTAAGGTAGTAATGGAAGATTTCATAAAGATAAGGCTGGGGGAATGTCCGTTAATTTGTCATGACTTCCGAATGGAGTATGAGATCTGGCAGTGCAGTCTGTGATTAGTCGATACAGCTATTGACAATAAATATTATTTTTGTTTTAGCACAATGAAGTACGTGACATAAAGCCTCTATTCATAGGCCAGCCCCATAGCCTAATGGTTAAGGGAGCTGGATCCCACATGGCCAGTCGTGGTGCAGATCCTAGCCCTGGTATCTTGAGGAACATACCAGATGCAGGTGTGTGTGTGCCCAGAAGCCGACGAGAGGAGGCGAAGGCACTATTGTATGATGTCCCTTTCGGGGGCATTGGGAGCTTCCCCCGCTTTTGTTTTTGTCTCTGCCAAGTACTTGTGCCCTCTGGCCATTAAAAAAAATTGTACTTATAAGCAACTATTGACTTTAACACAATTTTTTATTAGTATGTAGGGATCTGAAAATCTCTAGCACATCCGTAGATGGTACAGAACTTGAGTACTGAGTGGTCCGATCCTTTTTTCCCTCAGTCGAAGATACTAAAGTTAAGTGACTTGTACAAAGTCATATCTTTAGATTTTCTTTAAAAATAAATTATTTTAATACATAAAGACTAGCCTACATTTTTAACAAAATAATGGTTCAAAAAGTTGAATTAAAATTTGAGTAAACAAGGTGGAGACAAGGTGTATGTAACTGTCAGACTAAATGAGCTTTTCTAAATAAAAATCATACTAAATTGATTCTAGAAAGTGTTACATCAAGGAAGCCTTTGTGTAAAAGCCTCTTAACTGTCTCCACATTCACTCCATAGTGAAAAAATAAATAACCATTTCACTGTTCTTCCTTTTTATACACTCTCAAATATTTTCATGCTAACTAGCACTTTTATCTCCTCTTTCAAATACATTTTAGCCCCAGGCTTGAGACAGCCAAGCAATAAATTACCACGAAGTCTCATTATGTGGAGAAAATTGGTATTATCAGAGAATAAAATGTATGAAAGTGGATCTGAGCCCCATGGTGTTCATTTCAGATCACGTGTATCTCCTGTAACTTTGCTATTATAAATTTTTCCATAGTGGATAAGAAACAAAACTTAAGCAAAACTATTGGCAGTGGAAGATTAATTTCCTTTGACTGGGGATACTACTTTTGGGTTACTCATTGTTACTTTGGGATTTTCATATATGTCTCATCGTCCAAACTGTTAACAATTAAACCTTAAAGAAATTGCCAATTATTTTGAATATTTCAGAAAAGATAGCTTTTTAATAACACAAGAACAAAAAAAAATTATAATAAAAGAAAAATTATAAAGGAGGTCATAACTTTAACGTGTTTCTAAATACAGTGTTTAGAAAAATTTTGGCCATGATAACAAGTAAAATTTTCTTTAAATCACTGGACTATGGTCTAGCTAACTATTCCTGAATAATTTTGATGTTTTTAAATCTCTTTTGTTTTGTTTCAAATGTCGACGGTAAGGAAGACCAAGCCCTGGGGAAAATGTGTCATTCATTTAAGTATTTAAATCATAGCTAGTATTGTTATATTTAGTTACTGATTTATTGACAATAGAAATAAACTCTTTAAAACCATATTCTCTCTTTAAATTATGACAAAGTGTCATTTTTGATGACAAGTAATATTTTAAATGCTAGCTATATTCTAATGTGTTATTATTTTGCTGGTTTGAAGGGTGTAATAGCCTTTCCTCCGTGGCTTTAGCTGTGCTTCCGATGTGCTCAAGCACGGCATAGCATTTGCCCCATTCATTAAATAGAAGCGTTGGCAATTGTCAAGAGGAAGTAAAAACTAAAAAGCTGAAATCTGAATGTGAGCTTCTTCTATTTTGGTGGATTGCCAATGAAACCAGAAATAAATTTGCATAAAACTCTGTGTTGTCGTTCTCTCCTTTTCCTAGTATCCATTATGTTTAAACACCCTTGAGCCTTTAGACTGTAATTCTATTTTCACTTTAATGGATGGGGTGAATATACCCACTGAGATCGAGGCTGTGTGTGTGTGTGTGTGTGTGTGTGTGTGTAAAAGCCCTAGCTAGGTTGTGAATTCAGTGCTGAGTTCAGATTTTAAGGAACTTCCCTGTTTTAAGAGCTTCAATTGTGGTGACTTCGGGACAGTGTAAAAGGTCATAATTTCCTTTTGATTTTCATGAAATTAAAAAAAAAAAAAAAAAAAAAAAAGACACCACTTAATACCTTGACCTTCCTAAACTGAACTCCTAAAATATTTCTTCTCCTAGTCTTAACCAAAATAGTAATGCCTGATACATAGGTGGCAGTGGGGAAACAGGATGGTTTGTTGTCCACTCAAAATAAAATTATAACTTAGCTCTACACCCTTAGCACACTCTTTTCCCTAACCAGTTAGGATGAATTCTCAAATGTCATTTAGACCACTTTGATTGCTCTAATCCTTCATCAGATGAATTGGATAAATATATTTCTGGATTTGAAATAAAGAGAGAATATGGCCATAAGAAAACTGTAGGATTTAGTATTTTTCAATGAGTTTCTTTCTCCCTAATCCCCTGTCTCTCACCGAATGCTCTGATTCCCACATGGGTCACTAATGTAGGGAGAAATGGTAAGACTGATGTCAAATTGCTTTTTCCTCATTTGCATGCTGTGCGCCGTGGGCAGTTTAACCCATACCAAGTAGAGCGGCCATGCGTTTGCAGAACTGCTTCCCTCTGCATTGCTCTGAAAGCATGTGAAATACGAGGTAGTCAGATCTTCAGCACACTGCCTGCAATGTGCCTGGTGATTAAACGCCACTCCATCCCATCCATACGGCTAAAGGTTTCATCATACTCATGGAAAACTGAGAAACTCTCTCTTCCTTTTGCTGTTCGCATATTCATTTCAGTGGCCTTCACCAGAGTGTCTTAGAATTTGAAACAAAAGAAAACGAAACACCCACCACTCCAGATGAGAACGCCCCCACCACCCCGGCCCTGGTCCTCTTGATGAACTCAGCTCTGTGGCTATAAATGTCATTGGCACTAGGCTTTGGGGTGGGCCATTGTTTGATGTGGCGCCTCTGCTCTCCAGGGAATGATGACACACCAACGAGTCCTTGTAGTCGCTGGAACCTTGGGGATTGCTCTGTTCCGTGACGGGTGCTGGATTTTGGTACAGTGGTGATCTAAGAGGGGCAAGGCCGTGATTTCGGCTGGGGCAGGAGTCTCAGAATACTGCGGAACAATTTCTAAGCCCACATTTTTTCTCATTATCTCTGAGGATGCCCAACTCCACCTTCTCAAAGTAAAAAAGAACCTAATGTGTGTATGTATGTGTATACACGCAACGCACATACACATATGTACACATATGAATTCAGAACTGAGCAGTCTCAGTCTAGCTATTGGTTTTGAACAAAAGTTTAAATTGATTTCAGCTTTCTTTCCTAGCTTCTACACGCCACAAACATCGTTTTCTTAGTTCCATGCGGTAACTATGTTTGTTCTATATAGAGCTTTTTTTTTTTCTTTTCCTCGTTGCTTAAGCTGGAGCACTGACTTGCTGAGAGACATAGCTTTGGTCAGTTCTACAATTCATGTGCTGAATAAACTTTTATTTTGTAGGATCTGACGGCATTAGCTAAAGAATTAAGAGAACTCCGGATTGAAGAAACAAACCGCCCACTGAAGAAGGTGACCGATTACTCCTCTTCTAGCGAGGAATCAGAGAGTAGTGAAGAAGAGGAGGAAGATGGAGAGAGTGAGACCCATGATGGGACGGTGGCTGTCAGCGACATACCCAGACTGATGTAAGAGGGTTACTTTCTAAATGCAGGCTAGGAGGGGACTAGGTTTCCAAAATGAGAGGACAAGAAATATGATTAGAAATGGAAGCTCATGTGTGGTCACTGGCAAAATAAGTTGACTTGGGGATCTGGGATTTTATTATAGCATAGTTCTGTAATTATCTCTCTGTAGACAGTCACTTAGCATATGTCACATTTGTAGGGCTGCACGTCACATGTTTTCCTCCACGTCGGCTCCACTGCCCCTTTGGTGACTCTTTCTTGGTTCTTTCACCTCCAGGGCAAACAGTATTGACAGCCAAACTGTTGGCATGTGCCTTTCTCCCTCAGACTAAAAGAGGGAAATGAAAGGCAATTTTATGCGGGGACTAAACTGAACAACATGCAGTATCCATTTCTTCCCCACCACCCCCATAAGTAAGGAGGAACGCACGAGGCGGTGTGGGTTAGCGTCTCAGTAGAAGGGTCAGGGGTCATCATCATGCAGAGACACTTCTAAGCATTTGACTTAAATATTCTCCATTAGGGTTTTCTGCCTCATCCCTCTCATTGCCTCCTTTACTTGGTCTTTTTCCTTTGGTCAGTGTGTTTTCCACATACTGGTTTTTTTTTTTGAGAGGAGATTTTTGCTACAGGGTGTATATACTCGCCAGAGGGACAGAGAGAGACAGAGAGTGAGAAATCACCCCCCAGGGGAGATGGCCGTGCTGCAACCGTTCTCCATTTTTCTCTCAGGATTTTGGGCACACACACACACACACACACACACACACACCCAGTGTGAGTTTTAAGCCGCTGGATCTGAGACTAACTGCAGTTGACTACGTGGTCCAGCGATGTCACCATTATGCCATCTGCTGGTCCCATTTTTCACAGTCTCTCTGCCATCTTTTTTTTTTTTTAATGTGTATACCGATATCTAATATATATATATATATATATATATATATATAAAATATATATATATGTGTGTGTGTGTGTGTATATATATATATATATATATATATATACACACCTACTTATATTTACCTTAGTAATTATAACCTTTAATTCTTTTGCCCCTTTTTCTCCTTTTCCTGTTTCTTAAGTGAGAGAGGAGTTTACTTTTTTGTTTTCTCACTAGAATAGATCCTATAAAAAATAATCTATCCTCATTCCAAATTATATTCTGATTCAAACAAACATATTCACAGAACCACGTTCAAATACAAACGCTTCTATTTCCTCTCCCAGATAAACACACGGCACCACTGTCTTGGTTTACCGTAACAAACACAAGGCTAACTTCCCATCTTTACTCTTTATTCACCCCCATTTCCTTGGCTTAGCTACTAGTACTGACCAGCAGGTCACACTCATTCCACATACAAGAGATATCTCTTCAGGCCCCCATGACTGTCCTGTCCAGCAGGGATTGGAGAGCTAGCTGGCCACTCTGCAGGGAACTTCATCCACTGATTAACCATCATTACGTACGAGCAGTTCTCAGGGGCAAATCTAATTATCATAGCTGAAAACCCATGCTGGTTATTTTACTGTTGATTACCCAGTTATTGGTCACCATAAATATACGAAAATATGACATTTTGAAACAAACTGTATGAAATTGCTTTTTTAACAGTGAGTAAAATGGTTCTACAGGCAAAATCACTAATCCAGAACATTTTTGCTAAACATGCTGGCCCTTTCAGTTTTGGTCTTGACTCAGCACTACTTAATTCTTCTAACAGATGTTTTGAACTCCCCTAAGACACTGAGTGTACAACCATCAGGCTGAGAGTAGATTATGGAATTTAAAAATAGCTAAGACTCCCACTATGTGTTAGACACCCATGTGGAGGGCTCTGACAGATTTGAGACGTACATATTTGGAGTCTGCCTCCAAAAAGGCTGTATTCTTGGCCCAGCCTCAGGGCATACTCAGTAGCATACCGGAGTGTGGAGCAGGTGCCACACGCTGACGGCAGATCGAGTCCTCGGCCTCTAGTACGTGTGTGCCCAGGATTCGGGCGGGCAGGAGGGCTAGAGCGATGGGTCTGCCATGTGACAGCTCTGCTCAGGATTTCTCTCTCTCAGAGGAGCACACACACACTATCATGAATGGGGAAAAAGAAATGCAAACAACCAATAAGCATGCAGAAAGTTTCTTTTAAAGAAGTTTATTTATTTATATACTTACGTATTTTGAGAGAGATTTTTGCTATAGGGTGCATGCGCTCAACAGTGAGACCAAGAGAAACGGAAAGTGAGAAATCATCACCCCAGGGGCAAGGGCCACACCACAATCCTTTCTCCGTTCTCCTCTCAGGACCTTGGGCACACACGTACACACGCTCGGCATGAGTTTTAAATTGAGTCCAGGACACGAACCGAGGTCGACTAAGTCCAGCAATGTAACTATTACGCCTTTTGCTGGTCCCCAAAAAAGTTTATATTCCATTTCGAGGCAAAAAGTGCACGTGGAAAATGGCAGGCTAATATAAACGTTCAAAGAATAAAAACAAATACAATTTGGGAAAGAAACTCATTTTTAAGCCCCCATCAGATTTTACAAGGCTTTGAATGGTGTTCACCCACCTACCCTAGACGCAAACCTGGGACATTTCCCCCACTGCCAAACAGCCATCTCTCAGAAGTCCCTGCCCTTCTCTCTGTGGCCTGACGCTTTCCTATACCTTTAGAAGTCACCTCCCCACCGCACAGCCAGCACAGAGGGAGCGCGTTCTCTGGGCTGTCACGGCATCCGTGTGGATCCTGCAGGTTCACGTGGTGCCTCCAACAAGAACCATTGGTACTTGTCTTTTTCCCTCTCTGGCCTGTGAGATTTCCGAGAGTGGGAACTGTGCCTTGGTCATCACTCTACTCTGAACACCTTGCGTGGTCTCTGGAACGCAGGGGGCCACCTGTGGCTGTCATCTATTACCTACGTGCCCTGAATTGAAATCCCAAGTCCTGCCTTCAAAGAGTTTATAGCTTAAGTCAAAAGAAACGTGTGTGCAAATAGCTGTCAGCAAGGAAGGAAAGAACAGGGGATACTGCAATCTCGGGCAGGCGGAGGAGTCGCAGTGAAGACATGGAATGTGGAGTTTGGCGGAATGTTGGACGTAAGGGAAGGGAAGTCGAGGGAAGTTAGGATTCAGGAAGTCAGACCTTGAAGGGTGCCCGCTCTCCTGTAGCCGATAGGAGCTACTGGAGGAACTGGAGAATGACAAGATCAGTGCTATTCTCAAAGGTGACTTTTTTTCAGCAAGATAATTTGGAAAGAGGACAGACTAGACACTAGGAAAGCAATTTGAGAGGATCTATTACTATAATCCAGAAATAATAAGCTGAAACTATCAGAAAATGCTTATGTGTGGAGGCATGCTTATTGAAGAACTGGTCAGTTTTAGATAGATGGAGATGATCATCCACTAAAGAGTATTTAAAATATTTTATCTCATATGTGAAATATACTCAGAAGCGGATGCAAATGTATGAGCGGGAGTCCTCAAAATCCATGTTATAAAGATGATGCATAGATTTCAAAAATTTTATACTAAAATAAATGTGCAGTTTAATTACATTTTTACAAGCTTTTATAACTTCCTTTGAATGCATGTGTATTTATTCCAATGTGATAAATACACGTATTTTATATGCATAGAAAATATATAAAATCTGTTCTATAATGTGATAGTTACATGTCTAAGAAATTTCACACTATTAAATATTCATTAGAAAACAGTTGTTTCTTTAAGAATAGAATGTTTTGAGGCTAAAGTGCTTCTTATAAACATTCTTATTATCATTTTTGGTTGCGATATGCTTTTGTATTTTGTGCTATATGTATTTTTAGGGCAGAAAATAAAAATATACTGTAACACAGTTCACTACGATAAAGTGTACACCAAAAAGCTTCTCAGAAATAGAACGCCAGGGAAAAATAATAAAGGGGAATAGACCAAAATGATATAAGTGATTACCTCTGGATTATACAGCTATGAGGGATCTTTATATTATATATGTATCCCCAATTGTATGATGGACATCTACTCCTTTTTCTTAGAGAGATTTTTGCGATAGGTTTTGTGTGCTTGCCAGAAAGAAAGAGAAACAAGAAGTGAGAAATTACCCCCCAGGGGGATGACCATGCTGCAACCCTTCTCCTCCATTCTCCTCTCGGGATTTTAGGCACCCAGTGTGAGTTTCAAGTTGCCCTGTCTGGGCCTCGTGTGAGTCCAATGACATAACTGTTATGTCATCTCTTGGTACCCAATATCTACGCCTTTTAAAATTGGAAAAAATGGAAGCTTTATGGAATAGGAAGGAGGGAAGGGACGCTGCATCAGTTCCCCTGAGCCACTGAAGCAAGGCAATGAGGCATGCTGTCGCCCTCGTCCCTCCCCCAGGGTGCCAGCACAGGTGTCCGGGCGACACATGTAGGGCACACTCTTGGCCCGCACAGTCCGTGAATCCTTCCCAGTCTCACCAGTGCAAGGAAAGCCACATTTCTTTGTGTTCCCTACGTCCCACTCTCACTTAGAGGCCCTGAATGGAGCCTTTCGCCTGCCTCTGGGCTATGGGAGTTCTCCCCTTGCCTTGCACCCTCTGCCCGCCAGCCGTTGTTCAGGCCTGGACTGACTGAAGTTGTGGGGGTCACTCTGGCCATGCTCTGCCCTTAGTTTCCTTCAACCGACCCTTTTCGTTCCTGGGGCTCATGACCCCCCACGTTCGCTCCCGCCACACTTACCTCCTTGTTGGGCCTGCGGAGGCCTCATGCTTTTCTCACATCCTCCTTTTCCTTGCAACGATCCCTCCCTCCACCTGTCATTCTCTCTTATCCCTATAGTTATAGGGGATATAGGATGTTCAGCTTTTATACCCACTACCCAGTGCCAAACCAAGGCCCTTCCGAATAGCACATGGCATGTTCGAGAAGCATGTACAAATTGATTTAAACCAATACCTCCAGGAGCACTTTGACAAATCCAATTAGAGGAAATTATTGTTCTAAACCTGAGGCCTAATTACAGTGAATTTCCTATAGACTTCCTTCTAATCAGTGGAGGTTTTTGTTCTGTTTGCTTTGTTTTGTTTTATATAGTCTGTATAGGATTTTGGACACCCAATTTTTCCCACTTTGTCTTTACGCTGAAAAAATAACTTGTAGAAAAAGGATTATGTTACCTATAAAATGTTATGGTTGTTGTTTTAGCCTTACAAGTTTTTTTATAATTGACTTTTTTTCTTTGTTTTGTTTTTTTGTTTTTAAGAGAGGTTTTTGCTATAGAGTGGGTCATTTGCCAGAAAGACAGAGAGAAGCAAAGAGACAGAAAACAAGAAATCACTCCCTGGAGGAATGACCATGCTGCAATCCTTTCTCCTCCATTTTCCTCTCAGGATCTTGGACATACACATACACGTGCACAACGTGAGTTTAAGCCATGGAGTCTGGGGCTTGAACCATGGTCAACTACGTGGGAGTCCAGCGACATAACTGTTATGCCATTTGCTGGTCCCTTATTCCATGTTTTTAAAAATTTTAATTTAATTTAATTATTATCATTATTTTTTCTATTTTTGTCATAGGGCACATGAACTCACTAGAGAGAGACAGACAGAGAGAGAGAGTGAGAAAGCAAGTTGTCAGGTCTGGGACTCAAACCATAGTCAGCCATGTGGGAATCTAGCACCTTTAACCAACATGCTACCTGCTGGCCCATTCTTTTATTATTAATAAACTTAATAAACTTTATTTTTCTAATAATAGGTTTAGATTTACCAAAAAAATTGAGCATATAATACAGTGTTTTCCTGTTACAACCCCCTCCACCCTTGCCCCACACAGTTTCCTGTGTTATTAGCAGCATGCACTAGTATGGTACATGTTGTAACTAATGAACCAGTATTGACACACTATTATGAACTGGAGTTCATAGTTTACTCAGATTTCTTTAGTTTTGCCCTAACATCCTTTCTCTCTTCCAGAATGTCACCCAGGGCACCACACTGCAGTTAGTTGTTACGTCTCTGTAGGCTGCTCTTGGCTGTTACGGTTTCTTGGGATCCTTGTTTTTGAGGAACTTGGCAGTTTTAGGGAGCAGTGATTAGAGAGATTGGAGAATGTCTTTACTGGAGTTATCTGATGTTATTCTCATGAGTAGACTAGGGTTATGGGGTTTGCGGAGGAGGATCACAAAGGTAATGTGACATTCTGTCATTCATATCAAAAGTACGTACTGCCGACACGATTTGTAACTGTTCTTGTTCACTTGATCACCTGATGGAGGTAGTGTTTTTCAGGTTTCTTGGTTTAAAGAAACTCTTTTTCCTCTCTTTACCATACTTTATTCTCTAATAGGAAGCCACTATAGTACACAGCCCAGACCTGAGGTGTCAGGAATTATGCTTCCCCTTCCAAAGGGTAGAGTATCTATATCATTTATTTGGAGTTTTCTGTTCAGGAAATTTGCCTCTTCTTCATTTATTAATTTATTCAATTATTTATATATATATATATATATATATACATATATATATACATATATATATATATATATATATATATATATATATATCAGTATAGATGCATAGATATTGGGAAAGTGTCTTCCTTGAATTAGCTCTAACCATACTTTTTAAATGAAAACTCATTCATATTTATGATATTTCTGATTAAAATGTTTGGATAGAGTCAGAACATGGTATTATCAAGGTAAAAAAATAAATACATTGAATGAAAATATATTTATCCTGACTCTCAAGATTCTGACTGTGGCAAAGAAGAACCTGATTGTACAGAGTGCTAGCCAGGTGGTGGTCACCAGATTAACCAAGCCCGGTCTAGGCGAAGGACCTCCAACTGGTAAAGAAGGAAAGTGGCTCCCTGCTTGGGCGGCTCTTGATAAACCCTGCATTTATTGATTTATTGGCTTTGCACCATCTTCTCCAAAACTAGAATTTTAGGTGGCTTTAAAACAGACAGAAAAGATACATAAGATAAAATAAAATTTTGAATATGTGAGTGAAGAAATCATAATTTTGAGAGCGATTTGGATTTGCCAGTCTATCGGTATGCCAGGAATTCATTCCAGTGATTTCTCTTCTTATGTCTCTGGAACACTATTAATAGCTGCTCTCTGGAAATGAGATACTGAAAATGAAATTGCTTCTTTGGAATTTCTTTCCAAACACATCAGTTCTAGCTCAGATTTAGATTCATTCAATCTGCTGCTCCAGTTTAATCATTTTGAAATCAACATCTTGCCATACATTTTCTTGTCTGTACTCACCCACTCATCTTTTTGCCTTTCTGTTTTGGATGAAAATCCTTGAAATATGTCTTCTGCACCCCAGAGACATCATAAATCTGGCGTGTTTCTTGCTTCTTGGATTGAATATTTCATCAAGTCCTCAGACTTAGGCAGGATCTAAGTGGCCAAATATATACTTTAAATATATAAGAAACAATTAAAATAAAAGGATAAAAGGATAAAATTGCAAAAGTTGCAATTAATACACCTCAGAGAGAAACAGGGCTTGATAGCTTCCCTATTTTTAACAAAAATCCACTTTAAAAAAGAGGCAGAAACTGACATTCTTTTTCCAGAAGACATGTTGTACCATGCTCAACCTGTGGATAAGCCCCATGGGTTCCAGTTTCCAAGTTCCTAAATTAGAGAAGTTCTGTGTCATGCAGATGAGACACTTCTGCCGGTCAAGGTGACACTTAGGGACAGTCATCACTTCTCAAGACCTGGCACTGTACTCTGTGCCACGGGACACTAGGAAACTTCAGCGCATGCTCTCTGGGGCTGTGCTGGGATTCTGTCACCTTCTCCCATTACATCTTATACACAGTAGCAAGAAAAAGCTCCCAATAAATACACCATAGTGTGGGGTGACCTCAGAGGCTTCAACAGCCTAGTTCCTGGATCCCACAATAAGCCAAAATGTGCTTAACCGATATTTCTTCTTTATAACTCGTGTAAAACCCACTGACCTGATGATTCGCTTTTGCACCTCTCCTGTGTGCCAAACCCTGTGCTGGTTACTCGGTGTATAAAGATGAGGAGAGAGGAGAACATTAAAAGGCAGTGAAAAAGATAAAGAATTACAAATTGTGGCGAGAACCATGAAGGAACAGGGGTGATGAGGAAAAAGTGAAATAAGATCTCCGTAGGTACTTGGAGAAAGTATCATAAGAATACTTATAAAAGAAAAAGAAAAAAGTCATAGAAAACCAGCCTTTGATAGAAAGTGGATGAATATGGAAGATTGAAAGCTAAGCAGAGCAAGCCAGAACATGAAAGACAGGCATTTTGGTCCCGGCTTCATGTGTGCACTGGATGTCGGCTCTGTGGCAGAATCTGAAATATTGGAAAACAGATTAGCAAGGAGAGCCACTGGAGATAATAAACGAGGAGGTGGATAATGGAGTGGGTGGGAGGGTATCAGAGGGAGAAAAAAAAAACATTTAACAGACACAAAACTGAGAAACTATCTGTTGATGATCATGTATTTGGTACTATCTTCGAATTGATTGATATGCACTGCCTTCATGCTGGGAAAAGCAATCTTGTGCACAGTAAAGATGTACAACGATTGCATGTAACATAAATACGTAAATATAAACCGAAATAAATAATAAGATGAGATCAGATGAATGAGAGGAAGCCAGCCATGACCCAGGGGGGCCACGCTTTCCCCGGAGAGGGAACAGCCTATGTAAAAGCAGCACAGAGGCTTCCTCTGTCAAAGAAGGTGGGAGAGGGAAGAACTTCAGAGGTTTTCCGTGACAGCCAGAGGTTCTCCGCGCGCTCTGGCTGCTGGACAGAGCCCAGGTGGAGAGGGTTGGCTGCAGCAGGGGGCATACCAGCCTGAGCATCAATGCACATTACAACTGTATGGAATGTATTGGGGCATTAAAATGCACGGTGAAAAATGGCTAAAATGGTCAATTTTATGCATTCAAAAAAATGTTTGTGCCCCAATAGACGTATTAGGGACAGGAAGCAGATACTCCCTAAATAGCCATTGGCGTGACTCTCTTTCCTTCCCTTCTCAGACCTACAGGCGCTCCAGGGAGCACCGAGCACTACAATGTGGGGATGGTGGGCACCCTCGGGCTGGACGCCTCGCATGCCGACTCTTTCAGCAGCAGTATTTCAAGGGAAGGAACCCTGATGATTAGAGAGGTAAGTCGGTATAAAAACTGTGAAGAGGCAGTCCATTTCTTAAGTGCTTTTCCTACTTGGGCTTTCGCAGGGAGTGCTTACAGCGTGTATTTTAAGCACGGGAGTGGGGCGGGAGAGAGCCTGTGTTTGCTAAATGGCTGAGTGATTTTAATTGTCTGCCACCTCTTTCCTGTATCCTTCTAAGCTTTGCCGTGTGACTTAATTACAATAGTCCAAATTCTTCAGTCGGAGCTATGTAACTTGGAATATGGAATTTGATCCTGAGGATAGAAAACTGACAAGCCCAGGTGTTTCCTACGATGGGAAAGCAGAGATGAGCGGTCTCTCTGGATAGCAAGAGGGGCCTCGTATGCCCTCCCCCACCTCGCCCGTTTTACCGTTGCCTGTTTCATACAGAAAATACTAAGTAGTTTCTCATCTCTGTACATCAACATTAAAAAGACCATTAAGTCAGTTTGGTGAGCGAACAAAGAACTACGCAGACCTACTTAAAAGTGCACCCAGCACTGTGGGTGTTTGGGGTTTGGTTTTGTTTTTAGTCTCGCTACAGGGCATGTGCACTCACCAGAGAGACGAGGGTGGGGGGTAGTAAAAAAGCACCCCCCATGGGAGATGGCCACACAGCAATTCCTTCACCTCCATTCTCCTTCGGGGTTTGGGTACACCCGTTCGTGTTTATCAATCTGCCAAGTCTGGAACTTGAACCACGCGACTGCTCGTGTGGGATCTTGCTGCCTTAGCAATCAACCACTATGCCCATGACTGGCCCTTTCATGAGGTGGGACACACGTTCCCTCCTATCTGCCTTCCGACGTGTCCTCATTCCGATCCTGCCTGTGCTAACCAGAACGGCCTGGACAAATGAAAATGCCTCTTTTCTTGTTTTTCACTTCATCGTCACCATGCAAGTTTGAGAACAGGTTTTTAGTTGGAAGGGAGTAATGGCTGCTAACATTGGGCGAATGTAGACCTCTCCCTTCATCCGTTTTATCCCTTATAAAATTCCATAGATAATTATCAGTGATTTATAAGGTAGTTAAGACTATTAAATGAGTTAAGGGATGTAAGCATTCAATAAATGTTACTTATTTTATTTCATTGGGTCATCAGAAAAGTCATGATACATTTTGCATAGAAAAATACATCGTGACTTTTCTGATGACTCTGTATTTTACTCTCTTCACAGAGCTGTATTCTCCTTTACTTGTCACTACCCATTCTTCCCTCTGAGATGTAAACTTGTATCATCTGTCCTTCTTTGGCCAAGAGAAAGTGGGGAGGCCTAATAGCAAGCCTTGCTGCCCAAAAAGGCAGAGGGCATCTCATTTTCGTAAGAAGGAAAGGAACTCTAGTTTTGAGATGAGAGGGGCCATGTACGTCATAATTGGCAGTGGGGTTATCACTGGAACACTAGTTGACAAAGCGACTCACTACAGTTTCACTTTGTGGCCTTGTTGAATCTTTCAAGTAGGCTTTAAAGAGTTCTTCCATGTGTGCCTGGAATAAAAAATAGACTTGGCTGCTGAAGTTGACATTGTGTAGTGCTAGAATATAAATCTGCCAGTGCGGTGAGTGGATCATTTCAATGCAAGTGGAGAGGCCATCTATCACTATTGTTTGCCTCTTGGGAAACATGAGGGAGAATGTTCTGGAGTGAGTTCCTCTGTGACTCCAGTTTCGACTATGGTTTAAAATTCGCTTGAGTCTAGACGACAGCACCTCCAAGTGAACGTTTGGAGCCCCATGTTCAGTTCCCTTGCCAGCTACATCCAAACAGCTCCATGCCACTGAGAGCACTCCAGTATTCTGTGGCTATGACCCATCACTCTGAAGTAGTACTCACCAGTGTCTTCTATGAATTTGATCTACTGAGGACCCCGACATCTTCATCCTCTCAATTCCTAAAGTGTGCCTTCCTCAGCATAAGCTTTTAAATAGCAGAGAGAGAGAGAGACTGTGAGGAAGTGGCTCATGTGATACAGAACCCAGAGCCCCATAATCTACCATCTTCAAGGTGGAGACTCGGGGAAACTGGAGGTATGAATTCCAGTCCAAGGGCAGGTGGAAATAAGATGCCACACCTAAGTAGTGAGGCAGGAAAAAAAGGGAGAGGGAATTTTTTCTCCCTTTGCCTTTAGTCTGTCCAAGCATTGAAGTGGATTGGATGATACCCATTCAATTTGGGAAGAGCGATCTACTGAGTCTAAATCCAAATGCTAATTTTATCCAGAAACACTCTGACAGTTGTACCCAGAAACAATGTTTAATCTGAGCATACCATGGCTCAGTCAGGTCGGCTCATAAAATTAACCCTCATACAAACCTTGAATTGAAATCCACTAAAAGTACATGTACTAAAAAGATAAATGCAGGTTAACATATATCCCTGACAAAATAAGAAAATAAAATAAAAACGCATTTTAGTAAGATTTAACTTGTAGCTGCTATTATAAGTTCAGTTCCCCAAGGCAAACATAAGGAGAATGCACTCGACTTGTGAGTCTCCCGAGAGTAGACTTGAAGGTTCTATGAGAACATCCCAGCTCTACTCAACACAGTCCTGTCAGATGCACAAACCGCCTTGTCATGCACACGTCTCTCCCGGTCCGTCAGCCCCACGGGACCATCCCTTGCTGTGTTTTAGCACACGGCACACCAGCTGCAGTTTGCCCATGGGGCCATCTGCCCGAAGAGCTATTGTCCTGACTCATGGCTGCCCGTCCTCCCCTGGCACATCCTGAGTCCAGCTCCATCTTCCCTTCCTCCTCAAAGCCTCTGCTGGGACTCCGTAGCTCTGTTCATAGCACCTTCCAGTGTCAGCCGCTCTCCCTCCAGTGTCCCCACCGAATCAGAACACTGGCTTGTCATCCTCAAGATTCTTTGGACTATAAAGAACAAGTAAAAAGAACCCATTTAACATAACTTGTGAGAAAAAAAAAAAGTAGAGGGAACGTAATAAAGACTCAGATACTTCAGGGAAGGAACCCAAGGAAGGCAGGCAGCGAGTCGGACCCCTCTGGAGGACTAGAACCAGAAACTTAAAAAGTGATGGGAGCGCAGGCAGCTCCTCGTGTGCACGACTCTGGCCCTCTGCCCTCCCCTCTGCTTTCCTTCCCATTTTCTCCTCTGCTCTCTCTCCGCAGATGAGCTTCCTCTCCCTCTGCAGGCCCGTGCTCCTTCCCGCCCGCTCTATTGCAAGACACTCGCTCACCCCAGCTAAGCTGCTGGCGGAAATAGACCTCTCGGGGCGGAGGGGATTCCAGTGGGAATCTGGTCCCACTTGTCACAGGCATCGACTCCTGGTTACTTAGCCATGGCCAGGAGTAGAGTCCCCAGAACAGCAGTGCTGCCCAGAGCTCAAGCTCAAGGCCTGATTTCACCACTGAGCACCCGTGTCGCTCAGGGCAAGTTCACGGAATCTTCGCACTATAGTTTGTTCATTTTCCATCTGTTAAATGGGGACTGTAGAAGCTACCCCATGGCATGACTGTGAGATTCAATGGGATGCCATATATGAAGTGCTTCGGCACAGTCTGTGGCATATGCTAGTACAGAGAACATCTCAGTGCCCAATCCCATGGGAATATGAAGCCTTAAAGACCAGAGACGTTGCGGGTATCTTACTAACGAGGTCCTCACAAGCAGAGCTGGCACCCATTGATCCTTGCGGTCCTGGCAGAGTGACCAGCACGCAGTGTTTAATAAGGCAGTGTTTGGACAAACAGGAAAAAGGGGGGAGGGGTAATAACGTAGCAGAGGGTAGATTCAGGGATCTTGGCTGGATTCCGTGAAGCTCTGGCCCTCTGGGTCCCTTCCCCTCGGCAGCCCCTTAGGTCCTTCTTTGATAACCGATGTGTCTACATTCATTCGGGGCTTGAAGCATAATGTTGCTGATACAAAAGAGGGACAGAAGAATTCGAAAGAGATAATATGTGATTTATGCTACTGAGAAGTTGGGGGAAATGTTAAAAAGCTTTCTGGTATTTGAGCAGAAGTTGGAAGGAAGGAGAAGCAGCCAACTACACTTAAATAGGGACGATGAGAGAAATTAGGAGGGACCGGACTTCCTCAATGCCATTCAGAAGAGGAAGTGTTCGGCTCTGAGACTGGGTGGTGATACAAGATGCAAAAAAATCACTGAGACTAGATGAGCCCAGAAAATGCCCCACTCCGGGTGGTTTCTGCTCCAGGAGATGTTGCCACGAAACCCCGAGAACACTGAACTTTCCAGCAATATCTCAGGCTTCCTGATAACATCAATTCCATGCACTTTTTTTCCTTTTTTTTTTTTAGAGGTTTTCGCTATAGGGCGCGTGCGCTCGCCAGACAGACAGAGAGAGACAGAGAGACAGAAAGCGAGAAATCACCCCCCAGAGGGGATGGCCACGCCACAATCCCTTCTCCTCCATTCTCCTCTCGGGATCTTGGGCACGCACGCACACGCGCCCGGCATGAGTTTAAGCCACCAGGTCAGGGACGCGAACCGCGGTCGACTACGTGGGAGTCCAGCAACATAGCCATTACGCTAACTGCTGGTTCCCAATTCCATGCACTTTTAGGGGAACTTAGGTGTCTGTTTCTTCTCACAAGAACAAGCAAAATGTGCCTCCTTTCACTTCCCGCCTCCGCCACAGGCAGGTGCAGACCGATCATCGCGAGGCCGGGGCAAGCTCTGGAAAGAAGCAGCCAGGCCGTTAAGATAGTCAAAGAAATGGCATGAGTCCTTGCCCATGCCAGCCCCAAAGAGGGTTCCTTCCTAGGTTTCCACTTAAGAGACACTCAGAAATGGCTGGGTCGAGGAGCCGGCAGGTGGCGGTGACATGGTGGTTAAGGCACTGGATTGCCACATGGCCAACTGCAGTTCAAGCATCGGACCTGGCGGCTTGCTTTCTCCCTTTCCCTTAATCTCTTTCTCTATCTCTGTCTGATCAAGTTAAACAACAATAACAACAAATGGAATAAGTAAAAATAAATAATTCTTCAAAAAAAATGGCTGGATTGGAGCCAGCAGTTGTCATGATGGTTAAGGCTCTAGATCCAACATGGCTGACAGTGCAATTCGAGTCCCAGACACGGCAGCCTGCAAAACATGCTGGGTGTGTACATGTGGGTCTAAAATTCCAAGAGGAGAAAGGACTGTGGTGTGGTCTTCCCCCTGGAGAGTACTTTGTCTCTCTTTCTCTCTGTCTCTCCCTCTCTTTGTAAAAAAATAAATTAAAAAAGCTGTGTCAAAGAATGAAAGAAAGAAAAGGCAGAGAGAAAAATGATTACTTCATCAGGTCTGCTCAGAATCCTCAATGAGCCAAGTGCACGAATGGGAAATCGGATGTGGGCTCTAGTTTTGGAGACCAGCGTTGTCTTTTAATCCTGACTTTCTTACCTGAGATTTGGGCAGGGAGGCACTTTTCAGAATAATGATTTCCAAACACACTGGGTCGTGCAACCCTTTTGGCAAGTTTGGTTATGACAGAGCACACATGGGATACATTGTTTATCCTCAAGTCCCACGTGTGTTCTACTGCACTACAGATACGTTATCCGATACCTTCGGCGTTAAAAAGAGATGCTGTAAACGGCATTCCAAATGCTTTCCTAGCCATGATGACTTCATTGTTTACTCTCTATATCACAAAACACTGTGGTTACTTTTTAAGAGATCCAACCGTAATAGTGGCGGTAAATCCATGTTTTCAAATGGTCTTCTAGATTATTTCAGTGTTGTTTCAGATCTGCCGTCAGCTCAGCTAGTTATTCTGGCTGCATTTTCTTGGAGAACACTGGGTGTGGATGAGGACCTCATTCCACTGCTTCTTGTCGGCAGTCCTTTAGATCTGACGTCTGCATCATAGCTTGCTTTCTCTGTGACCCAGTTAGATGCCCTGCGAACCCAACTGACAGGCCCATGTGCACGCCAACACTGCAGGAGAGTGCCAGAGCTGTGGCCACACATCCCCTCCGCCTTGTGGCATCCCTGTGACCCTTGATGCCCCTCATGTAGGAGCAGAAGCCCTCAGGGTCAATCCCTATGCTAAGTATTAGCAAAGCTTAATTTCTTTTTTATTTTCTTAGTTAAATTAGAAATGCGAATATTACCTTCCCACACCCCAGCGGGTCCATTTGGAGGCCCTGCGCATGTGCCGTGTGAGGGGTGGTGTCACACCTGCCTTGCCCTTCCCTCTCTCATGCCCCTGTGTGTTGTGCCCCTCAGACGTCCAGCGAGAAGAAGCGATCTGGCCACAGTGACAGCAATGGCTTCGCTGGCCACATCAACCTCCCAGACCTGGTGCAGCAGAGCCACTCCCCAGCTGGGACCCCGACCGAGGGTCTGGGGCGCGTCTCCGCCCATCCCCAGGAGATGGACTCTGGGACTGAAGTAGGTGCTGGCAGCAGCCCGACCGTCCTGTCCCTTCGTGGGGACTTGAAACTGCGCTGTTCGGGAACGAGGCCTTACCAAGCTCCCCGAAATGTGTTTGGTTGGTTTCTGCTAAATGACTGTTTATTCAGGTACTCAAGTAGGGCAGTCACAAAGCAGCAGAACCCTGAAAAGTCCTCGGCCATCATCTGGACCAATCGTTGTGTTTATAGATGAGCGTACTGAGACTTACAGAGGTTAAGTAACTTGCCCGAGGGACACAGCTGGGTTTCAGGCTATAGAGATGTCAACCCTAATAACCGAGGTTCAAATTTCCATTATTATAACTCAGACAAAATGGGGAGGTGGCTATCGTATCCCCTTGTGAAAACTCAAATATGGAAGGTTGTGGCATGAAAGACTGATACTGAGTTTACTAATCCCTAGTCTAGTTCTGACTCCATGTTTTCATGGTGCTATTTAAGCCCTTGAGATATACTGTCTAAGTAACCTCTCGAGGCACATTGCCCTCAAACCAAACATCTTCATGAAGTCCTCCATGAAAGCATTAAATGTAAGTATTCTTTTAAGAAAACTATCATGTGAAGGAAAATTATCCAATTCCTGCATGAACTTATCCCTGAATTGAGGCTTGTAAAGCCTTTGGAGTCAGCACAATTCTACCTGCCTCACCAGGCCACAGTGACAGGCACAAAGCCTGCCCCTCCAAGAAGCCACTGAGTCGACTCTGTGTTTGGGATGAGGTATAGACCTGCTGCTGTGTAGACGCCCTTAGTTTATTGTCAACTATGGCAGCTCTTCGAATTGACCATTTGGTCAATATGAGACTGCTTTTACTTAAAGAGAGAGGTACTCTGTCGCCTGTGTGACAGTGGTCATGTAGGGATTAAGGTGCCACACATGGTCCAAAGTATAATTTTCTTGCTGCAACTCTGGCAATCCGATAATTAATGGAAATCTACAAATGTGCAATGGCTAGTGAGTAGCCAATACTAGGAGACGTTGGAGAGAGGCAGGCCCCACTTTGACTGGGAGGAGGGGCTGAAGTGTGAGCAGCCAAGTGGATGGAACAAGTAGATCGAAGAGTCTGTAATCATTGCATAGCTCATGCAGGGTACCGTTAGCTTTATTGCTGCAGTATTTATTTACCTGCTCTTTTCAATCTTCTTGCCTATTGATTAGTATGGCATGGGGAGTAGCACCAAGGCCTCCTTCACTCCTTTTGTGGACCCCAGAGTATACCAGACGTCCCCCACTGATGAAGATGAAGAGGATGAGGAATCATCAGCCACAGGTAAGCCAGATGACTGCCGTGTTTTAGAAACAGCTTTGGGGACCAGCAGATGCTGTAACACTTAGGTTGCTGGACTCCCATGTAGTTGACCAGAGTTCGAGTCCTGGACCCAAGAGCTTAAAACTCACACCAGAAGCAGGTGCGTGCATACTCAAAATCCCAAGAGGAAAATGGAGGAGAAGAAATTGCAGTGTGGCCATCCTCCCTGGGAAATGATTTCTTACTTTCTGACTCTGTCTCTCTGGTGAGTGCACGCATCCTATAGCAAAAACATCCCTCTAAAAAAAGGAAAAAAAGAAAAAAGGAAAAAAAGAAAAACCTTTGTGTTCATTTCTGGTCTGGCCTGATGAAGAAGTTAATCATCAGTTCAGTAGTTATGCCGTTTACTTCCTAGGCCCTGTCTTAAAGGGAGGACTTGTTTTAATTATTATTTTTGTAGAATTTCTAAAACAAATTCATTTCTTCCCATTCCTCCCACCATGTCTTCTATTTTGCTTCTGGTTGAAACCCAGAGGTATCCAGGGACCTTAGAAAACATTATTTTCAGCGATCTCTGAGCTCACAATACATTTTCCCCAAGTGAAATCTGGGTCCAGTGCTGTGCACACAGCAGACACTTCACAAGTGTGTGTTGAATTATGTTCGTTCTAGCTGCGTGCTTCCTACCACAGAGGTCTGACTGAATTAGAGGAGAGGCTTGTTCTCTGGACTTCTGCAGCTCACTAATCATCAAAATCAGTTTCAATTTTTCAATCCATAATGTGGAATATTAAAAAGTAACTCTTTTTTGCATATATTATAGTAAATAGGGATGGTATATATAATTTCAAGAGATTAATACCAATTTTCTAAACCATCCAAGTGGTGTCTATAAGCTTGTTTTGCTAATGGGTAAATACTGCCTCTTTGAGTCACCTACACTGCGTTCTACTAAAAGAAGTGTAAAATAAGAGGAATTTCATCGTTTCCTTGCCTTTACTATACACATGACTCAAGGAGAAATTGTACTGTTCCGTATCTTCATTGGTTATACTGTTCCGTATCTTCATTGGTTATCTTTTAAGATGCCACTGATCTCTCTGATTCTTTTTCTCGAAGCTCTGTTTACTAGCGAACTTCTTAGGCAAGAACAGGCCAAACTCAATGAAGCAAGAAAGATTTCAGTGGTCAATGTAAACCCAACCAACATTCGGCCTCACAGCGACACACCAGAAATCAGAAAGTACAAGAAACGATTCAACTCGGAAATACTGTGCGCAGCGCTCTGGGGTATGTTGATTTTTTCCCCCCTTCATTAAGGAATTGACCTTCAAACATCAAAAGTCTGTGGATCTTACCATCAAAAAAAAAAAAAAAAAAAAAATACTGACTGAATCATGGGTATTAGAGATCTGACATTGATAGCTGATCTCAGGAGAGGCCACAAACAGTTTTATAGTAGGAAGAGCTGGTACCCTAGTGCCCAAACTGACAAGATCAGATTCAGAACAACCTTGTCACATGACAGTGCTGTGCTAAATCCATCTACAGAACTAGCTCCAAGTTAATCCACAACAGCAGTGTGTGGAACACCTCCCTTCATCCTGTGATCTATACAACACCCCGCACGGGAAGTAATGATACCACCTTCAATTCACAGCTGAAAAACTAGCGTAGGGTATTTTAATGAGTGGCCCAAGGTCATACTACTAGCAGTAACAAGACCAAACTTGACAAGAACAACATGTGATAAGCCTTCCTTTTTAGTTCAAACCATTAACCTGCAGTTCTTCTGGAAGAAGTTCTGCAAGCTTTAGTTGACCTCAAACTCAGTGTAGGTGTGACAGGATTCTGTTCAAGTCCTGGTCTATGAATGTGACACAGATCAAGGAAGGACATGGTTCATCCATTCCTATCCAAAACACTACGGCTGAGTCGGGACGTCGTAATTTTAGAAGGCCAAAGGCATTTAAGATATTAACAGGAAAGAGAGTGATGCTTGGAAACCATTTCACAAGAGTTGTTCTCCTCTGGAGAAGAGACAAAAAAAAAAAAAAAAAAAAAAAACAAGGTAGCCACATTTTGTAGCTAAAAGTTTGACATGTGGATGAATAAGCAGCCATTCTTATTGCTCAGAAGATGAAGGTACGAGAAAGAGAAATTAGAGCGTTATACGTTCATGGATAAAGTCCACTGCACAGTGACCCTCTCCATGTGTGTATTAGAGGAGGTGGATGACTGATTTCCCAAGAGATGAATTTTGTGGATTATAGCTTCCCAGATAAGACCATGTATTCGCCAGGGCTTTTGTACTAAGGATTACTGTGTAGGAGAAAGGCTTGATTAGATATGGATACCTGGAAACTCACTTAAAGTCATATTTCTATGACTCTCAGGCTATGACGTGTCCCTTAAACTGGCTTATCATTCACCTGACAGAGGATAGAACCATGAGAGTATGGCACAGATGAGAGTTAAACTTTGGTATGAGAAGGAAGAAGGGTTTTTCATCTAATGGGGCATGGAAACAGAAACTACTACATGTTGAAGGTGGAGAGACCAGAAGCCATTCCGTGAAGAGATGTGGGGACAGACCTTGGGGAAAGAGAGAATTGAGATTTATAGGGAGAGCCCAGAAAAAAAAAATGGTTATTATAGGAAGGAAATAAAGGCATTTTGTTCTAGTTTCATTCTACGCCCAAGGCTCTTCTTGCCAAAGACTCTACAGTAGGGAGTAAATGGCTTAGAGGTAATGAATTCTGCTACCACTTTATAAAAGACAGCTTTGATTTTATTACTAGAGGGACAGTGATTTAATTACTGTGTCAGAGCTTCTGCTTCTACACTCCGTACTGTCGTACCTCCCTTAGCGCAAACTTACATGGCATGGTCTCTTAGATGTTCCAGGGACCCCAGAAAGTTAAAGTCCATGAAAAGTCAGTGTTGGGGTTCTTCTTAAATTTGCAGGTGTAAACCTTCTGGTGGGAACCGAAAATGGCCTGATGCTTTTGGATCGAAGTGGGCAAGGCAAAGTCTATAATCTGATCAACCGGAGGCGGTTTCAACAGATGGATGTGCTAGAGGGGCTGAACGTTCTCGTGACAATATCAGGTATGTTCGAAGATGGTCGTGTTCTCCGTGTTCTTCTCCGTCTGCACAGGCGGAAAAGGTGACCACCTCATTTCTAAAGAAAGAGTATGCTCTTCCCTTTCCAGGTAACAAACAGTGCAGTAAATTATGGCGGTATGGCCAGAGTGAGATCACCCACAGTTTGTGATGCTGGGGACCCTGACCTTCACCGGGAAGTCTCTCACCACTACATTAAATCTGAATTAGGCAGAAACATGCCACAAAGACTGTAGATTTATAGGAATTTTCTTCTCTGTCGACTTACCAAGGACCTTCTTAAAGTGTCTGCACTTTAGCTGTTATCATCTACTGTGAGATGGAGAATATCAAATATCAATATCAGCTTCTAGGAGGGACATTTATCTCGTTTCTCTTTTCACAAGAACTTCCTTCGCACATAGTCGTCCACTGATGTGTTGGCAAGGGCAGCTGGACCATTTGTTGATCAAGACTATGAAAAGGTTTGAGTGTGGGGATTCTTACTGCTACCCTCTGCAGTTTTCTAGTTCTCAAAAAGAGCTTTTTTTAAAAAAAGGAGACTTAATAAGAAAGCCTTATTACTGACCAGTTAAATATGCAACCTCTCTTCCCCTTCCATTCTAAGGAATCAACTGTAGAACTGCAATTCAGACCTCCCAGGAGATGTGACAGTCCGGGCTACACCCCAGCCCAGCATCACAAACTCCGGGGTGGGGGCCAGTTACCTACAGCTTACACAGTTCAAGTGTTTCCAGTATGCAGCCAAGTTCAAGGACATGTCTCCATACTTGGCTGTTGTTTTACAGGGAGACCGTACAGGGATACTGGGTTGAACCTTGAGAAAAATGTACTTCTATTTTGAGAAAATGCCTTCACTCGGCACTGTAATTCCTTTTTTCTTTTACCTTTCCACTGAATGCCTAGAATTTCATCTCTTTTTATCCCTCCCAAATAAGGGTTACCCAAGTAAATTCTCCTTGTATTATCATTTGAGTTTCATTCTGCATAGTCTTTTGTTCTAGTTAATTGCTTTCTTGATTGCTGTACTATCAAATCAAAATGAAAACCACACATCTGCCAGTCACCTACCAAAAGTAGAACTGCTACCAGAAAATGCGCATTCACGCTTCATTATGTTGTCAGTGACACAGCCTCATTCTGTGAGTGTAACCGTTTCTTATCATGTGGCACAGAGGGGGAAGAAGAAAATTAAAGTAGGAGCAAAACCCTCTGGTCCACACTGGCATGGGAAGGAGGAAGGACCAGCTCCCCCTCCCTTCCACCTGCTGTGATCCATGCATACTCAAGGTTTCTGGTTACAAACATGAATACTAACTGCTCTGCAATCCCCTTAGTTTAAGCTACAAACACACCCTCTGGTCGAATCCAATGCACAATGTTTAAGGAATTGTCCCCTGTGATATGCATCTGTACAATATAAAACACCTTTAAAGCCTAAGGGAAAATAAGGAGTTATCCAGTAAAACCCACAGGTTTGAATTTCTCATTACTTACCAAGATTCACCCCAATAAACATTTTTTTTTAAAAAAATCTGGAACTCAGGGAATCTAAGAGAGTATACTAAATTTTGTTCCTTGTATATTCTTTAATACTGTCTAGATGTTTTATTACCATCTAGACAAAAATTATTCCAGGACCACTTTACCAGAGGGAACTTTTAAGTTTTCTTTTCAAGGCCACATCTTTTTTTCTTTTTTTTTTTTTCTATTTTGTTTTATATTCTTTACAGTAACTTTAGCACCATTAAGTTGTTTTGCATTATTTGCCTTCATTGAAATTGTTTCTCTTGTTTCCTTTTAAAAATTGTTTATTAGTAGTAGTTAAATAAGTTAAAAGTACTATCAGGTATCATCTCTGAAGTAATAAAGGAGACAAGTAAGAGCTTTTCAATAACATCTGCTATTGGCGTAGACGGTAAGGGAACAGTGGGCACACATGAACTAAAACACCCAGCTGTCAACCCTGAACATGGGATTAGCTCTAGAATGTTCTATAACTCTGATCAACCACTCTGTTGTAGTGTTAGGTCTTAGTTCAGTAGACACTGCCCTTTGCATTAAGAAGATAGAATAAGGGACCAGCAAACGGCGTAATGGTTATATCGCTGGACTCCCATGTAGTCGACCATATTAGAGTCCCGGACCTGGCAGCTTAAAACTAACTCCAGGTGCGTGTGTGTGCTGGCCTAAAATCCAGAGAGGAGAATAGAGGAGAAGAGATTACTGTGTGGCCAACCCACCCCCAACCTGGAGGTGATTTCTCGCTGTCTCTCTGTGTCTCCAGCGAGCGCAGGTCCTTTGGCAAAAATCTCTCTAAAAAACAAACAAACAAACAAACCAAAAGAAGATAGAATAAGAATACTTCATTCAAATTAAGAAACTACCTGAAGGTAAAGACATATTGTAATATTGTGATTTTTTCCAAGACACTTGGAGCTGTTTTAACCATGGAATTAAAGTGGCAGAGACAATAATGAAGGCATAATTGTTATTATACCTTCTCTCTTGCAAACACAATAAAATAAAATAAAATGGGGGTAGAGAAGGAAAGAGAAAAGAGCTGGCATAGGGGCTGGACATTAAAGCTCTATTATGTCAACAGGAAAGAAGAATAAGCTACGAGTTTACTATCTCTCATGGTTAAGAAATAGAATACTACACAATGACCCGGAAGTAGAAAAGAAGCAAGGCTGGATCACCGTTGGGGACTTGGAAGGCTGCATACACTACAAAGTGGGTAAGTCTGAAGACACGGCACTGTAAGCTTGGTCTGTTTACTCAATCAGGAATGTTACGTTGCATTTCATTTTCTTCTGTCAGATACGGATACATGTGTGTGACCTGCTTAAGATATTGTTGGAACTTTAAGTATCCTACATTATTTCAAAGTCAAATTGATGAAGTTCAAAGCATGCATTCACAATGAAGTCTTAGGTTCTAGTTTGAATGCTTGAAGCTATTTTCTCCAAAAGACCCATTAAGATAGCAATAAAGGAATAAAAATGCCGTAAACCTACAAAGACAAATCAAGAGAGGAGACTCCAGCAAACAAAAGATATGAATAAAACTGAGTAAGACTATCTGGGTGACTGGAAACAGACGTAGCAGACCAAGAAGTGCTGAACTCTAAATCTACAGGAAGGAGTGTTACCAGAATCCGTCCAATCACTAGACACAACAGAGAAAGGCCTAAGAACTAAGGCCTCTGGGTCATATGAGGTGGAGGCATGGTGTGGGGTAAGAGTAGAGTGGTCGTTAGAAAGCTGACAACAACACAGAACCCAGTCCCCCACAACCGTCCCACTGCATCAGAAGAAGAAAGGCTTACACAGCCAATCTGATGGCGGAAATACTGTGAGGACACATACATACATGCACATATATGCCCTTTCTTTCCCTTTTTAGCTCCCCAAATCTTGGCAGCCATGCTTATATATGGAAGCCCAAGGAAGAGATGGAAAGGTCTGTGTTTGGAGACCCTTAGTGGCCAGAAAGAAAAGGTGTGCAGGTCTTAAGATCTGAAGTACCATAAAAGAAGCTTGCTGCCCAGCCACTCTGAAGTGAAGACAAGCGGCTGATAACCCCACCTGTACCAGAAAGTGGAGACAGCCACTGAAATGACGGAAATCAAACATACAAATAGAAAGGATGTTAGAAGAAGTGAGGGTAATAAGTGGAAGAAGATTTAAGAAGAAAGAAGAGAAGGAAGAAAGAAACTATAGTAACTTCAGAGATAGAAAAAGTATTTTTAGGGACCAGCAGATGGCATAATGTTTACATTGCTGGATGCCCACATAGTCAACTACAGTTCAAGTCCCAGACCCAGCAGCTTCCAACTCACACTAGGTGCATGTGTGTGCATGCCCAGAAGCCCTAGAAGAGGATGAATGAGAGGGAATTGTGACATGGCCATCCTCCCTGCGGGTGGTTTCTTGTTTTCTGTCTCTCTGTGTCTCTCTGGCAAGCACATGTGCCCTATAGCAAAAATCTCTCTAAAAAAAATGAAAAAGTATTTTTATAAAAGAAGACTAGAGCTATTTAAGAAGAAGAAGAAAAAAAAGAAAACAGTACAGCAGGTTTGAGGGAAGTCATTCAGAGACCAGGGAAAAAAGTTGGAAATTGAAATACATTGACAGGAATAAAATATGTAATAATAGTTTAGAAGACAGAGATGAAAAAGTCTCCAAGAAAGTAGAACAAAAATAAAAGGAAGAGAGAGAAAGAATAATAAAATAAAAGTTCATCCAAGTGGTTCAAAATTAAGTAATTAAGGGTGAAAATATAAGGAAGTGTGAAATGGAAGAGGAAGAAAGTATCAAATACAAGAAATTTATATAGACCAAAGGCCTTGAAATCTCAGATAAAAGGAATTTTCTGAATACACAGGATAGTGAATGAAAAAAAGACAAGACATGTAAATATGATATTTCAATACTCAGGAAATAAGAAATAAACCATTTATATATAATACAACAGAATAAAAATGACCTGGGACTTCTCAGTATCAATACTCAAAGCTTAGAGCTGGGCTGTCAAAATTCTGAAGACAAAAATATTTCCAACTATTATTTTATAGCCTGTTTGTGTTAGGGTTTCAAGAGAAGCTGAAATAATAGATACGTATATGTGTAAGTGTGTGTGTGTGTGTGTGTGTGTGTGTGTGTGTGTGTACACATATATATATTGGGGGGATAAAGAATTGTCTCACGTAATTATGGAGGTTGAGTAGTCAGCAAGCTGGAGACCCAGGAGAGCTTATATCCAGTGAATCTAGTCTTAAGTCCAAAGGCTTAAGAACCAGATCTAGGGACTGGCAGGTGATGTGGTGGTTAAAATGCTGGACTCCAAATGGCCAATTGCAGTTTGAGTCCTGGACCTCTTGGCTTGCTTCATCACATTCCCTCTCTGTCTCTCTCTGGTCAAATTTTAAAAAGAATAAAAATAGTAATAAATAAAAAATGGGGCTGAGAGTTGGCTTGGTCGTTAAGGTACTGAACTCCCACATGGACACCCATGGTTTGAGTCCCAGATCCAGTAGCTTGCTTTCTTATTTCCCTCTCTCTCTGTCTCCTTCCAATCAAATTTTTAAAAAATATTAATAATTATTATGAATAAAATTAAATAAAATAAGCTTTTAAAAATAATCAATTAGGGTTTGTTTTTTTTTTTTAAAAAAAAGTAAACCATCTCTGGAGATGCCATTTAAAAATAGGAAAAAACAACTGATGGAGTACTTCCAGTGAAAAGGCCCGCAAGCTCAAGACCCATGAAGAACTGATGCTTCACACCAAGTTCAAAGCCCAGGAAAGACGGTTGTCCCAGCTCAGACAAGCAGGAGGCCTCCAGGTCTTCAATGGATGGATGAGACCCACTTACACAGGGGAGGGCAGCTGCTTTACCCGGTCTACTGATTTAAATGTTACTGCCATTCAGGAATACCTTCACAGACACACCCAGAATCATTTTTGACCAAATATCTGCATACCCTATAGCCTGTCAAGTTGATACATAAAATTAAGCATCAAACCATCTTTTAATTTTGTGTATAATTTAAGACATTTTTAGACATGCAGCGTCTCAAAAATTGATATGACACTTACCATTTCTCAGGAAGCTCCTGGAAGGGAGGTGTATTCCAGCAAAATAAAGAACTAAACCTGGTGGTCCAGCAGAAAGATGAAGAAATGCCTAGGACAGTGGTGAAGGGGACTAGAATGACAGCTCAACCACAGGCCTGGAGAGAAACTGATCCTGCAGAATGGGACAATGCCCTGGGAGGGTAGCTCCCAGAAAAGTAAAACCCAACTAATAGATGGCCTGCTGCGTCTGGCCAGGCGAGGGCATTTAGTAGCGGGAAGTTCACGCGTACTTAGGGATAGATTTGAAGAAAATAAGGGGGGATGGGAAATGAGGAAAACAAGAAAGAAAATGCAGTCTTGGTATATAGTGTACCTCAGCTGTGAACAGTCTTAGTGTGAACAGGTCATTTCGATTTAATCAAAATTTTAAAACACCATGGTATCAGAGGTGTGGGAGAGGAAGCAGTATGTGTGTGTGTGTGTGTGAGAGAGAGAGAGAGAGAGAGAGAGAGAACCCTACTAGAGAGGAGATGGTGTGACAGACTAAATCCTTTCCATACTACAAAGTCAGTGGATAATACCTACAATTGAAAAAAAAAATCAAGAAATAACATTATAAACACAGTATTTCGAAATTTGGAGATTTCTGAAGAAATACTTGGAAGAGTTGCAAATTGCTGGTTTTAGGAAGCAAGAATCGAGAGTAAGGCAGAGACTTGTTTTTCACGAGCCTAGAGAACTATTTGACTTTTGAAAATATACATATAAAACTAAATCTAAAGCTGATTAAAAAAGAAGAAGAAGAAAAGCAAATATGTGCAAGTTTTTTAAATGCAGTGACAATAAAGGAGCGCAGGGAGTGTTAGACACCTTTCCGTCAAAGGTGTCCGAACTCTGGTCTCAGAGAAGCAGGTACCAGTTTGCAAGGTCATTAGTAGAGCTGACCCGCTCGTGTGTTGGTGACAGAGGCGGAAACCTGGTCAGCTGTGTCATGGACAGAATGTGGAAATAGAAGGAATGCACAATAGAAGGAGAGCTCGTGTGTCCTGGTCTTTCCTGGCAAGAACCTGGGTGTGTCATATCCTACCAACTGTAGAGGGGACTTGTTCTGAAACAGGGTCCCCACTGCCTTCCCCCTAAGTTCATTCAAAAAGGGCTTCCCAGATACCTTATTCTAGGAAGTGTGGGTGCAGGATAGTGAACTTGAAGGTGCTGGTCCCTGAAAAGATATCCCCCACCGTTTATTAATATGTTAGTAGGGATTTTACAAAAAGAAAAAAAAATTAGTCCCTGTGTTTACAATGCAATGAGCATTTTAATAAACATTTAAAACAGCTTTTAGAGATTCTGTTTCTCCCCAGAAGCATCATGAAAGAAAGGATTAGAGAGTCAGTCCTGTAGTTCAGTAGCTAAGGGGACCAGACCTCACACAGTCAGCCACGGTTCATGCCCCAGCCCTGGTGGTTTGGGAAACATGCGGGGCACACATGCTTTGTATGGCCAAAGTCCTGACACGTGGAGAGATGGAGAAGGGACTGCAGCCCACTGGGAGGTACTTTCTCCCCCCTTTCTCTCTGTCTCTTTGTCTCTTTCTGGCCAACACATGCACCCTCCAGCAAATTTAAAAAAAAAAAAAAAAAAAAAAAAAAAAAAGAATTTTTTTAAAGAACCAAGTGTCCAAAAGACACATTATTATTTACAAACCAGACCACATGGGGGAGAGTTTTTCCATAGCAAGCTGGTAAAATATAAACCGTTAAATGCTCCATTGTGCATGTTTATTTAGAATCAGAATTTTTAAGATTTTCTTTATACAACCCCCTTGAATTCTGATTTTCTCTTATCTTCAATCTATTATTTAGCAAAGTATCAAACATGTATGTCAGCTTTCTCATGCCAGGTAAAATTTGGATTATTGTGTATGTACTCCATCTTTTGGAGATAACCTGAGTTTCTTTCTTTGAAAATAGTCTGTTTTCAGAGGAAAACAATGTCATGGAAGTACTATTTGGGGGACAATTTAAAGTTGTTTGTAAACATTTCTCTAATAAAACTTGTAGCATTTCCTTTGAGAATCTTTTACCTTTAGTGCTTGGCATTTGCCAGCCCAAAGATTTCTAGTGGTCAAATGTCGTGTACATAAACTAACAGGGTACGATTACAGAGCAGTAAAACTCACGGCAGGAGAGAATGTGAAATTTCTGAATGTTCTCTCTCACATAGACCTGGCAAGTGTTTTCCAAAAATATCAGAGAGTACAAGTCCTTTCTGAGCTGCAGGTCCTCCCTTGGCCCCTCTACAATGTCTGCCCCTTCCTTCTAGTCATTGCTGTCCCTTTCCATTGTCCTGACATCAGCAGGCTGCCCTGTGTGCACATAGCAAAGTAAAATGTCACCGGAGAGCAGTATTTGTTCATCATCCACCAAAAATTGGACCAGCCTCGTTTTCAGGAACGCTTTTTGCCTCAATCGTCCGACTAATAATTTGTGGTCTCCATTTTGCTTTCCTTGTGGGTATCCAGCCAAGACAACTCTGAGGTCTTCTTGTAGCACGTGGCTGTTCCAGTATACTCACATCCCTATGTAGGTTAAAAATGTAAAACGAAAGGGGACCAGTAGGTGGTGTGGTGGTTAAAGTGCTGGACTCTCCCACGTGGCCAACCGTGGTTCGAGTCCCGGACCTGGTGGCTTGCTTTCTCACTTCCATTCATTCTCTCTCTCTCTCTCTCTCTCTTCTCTCTCTCTCTCTCTCTCTTTCTGGTCAAATGAAAATAAATGAATGAATAAAATTACATAAATAATTTTTTAAAAATGTAAAATGAGAATGAAACAGAAAAGCTAATTGCATACCCAAGTCACTTAAAATACTGTTTCCTCTTAGCCTACGTGGACTTAGATACATTTTTTGCTTTTAACTGTAGATCTCATCCTAGGTTTCAGACGAGGTGACCAGACAGTTTTTAGTCTCATAAAGAGTTCGTGTCATGGCAAATGATGGAGGGGACGACTGGGAACTGACCTCAGAGTGTATTAAAATGTGTCCTCCACAGCCTCTCGAGGACATCGGTCATTGTTTGTTCAGCTAGCTTGAAAAGGCGACGACTGCCGCGTGCCATCTGTGGATTACAGACTTTGTAAGAATTAGAATCCACATTTAATAGTGAAAGATCCAGACGGCACTTAAAGGACTCTATAGTCTCTCAAGGTCATCACTGTAAATCCTGATCCTACTGTAGCAGAGCCTCCCAGGCCACAGTAATCAAGAGAATGCCAGACGCTGGAGTCTGCTCCTCCGCTCATCCATTCAGTACCCGTCGATCGAATACCCCTTCAAGTGAAGCAGAACGAAGCGGGTCCTCAATCATTTTACCCAGTTTCTATCCATGGAATTTAGGATGCTTAACAGTCCATCTTCCTAAAGAGTAAAAGGACTTGTCAAAATATGTGGCACCCTTAAAAACAGGCCATTAACAGAACCAGGGCTTCCCACAGTCCATCTTTCATTAGAAACATAAACAAGCGATTATTTCACCTCATAATCAGAATTCAAATCAGAATAATAATCATCTGGCAGCTTTGATGTGTCTTACCCATTGGCCAATTTTTCTATCATCTTGCCATTCCAGCTCTGTTACTTTGTGTGTGTGTGTGTGTGTGTGTGTGTGTGTGTGTGTGTGTTTGTGGTGGGGGACATAAAAGCCAGGCCAGCTAACATAAAGGAAGTTACTCAGATTATTGCAATGAGCACTCCCATTAGAACTAATGGTTGCAGATTGTACTAAACAGCTCCATCTTTGGATGAAGAAAAGAGCCTTAAGTGTAAAACAAAAGGCCCAGGTATTCCCCTGACCACTTAAGCTAAAGGAAGTTAAATCTGTGTCTATGAGAGAATTCCACACCAGAAGCAAGGAGCATCACTCTCAATTATGTCTTATAAGTGTATATTTTATATATGTATAGATATATAATACATATAATATGTACATACATAAAATATTATATATAATACATACACACGCACATACACAGACAATGGCTTATATATTCATTAACATAAAAACTTGAATAAAGTGATATGCTTTTTAAATTCCTAATTTTTCTCTTACAGTTAAATATGAAAGGATCAAATTCTTGGTGATTGCCTTAAAGAACGCAGTGGAGATATATGCGTGGGCTCCTAAGCCATATCATAAGTTCATGGCTTTTAAGGTAAGTAGTCATGTCCTTGTTTATTCTTTTTATTTTCAGTTTTCAACAGTTAACAAGCAGTCTGTTTTCCACATAAGCCAATACCAATTTTTCTATCCGTCATAAAGTGTTTTTAAAGTTTCGGTACTCTTGGGTTTATTATTTCGAAAGTAAAGACCTTGTATTTTAAAATAATATAAACTTAGATTGAATTTTATATGCCCCCTTTCATTTGATGCCTGTGAATCATCATTTTCAAGTGCCTTTAGTGCGGAATGGTTACTAGTCAAAGCGATGGCTATGCTGTTATGCATGGTGTTCATTATAAAGCCACGTAAACTAGGATACTCCGACAGCTTGAAAAAGGGCAGACCAAGAGCAGCACTGAATCTCAAGGTTAAACTGACTCTCCAAATCACATAATTATAAGCCTTTGTAGATAAAGTACTACAACTCAGTTAATCCTCATATATTCTTATTGCCATTAGACTTCTCTGAAATGAGTGCTGAATGTCGTTGTGGAAATGACCTGGTTCCTCTACATTCTTTCACTGTGATTGCCTTTTCAGTTTTGACCTTGTCTGAGTCAGGACACATCACGGTTGGATTCATGGTCATTCATGAGATTCAACAGGAGTAGGATGGGTGTATATTCGTCCTGTTGACCCTAGCTTATAAAAGCTGAGTCCCACAGTGAGGAGAACCAGTACTTGCAGGCGCCTTGATGTGTTCACAGCCACATGGCCTATCTGTAGCCAATGTAATGTATCTTCTGTCCTCTCTCTCTCTCTCTCTCTCTGTCTCTGTCTCTGTCTCATAGGCCTTCACTTTTTCTCCTCACCTTTATGACTGTTATCTCCCTTCAGCTCTATGTATTGTCCCCTGGACATTTGCCATGGGGGCGGGGGGACAGAAACTGCCATGAGAACACTATGGAGGCACTCTGGGACTGAGTCATCCCACTTCTATCTTATTCCTCTATTGCAGTTTTGTAATGTGCTCAAAAAAGATAGATTCATCAATGGAAGTTGGCTCCCCTCCCTAACCCCACTTTTATGGAAAAAAATTTTTTGGAATGTATTAGATTAGTAATAACACTTAAGGGATGACTCCTATCAGCTAAAGTGGTGGTACTCTTCTGCCAAAATCTCTCTCCCCAAAAGCTTTTCAATCAGGATTCCATTTCAGTTCTGGTTCTGAAGTTATTGCTCTCCATTTATTAGCCAAAGGGCATGACAGAGTTCAGAATGTTCTGTTCAGCAGGACAGACCCAGCCTAGGAACAGGGAAAGGCAAACAGGAAAGACTAGAGCTGTCTAGGCTAGGTCAAACCTTCCTCGGACAGGAACAGGATGGAGCTCCCCGTATCATGAGAATGATGTCAGCAGAAGATGAAGAGAGGAACCCATTAGTCAGCAATGGTATTAAACAGATCTGCTCCCCGATTTCAAAGCCCAGTAAAGGCAGAGTATAATTAAATACCGGCCAAAGGAAAAGAAGGATCACTGGGACTCTGGCCTTGGATCCAAGCACATAGAGCCTTGATAAACTTGGCCAAAACTCTCTTTTCTTTCTAGTTAAACTCAAGTAGTCAATGCAATCCACGAGTCTTGTAATACTCCACCCCTACCTTCTTCTTTATCACCCAAACCCAAGTCTCAGATCTCAACATTAGAAAGTGTCAACCTGGAACCCACTCAGTCCCTGAGTAGAAATCACAACCAGAGCCTGCCATTAATCCCAAACAGGCTTAGCAAGGGGCTAGCCTTAGCTGCCCATCTAAGGCTTTCTGAATGGGAAGTAGCCATGAATGGGAAAGAGAAGGGCCAGAATGTTGGCTGGACTTTCTCCAGCTGGCTAAGGCCAGAAATAATTAGGAAAGAACCCTAATGCACCCAGGCACCAAATTGTTAATATAGAATGACACTGTCACAATTGGCTACTGCTGGGCTGGCCCTGTAGAATAGTGGCTCAGGGAGTCAGATCTCACATGGATGAATGGATGACCACCATTGGAATACTGGATTCGGTGGCTTGAAAAACAGTCTGGGTGCATGTGCATGCATGCCCTAAATCCCAACAAAATGAAAGAATGAAGAAGGGATTGCAGCATGATTATGCCCTATTGGGGGAATTCTCTCTCTCTCTCTGTCTCTTTGTCTCTCTGTCTCTCTTCTCTCTTCTCTTCTCTCTCTCTCTCTGTCTCTTTTCTCTCTTCTCTTCTCTCTCTCTCTCTCTCTCTCTCTCTCTCTCTCTTCGTGAGCACACATGCCCTTTGGCAGTAAAATTTACTGCTATAAACTAACTTCTCTGCCCTAGAATATGAGGGGAGGAGAAAGGGGCACAGATGGATGCAGGATATGAATAAAAGTAAAACTAAGGAGAAATTTTCTAGCTTTTCAATTTAGGAAAGTGAGAAATTAACTCTTTCCAGATAACAGCTGAAGAAAAAAGTATTGAAAATAACTTCTTTGAATGATGTGATGCTAAAGGAATGATTTTTAAAGTCTTTTGCAGATCTCCAGCACAAGCCCCTGCTAGTCGACCTAACTGTAGAAGAAGGTCAAAGATTAAAAGTTATTTTTGGTTCACACACTGGTTTCCATGTAATTGATGTTGATTCAGGAAACTCTTATGATATCTACATACCATCTCATGTAAGTTTCTGGAAGCAGATAGTCATGTGCTCTCTGTACAGTAGCCTACATGTAGAAAGATATGTTTCTACAAATGAAGGGTCTTTAAACAGTTTATGAAAAATGCATATTATGAAAAAAACTACACATGCATTTCAGACATGTTTGCATCAAAATTAACTAAGATTGGGAACCAGCAGCCAGCGTAACGGCTATGTCACTGGACTCCCACGTAGTCGACCGCGGTTCGCGTCCCAGACCCAGTGGCTTAAAACTCACGCCGGGTGCGTGTGCGTGCTTGCCCAAGATCCCGAGAGGAGAACCGAGGAGAAGGGATTGTGGCGTGGCCATCCCCCCTGGGGGGTGATTTCTCTGCTTTCTATCTCTCTGTCTCTCACTGTCTGTCTGGCGAGAGTACGCGCCCTATAGCGAAAACCTCTCCAAAAAAAAAAAAAAAAAAAATTGACTAAGACTTCAATTCCATTCATACACAGACTTTTTGACATCTTGTCATATTTTTAGTAGAAGTCATGCTAACTTTTACTAATCAGTAAACAGAGTGAATATTTGGCTTTCACTAAATGGATAGAATGCTCTTAATACGTAAAATGTGAAAACTTAAACTACTTTTCATGGCTTCCTACAACACATCATAGAAATTATTTGACATCTCCTCTACGTGTCACCTCTTTGGACTTCATATTAAAATGTATATGATATTCTTCCTTCAAGGTCATAAATGTTGACTAATAGATTAGGTCCCACTTTCAGTTTTTGAAGGAAGATTGATACTTCTTAGGTAGGAGAAATCCAATGGTCAGATACTAATTTTCTGGAGAAAAAATATTTTCCTGTTCTTGTTAGTTCCTCTTGTTAACTTGAAGGTGGCCTGGTGTAATAGAGTCAGACACACTGAGCACATACCTGGCTCTGACATGTATGAGCTTCGCCGTCATGGCCACGTGAGGCAGCCTCTCTAACTCTCAGCCTTCACATCTGTAAAATGAGAATAAAAAAATCTTATAGGGTTATCGTGTTCAGTGTGATAATGACTCTAAAGTACTTGGCACAGGGCCCTGCAAATCATAGTTCTTATTGCCAATATAATATTCATGTTTTATTCTAAGACATCACCTGAAGCATGAGCCTTACAGGGAAGCGTTGCCCATGGATTTGCATATTGGGATCGATGCCATGTAAATTGTGTGTCTTGAATTTCATCCCAAATCTAAGATACAGTGGAAACTATCAGGAACTTCTGAGGTTTAATCTGTTGCTGATTTGTATTTTGAGAGTTTGAAGACTATTCAAGAAACACAGTAACTGAAAAAAATCATCTTAGCATATTACATATACACACGCAGTTGTCATTCATTGCTGCCTCACAGCTCTTAACTTGCGTATGTGCATGTGCACACAGGACTCAACCTCGTCCTCAGTAAGGTGGATGGGACATCACTGGCCATCTTCAGTCCTCTCTCTCCTGTCCATTCAGCTCCTTTTGGGCTGTCATGACATTCTCAACCAGCACCACACCTCTCGTTCTAGAACAAGTCAACCTACATTTATTTTGGTGGTGTGGTTTCCTGAAACACACGTGGTACCAATCTTTTCTTTCTGAGCCACCCATTAATTTGTATTATTCTAGTATTTCGGCACCAAAACAATCATGTTACATGTTTATAGCCTATTTGATAGGAGTTCATGTTGGCCCCATCTCCTTCAGATGCAGCTGACTGGTATTCCCTTCACCTTCCTTGGCAGGAGATGTTCTAATGAAAAACATGAATTCCAATGTCAACAAGACATACTCAAATCCCACTTCTACCACCAACTGTTATCATATCTTTGGCCAAGTTACAGACTCCTTTGACATGCAGTTTCCTCATCTGTAACAAAGATATTTATCATGGGAGGCTATTTTAAAGATTTGAAATTATATATGTAATAGGCCCAGTGACTGACCCTACTACCCACATAGTAGATACTTTATGGATGACATTTTTAAGGAACAGGAGAATTGAATTCTCAATCTACTGACTAAGTTTGTACTTACCAGAGTATTTGACAAGTCAGTGGTAAAATTAAAGCAAATTTCAGTCTCTAGAATGAAAGTTTAAAAAAAATTAAAAACTATTTCTTATAGTTCTTAAAAATAAATAGCCAAGTGTTGTCTTATGCTTAAAAAGAATAATGCTTGGCCTTTCTTTGTCTTCTAGATTCAGGGCAATATCACTCCTCATGCTATTGTCATCTTGCCTAAAACAGATGGAATGGAAATGCTTGTTTGCTATGAGGATGAGGGGGTGTATGTGAACACCTATGGCCGGATTACTAAGGATGTGGTGCTGCAATGGGGAGAAATGCCCACGTCTGTGGGTAGGTTAACCATTCCTTACCTCCTTCAGCAATTACACCCCCCAAATGAAACAAAAGTCAAGAAATGTGAAACAACCATTTGATTCCACAAAAAAAAAAAAAGTCTGTGAATAATACTTGTAAAACTTGCTTTGTCTGTTTATCTCAAGTTGTTTGTCATTTTTGTGGTTAAGATGTGAACAGATGCTGTGAGTTATTGCCCATCTAATGTTTTTAATGCAGTTTTGGAAATTCCTTTTGACAGCCTACATTCATTCCAATCAGATAATGGGCTGGGGCGAGAAAGCTATTGAGATCCGGTCAGTGGAAACAGGACATTTGGATGGAGTATTTATGCATAAGCGAGCTCAAAGGTTAAAGTTTCTATGTGAAAGAAATGATAAGGTAAATCCGTTTCAACATTTGCATTAGTGTTTGCATTTTAAGAGACCACCAGGTACCTGTGAAACCTTCATTTTCCTTTATACTGAATAGAATCACATCTGTGTTAAACGATCAGTATTATCTTGAAATGGCATTATTTGGTTTGACTCATGTGAACACTCAAAATATATTATTCACATATCAAAAAAGACATAAAACATCTAGAAAGTTCTTGTAAACTGTTGTGGCCAGCAGGCCTTATGTTGACTCAGCAGTCACCCCACACTCTCCTAAGCTCTTAGAACCGTTGCCCATCCTTAATCATCTCACAGTGGGTCATGCTCTATTCCCACTTTTAGACTTTTCTCTAAGTCCCTATCCTGACCTAACCTGTCATGTTGTATTCACCTCTGAATGTAAAGCGTTCAACATGTAGAAATAGAAACGTTTTTAAAATGTCACTCATTTGTTAAGGAACGCACAATCACAAACTCAACTAGTGCCATGTCCTGTGTCATTCCAGCCATGTTTCTTCTGAAATGTCATAGGGGACTGTTTTCCAGTGACGTGGCTGTGTCCATCTGGCGTGATCACTCACCTCACAGGGGTATTCTGCAGCAACACTGCCTCTACCTTGTCCTCCCTACAGAGTAATCCAGAGTTTTTAGTGGTTAACCTGTGGTACATTTGTGAATTCATCCTTTGTGGGTATGGCCAACATGGAAATGCTCTCTCTGAAGCAGCAGATGTAAATACCTATAGAAAAGAGTGTGATGGCTGAACAGTTGAACATCTGTTTGTCCACCCTGGTTCCCCAGAGGCAAGGTGGTCTTAGTCCACCCCTGATGGTGTGGTGTACTTCTAGACTATATTGGATCCTTACCATCTACTCTGACCTGGTGGTCTGGGTGGACAACAGCTGCGGGTGGCAGAGATGGGTCCAGTCACTTGACAAGGGTATGCCAGAAAACAGGCCTAACCTAGTAAAACTTCCCGTACCCACTCAGTCTCTGGGAACCTTAATACTAGGAGTTCTCTGGGTATGGGCACCCATACTCCAGGTAATTGAAGACTCACCCCAGCAGGTCTGTTTTAAGCCATGTCTGTACCCTGAGGAGTAGGATGGACCACACCAGTATCGGGCCTGAGTTTTAAAGCCCAGGACCCACCACCCAGATAGAGGAGCGGCCTTTTTTCCCCTCATCGTGGTTCTCCATGGGTCTTCTCTGTCCTTCCCCGTTTTACTTCACCAACCCTAAGAGTAGCTTTACTTTCATATGTAGCATTAGCTGAGTGACAAGCATTTCCACAGAACTTCCAAAGAACTTGCTATTGGGAGAGAGTATTCTTCTAAAGAAGTTGTGGAAATGAAGTAGCAGAGACTTTATACTAGTGACAAAAGTAAATGCCTTGGACCAAAGCTAGGTATTGGCTGACTGAAGGGCTAGACCACGGCCCAAAATAATATTTTCCTGGGGCAGTGGTTCATTTACATTCAGCTCAAGCAAGCCGTAACCCAAATTTTGCTCACTTCTCTCGGTTGTTTGATAAAATGACTTAACAGACTCAAACCTAATGGACTGTAGTTCTGCTTATTAATGCTGTTATCTCATTTGGCCTAGAATTTGCCAGCGTCAGCAGACAAGCCAAGCATTAACTCTTGGCATGCCAAAATGAACAGGCATTAAACATCTTACCCTATCTGATCACAGCCATTTGAATTCTTTTTTTATCTTTAAATTTTAAGCATTGAAAACTGAAGTTGTATCACAGTGAGTAGGCCCCAAATTGCACCTTCCTTGATTTGGGAATTGGAAAGAATTTTCTTCCATCCTGAAACCTGCCTTCTTGTCATTTCTACGGGGAGAGAAGAGGAGCCTTGGTGCCTTTCTAGAAATTAACCAAGGGCCTCTTGTGTCCGAGGCCAGAAATCCAGCACGTTAGCCTAGCACAAACTCCCTTTTCAAATGTGAGCACCCAAAGGGATACTACACATCCAGATATAGCCCCTTCAGTTCCTTGGAGGCCAATACCCCCCAAGTAATAACCGCCATCATAGTCAAGGCAGGAGTATTTACGGAGGATGCACCGTAGCAAAAAGCACTTTATACACACCTGCCATTGAGTCTTAAGTGTTGACACATGGCAGGGATAGGGCAAGTAAGAGAAAATGGATGGACGGTTGAAGAAATGAGGGGTAAAAGCCATGCAGTTGAACTAACTTCTCTTTAATTTCAAACAGGTGTTTTTTGCATCCGTGCGATCTGGAGGAAGTAGCCAAGTGTTTTTCATGACCCTCAACAGAAATTCCATGATGAACTGGTAACAGAAGAGCACTTGGCACTTATCTTCATGGCGTTGTTTCTAATTTAAAAGGACATAACTCATGCGGACGTATGCCAGTCTAGAGGCAGAACCAGAAGGCTTGGTTGAACATACCGCGTCCCCCTTTTCCTCTCCCTCCACCCTCCCGATACAGTCCATCTTTCAATGTTGCAGCCTGGTTGCGAAGGAGAGAAAAAGGTGGCAGACATTTCCAGGAGATCCCCAAGAATGCTGTGTTGTCTGTGGACAAAGATGGACCGTGTGCCCTTCGGAGTTAGGGATAGAAACAAATATTGTGTGCTCTTATGATTAAGCTGTGTTATCGTGGGTTTTAAGTTTTTAGACCTTTTTTCTTTACCCCCCTGACTTTGTAAGAATGGGGTGAGAATGCGTACTGGAGAAATGAGTCTGTTTTTAATTCTGTCTGCCTGCTAGCTTTCCGTACACAGTATGTTGTAAAGTTTCCCATTTCCAATGGTGAGAGACAGCACAATAAATGTACCTTATCTCCTTACGCTGAAGGCCACAACTGCAGAGTGGGGTAAGTTAAGAACTCTCTTGCCTTCATCAACCCAAAAGGTTGCGTTTTGATAGCAACTGGCTAATGAATTTTTAAAAGAGAAGAAAAATACTAGTTTTCCCCTCTTTTGGGAAATAGATTTTAATGGCTAAACTACTAGCCTTAGTCTAATAAAATCTACTACCACTTTGGTGAGTCTGACAGGCCATATGTTTATGTGGCCCTTTACAGAATGGAATGTGTTGAATGGGATAGTAATGCCATTGAGTTGGGTTGGCCTAGCAATTGAGGAACTCACTAACACAACTTTCCCTCAGCTATTACGCAACAGATCAGGGCAAAAGACGAGATGACAGATGGGTCAGAGAGAAGGAACTTCTGGGAAACAAGCTTACACACACACACACACACACACACACACACACACATTCTTTTTTTAAATGCACAAAGGCTCCCAACTAAGAGGTGACTTGGTTTGGGCTTCATTATGAATGAGACTTTGTTGAGTTCTTTCTGGGAATTGGGGAGTGAATGACATCCAGGCACTGGCCATTCCCAGCTCTCTCCTGAAGGTGCCACTTTCTCAAGATGAAAACTGTGACTGAAAAAAAAATTTAATAATAAATGTTTCTGAGCTGCCTGTGTTCCCCCTGGGTCGGTGAGAGAAGAAACCAGACTCCTCAGCCTGCCTCGGATGCAGCAGGCACTGTTGGCTCAGAGTTGAGAGAACTTGAAAAGCAAGACTTTGGCCAAATTTCTGAGACCCTAATCACTTTACCTTCCTCTAAATTACCCAACATACAGTAAACAGCATTTGTGCAGAGATATGTACGTATTTAGTTCAGGTTGACTTGTGTCCATATAAACTCTTACTCAAATGAGTTGAACTTTTTCGTGACTGTCTGGGATTTTTTTTCCAAAGCTACAAGCATGGCCGCCTGTGGTATCAAGGTGTTGCAAAATGATATCTGTGTCGCGCTTCCTGTTTTAACCTACCTCGTTTCGTTTGTTTTTGTTTCACTGTTCATCACAGCAGTGTTATCTCCAGGAGACATATAGAGAGCTCCTCTGGCAATCTCAGGCATATTTCATATTTTTTAAACAACACAGTAGTTGGCAAAATTGTTCTTAAAAAATTGGGGGGTGGGAATCCATTGACAAAAACGAATGTGTTTTGTTTCTGGAGAAAAGCAATTACGATAAACAGATCCCAAAAATATATATTATCCTACTGATTTTGCCTAAATACTTGAGCAGCCAATGTGCTATTAATGAGAACGAAATACACAGTAGCAAAGTGGAGCCATTTCAATCTGGTGGTTTGGGCAAAGGAGCAAAGAGAAGGGGAAATATTCTGGATTACATGATTATGCCCCTCCTAGGGGGTAAAAAAAAAAAAAAAGGTGGTTGTCATTCTCATTATTTTAAGCAGGTAATATACAGGAATGCAGCTGAGGGTTATCTTCGGGCTGTCACCAAGATGTCCTTATCCTGGTCCCTTTAGCTTTCAAAAGCAATGAAATCCTCTCGTTCTCATTTTTACTGCTGTGGTTGTGCTGCCGAAAGATCCAGTCCTCCCAAATTCCATGCAACAAATTCAGCAATAACTTTCTGGGTTGAATTTGGCAACTACTGTAACTGGATGCTGATGTGGACTAAATATGTTGATTGGGGTCTCGTCCCCGCATGTGATTGCCACCAGCTCTTTATATTGCTGCTGTGGTATTTTAAACCAGAAGCTTCTTTCAATTATGTTGCAAACTGATCTTTGTTTTTATGTTTTGTTTTGTTTTGATTTCTAAGTGATGAGTTTGAAACACACAGCTTTAAATGATTTTTTTATTGTGGGATTTGGGGTACAGTTAAGAAATAAAAGGGAATCATTGTGTTTAAACATAAGGTAGTTTGTGAATGTATTTTTTAAAAATCTAGATTCATCGAAACAAAAACAGTAACCATCAGAAATCAATATTAACGCAGTCTTGTTTACAGTCTGTACAGTGACATAACATAGGCCATGGGCCACTCTGGTGCCAACAATAAACACAGACGTCAAACAGCACCCATGACTATGATATTTTGTACAAATATTTCACACTGAGTACAAGGCAGATCGAATTTTAAAGGCGCCCTCCCCCCACATACACACAAATCTGTTTACCGTCAAAGCTAACTACAGGATGCCTTGAAGCTTCTATATTTAAAAATACACTACCTCATCGAGGTAGGCACCAGCCTGACGGCGAGGCCCATGGCCTGCAGACTTGCTCACAGTGGAGTCCTTGTGGCTAAGACAATTTCCACATGCTCGGTTTGCTTTCATTATTTTTCTTTGGGGTGGGGATTGGTCTTCATCCATTTAATAACCTCTTAATAAACACGTCTTTAATTTTGATGTTCCTGAAGGGGATTTCGTCTCTAGAAATTGGCTCGTTTTATTTTTTCTGTTTTTACAAAGAGAAACTGGAGAAGCTAAGCCCTTACCCTAAAGGAGGCCCACCTAGATCTTTTAGTCCTTGCCGCTCTAAATGTATGACCTTGCAGCAAAAACCAGAGCCTGCCCATTTCGTAATCTTGGTTTGGGGTCTGGCAAGTGGCTCTCATTCCTGAGTGCCAGTTGGGGATGTTGGAGGATGGATTCCTACATCCAGGGGGCGGTAAGAATGGATAACCTGTGCGGTCCCTTCAAATAGTGAAAGTCTTCCCCATGCAGATTCTATTCAGACCATAGTCGTTGCACACAATGCAGAGGAAGACAACTCGCACCAAGTTCCACATAAAATAGCTCTCTTTAGACAGATCTCATTATTTTTCTTGGAGACTTTTAAACAATGCTTCAAGAAGACCCAGAGCTACTTGTTATTCAACAGGCTAGACTAAGGTATGAGTGTAATCTCACAAAGACACTTGGACAGGGACTCTATTTTTCTAACGCTGCTTTTTAAGATGCACTCTTACTGTACTTTGTATCAAGTCCACGTTTTTAAAAAGCATCTTAATTCCTGGTTGTCAAGACCTACTAACAAGTTTGCTGTCTGCTCTTGTGACTCATTGGTAACTGGTGTCTCCGCTCCCCCCTGTGTGGTAGACTTGAAAAAGGTGCGCCATTCGGGCCCGAGCCATTTGGGTTGTGTCCATTATCAGACAAGGAAGTGGCTGAAGTCTGACCTCACATCCCAGGAAGTTAATAAAAATGAAAGAAAGGAACATTCTTTCCCTACTATCATGTGTAACAGTTCCGTCACTGTATTCTGGAAGTGTGGACAAGCTCTGTGTTGATAGTGTGTGCTGTCTTTGAAAGTCTGCTTGAACAGGCATCCCTCGCATTTATGCTGATTGCTTTAAGATGTAAGCTGTGCCACGTTACCTTTTAGAGAGAAGATACAGTTAGAAATCAACTTAATTTTAACCTCCTGTAGAAAGCATGAGCGACATCTACGATACGATGATGATGGTTCTAAACGACCACGTTCCCTATGCTCCCACCTCTCTCTGATGATGTTGTATTCTGACCATCTCCACAGTTTCCACACATTGTTAGTTACCTTTCAGTTCATTCCTCAAAAATCAGAGTGAGTCTAAAAATCAAACAAAACATAATAAATGAACCAAACACCAGGCTCCCCTGAAATTGCATAGTTACAACACAAAATCTAACATCCAAAGTCTACGTTTGATTTAATTTATCTGGCAATATTCTAACAAATGTTTACTCCACTTTGGCCTTGGTCAATGTAACAATTTCAGGAGCTCTGAAATAAACTGTCATTTCATGGCCTTTAAATAAAATAGGTACAAACTCATCTCTTTTCTGGAGCTCCAGCAAAGAAGAAAACCTCTTGAGAATTTGCAGGCTGAAAACTGATGATTTGTACATTTCTACCCAACTTTTTCTATTGTTTTGGGGTTCCACACTGTATCATTGTTTTGGGGATTTTTCCTTAGACAACTAGAATATTCAACAATTTGCATTGCATTAAACAGTATGTGATCATAACATTGTGCTTGGAACTTTATTCTTCTAGACTTGCCATTCCAGAAAGTACCAGAATGCAACAAAGTTTAAATCCCCATAAAAGCATTTTTTAAACAAAATTCCTGGATAAGGTTTCAACTATTTTAATTCCAGATCAAAAGCCTGGACTCTGCATCTATGATCCCAATCATTTGGGGAAAAAATACAGTTAAAAATGTTCTAAAGTTTCCAGATTGAGGGGGGGGTGGGATGCTTTCTGTAGATACCTTTGAACTATCTTGGACCTTGCATGATAAGGTTTGGTTTTAGTGGTTTCTTTTTCTTTGAAGTGCAAGTTGCATTACACTTTTGAGATGGAGCAAATGCTGATGGAAAGGTGAGTTTTCATTTCGAGTAATGGATCATTATTTGTACACAGCAAATACCCATGCTTTTACTGTTCCTTACCCTCATCCTGTCCCCTGGGCGTGTGTGAAGGAATAGTAATACCTATCACAGTTTAAGAAACCTCAGATATTACCCAGAATCAGAATTTCAAAGTTTAGGTGGCAGCTGGAAGTGAAAGATGACAGCTTAGATGAATTTTTAAATTGGATGTTGTGCAATGTTTTTGTATGCTTTAGCTGTCTTACAAGGTGAACAAAGCTGTGGAGAGAGGCCACATTTATAGTAGAAAAAAAATTATCATTTTGTTGTGCCTACAATTGTTTACAGTTTTTAAATCTCCAGTTTTCAAAAGTGTTTTAAATTGTCAAAAAGTTGCTAGAACTTTATGAATATAGTCTTACCCGTGTGAAGGTAAAAGAAGAAAATCTTCCTGGCCTATTTGGTGATCTGAAACTTTCAGTTACGTTTAAGTACTTTTAAGTAGGCAGTATTTTTTTACAGTTTCACCAAGCAGTAGGTTAAAAATGCTTTGGTAGGTTCCAAGCTGGTATTTTCCAGTCACTGTGGTGCCCTAGAATATGTCACTGTATGTTATCTCTGTCGACTTGTGAATAATACAACTTTAATAGTAGTAGGAGACCTGCTGGTTCCTCATTGCCACTTCCAAACTATGATCCTGACATCCTCCTAAACACCTACCCTTTTGAAGCTCTTGCCATCAGCGTATATAATCCTTACCCCTCGTTGCTCAAGTATCTTAGCTCTTGAGTCGCTGTCATTCTCTCCCTTTCTTCATTCTTGGTGGTTCTAAAATCCACTTAGACAATTCTACAAACATCCTGGTTTCTTAGTTTCATGCTCTCATCCAGAGAAACATATTACCACTGACTCCGTCACCTCCTTAAGTGCTTGTGGCCAGTTCTTCCCATCTGCTTTAGGCAGACCCTATCCCGTCTTTCCCTCACTCGCTTGTGTCACCAGGTTTTCCCAATTTCTTGCAGGATTTCACTACATTCATGCTGCAATAAGTCTTGTCTCATAGACCTCCCCTGGGCCCCACTACTTTCTCTAATTACCATCTTGCTTCTCTGTTCCCCTTCACAGAAAATCTCCCCAGAAGGACATGTGTATACTTACTGCCTTTGCCTCAAGTTTCCCTCTTCCCTTGGTCTTTTCAACCATCTCAACTCCAGCTTTCATCCCCACTCCGGTATCTCTTGCTAAAGCCACCAATGACCTCCATGCTCTCAAATGCAATGGTCAGGTCTCTGACTTATCGGTGATCTTCACCATAGTTAATAACCACTTCCTTCTTGAAATACTTTCTCAGCTCTGGCACATCCTTCTCATGTTCTCTCTCCTCCTGGCCACACTCCTCAGTCTCCTTTGCTGAGTTCCTGGAGTGCCCCAAGACTGGGCATCTCCTCTACGTGATCACTTCTGGACTTCAGGCTTTAAAATCCATCTCGGTACTGTTGACACCCACATCTTTATGTCTAGCACCAACTTCTTTCCTGCCACTAGATATATGCCCTAACTGGCAACTCAGCTTCTTCCTTTGGATGTGTAATTGCATCTCAACTTGGCATGTCCACCGCTAAACTGGTTTGCACCCCATCCACCAATGTGTTCTCGTTACGAGCCTCCCTGTGTCAGTAGATGGCAGCCCCATTCTCCTACACCAGAAAATCTTGTTTTCCAAACATAGTAGCTCATCATGAATGCAATGCCCCATGATGCGGAAGCCATGCAGGTTCATATCCCGATGTCTCCCATACATGCCCATGATCCACGCTGGCTGAGACTGGGGGCAGGGGGTGTCCCTTACTCTCCCCTCATGGAAGAAGTATATAAGCAAATGTTAAAACAAGGGAGAAAAAAATCTTGTTGCTTCCTTTCATTTTTCTTGTTCAGATACCTCATCCAATCCACTCTTTTTTTACATTTTTTTCCCATAGCTTCAGAATGTACCCACAATCTAAGCTGGGTTCAAGTCACTTCTTGACTGAGATGATGCTTTTTAAACACAACATACAAGTTACGCCACTTTTCTGATGAAAGTCCGTCACCTTTTTATCATCTCAGAACGTCAACGTATTTACAGTGCCCTATCAGGCCATTGTAACCATCTAACCAGCCTTTGCCCACCCACCCTTCACCACTTCACGTCTCTAACCTCCTCTGTTCTTTCCCTCATCCTTTGCTCCCGCCACCTTGGCCTCCTGGCTTCCCCCCAGAATAACCTTCTAGATAGCAAAGCACACTCCTGGCTTAGGGGCTTTTCTCTCATTGTTACTCTGGTCTGAAAACCTCTTCCCCATATGTCTGCATGGCTTGCTCCTTTCCTTCCATTAAGTCTCTGCACAAATAGTCCTTTACTATCAAAGACCTTTATACAATCACTTCCCATTCCCCATTCACTTTCTGCTTTAGTGCCTCTCTGAGCACTCTCACTATCTGCTATGCTCACTGGTCTCTCCCCAGTACTTTCAAGAATGCTTGGCAAATAATAGCTACCCAGTAAGCATTGGATGAATGAACAAATGAGTGAATGAAAATAGTAACAGAGTTTAGGAACTTAAAAACATATAAAAATATATGATTATTTTTTTTTGGGAACCAGCAGTTAGCGTAATGGCTATGTCGCTGGACTCCCACGTAGTCGACCGCGGTTCGCGTCTCGGACCCGGTGGCTTACAACTCACGCCGGGCGCGTGTGCGTGCGTGCCCAAGATCCCGAGAGGAGAATGGAGGAGAAGGGATTGCGGCGTGACCATCCCCCCTGGGGGGTGATTTCTCGCTTTCGGTCTCTATGTCTCTCTCTGTCTGTCTGTCTGGCGAGCGCACGCGCCCTATAGCGAAAAACCTCTCTCAAAAAAAAAAAAAAAATATATATATGATTATTTTTAAACAATATCAAAACAAAAACTGTCTTCAGAGTCTCATAAAATCATAGGTTTGCTTTCACAAAGAAAATTTTAAAATGCCATCGATTTCCTTTCCAGCAAGGCTATTATGGATGGAAAATACCTGGCTATGACCCTGGCTGTATTTTCTTGCTCCATGAATCATCGTAATAGGTTTAGTTGCAGAACTGGAAGACAGGCCGTCCTATAAAAACTCAACAAAAGCAACGTTTCAAAACTCTTACATTTATACAGATAATGATCCATTTTAAACTATTGGCTTTGCAGTAAGTGCAGTTTGAGGACATAGAAAAAAGATTCTTAATTTCGTTTTTTGGCCTAAAGGTTTCAAAACCATAACTTTTTTTTTTTTTTTTCTACAACAAGAAATAAACAACAAAAGTATCCCGCTGCTAGATGTGGCCTGAAGATGGCCCCATGACATTTGGGTCTTAGCATTCTTCCCGAAGACAATGCTGGGGGCCTTCCTGGCCAGCCTCTGGCACCTGTATATAGTCAGTTCCACTGAATGTTGTTGCATGAAGTTTCATTGTAGGAAATCAACACATGCCTTCTGATGAATTTATTGTTTCCTTCCATCTTGTAAAGGGCACACCTTGTAGTTTCAGTTTGTTTAATCGTGTATTTTCCTGCTCCTTTAATAAAAAAGATTTTAAAAAATGAGATGATGTAATATGAATCAATATAACAGTAAAATAATTTTTGTTCCTCTGGTATTTCGTCTTTTCGCAAATCTGTTGAGATTAAGAATATTATGTAGTTCATGATAAATAGCCAAGATTGAGTTCTTCATCAACCTTTTCCAAAAACCAAACTTATTTGGGGGTTCCATGGTACAGATTCCAAAAGTCCTTAACAAACAATAAAGGTACTAATTCCTGTTAAAGATGGAGAATGAGAACCAGATCAGAGAAATGCCCAAGGTATCACAGTCATTGTGAATAATCTAAATATCCCAAACTCCAGTTGTTAAGACACAACAAATATTTTTGAAATTAGTTCTCAATAACTTATGTGAAAAAAAGCATGTTAGACTGTGGTTACCTTTAAAACAGTTTGTCACCAGCTTGGATACATGTTTTTATATTTTCATAAATAATCAAGTCCATGTTCTATGACAATTAAAAGTAGTCATCCTGGATTCCAAAGTTTCAAGTTAATGTCGCACGTGAAGACGTGAGGACGCAGATCAGCGGCTTCATGGTCTGACAGTTTTTCTGTCCTGCACCCAGTGTTCCGTGACCTCAGGTTATCTTGTTATTAAGCCCATTTAATAAAAGAGGGCTTTAAAGCTCATGGGCCTCAGTGGAGCAAAAACATGACAGCCTTCAGGCCAACTTACTCCTCCACCACCTCCTCCGCTCTCCTTGCTAGAGCAATCCTTCACAACTGGAGGCCTATCGATCAGCAGCAGCCAGTCTGAGGCAAAATTGCCAAAAAGGGCAACAGTGAGTTCGCCATAAATGTTGCTTTAAGACAGTCCTTCTAAAAGGTGGTGCTTCCTCAACTTAGTGTTAGGCTGTGCTCGGGAGCTGATGCCAGTACTAGATGGCCGTTCATTTTATTAGAAGTTTCAGTTTGGCAAAATAAAAGTTCACGTGATATGACGTTGGGTTGGAAAGGCTTTTGTTTTGTTTTTGAAATTTTCCTAATGAGATGGGGGGAAAAAAAGGCATTGGCTTCTCTCTAGAGTACTTACAAAACCCAGACATGTTTTCAGTATGGGAATACACCACCTTGGCCCAACTGTGGTGGTGCAGTCAGTGGGGGCACAGGTGCACAATGCTGGAAACCATGTGACAAGTTCCAGGTGTGCCTCCAGGTCTACCTGAACATGCCAGGCACCCCAGCAGGCACCTGGGAGTCTGGCTGTGGGAGTGGGGGCACGATCATAGTGTGACGATCCTGTGAGGTTCGTTCTCTCTCAAGAAATAAACTTGTAAACGATGTATGTATATGTGTGTATATATGTATGTATGTGTATATATATATATATATATATATATATATATATAGCTTATCTCAGATACTCTTGGAGCAAAGATAGAAAGGATAAAACCCAACAGCACCATCTAGCATTGAGAATAAAGCAGGCCCCCCACCGGGGGCCCATGGTTCAGGCTTTTGTTGCTGGCTTCCTCAAGGTGAGTGGTAGTTGAACTCATGTGGAATTAAAGAAAGTTCTATGCGTTGCGCCGCCATCACAGAGCAGACAAGCTGTGAAACGAAAGACGTGCTGTGACATGGAAGACATGGAAAACTCAGAAGTCATCAGCTGTCCATATCCCAGGCACTTAGCCCAAAAAAGATCAACTCCCAATCTTTTAACATATGATGTGTTCCCATCATACTACCCCAGGAACTGAAGAGCAGCGAAACATTCCATAACTCTTTTTCAGTGAAACTGCATTTTATAAACCACTTTCATTTGAAAAACAATATTTATACAGAAGTCTACAAACAATGCCTGGTACGCACACGGATTGCTGGACCCTTTGCTATAACTCCACAACCTCCAGCCTTGCTGAGGTCCTAAGGACACAGCTTGGGAAAGGTAATGAATTGTTTTCCCAAAGAACTCCCATTAGTGTCTGAGTGTGCTGTACGGCAACGTTTCAAGGTGGATTATATACGGTCACTGGCTCAGTGCATTTTAATAAAGATGCCGGAGGCTTAAACTCACGCCGGGCGCGTGTGCGTGCATGCCCAAGATCCCGAGAGGAGAATGGAGGAGAAGGGATTGTGGCATGGCCATCCCCCCTGGGGGGTGATTTCTCTCTTTCTGTCTCTCTGTCTCTCTCTGTCTGGGGAGCACACACGCCCTATAGCAAAAAAAAAAAAAAAAAAAAAGAATCAAGACTGTGTCTGTGAACGCCATGGGAGCAGTCTGTTCCTTGGTCCTCAACTAAAAGAAAATGTGAAAATAAAGTAAAAGAGGTAAAGTTGAGACACGGGATATTATTTCTAAAACCCACAGAAGAACAGAACTTGATTTCAGAATATAAGGCACAGATGAGATGACCCGGGGCCAATCAACCTCTCGAAGCCTCTGGTTTTTCTTTTCTAAAATAGGGATGATGAGAGCATCCCTGACTGCCTCGCAGCTCTGTTAGGTTTACAGATCAGATCTTTGGGGGATTAGGGAGTTTCTTTCTTTCCATTGCAATAGCGTGTGTTCACTCACCTGAGCGAGAGAAGACACAGCTGGAGGGGCGTGGTCACACAAATGCCTTCACCACCATTTGTCCATCCTGTTGGCATTTGGTGCGTGCACACACACGCACACACACACGCACACACATACACTTGCCCACTGTGTTCTTCAAGCTGCAAGAGCCAAGATTTCCACCACAGTCAGCCATGTGGGATTTGGCTACCTTAGCACAAGGCTATGAGGCCAGTCCTATAAACCAGTCTTTGCATACTTTGCCCATAGTTGTTCTTAGGATATTCCCATAATCCAAGGGAACGTTTTAAGAAATAATTACACTAAATTAATGTCACTTGAAAAAAAGTGTTGTATATCTATATTAAAGAAAAATACACACACACACACACACACACACACACACACATTGTCTATGCCATTCTCAATACCCAAAATCTTATTTTTCCCTTCTCTCCCTTTAAAAAAAAAGCAACTTACCTTTTATTGACTTTCTATTCTTTAATACACATCTCTCTCTAGTACTCTTGGGTTTAAATTTCTGATATATATGTGCATTGCCCTGTTTCATTCCTTAATCTATAATGGTTTAAACAATTTCAATGTAATTCTATCTTAATGAAAGATACTTCAAAAATGTCCATCTTTAGGCTCAAAGTTAACCTTCCCCCTCAAGCAGAGGCTTCTATGGCAAACAAAATTTCCTCCTCCTGCACTTCCGTTAACATTCTGGCTACAATCTTAGTGTAAGTTGACAGTGATGATCAGAAAAGCTTCACCTCGTGCATCTGGTATTTGAGATGCTCTTTTTTAAAAAATGCCACTACTCAACAAATGTTTCGAGCAGCAATCTTGCAGTGCTTCGGCATCTGGAACAGTTACCGCCTTGGCAGAGCTGGCTCAGAAGCAGCAAATTAATGGATTAAAATGGTAAGTGAAAGCTCACTTAGCAAGGAATCCATAATATTAGCAATGATTCAGAATGGGTGCTGTGTGATAAACACAAAAAGATTAGGGACATTTGAATGTTGGGGCTGTACGTTGGCCAGGGCTCTGATCACCAAAAATGAACTATAATAAAATTTGTCACTCAGGATATTTGCCTATGGAAACGCTCTGCCCTTCAGTGCAAAGCCATGAGCAAAAGACTTACCCTTATCCTTGCTGTGATCTTTCACATGTCTCAAAAGCAGAGTCTAATCTCTCAGATAACAAGGCTCCGAGTTCTCAAACAGCTCAAGGTGGCCTGAGGGCTGCAAAACACAGGAACAGGAATGCATCTCCAGAACCAGAAGTGTTCTTTCCCCCCTCTAACGTCCTCGTCCTTCAAGCTCTCCACCTGGCAGATTAGATGGGACCCTTGTCTCCCAACAGTGGCAAACAGAGCCCTCCTCTAAGGCGTAGCTAGATCCAGGCGTTGGTAAGAGACACAGCTCTGGCTACAGCTAAAATAGCAAACCCCTTTAGTCAGCAATGGCCACCTGAAGGAAGTTTGAGATGAGAACAGAAAAAGGAGTAAGTAGAAGCAAGGAGAGAGGCAGGGGTACAGTCTGGGCTCCATTCTACAGCTGCCTTGGATATCCCTACGAGCTCATAGGATTACTCCCAGGACTGTGAACCCGGCGTTACCTCGTGCGTGGAGACGTGGACCTTCAATTTTTAATATTCTCATTTGAGTCACTGAAGAAAAAAAAGAACTGCTTCCTGTACCCACCTACCACCACAAAGTGCCCAGCCAAATCTTCCCTGCTCCAAGACAGGAGATGACTTTGGGTTGTAAGGCAAAGGGAAATTCTATTTGGCTTGCTTTGGCCACTCTTGCCATTGGCTCTCCATGTCTTTGAAGAGTTGCCAGAGGTCCACGCTTGGTCTTATTAGCATTTGAAGGGATGGGGCTCATAAATGGAAGCAGGTTCTACTTCTTAGAGATCTATGAGACAAAGGAGTACCTGGGTCACCAGCTTGTTCATCACCAAGTTGCACCATCTGCTGGTGCTGGACATTCCTGGAACTCTTCTGTCGGTAAACAGCTGACACGAGAATCCTTTCTTCCTGACACTGCTCCTTTTATTGGTCAACAACATGAAGCAACATTGTTTGTTAAACCTCAACGATCACCTCACAATCTTTGCTCCCATTTGTTTTTTCATGTCAGTCTCATAAGCATCCCTCAGCCTCCTGCAAATTAGCAATGATAGAAAACAGCACAAACACTGTCTGAAAATGATTAACCCACAGACATTAAAGAGACACCAACTCATAAGACCAAGATGCCCTGAAGAATATTGTGGCCACTTACGCATATTTGATTGAAAAATAGTTAGAAACAGTACATTTTAATAGACTCCATTTAAACTGAGATGACTCAAGAATTACAAACAAAAATAGTCTGCAGTTTGATAGTCTCTTTGGTAAAGGAGAGTGATATCTTACCCGTACGGTGTTGTAGGGAGGAAGTGACAATGTATTTGAGATGGAACTGGGATAGATTTTCAATAGTTTAGAAAAAGAAGGCAGGGTCGTGGGTTTTGCTTCCTCTTCCAACTCCTGGTGCATTTGCAAAGCTGCTCTTGCCTTGAAGTCTGTCTGCATGAAGGCTGAGGATAATATCAGGATTGGGCATTGTTGAATGTAGTGAGAGAGCGCTGATGTCCTGCAGGCTCCTTCAAGGTTTGAAGCTGCTAGTAAACCCCCCAGTGGGAAGTCTACTAATTAATTAAATCTTCTTTCTCTCTCAGTGGGCAAGAGATGATGTTTTGAGCTGCTTCGTGGGACTAATTCTAAGTGCCATTAATTTAAAGGGGGAATACATAGTTTCTAATGTTCTAACAAGGGTCAGGGAATTTCTGAAGCACCATCATCCCTTCAGATCCCTTTGTTTTTCTAATGTTCTTATTGAAAGCCTCCAGAATGAATGTGCCTTTTAATGCAATGTTGCCAATATTCAGTAACACTACTACTAATCACAGCGAATACTTACTTCAGACCTGGCACCATGCCAACCATTTCAGGCACTTTACATGTTCTAATTCAGTACATTCTTACCCATCCTATATGGAAGGGACTGTTATGTGCCCCATTTGACAAAGAAACCATGACACAGAGCACTTAAGTAATCTGCCAAAGGTTATATAGCTTATCGTGATGGAGATGGGATGTAAATCCAGAAGTCAGCTCTAGATATAAGATAGGGATTCTGGCAAATTGTGTATATTGTCTAACTGTGAATTAATCAACAAAAGCAATATAGTCATGTATTACTTAATGGTAAAAATACAGTCTGAGAAATGCCTCCATAGCAAATAGTTGTTATGCAAACATACATGTGTACTTACACAAATGTAGATGGTATAATCTACCACACACCGAAGCTATAGCTTACTGTAATCTTATGGGACTACTGTCATATGTGTGATCCTATGTTGACCGCATTATCACTATACTGTGCATGGCTATGCCCAGGAAAGCCTGCATTCAACAAGGTAATCATTTATGAGCACCTATTATGTGTACCAGTAATATTCTAAGGGCTGTGAATACAACAGTGGGCATGATAGTGCCTATTTCTCATGAACTTGTGTTAGGAAAGAGCAAAAATAAACGTGTAAACAAGATGATCTAGATACTCATACATACAGGTGCCAATAGGGTCATTATGATAGTAAGTGACTAGAAGGAAATTCTGTTTTAGCTAGGGTGGTCAGGAAGTTCTCCTTAATGGGAGACTATCTCTATTGAGACCTAAATGTTGAGAATGAAGTATCCATTCTGGGAAGAGTGATCCAAACAGAGGAGAGCTAATGTGTTGTGCTCAAGCAAAAGGAGTAAAGATACGGGGAGAAAGCATTCCTAGAAAAGTAAGAAGACCTGGCTCAGTGACGCAGCAGTACCATGCTGATCTGTATGGGAGATGGCGGGTTCAGTTCCACGGAGTACCTGCCATGCTAGGTGCTTGCCCACAATCCAGCTGACCAAGAATGCTGGGGTAGGGAGAGAAGTAGATGTGAGATGGTGCTGAGAGTGCTTCCCCTCTCTTTTTCTATCACTCTAATGAAAAAGACTTAAAAAAAGAAAAAAGAAAGCAATAAATCAAACCATGTAGGCCTTGTATATGAGCTTACATGCTCTTATTTATTCTCATTTAAATGAGAAGCAATTGGATAATTTTAAGCACTGAAATGTGCCCTGATTAGTTGTTTTAAAAGATTGTTCAGGCAACAATAAGGAAAATGAACTGTAGTGCACCAAGAACTGAGACGGCGTAAGTAGTTAGGAGGCTTCTGCCGTTGTCAAGGCGAGTCTAGTCGACTCCTTAGACTAGAATGACGGTCGCAGAGATGGTGAGATGTGATCAAATTTAGGAAATATCTGGAAGGTATGGTGGACAGAACTTTCTGGAGGTAGAGTGGACTTGTAATTCCTGACAGGAAAGATCCCTGGTTTGGAACAATTGTTGCTGCTGTTTACTGAATGAGGCAAGGCATGTGGGAATGCAGTTCTGAGGGTAAGGAGTGGAGGAACCAAGAGTTCTGTTTACACAGGATAAATTTGAGATGGAAACTTAGATATTCCAGCAGGGATACTGAAAGCTGTCTGAAACCTGGAAAAAGAAGGGCAGTAATGAAGATAGATGTTGAGGAGCTGACAACCTGATCACTGAAGGGCCACTGCTCCTCGTTTTCGGACTCTTCCTTCTTCTCCAGACTAGACAATATTGTAGTCAAGGGCTCAGCCTTTGGCCTGTTTCCTCTCTCCCTCTCTCTGTCTGGTCTACATTCACTCTATAGCTGAGCTCATCAGGTTTAATGGCTTTAAGGACAATCTATGCCAGCACTGCCTAATAGAATATTCTGTGATGATAAATGTTCTATAGCAGTGCTGTCGAATCTAGTTGTTACTGGCCCCATGTGACTATTTAAATTTAAATGAATTAAAGGAAAAAATTCAGTTGCTCAGTCACACTAGCTCTGTTTCGAGCATTCAATATCCAGGTATATCTCAGGGCACTGTATTGGACAGCACCCTTAACTACCACGCCACCGGCAGGCCCCAGCAGTAAACAGTTTAGGTAGAAAGAGGGGAAATCAAGAATTCTGGTCGTTTATAATATTGAGACCACATTAATCAGACATTCGAGTGAAAGATGTTGAGTAGGCAGTGGGTATACCACAGTATACAGTTTGCAGGGGGAGAGCTTCCGGCCCATATTTATCTACCTCCTTAGCCCATTTTATTTCCCCTACGTCGATCTTACTGCTCATGTTATGGAGCAAAGTTCAGGGGATAAACAACAATAACATCTCGGGGGGGGCCGGCAGGGTGGCATGGTAGTGAAGAGTGCTGGACTCCCACATGGCCAACCGTGGTTTGAGTCCCAGACCTGGCAGCTTGCTTTCTCACTTTCCATCTCTCCCTCTCTCACTCTGGTCAAATTAAAAATAAATAAATAAATAAATAAATAAAGTTAAATAAAATCATTTTTTTTTAAAAACCAACAATATCTTCTTAATTTTTACATGGATGAGACCGAAAAACAAGAAGAGTGGGGAGGCCTGGAATTATAGCAGGGGAAATTTAGGTCAAATGCCATAAAAGTTTTTTGTTTGTTTTATTAATAGCTCGGTTTGATTTAGACTTCCGTTTGTTCATATATTTCTTTTGTGATTAATTAGGTTTTTTCCCTACGGGTTACTTAAAAGTAGAACAAGACTTCCACTCCCAAAAAGATAGATGTACTCTTCTCTATTCCTCCTGCTAAGCACAACTAAAAACCCTAGACATTAATATAAAATAATAAGACTAAAGGTGGGGTAGCAAAAGGCTGACTAGCTAGAATCCTCTAGACCTGAGAAACAGCACTGGTAAATTCCCCTGTATTGTTTTGTTTTCTTTGTCTCGTGTATATAGCCTAGATTTCAAACTGAAGAAACCAGCAACCCAAAAATACCAATGGACATAAACAAAATGTTCCCCTAAAAACTTACTTCCTTAAGCCAAAGACAAGGCAAGCGAACACTTAGCGAAGTTGGAAACTTCTAGAAAACAGCTGCTTTCTTCCAGCCAACTGCCACAGAAAAGACTGCAATCCCACGCCCACCTTCACCAAAGACCAGGTAGAGAGCCGAGGCTTCCACCCCATGAAGCTGCACCCAGCAGGGCAGGGTGGTGTCGGAGGAGGCAACTACGGAGCCGGAACTTTCAGCGGGAACCGTCGGGGAGGAGCCTGGGCTTCCTCTCCTACCTACAGTAACTAAGCACCCCTGAGTCCTGTCAATGAAGGTCCACCCGAGAGTCAGGAGTTTCACCATTGTCCCTCAGTAATGAGGTCATTCCCACCATAATGTCAGTGAGAGCCGGAAAACCCATATAAGCCCAGAATGACTGAGGGACTTCCCTAACCTGGGTGTCAGTGGAGGCTGAACAAACAACCGGAACTTCTACCATTTCCCTGGCAATAACAGGCAAATCCACAATTATATTTATAGACTTTCACACCTTTCTCTCAACAACTGACAAAACAGCTAGACAAGAGGCCAGAGGTCAGCAATACCAACAGACAATAAGCTCTCATCAGCAGTAACACTCCGCCCAACAAACAGCAGAATACACATTCTTTACTCCTGGAACACCTACAGAGATAAAAGCATAGGATAAAGCGTATCCTTGGCCATAAAACAGACCTCAATGAATTGAAGAGAAGTAAAATCAAACCGTGTTTTCTTGGACCAAAATGAAAACAGACTAGAAGGCAATAACCAGAAAATATCTAAACCCTTGGAAACACATGTCTAAGGTAATCAAGGGGTGTGATAAAATCTCAACAGAAATAAAAAATACACGAAAGTTGAGATGCATGTCAAAAAGTGTGGGACACCACAAAAGCAGCACTGAAAGGGAACGTTATTGCATTAAAAACACACACTAGGAGAAAGGTAACATCTCAAATCAATCATTTAAGCTCCACTCTCAAGAAACCAGAAAATAAAAGAAACAAAATAAATCCAAAGGGACCAGAAAGAAAGAACTAATAAAGAAAGCGGGGGGGGGGGGGGGGGGGGGGGGGGGGGGGGGGAGGGTCAATAAAGTTAAAAATAGAAAAAAAAAATTTTTTTTTAATCAATGAAACAAAGAACTGGTTCTTTGAAGAAATAAATAAGATGTGTAGACTAGTAGCAAGATGGGCAGAGAGAGGGAGAAGACATGAATCAGCAATATCAGGAATGAAACAGCATATTCCGAAGACACTGCTGACATCAAAAGGATGGTAAGAAAATACTGGAAACAACCCTATACACATACATTTGACAACTTAGACAAAACGCACCACTTCCTCAAAAACACAAAGCTAGGGAACCAGCAGTTAGCGTAATGGCTATGTCGCTGGACTCCCACGTAGTCGACCGCGGTTCGCGTCTCGGACCCGGTGGCTTACAACTCACGCCGGGCGCGTGTGCGTGCGTGCCCAAGATCCCGAGAGGAGAATGGAGGAGAAGGGATTGCGGCGTGACCATACCCCCTGGGGGGTGATTTCTCGCTTTCTGTCTCTATGTCTCTCTCTGTCTGTCTGGCGAGCGCACGCGCCCTATAGCGAAAAAAACCTCTCCAAAAATAAAAATAAAAACACAAAGCTATGGGGCCAGCAGGCGGTGTGGTGGTTAAGGTGCTAGATCCTACATGGCCCACATCACGGTTCGAATCCACAATGCAGTGGCATGAAAAATACGCTGGGCTAGTGTGCATGTGTGCCTAAAATCCCAAGAGGAGAATGGAGGAAAAGGGGTTGCAGCATGGTCATCTGTCCTGGGGGTGATTTCTCACCTTCTCTTTCTCTGTGTCTCTGTCTCAGGCAAGTACATGTGCCCTATGGCAAAAAAATCTAAAAAAGAGCAACAGTAAAAACACACACACAAAGCTACCATACCTCACCTATTATGAAACAGATCATCTGAATAGTTAAGGAAATTAAACTGATCATTTTAAATCTTCCCCAAAAAATGTCCAGACTCAGACTAATTTACTGGAGAATCTACCAAACATCAGTTTTATAGTCTCTTCCAAAAAGATTGAGTAGAAGGCTGAATTCATGTTATGCAGCTATTATTACTCTGATACCAAATTACACAGGGACAGTACAAAAAAAAAAAGAAAACTACACATAACCTATGTCATGAATATAGAGGTAAACCTCCTTAATATATTAGAAAATATCATTTAACAATAGATGGTCTACATACCATGACCAAGTGGTGCTTGTTTCAGGGGGAGGGCTGGCTTAATATTAAAATCAATCTGTACAATCCACCATGTTAAAAGGCTAAAGAAGAAAAATCACACAGTCAATTGATGCAGAAAAGACATTTAGCAAAACTCAATACCCATTCATAGTTGTTTTTTTTTAAAATAAAAACTCTGGGCCAGGCGGTGGTGTGGTGGTTAAGGTGCTGGATTCCCACATGACCAACCGCAGTTTGAGTCCCAGACCTGGTGACTTGCTTTCTCACTTTCCCTTTCTCTCTCTTGTCTCTCTCTGGCCAAATTAAAAGATAGTAATAAATAAAATTAAATAAATAATTCTTTAAAATATAAATAAAACTCTTAGGAAAACAGGAATAGAGAACATTCTCAACCTGATAAATAGCTACAGAAAATTTACAACTAACACTGTACTTAATTGTGAAAATGATGCTTTCTCCCTAAGACGGGGGACAAGGCAGGGATTAAATGCTCATCACTCTTACTCAACGGCGCTCGAGGTAATGACCAGCGTCATAGACAAGAAAAGGAAGTGAAAATCATATAAATCATAAAGGACCAAATAAAACTCTGTTTTCGGATGACATCATTTTCTACATAGAAAATCCCAAGGAATCTAGCAGAAACTCCTAGAACTGGGACCAGCAGATAGGGTGATTATGTTGCTGGACTCCCAAGTAGTCCACTGTGGTTTGAGTCCCATAAAAAGAGGTCGTTTTGTTTTGTTTTTCTTAAGGTTTTTGCCATAGGGCACATGCACTCACTGGGCAGAGACGGAGACAGAGAGAGATAGTGAGAGGGGAAGTGAGAAACCATCTCCCAGGGAGGATACCCGTGCTGCAGTTCCTTCTCCACTCCCCTGGGATTTGAGGTATGCATGCACACCACACCCAGTGTTGAGTTTCAAGCCGCCAGGTCTAGCAGTCACCACACAGAGCCGGTTCCCCAGGCTCAGGGGGCACTCAGAGTGATTCCGGACACTCAGTGAGTAGCCCTCATCCCACCAACTCGCAAAGCCTGGCTTATCCCCAGCCCAAAACGCCAAGATGCCCACGTGTGTTGCTTCCGCAGCTCCCCAGGTGGGGCTGATGCAAACTCGGGCAGGCCGGAAGAGTCAGTTCTCTAAGGGCTCCATCAATCCATGCAATCCAGGTGACAGATCCCTCCACTTCCGCCCTGGAAATCCAGTTTTGGCCGATTTCTAAACGGGGCAGAAGTTCCCCAGTTCTGCGCCAGAGCAAACTCAGGGAGTCCTTGGCTAACCAGAGGGAGCGGGTCTGGGGGGATGAGAGAGTGCGCCCCTCCCGTGGGCGAGGGGAGGGAGGGTCGCGCTTCCAACCGGGGGCCAGGCTAGGGACCAGCAGGCAGCTGCTAGGCGCCGGCTCAGACCCAGCGCCGGAGGTTAAAGGCTCCCCAGCCGGCTCCGATTCTGCTTAACAGGACAGTTCAAAGGCAAAGGTTAGCCAGCCGGGAAGTCGCTGGCGTTTCTGACCGTCCCCGCGGAGTGCAGGGGCGCTGGAAAGGGACCGCCAAGGAGCCTCTGGACGACAGACGCACCGACAACCCGGCGTGCGCCTCGCGGGCAGAAACCGGCGCAGAAAGGCCGCAGGGTGGCGGCCGGGGGCCAGTCTGGGCGTGTCTCTCTCTCTCTCCTGCGCAGAGACGCTCCGCGCTCTCGGTAGGTAAGCCAGCCCTCGCCAGCCCCAGCAGCTCCCAGCACCTAGGACTCCAGGACAGTGCACGCCTGTCCCTGCTCCCGCGGCCATGCCTCTTCCCCTCCGAGCAGGGAGCTGCGCTGGGCCCCGCGTTCGTGGCTTGGGTAGAATGAACGTTCTCAAACCAAACACGGCAGGGCAGCACCTTGCAGGGCGTGACTGCATCGCCGTGCGGAATGCTGACCTCTGAGTGTCCTCCCTTCACTCCCACCCTCGGTTTCTACGCCACACGCCTCATTTCGCTGCTGCTCCATGGTCTCTGGTTCTGTTTGAGCCGCAGGAGAACCAGCGACCCTTGCTACCGACGGCCGTTAAAGCGACCAGTGGTGAGATTTCAGGACTCCTGACTGGCTATCACGAAGGATAGCTAGCTGGAAAGGACAGCCGTTCCTATCCTTAGGAGCGGATTTATTTAAGATTTCAGAACTCTAGACCATCATCTCTAGCCAGTTTTCCACATCCCCTGAATCAGTCAGATTTATTTCAGATTTATTTAAGAACTCTAGACCAGAGTTCTAGACCAGATCACTCAGGGGGCACTCAGAGTGAGTCCAGGCACTGGGGCACCTCAATGAGTGGCCCTCATCCCACCAAGTCGCAAAGCCCGGCTTGTCCCCAAGGACGCCAAGATGCCCAGGTGGGGCTGATGCAAATCGGACAGGCTGGAGGTGTCAGTTCTCCCAGGGCTCAATCAGAGCAGGCCGTTTAAGAACTCTAGGAACAGATTTATTGAAGAGCTCCAGACATCCAGACATCATTTCTAGCAAGTTTTTCACATCCGCTGAATCCTGGAAATAGCAATAGCCACCGTTTGCTGAGTACTTCGCACCATGCTAAATGTTTTCATTAATTACCATATTGAACCCAGTTGATACAATAAAATTTATATTATGTCATTTCCATCTTGTGTTTAAAAAAAAAATAGTTAAGGTAGGGAAAAGTCGCAGCAAACCATTTTTTTAAGGTCATACCCCCAGCAAAATGGTGAGAGTCAAAGCCAGGTCCCCAACTGTCCAAAGCCCACATAGGTAGCTGTGGAACCCTACTTCAGCCTCACAGTCCAGCCCTAAAGCACAAACACAGCACAGGTTTTCTGAGGAGAGGGCACAACTGCCATCAGTGCCTCTGTTTGTCACCTCCACAACACAGCCCAGGAGAGCTCATCTTCACCCAAAGACCCCTCCGACGTCTCCCTTCTCCTGCCCCAGTGAACACCACGCTTAACGCATGCCCTCCAATGGGACCACCTCTGGTTAGCAACTTACGCCTGAGGGGCCTGCTCCCACTTTTTCTTCCCTGGTGGAACAGAGGCACTGAAGCTACAGGTCACTGAAGCACAGCGCTTATTGATTAAATTCTTGTCATATTCAGACTCTGCTGAGATTAAACTTGGACTCATGATTGCCCCACTCCTCCCTCACCTCGCTCCTCCTCCTGCAATGTATAACTAGGAGCTGAGACAGCCCTGGACACAGGCAGGGGCTGGTCAGCTGCATGTGCCACCCTCCAGACAGCTCCCGGACTGAGAGGAGGACTCCCAGCCCAGAACATGACACAAGATAAGGTAAAGTGGTGCCGTGCTCACTTAGAATCTGGTTTCGAGGAAACGAAGAGGAGAATCTGTTCGTGTCCAGAGCGTGTGCAGACATTTGGGGGATGCTGGGTGCGGCCAGCAGAGTGAAAGCGAGGACCTATTACTCGGCCAATTGATCATTTTCCTGTTAAACAAAAAACGTGCTTTTTACTTAGTAACTGGGGTTTTAAAGATGTCTGCTCTGTTTCCTGACTAGTCTGTGTTACTTTTATGTCTGCTCTGTTTCCTGACTAGTCTGTGTTACTTTTCTTCCAAGTAATTCTGCATATCCATGTTACTGGAGGAATGTACTCCCCTATCCCCAAAAAAGGCAGATGAGTCAGAATCTGATCATGAAGCTGACCTGGAATCTTCAAAAATGCCAATATATGGCAGACGGAAAGGTGGAAGTGCTGTTCCTAGGGTAAAAGAAACTAAGAATGGATGACCAGATACATTACGTAACCTTAGATCGTGGAAGAAAGAAGAAAAGTAGCTGTAAGAGACAGTATGGGGGACAGTTGGGGAATTTTGACTGGGAGATACATTTTAGTGTGTCAGTGTACATTCTCGGACCTAGAATGACGTAGGAAGCTGCCTTTGTTCTTAGGGAACACGTGCTAAAGTATTTAGGTCTGCAACTTACCTTTAAATGGTTCAGCTGAACAACACACACACATACACACACACCCCATGGGAGTAAACAAATGTGGTAGATGTTAACTACTAGTAAATATTGGGGATTATCTGGAGTGTTCACTGCACTATTTCAACATCGCTGTAGATATGATACTTTCCATTATAAAAGCTTGAAAATAAAAAGAATATACTACTCCTGTTACCATAAAAGTGTCCCCAACCAAACTGACCCACTCCTATACACAGTAACACAATTCGATAAATGTGTGCCCCTTTAAGTTCTGACTGGTCAAATGTCCTCTCCTGTGTATTCCTTAACGTCAGTACGCAGCACAGTTTGAGCAGTCTTTGTAATCACCAGCCTTAGATCCGGGTTCCAGCAATGGGTTTTCTGTATCTGCACAAAATAAGAACATATTAGAATATAATATGGTATTTTCAGGGATTATACTAGAACTTTAAAGTGTGGGGCTGGGACCAGCAGTTAGCGTAATGGCTATGTCGCTGGACTCCCACGTAGTCGACCGCGGTTCGAGTCCCGGACCCGGCGGCTTAAACTCACGCCGGGCGCGTGTGAGTGCGTGCCCAAGATCCCAAGAGGAGAATGGAGGAGAAGGGATTGCGGCGTGGCCATCCCCCCTGGGGGGTGATTTCCTGCTTTCTTTCTCTCTGTCTCTCTCTGTCTGTCTGGCGAGCGCACGCGCCCTGTAGCAAAAACCTCTCCAAAAAAAGAAAAAAAAAAAAAAAAAAAGTGTGGGGCTAATTAAATGAGGTGATATAAGCGAGGTTTACATGGCAAATATTTAAATGTTAGTAGTTCGGTGTTTATATCATGCGTATCTCACGGATATTATATCCCAGGATAAAGCAAAAGTGTTTAGAATTTTAAGGACAATATAGAAATAAATATTAATAAGTATGCAGAGGATATTTAAATTTGCCAAAAACCATGAAAGTAGTATCCAAACAACTAAGTTTGAAAGATGCTGCAAAGGGGAAGGTCATAGCTGATGATCAAGCTTCGGTTGGACCTGTCGTTAAATTCCCTTGGGCCTTTAGAAATAGTGTCAGAAAACTTTTCTTGAGAACCAAGAAATTGCCTAATCATGGAACCGAGAAAGAATGAGAACGGGCGTCAAGCGCTGTGCTTCAGCTGTGTGAATCTACCTGGATTTTGAAAGAAGTGGGAGAAGCCGGAGACCTGGTCTGTGATCTGGACATGCCCATAATGTGCCTAGAACTCAGCAAGGGACTGGGCCTGTCGGACCTCTGTTTCTTCAGCTGATAATCAGAGGAATTAGACAAGAACCATTGCTCTTGAGGGTCCCTTTCATCTTCAAAATTTTATGATTCAAGAAGCCCCTGGCCTTTTCCGAAGGATATAGATCAACTTTGGTTTTGCTTTTGGAAGCATGTGGTGTGAGGAAAGGACATAAGCTTCTCTTCCCTTCCCTGGAAATCTGCTCTTTCATTTAGCAGTGAGGGCTTAAGCACATCCTCTCAGAGTCTCACACTAGAATATCTGTCACTCGCTAGCTATCTTGTAGAAGGTAAGCCCCTTAACCTTCTCTGAGCTGAATGGGATAATTTCTTGTACTTTATAATAGTGTTGTAAGGATTATTGATGAAGTATGAATATTTAACACATTTTTGTTTGGCAAGAGCAATAAATGAAATTATAATGATGTGATTAAAAAGGTATTGGTTCTGGCCAGCAGGTGGCATGGTGGTTAAGGTGCTGGACACTTGGCTGACCACAGTTCGAGTCCCGGACCTGGTGGCTTGCTTATTAGCTTTCCCTTTCTCTCTGTGTCTCTCTCTGGTCAAATTAAAGTAAATGAATGAAAAAGGTATTGGTTCTATAGCCCTTTCACTGTTTATAAGAACACTGTATTATTTCTCTAATTTATTTATAAAAATCCTATGCCTTAACTATTATCGCGACCATTTTATAGGCAAAGACCCTGAGACTCAGGGATGTGAAAGTCCTAGCTGGTACTCTTTTCTAGGTTTGCTGACTTCCACATCTAGTTGTTGTTTTGTTTGGCTTGGCTTTGCTTTGTTTCTCGTAGGCATATCTAACTTCTAAGTTACAAAATAAACTCCACATTTTGTTTTATGTTAAGGTTCAACCCTTGTCTATTCTAGCCTTCCACATATACCCAGTAGGGTATGGGACTTGGTTTCTCTAAGTTAAAATTATTAAACTCTAAATGAGAGTAGTCTTCTTTAAAGTGCAAGCTTAATACCTTATGGCCTATGATGAAGTTAAGAGGAAAAGCTTGAGAGTCTTCCACCACTTACCAGGTATGTGGCCTTCATACCAGTTACTTACCCTTTCCATATCAGTTCCCCCTATGTGAAATGATGAGCATAACTCCTTCTACGGGATTGTGGAGAATAGGCAAAGCTTACAGAATCCTAAGGCCTGGACCAAGGAAGGCGCTGTCTTAAGCTCTCACTGTTTTCATCAACTTTTATCTACCTATTCTCATTTCAGTCTCTTGAACATTAAAGAGAATGGATGAAGGTTGCTGGGATTTATAGAGACGTAGTAGTTTTCAAAAATGTTTGCTTTCCTAAAACAAAACTTTCTTGGACCAAGTCTAGTGCTGAGCCATGAAGAAGGCTGACTATAGATATCACTTCTTTTCATTTTGCTATGTTCAAGAAAGAAAAGATGGAAAGCCAAGAGCCAATTTAACATGCAGTTCAGAAAGGGAAATTAAACCTGAAAATAAAGGTAAGGAAAAAGGAGAACAAAAAACAAATGCAGTTAGACAATTGCAGAGACCTCAATATCAGGGACAATCACTTCAGTTAGAAATTCAAGTGACTTGCTTCAAACTGATGAGTTTGTGCTTTACCTGACCCAGTGGGTGAAATTCTCTCTTGGAGAGCTGAAGTAGGGAACTGCAGACCCTGAGGGGTGACACAAGAACCAGCTTCATAAAAGAAACCAGGAAGACCAAAGGAAAAATACTTCAAGAACATGCTAAGATTTCTTTTTTCAAGTTATTATTATTATTTTTAATACATTCAATCACTATACATCATTTAGATTCTAAAGAGGCTTTACCCAGTGTGGTATACCCCTCAGACCAGTCCAGTTGAGAATATTATACACATCATCATCAACAGGTAATAAACCATATCTGTGTCCCACAAGTGTCTTACCTCTCTATTTTTCTCCCAAATTTCCTTTCCTCCACTCTTCTCCCTCTCCCAATCTCCTTCCACTTTGTCCCCAGTGTCCATAATAATTTCCAGTGCTTTTATATCCTCCATTCTTTCAGTGTCTACCATAGAGTGTGGACAATCAGTATAAGTGGAAATATACACTGTCTCTCTTTCATAACCTGACTTGCTTCACTCAGCAACAAATCTTCCATGTTCATCCACTTCTTATCAAATACCAGGGCCTTGTTTTTTTTATGGCTGAATAGTATTCCATGGAGTATATGTGCCATATTTTTCTAATCCTTTCATTTTTTTGTGGACACTTGGGTTGGTTCCATGTCTTAGCAATAGTGAACAATGCCTCAATAAATACAGATGCACAAGCTATCTTCCAACTGAGCATTCCGCTGTCCCTTGGGTAGATACCCAGGAGTGGAATTGTTGGATCATATGGTAGTTCTATCTGAAGGTCTTTGAGGAACTTCCATATTGTCCTGCACAATGGCTGGACCAATTTACATCCCCACCAACAGTGCAGGAGTGTTCCCCTTTCACCACGTCCCCTCCAGCACTTCTTTCTTTCTGTTAATATAGTGTATTGCATTTACAGTTTTGTGTATGTTGGACGACCCTTGCATCCCTGGAATAACGCCTACTTGGTTGTGATGAATAATCTGTTTTATATGCTGTTGGATACAGTTCACAAGTATCTTGTTGAGAATTTTTGTATCTATATTCATCAGAGATATAGGTCTGTAGTTTTCCTTTTTTGTCATGTCCTTATCCATTTTGGGAATGAGGGTGATGGAGGCTTCATAGAATGAATTTGGAAGGGTTCCTTCCTTGTGGATCTCTAGCAATAATTTGAGTAGAATGGGGGCGGGGGGGTTGCCTCTTCTTTAAAACTTTTGTAAAATTCAAAATTTAAGCCAGCAGGACCTAGACTTTTCTTTGTTGGGAAGTTATTTATTACTGACTCAATCTCATTGCTTGTTATGGGTCTATTCAAGCTTTCTATGTCCTCCTGAGTCAATCTTGGTAGATTATCTGTGTCCAGGAATTCGTCCATCTCATCCAGGTTTTCTCGTTCATTGACATGTAGTCACTCATAGTATCCGTACCTACACATTAATGCAGATCATTATAAAGGCTGGTTGATATTTCTTTTTTTTTTTTTTTTTTGCTTTTTTTGAGAGTAAGATTTTTGCTATAGGGTGTGTGCACTCTAGAGAGACAGAAAGCGAAAAATCACCACCACCACCACCACCACCACCACCACCACCCCCCCAGTGGAAATGGCCACACTGCAATCTGTTCTCCTCCATTCTCCTCTCGAGATCTTGGGCACACACACACACACACACACACACACACACACGTACAGCGTGAGTTTTAAACTGCCAGGTCCAGGACTAAAGCTGCGGTCAACTATGTGGGAGTCCAGCAACATAACCATTATGCCATCTGCTGTTCCCAAGGCTGGTTGATATTTCCTACATGAGCTTTGAGGTGTCTCCTACCACGGCAATGCCCAGGAGAGGACCTCATCTCCTCACCTTTTACTTGACTCTCTCTATGGCATAAATTACTATGTCTATCAAAGCAATTCTAGTTCTTAAGTCTGACTTTTGAATCTTAAAAAATACACATGTAAGGAAAAGGAGATTTGGTTTCTCCCCCAGGAGAAGCTGTCCCAAACATCTTCCAGCTCTAGAAGTGGAGGGAAATGATGACTGGGTCTCACACTCTCATATGAATGACACCTGTCTGCTGAGAGCACAGGGCTCGTTGTCGATGGGTCTCTAGGGGAAAGACCAGCCGGCAGAGCCTATGAGAAGCCCAAGCTGCAGCAGGAGATGACGGGTTACTGACATTGCCTGGTATTTCCCCTCCCGTGTTTCCACAGATCACTGGAACTCTGGTTTTCACCGTCTTCACTGCTGCCCTCGGCTCCTTCCAGTTTGGATATCACCTTGGTGTGATCAATGCACCTCAACAGGCAAGTGAGACACATTCAAGTTCTCTTTGTGACAAGTTCCACCAGTGACAGATACCATGTGTTACCTATACACAGAAATGCAATGTGTCCATGTGAGGCACACGGAGTAACCCTGGCCTGTCAGATACAGCGCAGGTGACTCCCAAGGTAATAACCTGGCCTTGGCTCTGCAGTTAATAACTGCGGAGGTAATCCAGAACACTTATCTCTGACTCTGCTCTTTTCGAGCTCACGGGAAACTCCAGTCACAGTAGCACACACTGAAGAATGTTTAAAGAAAGACCAGGGGGGGAAAGGAGCTTACTACTTATCACAGCATTCATTCAGAGCCCTCACCCAGACACAAATGAGAAATGACAGGAAATAAGAGGACACAATAGAAGGACATCTTAAAGTTTCTGCATTTATGGAGCACCTACTTATCTGCATCAGGTACTTTAACTCGTGTTACCCCCAGCTGGAGCCTCTCAACAACCGTACTGAGCCCATGTGCAGGCCAGATTAAAACCTTTAGAAGCTCAGGCACTAAAAAAATCGTAGTCCTTCTCTGTCATTCCTGTCTCCCATTGGTGATTTAAAATAGACTAATATAAAACTTTAGAATAACAGTCAAGAAGTCCAACAAAGTTTGTATTTCCTTCCTAAAGACTGTTTGAATGAGTGTTTTTGTTTTGCTTTCCTGTTTTTTAGGGTGTTTTTGCTTTTCTTTCTTTTTTTTTTTTTTTTTTTTTTTTTTTTTTTTTGCTAAAGGGCACATATGCTGACCAGAGAGAATGGGGAAAGTGCATACACCAATCCCTTCTCTTTATCTTTCCTTTTTTTCATGATTCTAGGCACACACACACACATATGTGGCCAGTGTGTTTTTCAAGCTTCAGGGTCTGGGACTTGAACCATGCGGCTAGCCATATGAGATCTGCTACCTTAACTGTTAGGCCCCAAAGCTGGGCCTAGGTACTTCATCTTAATATCAAATCATTCCCACCATTTTCCACGTTTATTCTGTGCATCCTTAACTCTGATACCCAGTGACTAGACAGGAGAGTGGTGGCGTTCTTCTCAGCCCCCCGAGTCTGTAAGCAGGGAACCAGCACTTCGTTCCCCTCTGCTCTCACTCGAACTGTCAGGTGGGGCTGAAGCCAGGGCTCCATCTTGCTCCTCTTCCCATCACCAGTGCCACATGTCATAATTTACATAGGAATATACTCAATAAAGTGGTGAAGAAAGAGCAAGACGGACGAAGAAAATTCAGGAAAGGGTGGCATCAGGTGAAGGTACAACCCTTGTTGGGTGCCTTCTATGAATTCGTCATATTTTTCCTGCCTCGTTGGACTCCAAAGCAAACGTAAGTGCTGCAGGGTGTGAAGTGTGCAGCGTGTAGCGTGTGCTGCCACCGTCCACCGCCCGGGAAGGAATGCTCCTGGGCCACGAGGTGTGCTCCGATTAAGTCCCACACGTCACCAGGTGCCGCAGGCCCGCCATGGCTGAGAGCCCCGGGGAGTGATGCTGACCGTCAGGAGAGCAGGGTTCCGTCTTTTTCCTATGGACGATGACAACACAGGCCGATTTAGGAGGCTTCCTGGAATTCAGCATCCCCCTGACTTGGCATGAGCAGTCTTTGGTTGTGGAAGAAGACCTTTCTTACGCCCTTAGTTACATCGTCTTCTCTGGTCTTAGAGGGGAGATCAGACTCGGGTCTCCCTTCCATCGACCCAAATCCCAGAGGCAGGCCTGAAAATGTCTCCACTACATCCGAGTGTGTGCCCTCTCGATAGCCCCTTCCTTCTGTGTTTAAGAGCTGTGTAGTCACCATTAAATAAAAATTATCTGGCCCAGCTCATGGCCTGGTGCTTAAGGCATCTAGATCCCACATGGCTGACCATGCTGTTCAAGTCCGAGACCCAGTAGCTTGAAAAACAAAGCAGGGGCATGTGCACGCACGCCCGGAATTCTGAAAGGAAGGTGAGGTGGAGGAGAAGGGATTTATGGGTAATCATTCTCCACAAAGGGTGCTTTCCCATTTTTTCTCTCTCTCCCTTGTTCTCTTTCTCTCTCTTTCTCTCTCTCTCTCTCTCTCTCTCTCTCTCTCTTTCTCTGCTTCTGTCTCTCTTTGGTGAGTGCACCTGCCATATGACAAATTAAAAAAAAAAAAAAAACTAAAAAGTTTTTTAGAGAGGTTTTTTTTTTTTTTTTTTTTTTTTTTTTTTTTTTTTTTTTTTTTTTTTTTTTTTTTTTTTTTGCTATAGGGCGCGTGCGCTCGCCAGACAGACAGAGAGAGAGACAGAGAGACAGAAAGCGAGAAATCACCCCCCAGGGGGGATGGTCACGCCGCAATCCCTTCTCCTCCATTCTCCTCTCGGGATCTTGGGCACGCACACACATGCGCCCGGCGTGAGTTTAAGCCACCGGGTCCGAGACGCGAACCGCGGTCGACTACGTGGGAGTCCAGCGACATAGCCATTACGATAACTGCTGGTTCCCAATAAAAGTTTTTTAAAAAGGCATAATTGCTCAGGCCCTTTTTTTTATTAGATGAATGACATTGAAATGACTTGAGGTGTTTTTTTTAATCATGATTTCTTACATTTACGAAAGTTGCACATGTCTACTGCAGAAAAATATTAGGAAAAAATTATCCATAATTATTGTCACATGAGGACAAGGCTGAGAACATCCTAGACATTTCTTTGGAGCCATTTTTCCTATGTATTTTGCCCTTAGAGGGTGGCCTTCTAAGGAAGCAAATGTCTTGATCAGGCTTCTTTCATGATAAGATATTCCATTCTCCCCCTCGCTCAGCTGACTTGAGAAAACAGAACTTTGCCCATGGCTGTAACACAGCGGCTGCATTCCAGGTCCTTGTCCGAGAACACTGCCCTCCTCACTGCCGCTGGATAGTGATCCAATCAGCACCGAGAGCTGTGACTGGGAGGAAGATGCCCGAATCATGTGCTGTTTTTGTTTTGTTTTGTTTTGTTTTGTTTGGAGAGGTTTTTGCTATAGGTTGCATGTGCTTGCCAGACAGACAGAGAGAGACAGAGAGACAGAAAGTGAGAAATCACCCCCCAGGGAGGACGGCCACACCGCAATCCCTTCTCCTCCATTCTCCTCTCGGGATCTTGGGCATGCACGCACACGCGCCTGGGATGAGTTTAAGCCACCGGGTCCAGGACTTGAACTGCGGTCGATTATGTGGGAGTCCAGCAACATAGCTATTACACCAACTGCTGGTCCCCCAGACTATGTGCTTTCACTAGAGTATACTTTGGAAAGATGTAAACGTCCTCTAGTGATGGACATTGTGAAATATAGCTCTATAAGCTTTAATAGAGAACGTTTTTCACTCAGTCACACGAACTCTGCAAGGACCCGTAGGAAAATATCCTTCGGGTCTCAGTACCTTCTCAGGCCCACGGAGATGTTTTTATCTTTAGAATTGGTCAATCATATATCTGACTCTTTTCTTGTTTTTGCATTGGCTGCTAGGATATTTCTTGCTAAATTTGTAGTTCACCTCCAGCAAGGCAATATTTAGTGCGTGAATTTTGGATGCTAACTTTAGTTTTGGAACTTTCCTTTGCCAGTCTTTTTTTTTTTTATATTCACTTTAATGCTTCTATTAAAACATTAATAGAAAACATCAGCAGATGACATGGTGATTAAGGTGCTGAATCCCACATGGCCAACCGCACAGTTTGAGCACCAGATCCCGCAGCCTAAAAACCATGCCAGGCGTGTATACGTGCATGCCTAAAATCCCAAGAGGAAAATGAAAGAGAGGAAACGGTGGAGTGACCATCACTTGGTGATCGCTCATTTTCCCTCTTTCTCTCTCTCTCTAGACAGCATATGCAACCTATAACAAAAATCTAAATACACACACACACACACACACACATTTAAGTCCTTTTCAATCCTGCTATGCAGAAGTAACACTGATGTGAAAACACATCTTTCAACCTTCAGAACATTTGAAATTTGAATAGTTGTTAACATTTAAAACCTGAAAAATTTTACATAAAAACCCAGATTCTGGCTTCTATTCAAAAATTAAAGATCACTCCAATACTAGTCTTGCGTTTGAAGCTTCCTTTCCTAGATGAAGCAAACATTCTCTAGTTCCACAACCCTGACCATACTTGATCCTGTTGACCAGAGGAAAGTGTATTGCGGTCTCTAGTTACCACTCCTTTATTCCTACCTCGTTTCAGTTGGCAATAAGACTGTGGCCTCTGTTTAATAAGATATGTAAGGTCAACTGACGTTTGTATGTGTGTAACACACATAGTTGGAATGGTCCCGTTGAAACACCTAGCAAACATTTCAAAGGAGAAAAAATATGCACAAATATATAGAGTGTTTGAAATATTGGAGCTACTGTTTTTTATTTCCTCAGATAATAATATCCCATTACAGACAAGTTTTGGGTGTTCCGCTGGATGACCGAAAGGCTGTTGACAACTATGCTTTCAACAGTACCGATGAACTGCCCACCGCCCCATACTCAACACCCGCGACACCAGCCACTTGGACTGAGGAAGAGACCACAGCATCCGCTGGCCTGGTCACCATGTTCTGGTCCCTGTCTGTGTCCAGCTTTGCAATTGGTGGAATGATTGCATCGTTCTTTGGTGGGTGGCTTGGGGACTTGTTTGGAAGGTAAGCAAATTTCGTAAACAAGCATAAAAACAAAAACTTCAGTATTTTGATTTTGTTACCATTTATTGAGAAAAGCATCATCCTTCCTTTTGTGGAATAGTTTTAGAGTTTTGTTTGTTCAACTCATGACCTTGTGAGGCAGGTATCGATTAGATCAAATCGATGGATAAAGCTGTTGCGACACTCTGGTGAACTGTGCAGGCATGTACAGCAAAGTGGGTTTTTGTGTATTTACAAATGACTGCTTTGTACGCTATAAAGCGTATTAGGGAACCATGCACAAAAGGTTAACTCAGAAACTCAAGGGAATAGCCTGGATTTGAATTTTTAACCCGGGAATCCATGGTTTGGTTCACCCAATCACACCATTTCTCAAATAACAGAGGTTTTTTGTTTTTTTTTTTTTTTTTTTTTTAATTTATTTAAATCGGAGTTTGCCATTTAGAGCAGTCAAGTCCTAATGTCAAGTCAGTATCTCCAAGTCCTGTTACCCGGTGCTATTGGCTGGGGTTTGTAGCCGCTGGTGCTCACGCTGCTGTTATCTCAAAGTGCCAGTCAGAGATGAAGCCAGTGGTAGCTCCATTACTCAACTTTGGTTTCTATTACAGTTTTTGGATTAAAAATTAGTGAAACTTCTTTGCACTCAAATTTCACTTAGCCTTGCAACATTTTTAAGCTATTGAAATTTCCCACCTTTCATAGAGAGAAAATAAAATCAGAAAATCAAATGATTATTTCTTTAGATTTATTTTCTGCCCTTTGAGCCTCATTTTTATGTGTTAATTACCTTTTTTCTTATGATACCAATAATATATACCCAATGTAAAACATTTAGGAAATTAAAAATCCTTTAAAGATGTAAATAACGATATAGGTAACTGATTTTATAATTCTGGATTATAACTCATTTAGTTTTTCTAATTACTCCTAAAAATTATCATTTTTATCTCTCTAGTTATTAACATTTTAACTTCTTTTACTAGAAATTTTATATAATTTGACTGTAAGAAGTTTTCTTAACTGAAGTGTAGCTTGCTTATTCACATGTTACTATTATTCTTATGTGAAAAGGTGTTTCCTCCACTGGATAATGAAGTGGTCAGTTTCTTACATTTTATCAACTCACTGGTGTTTATTTGAACTTTAAATCATAATTTGTAAAATACAGTTAATTAATTGACTTTTATTATTTAAAAATATTAAAAATTATTTCAATTTGCATAAAATTGACTTAAGTAATAAATAGTGAAACATTTAAGTGACACAAAAATGAAAAATTATCTGTTGACAATAATGCGTATGATAATATCTTTAACTGGACTAATATACAGTGTAGTCCTGCTGGGAAAATTCATCTTATAAGCTGTGGTAATATATGGTGATTGAATGTATGAATAAAAAAAGAAACTTATGCTTAGACAATATCACAAAAAAAGTAAATAGCAATGTCTCTTGATGTATTTCTAAAATAAATAAACATCAATTTAATTTGAAAGAACAAATCAACTCCTCTAGTGGCTACCGATGTTTTAAACTTCTTCCCATTCTTAAAGAAAAAAGTTCAAACCTCTACGTCCCTGAGATTCTGACAGCTGTGACGTCTTACCCTAAAACGTCTAATTAGTGTCCTGGTGATGAAGCCACCACGCGCATCCTCTGAAGTCTTAAGATTTAACATCGAAACGGTCACACCCTCAAGCAATGTTAAATGCCCATTTATCAATGACCTATGGTCAATAAAAAGTGAGGCTTCTTCCAGCTCTCAGCAGAAAAAATATCCTCCTTGAAAAACTGCCAGAAAATTCATAATTTCAACTTCAAAACTAAGACGAGAGTTCCGTATCTCCCGTAAACTGTTTTTCTATGGAGAGTCACTGAGAAGTGATATGCTTTCCCTAATTACCAGGATCATTTCTCCACGAGTTAAATGTAAATAAGTAAAAATGTATCCTTCCACTATTGTTTTTAAACTGTCTTTTCCTGAAATTGTATGAGAGTCAATAAATGTTTGGGGCTACCATTTTATAGCTTGGGTTTTGCTAGGTCATTTTTTCCAAGCCATGAACTTACAATCTAGTTATAAGAACAGGATAGGGAAGATCACGGTCTCTGCAGCCCACACTACTGTGAGTCAAGAAGGATGCACAAGCTTGCCTTTGAATGCAGGCACTCTTTTCTATCAAAAATGGAACGTGTTAAAGTGGAGCAGTGGCCTTTGGCACACAGATTGAGTGCCAGCTCTGCCACTCAATAGCTTTGGGGAAATGAGGAAGTTACTTCGTTTCTCTAACTTGGTTTTCTCCCATTTGCAATGTGGGAAAAAATACTCCTCCGTAGAATAATTGGGAGGATTAAATATGAACAAGCCAAGAGGGCTGAGTACAAAGCCTGGCACACATGAAGCAGACAGCAAATATCATTTTATTTTGACGATGATGATGATGACAATGATGACCAGGACGATGGTAAAGCTTCTGCTATCCAAAGTATTTAGAGCCAGACTTAAAGAAATATACCTAAGTAGGACTCAACTTCCTTGTCTCTGATTCCATCACTTCATGTATTTTTAGGTGATTTATTCTTGGTTATTTCTCACTTCGGAGCGGCATTAAAAATCCTCTAAATTGTATAAAGGGCCCTTGTAGCCATCGCAGGGTGATAAAGAAGGACTTTAGGGCAATCCGGCATCAAAAATTCTTTCAGACTATTTCTTTGGACATTTTATTTTTTTATCCCCTTACTAGAAGAAACTATTAGCTAACTGGTATCAACTTAAGGTCAATTATTAAATTTGCCTTCCTGTGTCCTTGCACGGAAGAAAAGCCCTTCGCAGCAGGCTGGGCAGAGAAACATGCCTTCACTGTCTTTCTGCTCTGCAGTTCCGGGACGAGTCAGCTCTGAAATCACTGTTTCCCCTGCTTTGAGGGAGTTGACCATCTCCTTATATTAGTTTCCTATTGCTGCCTCAATAGATCAGTTTAGTGGCATAAAACAACACAAATTTATTTTCTTACAGTTTTGGGAGATCGAAACTCCAAAATTAGTTTTAACTGGCTGAAGACAAGCTGTCACTGAAGGCGCTGAGGGGTGAATCTATTCCCTGTCCTTCTGCAGTCTCCACCGGTACCTACCATCCTTGGTTTGGGGCTCCTCCTTCAAAGCACATCCTTCCCGTCTCTGCTTGGTCATCACGGTCCTTCTCCCTTCTGCCTTCCTCTTAGAAGGACATGGTGTTACATCATCGGGTTCACTTGGTAATCCAAGAGAATCTCCCCGACCCAAGATCTTTCATTTAACAATATCTGCAAAGCCCTTTTGCTGTGTAAGTTAACATTTACAGGGTCTGAGGATAGGACTGGACTCGTGGGGGACATTTCAGCCTCTCACATGACTGGTGGCTGCAGTATGAAATGATGGAGTTGTTCGTGCCTGAAAACAAAACACACAAAGACAGAAACAAAAACTCTGGTGTTAAAGATAATTGCTTAGAAAAACCCTATCAGATTTGAGCACTGAAATAAAATATAACAAAGTGATTACATATATATATATTTTTTTTTTTTTTTTTGGTAGCACAAACATTTCCATAGCTGCCTATTTGGATTGCTGCATTGGCCTTATCATTTATCTGATTAACTTTGAGATTTTTGTGTAGTTCACACTTCCATTTACCAGAAATAAGAGTATCAGATATCTCCAAGTGTTGTTCTTTTTTTTTCATAATTATTTCTTGTATGTCTTTATTTAATTTATTTTACATTCATTCACTGTATATCATTACAGCACAAACAATGAATTTTCCCATCCTGAATACACTGAATATTGGCCCAATCAAAGATATTACCATACCTATTATTTTCAACAGATAATTTTCCATTTCGGGTTTCTTCACTGTTTTGCTTCTTTCTTTTTTCCCCTTGATCCCCGCCCTGTCACCCTCTGCCATTTCCCACTCTCCTCCTGCACTGTCTCTGGTGACCACAGTTGTTCTCCCTGCTTTTCTATGATCCAATATTTTAGTTTCTGCCATAGAATATGAACATTCAGTATATATTAAAAGGGGACATGCAATGCCTCTATGGTTCATTTTAACATGATTAATTTTTAATATGCTGTCTTTCTTGCTATTGTCAATTTTATATATATTTTACATTGGTTAACATCAATTCATAGATTCTGGAAATATGTATACATAAAACGTTGAAATAATAATTATACTACTCTATAAGGTTTAAAGTAAAAGCATGTTTTAATTTACTTTCACCTAATTTATACAAAAGGAAATTTCACTTTGAATGTTTCTTTCCTAGCTTCATCAATTAAAACTCTATACCAGTGAAAGAAAAAGAAATAAATAGTTATAGATTACAACTACAGAATTGAATTTAGCTCTTACCAGATAATTATTCTCTAAAATGATTAACTTGTTGAAAACGTAGTTAACTGCTTGGAAAAGTATCTCAAGTGCTATTTTAAATCAAACTTATCTCATTGCAACTGAATCATCTCTATTAAAACGTGGAGATCAGGCTTAGGCAATCCGGATTTCCTCATCATAAATGTTACTTACTGTTACCAACTATAGATGGTAACACATCATCACTCATCAGTCATCTGTGTCATACATTCATACATGACTCATCAGTCATACATACTACATACATGGCTCATCGGTCATACATACATACATACATGACTCATCAGTCATCTGTGTCATACATACATACATGACTCATCGGTCATACATACTACATACATACATGACTCATCAGTCATACATACTACATGCATACATGACTCATCAGTCATACATACTAGATACATACATGACTCATCAGTCATCTGTGTCATACATACATACATGACTCATCGGTCATACATACTACATACATACATGACTCATCAGTCATACATACTACATACATACATGACTCATCAGTCATACATACTACATACATACATGACTCATCAGTCATGCATACATACATACATACAATGACTCAGCAGTCCATGGATGGGTCAAAGTGGCAATGTTGGTTCAAGATTCCCCAACTAGTCTTACAGCATAGTTAAAATAATTGATCTTGGGTAAAAATCTTGACATGCTCTGAAAGCAAACCACCGTATCGAGTGTCGGTGCTGAATTTTTAATCCTTGCTTTTTAAAATTTCAGAATCAAAGGCATGCTGGCAGCCAACATTCTCTCCATAGTGGGAGCGCTCTTAATGGGGTTTTCCAAACTGGGGCCGTCTCACATTCTTATCATCGCAGGAAGAAGCATGTCAGGGCTCTACTGTGGTAAGTCACACCCACAAACGTACTTCTGAAAATTCCTCTGAAGGCAGATGTGGTAACATCCAGGGATATTTTAGCCCCTAGGGTGACATCACAGAGGCAAAGCAATAGTATTGAATAGAAGTCCTGGTTCAGAAAGTGGCGTGGGGCCAGTAAGTGGGAATGGTGAAGTCGTAATACTGTGTTCTTGTTCTCTGCAAAGTCATCATTTTTAGTTGTGTGATATTTCAAATGATTTAACTCTCTCAGTTTCTCCATCTAGTAAATGAAGAAGATAATACTATCTGTATTACAATGTGGTTGTAAAAATACAGGCAACATGTTCAGCATAAAATTGGACCGACGGTAAGCTGCCAATAAACTCATTCTGTTGCTACTAGTCCTGTTACTGGTACACCCAGGCCTCTAACTGCCCTAGGGCTTACCTGGTCACTGTCTGTGTCCGATGTCTAAGAAGACTTGGACACCCTGGATCCAGCTCTCAGACCACATTCCCTAGCCCTGTCTGACCCCAGACATGGCTAAGTAAAACATTAAAGAGGTAGTGTCTATGGGGAAAGATATCAGGTGGAAGCAGCCAGTAGAGGAGTTCAGGACAGAGTGAAGTTCTTCGGGGCCACTTTCAAACTTTCAAAGGCCATTTCCAGAGGTCTGTACAAAGGGGAAATAATTGATTCACTAAAACAAATGTCCAAATCTCTAACTTCTGAACGCTGAGAAAGCCCAGATGCTAATGGTTCTGGACTGGGATTTTGACCCATTCTCACAAATTATGGTTGCCTTTCAAGGCACTAATAGCCACTGGGAATGAGGAAGGAGCAGTGAGGGAAATAAATTTGGACATGGAGTATTTTTTAACACTTTTACCTGCAAAAGAGAAAAGATTATAATTCCATGTGTCTTCAACGATCAGTTGAAGCAAAAGTTTAAAATACTCACAAATTAAAAACTTAATTAAATGTCTCTTTTCGTTATTTTTAGTATTAATACAAATAACCAAGGACAAGGGTAGCTTTATCAAGGTGAAGAGTCAACTCCTACGTGGAGAGAGGTTTGCATTCAGAATGAATCATTTCTGGCACTGTCTCTGCATGGACTTCAATATATTAATTAAATATGAGCCTTAGTTTTTCCTTCTATAAACTTAGGATAATAACACTGGGAAAGAGATCCAAATCATGATTCCTCTTTCTTTTCTCTCCCTCTTTAAAAGAGTGTAAAAAATGACAAAATACTTTTAGCATAATCGAAAACAAACGCTAAAAACATACCGTGAAAGCCAGTAACTGGCATAGCCTAATAACTTGTACTCTCCAGCCTTCTTGAAAAATTATGTTTGGGAACCAGCAGTTAGCGTAATGGCTATGTTGCTGGACTCCCACGTAGTCGACCGCGGTTCGCGTCCCGGACCCGGTGGCTTGGAACTCACGCCGGGCGCGTGTGCGTGCGTGCCCAGGATCCCGAGAGGAGAATGGAGGAGAAGGGATTGCGGCGTGACCATCCCCCCGGGGGGTGATTTCTCGCTTTCTGTCTCTATGTCTCTCTCTGTCTGTCTGGCGAGCGCACGCGCCCTATAGCGAAAAAACCTCTCCCAAAAAATTATGTTTGACCCTACTTTGAGCATTAAAATTGCTACAAATTATGGAAAATATAATTTGACTTCAGGTTTATGCGACTTTTGACTTATGAGCCTATTTACATTATTTGGTTCTTGAAGTATAATTGTAGGTATTATAGTAAGATACTACAACTTAAAGTAGGGCCAAATAAATTTTTTTCCTTATTTAATTTGAACAAGCCACACATTAGCATCACCTATAAAATTCGGCAGAAAAACAGATGCCATATCAACCATGTAAATGTTCATTTGAGATATTAAGAACAATTTGAAGCTCTAAAAGTATTGGGTTGTCAGACAAGTCATGACACCTTTTTGCACCTAAGGCATTGCGATATAAACTAAATATTAACGTGAACTTTTTTTAAACAAAATAAAATGATATAATGAATTACCAAATACATTACAAAGTATTCCTCTCTATTCATATTTCCAACTACAACTTCAACCAACAAATATTCTTGGGACCAGCATTTGGCATAATGGCTATGTTGCTGGACTCCCATGTAGTCAATCACAGTTCGAGTCCCGGACCCGGTGGCTTAAACTCACACTGGGTGTGTGCGTGTGCATGCATGCCCAAGATCCGGAGAGGAGAATGGAAGAGAAGGGATTGCGGCGTGGCCATCCCCCCTGGGGGGTGATTTCTCACTTTCTGTCTCTCTGTCTCTCTCTGTCTTTCTGGCGAGCACATATGCCCTATAACAAAAATCTCTCAAAAACAAAAAAAAATATTCTTTATATAAACCATGTCTGTAGCTGGGGACGAGGGCTCTTCATTCAAGAAGAGACTTTGAGTCAGGATATTGATGGCACTGAAACCAAATTATATTACTGACACTGTTCTGGTTGCATTTCAATATTGTGTTTATGTTTTGTGCAGGGCTAATTTCAGGCCTGGTTCCAATGTATATTGGTGAAATTGCTCCAACCACGCTCAGAGGTGCCCTTGGCACTATTCACCAGCTGGCTGTTGTCACAGGCATTCTTTTTAGTCAGGTAAAAATCCTCCCTCCCTTACCTCATCCATTATTTACCCTCTCCATTCTTAACTGTCCACTCTCACTTCAGACCACCAGCACAGAGGGAAAAACAAAACTAAACAAAATGAAAAGCAGTTCTACCAGCAGTCACAAGGTGGTGTAGAGAGATGCATTTTTTTTAACTCAAAGGTAAATTATTACTACTCCTAGCTTTTTCTTCCCTGGAGCTGCTGGTGGGATTGGCACTGGTTGTGACCTGGCAAGCCAAATCTCAAACTTCAGAGCAATTCTATAATCAAATAATTCTAGTTAGACTTCAAAAATAGGGAATCTTCATATTTCGACTGCCTTGGCTTCCTTTGTTTTGAGCATCTTACCTGTAAATTTAAAATGTAAATGGCCCCCATAGGAGCTCTTGTGCGGTTGGTTCTAACCTTCCCTTCGACCTTGTGGTCTCAGAGGGAGTCCTGGGAACCCCAAGACCATTATGATCCACAGGGTAGTCTGCAAACCGCAGTACAGATCACACACTGATTCTCATCAAAGTGTTCTGTATATAAGCCCGACTCTACTTAAGTTCTGGGTAATGTAAGAAGGAATGTTTAAGTAAAAATCCAAAGTTATGCGTGATCTTAATATAGTATGAGTCTGTCTTGTTGCCTGGAGACTAAATTTATACATTTTTAGATAGCAAATGCATTTTTAAAAGTTTGGTTGATTCCCATTCTTTAACATCCAATGGGAATTCATCAAACAAGTCTAGATGAATTCTTTGTAAAACGAATAGTCTCTATTTCCGTTAGAGTGAGACACAAAAGTAACAGTTTCCATCTTTTGCTTACTTGAACTGAAATTTTCAGGGATTACAATTTAATAACAAGGGTGCTTTTTCACCAAAGTGATTTTAAATGTAGGCCCACAGTGATATGCCGTGGATATGTTTCTTCCCTGACTTTCCAGATCATTGGCCTCGACTTTATCCTGGGCAGTTGTGACCTGTGGCACATCCTCCTTGGCCTGTCTGCTATGCCGGCCGTCCTCCAGTCTCTGCTGCTCTTATTCTGTCCAGAAAGCCCCAGATACCTTTACATCAAGTTGGAGGAGGAAGCCAAAGCAAAGAAAAGTGAGTCTATGGTTGGCTTTTGTTTCTTCTTGTTGTTTTGGAATTATCAGCAAAACGGTATGCCTGAGTGGTTGCTCGTGAAATCAGCACTGGTGCTTTGCAAATGAAGGCAGTGATGGCATGTAAGAAGAATGTGCAGTATCACCTTAGCATGACTGATGCCTGCCACCCCACACTCATGCACATTCACTCAAACCCAAACCAGAAACCCACATACAGGGTTATTAAACTGAGCCGGAGGCTTCTAAGAGATCCCTCCACCATAACCGCTTCTATAGTGATGAGGAGGAGCACAGTATTTTTTCCTTGTCATGAGATGAAGCCAAATGTTCTGGTTTTTTTTGTTTTGTTTTGTTTATAATCAAGGAGCAGAATTTTATAGCCCAGCTCAGTGGACTGGCAGATAAGGCAGCAGGAGCTCACATGACAACTGAGCTGTTTGAGTCCTGGGCCCAGGGGCTTGAAAAACATTCCAAGCATGTGTGTGTTCATGCCCAAAACCCAAAAGAAGGGACAGATGGAGAAAGATTGCATTGTGACCATTCCCCAGGGGGGTGCTTTCTCTTCTCCCTCTCTCTGTCTCACTGTCTCTCTCTGTTGCAAGTATGCATGCTCCAGCAAAAGAAAAACATTAAGTTCAGGATTTTGTTCAACAATTTTTTTTTTTTTTTTTTTTTTTTTTTTTTTTGCCATAGGGCACGAGTACTCACCAAAGAGAGACAGAGAGAGGGAAAGTGAGCAATCACTCCCCAGGACATATAGCCATACTGCAATCCCTTCTCCTCCATTCTCCTCTCAGGATTTTGAGCACCCATGCACACACACCCAGCATAATTTTCAAGCCACCAGGTCTGAGACTCAAACCATGAGTGGCCATGTTGGGAGTCCAATGCCTTAACCACCACACCACCTGCTGTCCCCCAAAAAAGAATTTCTAGCTCCCATGTGATTAAGTAATGGAAAAGAGATATGTAGAACTGTGGCTTTTTATTAATAGAGTAAAAATAAATTTATTTTTGTTTCACCTGAGTTACTTCAACCTGATTATTTTGGAGAACAGGCTTGAAAAGACTCAGAGGAAGTGATGATGTCACCAAAGACATTAATGAGATGAGAAAAGAGAAAGAAGAAGCATCGAGTGAGCAGAAAGTCTCTATAATTCAGCTCTTCACCAATTCTAAGTACCGACAGCCTACTCTGGTCGCGCTGATGCTGCACATGGCTCAACAATTTTCTGGAATCAATGGGGTACGTTTGAAAAAACACCATCTAACTCTTAAGAGCAAATTAAATTGTCAAAACGCCTTTGGAAAACTGGTAGTATCTGAGCACACGCTCACACAATAGCCCAAACTCCATCCCTAGGTGTAAGTACATATTTCACCATAGGAAGTAAGAAAAATGGCTTCCTTGGGACAATGGATAGGAGGACATAATGGAAGGTTTTTGAGTGGTTGGAAATTATTCATTTCTTGATTTAGATGCTGGTTACTCAGATGTGATCAGTTGGTAAAAAAGTAATAATAAGTAATCAAACTACATGTTTATTATATGTATGTTATCCTTTAATAGGAAATCTGAACTTTTAAAATATACATATAATGCAGTGGCAGAGTTTTCAGCTAAATCGAACTTTAAAGCAATGAGAAACTTTAAACACTAGATGAAGAATCTGGGTTCTCCTTCTCTAGAAGAAAGGAGTGGAAGACAATATTTAGGAAGTTCTAGGGACCATGATTCCATAGAAATAACTAAAAATGAACAACCTAGAATATTTCTGCTTGGAAGACATCAGATTAAGAAAAAAGATTAAGGCTAAATTGTTTTCGTTTTGCAGATCTTTTACTACTCAACCGACATTTTTCATACGGCTGGAATCAGCCAGCCTGTTTATGCAACCATTGGAGTTGGTGCTATCAACACGGTTTTCACTGTTCTCTCTGTAAGTCAGTACCCCGGATGGATTTACTGCTTGTTCCTTCATCCAGAAACGAGGAGGAAATGTGTCATCTAAAAGCAGTCAGTGACTGATGGTCCACACGCTCTCGATAGGCACAGCCCAGTGGGTTGTGGGACAGATCCTCTCTGTGAATGAGTCAGCCATTCCCTTGAGGTTAGGAATACCTGAGAGATGGGTCACTGGCCCTCCCCAGTGCTGGCACGCCTTAGTCACTTGTCTGTGAATTCGTAACTCACTTGGAGACATGGGGTTTTCTTTGTGAAAAACCCTGGGTTCCTTCTCTTTTGCTCTGTGCTTAAAGCCCTTGGGATTTGCCAATAACTTGTCATTCTATTAATACTGTACAGTCTTCCTATTGCATAACTTTACACTCCTTCCATGATTAACAGAATATATATATATATATATATTTCCCAAGACATTACATATATACATATATATATATATATATACATATATATATATGTGTGTGTATATATATATATATGTATATATATATATATATGTATATGTATGTATGTATATATGTGAGTGTGAGAGAAACATTTTTTCTATAGGGTGCATGTACTCGCCATAGAGACAGAGAGAGATGGAGAGACAGAAAGCAAGAAATCGCCCCCTTGGTGGGATGGCCACACCACAATCCCTTCTCCATTCTCCTCCCGGGATCTTGGGCACATGGTCCCGGTGTGAATTTGAAGCCACTGGGTCCAGGACTCGAATCGCAGTCGACTACGTGATAGTCCAGCAGCATAATCATTACGCCATCTGCTAGTCCCAGGAACATATTTTTAAAATAATAATAAACAAGCAAAGTTAAAGGAACTCAGCAAACCCCAAGATGTGAGGCCTGAGCAAAGCTCTCAGGTAGTTCAAAAGGCAGTGGCTTCTAGTGACGCCTACAAGCATGTGTGCTAATACGAGAGGATGGAATGAAGTGGGATAGAACCAGAACTTTGTTGCTTTTTTCCAAGGGGAAATGGTCATTTGCTCTTCTTAAAACTAAGTACCTTGGAGGCCGCCAGGTGGCATGGTGGTTAAGGGCACTGGACTCCCACATGGTCGACTGCAGTTAGACTCCCAGACCTGGCAGCTTGCTTTCTCACTTTCTCTCTCTCTCTCTCTCTCTCTCTCTCTCTCTCTCTCTCGCTCTTGCTCTCGCTCTCGCTCTCACTCTCTCCCTTTCTCTGGTCAAATAAAGAGAGAGAGAAAGAGAGGAAAATAAAATAATTCTTTAAAAAAACACACTAAGTACCTTGTATAAGGAATGATTCAGTATCTTGATAACAATAATATTTAACATAATAATCTAAGAAATAAGGTATACAAAGACAAAAACTTCTCAATTAAAGTAATTCACTCTGAAATGAGGGTAATTGACCTTACTGTTAGTCCTTAAGATAGGACATTCAAAAAGCCTATACTTTTCAATTTTGGTCCCAATACTATACTCAATATATTTTTAGTCACTTGTTTTTCATTTTCTGCACATGGACTTTTAATTATTACCTTAGGGTGGTCAATAAAGTACAGCCTTGCTCCCAAGATCAAAAGGCAAACCACGCTGAACAATCCTGAACCTTGGAAAGAGCGAGAACAGATAATGGAAGGCCAGTGGTTCTGTAGACATGTCTTTAGAGATAATGTCTGTCCAAGCCAGAAGGCCACTCTAAATCAATGACAAAACCAGTAACTGGAATGCAGTCCAAGGGACCATTTGCCCTTTTGTCTCCTTAGGGTAATAATTTTTACAAATTTCACTTCAACAAATGTTAAAATACAAAGACGATTATTAAAATATGTTGTGTATAATAGGACTTGCTGTGTAAAATGTCAAGGTATCAAGACTGAGTCACCTCAGTTCTGAGAAAGTATAAAGGGGGAGGTCTTACAGAATTTCATTTGCACCTCCCGCTCTAACCCCATTACAGTGGGAAGAGCTTTTTATTTTAGACCACTTCTTAATTATTCCAAATTCTTCTTAAAGTTTATCCTTTATATTCTGTGAAAGTTTTTGAGCACATGAATGACATAACTTTGAAAAACCAATTCTAGTCATCTAATTAACTCTCTAGGACTGCAGGTAACATTTTTTAATACTTATTTTTGAAACGTTGTTGATGAGAATTCAAGAGGTACAAAAAGAGAGTACTTCAGTCACCCAGTTTCACTCTCTAAAAATAATGTTACCCAAATCTGTACCCTGTCGAAAAAAGATATGCAAATAGAAATACGCACTCATATACTGATGTTTCACCAACTCAGAAGGAATATAATCCGTTTTTCTGAATGAGTGTTTAGAGAAAGATACTTTCCCAGATCCATGCTGAATTATGTCTCATATTCCGTATTTTCTCTCACACTAATGGGCTGATAGACAAAAGCCTGTACTCTTGAAAGAGAAAACAAGAGAAAACAAAACAGAGGGGACCATTGGGTGGTGTGGTAGTTAAGGAATCAATGATGTAGCTCCTCAATGAGGTGAGAAAGCACTTTAATTCTTTTGCTTTAAAGTCTTATCTTTTCCAGTGAATATTCATTTCCAGCACCCAGCCCGTTTAAGCACACCAGTAAAATGCAAACCTCGCTATTTTGATGCAATGATAAAATTCTGTATGCTGCCAGGTGAATGGTCAGAATTTGACTTCATTAAGCAGCGAGAAAATTGGATGAAAGCAGTTGACCTGAAACCTGAGTAGTTACACCACTTCAGGTGTCTATGGTGCACAAACCCTTGTAATTATAAAGTAGGATGATTACCAGAAGAGAAGTTAATGTATGAGTCAAGTGGTAGAGCAGGGCACCACACCTGGACCCAAGTGGGATGGTCTTGGGTGTGCATCCTAGGACCTCCGTTGGCTTTCTGGGCAAGTGCATGTGCCCAGGATCAAGGCCAGCTGAGACTGGCGAGTGGATCATGGCATGAGGACGTTGTTGGTGGTACCTGCCTCTCAGGGTGTGTGTGTGTGTGTGTGTGTGTGTGTGTGTGATGTAAGAAGTAAATAAACTTTAAAAGAGAAGGTGGGACCAGCAGGTGGCATGGTAGTTAAGGTGCTGGATTCCCACATGGCTGACCGCAGTTTGAGCCCTGGACCCATCAGCTTGAAAACTATGCCAGGAGCATGTGTGTGCCTGACCAAAATCCTAAGAGAAGAATGGAGGTGATTTCTCTCTCTCTCTCAAGCACATACCTCCTATGGGAAAAAAAAAAAAAAAAAAAACTAACAAAAAAAGAGAAGAGGTTGTTTCTTTTTTTTTAGGATGACAATCAATTTTTTTATTACAATTTCTGACTTACATATAATTATACAATTTTGAGGGGGTAAGTATGATTTTTTTCAAAGCATACAGCCCAAATGTCTAAGAACAGATGAATGGGTTGAAAAAGTGTGGCATTTACTCAGGCATAAGACAAATGAGACTCTGGCATTTGATAGAAAGTGGATGAATATGGAAGGTTTAATGCTAATGCTAAGTGAAACAAGTCAAACTCTGAAAGAGAGGCATTGTATGTCCCCACTCAGTATATACAGAATGTCTGCACTTTATGGCAAAATCAAAAGATTAGAAGGTATAAAAACATGGGGATCAACTGTGGATTCTAGAGACAGTGTAGAGGTGGGTGAGCGATGTCATTGTTTAATGCAGAAACTTCGTGCTTAAAACGTATAGCAAATCAAGCTGAGAAAAATCCAAGGTACAACCTCTGTATAGGGTACTCAAGGTAATATTCCTAGGATGGTGTTATGGTTCTGTCTCCAGAATGGCCTGTTCAAATCAATGTGACTGCATTAGGCAGGTTTTGTCTATCACCCCTGTTCACTGAAACTAGCTCTGCCACCAGCTGCAACAGCCACTCCCTGCCTCAGACTCACATCTGAAAAATGGAATAACAGCACAGTCTCCTCCGTGCTGTATAAATTTAAATGACCTCGTTGACAGTAAGTTGATTTAACTATAAAGTCAATGTTCTGTGACTCATAAGACTAAAATAATATATATATTTTAAAACTTGCCTAGGTATTCCTCGTGGATAGAGCAGGGCGGCGCTCTCTGTTTCTCATTGGAATGAGCGGGATGTTCTTCTGTGCCATCTTCATGTCGGTGGGACTCGTGCTACTGGTGAGTCTGCCCCCAAACTGAGACCTTGATTATCATAGGATAGCACCTCCGTGGTCCGGATTAGTGATTCATGTATGTGTCAAAAACCTTTGAGAATGACTTCTGGAATAAACTCACAAGAATGGCATAAAACACCAGGAGACGTGTGAAGAACAGGGGAACTTGTTTGTTGGGTTTAAAGACAAAACACTATTGTGTTTTATTTATTCTCCGGAGAGGCAGAATCCCACACCGGTAGAACAGAGGCTCTGGGGTCTGCTCCAGCCAGGGTCATGGCTCTGCACTTGGCTACCTGGGGGACCTTGGGCAAGTACCCAAAACCTTTTCTAGCCGGTGTCCTCTTCCACTACTTCATGGGTAGTGGAACATTTTATCTAGTAACCGTGGTAGGAGTAGGAGCAAAGGTCGCTGGACCTCTGTCTTACCTCTTTCACAGGAAAAGAGTATGGGTCCTAGAAATCCTTGGGGTTGCCTACAACAGAGCTCTAAAGATTGAAGCAGAAATGAGGCTAGAATCATTTGCCTGGGACTAACTGGTACTTGACTGAACATCAAGGCATCGGGAAGAGCACTATGTCGGCCTCTGAACGCAGGGAGTGGCTCCTTAGCTGAGGCTCCTTAGCTAAAGGAGAAAGAAGCCAGTGAGCCCTGGCTGACTATGCTGTGTCCTTCCCTCAGGATAAGTTCACCTGGATGAGCTACGTGAGCATGGTGGCCATCTTCCTCTTCGTCAGTTTCTTTGAAATTGGGCCAGGCCCAATCCCCTGGTTCATGGTGGCCGAGTTCTTCAGCCAAGCACCTCGCCCTGCGGCGTTAGCGATCGCTGCGTGCTGCAACTGGACGTGCAATTTCATCGTGGGCCTGTGCTTCCCGTACATCGAGGTAGGCCGCGGCCTTGTCAGGGAAGACGCCAGCAAGCAGCTCAGCTGGCTGATCCCACCTCTGTCTGTTCTCTCCCCAGGGCTTCTGTGGACCCTACGTGTTTTTCCTCTTTGCTGGCGTGGTTCTGGCCTTCACCCTGTTTACATTTTTTAAAGTCCCAGAAACCAAAGGAAAGTCTTTTGAGGAAATCGCCGCAGAGTTTCGGAAGAAGAGGGGCTCGGCCCAGCAGCCGAAACCTGCGGTGGAAATGGAATTCCTCGGAGCTGCAGAGACTGCGTGACAACCTCCCGCTCCGGGACTTGAACAGACGCGGGAAGGAAGCTGTGTTTGCAGTGATGATTCCTTCAGAGTTTTATATTCACATCGAAGTATCGTCTTATTTTTTTAAAGTGCCTTTATGGATTCTGATCAGAAATGTAAGCAGACATTGCCAAAGAACGTGTTTTTTAAAGTTAGATTTTGGATGCTACGACTCTGTAATGAAATAACAACAGCAAAAAGCTCATTTCACCACAGTGAAAGGCGAGTACAGTGTCATAACCTAGCCCTTTTTTTTTTTTTTTAAGTTGCCAGAGTGTGCTTGTTCTTGTCAAAGCGAGACAGAGACAAGGGGAGGGAGAAAGCGCCTCCCAGGAGGCCTGCTCATGCCACAGACTTTTCTGCTTCTCAGTCCTGTTGGAATTTAGGGCATGCACACACATATGCCCGGTGCGTTTTTCCAGCCACTATGGCTGGGATTCAAACTGTAGTCACCCACGTAGGATCCAACATCCTTTAGCCACCAGGCTAGGGGGCTGGCTCCAGCATTATTCTTTATAACAAGGTTCTCCTAAAATTTAAAAGATTTCAGTGTATTATATTACTGCTTCATTAAGCAAGTGATTAGAAATCCAAAGACGTAACTAACATTTATATATTTGAAAGTGATTACATTGAAATTTTCTTACCCACAGCTCTCATACCAAGGGAGATACAGCTGGCTAGTGACAGTAACAGTCATGTTAAAATAGACTGTTCCCTCAGCTTTCTTTTGTGTATTAGAATTTGTATTTTGTTTAAGTTTTATTTTTGTGTATTTTCATGTGGAATGTTTTATAGAGTCCATTAAAATATGTTTATAAAGAAACAGTTATATTGTTGGTAAGCTTACCAAAATCTTTCAGTACTCAGGAAAAAAATAATAGTTACTTTGATGTTGAAATAATTTTCACAAAATTAAACACTAAGAAGTTTTTGCTTGGTCATACAGCCTGGGTAATCAGTTACTATTAACATAATATTTCATAATGCTGTTATGAAACCGTGTTCATTCTTTGCTGGTTCAGTCCTCTGAGTTGTTTTGTTTTGCATTTTAGTTTAGCACAGCCTCTTTTCTGACTATTGTAAAAGACACTCAAACCAGCATGAGTCCGGCAGTTTGTATACTGCCTCCAGTAACAGTAAGTTAGATCAGTCTGGCTTGGGCAAGTTCCAAGTGCAGGATCATTCTATCTACTAAAAATATTTTCTGAATTATTATAACCCAAAACAAGTGGAAAAAGTGAGGTTGGAGGATTCCTGAGGGTGGGCTCCTGAAATATCATAAAAGTTTGAGTTCAGACTTGATTATGCCTATTTCATTTTTCTGGAAAGACTGAGTGTCCTAACACAAAACAGTCCTCCCCTTTGACGTTTCCTTTTTTGTCTGAACCACACATTATTGTATCTAAACTGCTCTCTTGCCATTAATCACATTTAGTGTGTGCTACCCATGTGTCAGGCACTGTTCTAAGTGCTTTTACCTCTGTAGGCAAATTGGAAACACACAGATGGTTAAACAGACTTTAGCTTACAGTCAATTTTACAATTATGGAAAGACAGTTCTGATGGATACTGAAGGCTTACCAGGGAATTAAAATATCTTCGGGTTATTTCTCCCACAAAGGGGAGCGCTGAATCAATCCTTTTTATGTTTGCTTTAATGTGCATTGAAGAAAAACACTTTTTAAAAAGTACTTTGTAAAAGAGAGAGAGAAAAAAAAAACAGAACTGTTGCTTTTGTTATTTTGCCAAAGTTGTTCACATACATGTAATTTGGCAGACCAAAATAAAATTATTTCTTTTTACTTTGATTTTTTTCCTTTGGGCCAGATTAAAACAAACTGGTTTTGGGACTTCGGGATATAGTGAAAGTGAACTTACATAGTTCAGGAGGCTGTTTCTGTTAAATTGTGTACTCTGGACAAAAATGTGGGAACTACGAATAGGGAAGGAGCAGAAATATGGTCCTAGGTGGCTCTTGTCCTCTTTTTCAGGATGCTGATGGTCTTTGGGAACCCCAAAGTTGTAATGATAAAGGACTTTGATGTTTTATAGGCAATAAATGTGATTTCATCAGGCTATTTCTGATCTTTTTAGTAAGAGAATAAAGTAGTAAGAGCTTAAAGTAAAGCCCCAAAAGACCACTTTTAAGTCCTAACTGGTTATTTTGATTGATCCACCAACACCAGATATTCAGACTCTGAAGTTTTCTGCCTTAGAGAAATTTAAATATCTGACATTGTTTCCCAAATAGGTCTATAAAGCTTTATACAAGGACCAAAAAACTAGCTTAACATAGGAAAAAAAAAAAAAAAAAAAAAAAAAAAGCCCTAGGTCTTCATCGTCAATGCTACCTATCATAATAAATAATTAAATGGGCACTAATTAGTTAGATTTAATCCCAGGAAAAGAGGGTGTGAGTTTGCGCACTTAATTTTCCAAGTACCCTGTATATTTGTGGAAGTGTTTTCATATTCCGATGTCCTTAGAAAGACGATTTTTCTCTCAGTTTCTTCCAAGAAGGACATTGGACTTCCTAGCCTGGACATTCACTTGTTATATCCCGCTTTTACCCACTGAGATAACATGACAGAAAGGGCTTATCCTTCTCTCACTTTCCTACATGTCCTCGGTGTTGTAATGTGAGCAGAGATACAGTGACGCAGAGTCCCCTCCCTGCCACTTCAAGGAGCTCACCGCCTAACTGGGGAGTCCAGGAAGACCACAGCATCCGCATCTCCGCGATGACTTTCGCCTTCCCTGAACCTGGGTTTAGCTTCATCTCTTGGAAGACAGCCACAATAATACCTACCTGAGAGAGCTGTCATGAAGATTAAACGCGAAGTACTAAGCACAGTGCCTGGGACCAAGGGGTGCTCAGCAGACGTGACCTGGAATTGGTATCCACGGAAATCCTGTTCGGGAAAGAATCATTGCATATAAAATAGTTCCAAGTTCTTCTTTTGAAAAGGAGTTTTTATAAGCTCAAGACAGTATTTTCTTACTTCAAGGAAACAATCTCATGATGGCGAAGGGATGGTAAGAATCGGGGCAGATTTTAGGCTCTCATGTTCCCGAATCCACACTCGATATTTCTATTTAAGGTCACGAGTTTTTAAATGTATTTTTTTAATTGTCAGAGACAGCGATGCAGGGAGAGGAAGAGGGGTAAAGCACTCCCCAGTGGGGCAAGGTCACACTGCCATCCCTTCTCCTCCATTTCTCCATCCTGTCAGGATTTAGGGCACACAGACACAAGGGCTGGCCTGTGTTCAGACACTGGGTGGGATTCCAACATCAGCCACATGGGATCTGGCTCTCTTAGCCACGAGACTACAGGGCCAGCCCTTATTGTATTTGAAAATTTTGCTTTTGCCTAAGTTATTTTATATTATTTTTAAGAGGTCTATGTGTGACATTATTTCTTTGATTAATACTAAAAACAAAATAAAACACCATATTCTATTTAAACATAATTTAACAGGGTTGTAATCAGAGGACAACATCAAACATTGTTGATAATCCTCAAAAATTGCACAAGTGTATATGTAAATCAAGGTACATACATAAAGCAATGTCTTACTGCTTGTTTAATTTTAACTGTTCCATATGTAGCAAAAAAAGTAGTGTTAGGCAATATCTTGAGTTTACAGTGTCCTAAGCAGATGTGCTGAGTAAAGTGTAAAAGATATATATGTAATTTTTCATTACGATCCTCTATTAGTAACCTGGGGAGAAGAAATTCATTACCAACCACTCTGAGCCATCTGTTAGTGTTTTCACTGCTTTCTAATTTGGTGCACATTGAAAAGAATTATCTTAAAAATAAACTGTTTTTAGTTAAGAGTATATATACACTTATGTGAATAAATATATTTCTGAATGCTTAGTGTTGCTTTATTTTATGTAGAAAATAACCACATCTTTTAAAATTGCCATTGGTTTACTGTATATACTTGTTTTCTCTCACAGTCTTTTCCCTATGCTAATTTTAGGAATGAAATGTAAATATTTTTAAGCCCAAATTTTATTTCCATCTAGCAATTGTTTTGATTATAGGTGGTAAAAGAAACTAACCTAGAGGTTGGATAAGAACAGTTGGGGGCTGGTAGGTGGCATGGTGTTTAAGGGCACTGGACTCCCACATAGCTCACCATGGTTCAAGTCCCAGACCTGGCGACTTGCTTTCTCACTTTCCCTCTTTCTTTCTCTCACTCTATCTCTCTCTGTTCAAATTAAAATAAATAAAGAAGAACAGTTGAAGAAGAATGAATGACTCCCTGTGATGAAAATAAAAATCATCTAATTCAGCAAATATTTGAGTTCTTATTATGAACAAGATACCTGTTAGTTTTGTGAAAGATACAAATCTTAGGATACATGGTCTTTATCTTCAATCACCTGTATTCTCATAAAAAAGATAATATTTGAACATTATTACAGTAGAAAAAACTGTAAGTCAGCAGTTCTTAATTTTTTAAAGTTGGTATATATTTATTGCTGCAAAAGATATAATTTTTCAGATTATAGTATATTTTTGCATTAAAAAAATTACTGTCCTGTTTATCCAATGGACTTTAAATGCTACAGTAATGTCTTACTCAGCATCAACCATTAGAACAACCCCCCAAAATATGTACATATATGTATTAAAAGCTTTCACATATATATATACATATATATATACACTCTGTAATAATAAGTAAGCAACACACTTTGAAACTTTTTTCTAAAAGTTAGAAATTTTACTGTAGTCTTTTCCATTCTTATATTTTTGTTCTATTTCCACTGAAATTATTCATCTCGCAATAACAAATGCATATGCTTTAAAATATTTTTGATGATTATATTATAAACTTCTGCAACAAAAAATACCCATAATTCTTATTTTGTCAGAGGGCACATACACTTGCCAGAGAGAGAAATTAAGAAAGCGGCCCTCCTGAGGCATGGTCATGCTGTCATTCCTTCACTATTTCTCCTTCCTTTCGGGAATGGTTTGGTATGTGCATTATATTCTCTAGAGCCACCACTATAAAATTAATATAGAGATATAGCCCCCCCAAAAATAAATAAAATAAAATGGAATTTTGAAAAATGCAAATATCCAAAAGAAGACAAGAAAAAAGAAACAAAAGAAATAAAAGAGTTGGGGGTAAATGAAACACTGATAATAAAATGGTAGACATAAATCCAACTTTGGCAATAATGATAACAAGTGTAAATGGTCTAAACAACCAATTAAAGCACAGAGATTGTGTGATTGGATGTTAAAGTAAGACTCACTTATAGTCTGTGTAAATATAAAAATATAAAAGTTTTCAAAGAGCTTATGGAAAATACATATTATGAAAAAAACTATGTATGGGGTCATCAGGTGGCATGGTGGTTAAGGCATTGGACTTTCACATCAATGACCATGGTTCGAGTTCTGGACCTGATTGCTTGCTTTCTCATTCTCTCTCTCTCTCTCTCTCTCTCTCTCTCTCTCTCTCATCTTTCTCTGGTGAGTGCACATGCCCTATAGCAAATTAAATAATAATAATAATAATAAATAAGATTTTTAAATACTATGTACAGATTTAAAAGCATGTTTTTCCAAAATAAACTCATATCTTAATTCTATTTTTCCATCAAGTTTTTGAAGTCGCCTTGTAAATGTATTAAAAGTAAGAAGACAGAGGCCCAGCTGTGGGGTGTGTGGTGCTAAGACACTGTTTCACAGGCTCGAATCACACCGCAGCCTCAGGTTCCATTCTTGGTCCAACCTAACGGCCAGGCATGGTGGTGCAAACCTGCAGTCCCAGCAACCTGGGAGATGAAGACAAGAGGCCCACAACCTGAGGCGGTCTGGGCACCAGCGTGAGACCCCATCTGAGACGGAGCTGGGCGTAGTAGCACATGCCTGCGGTCCTGGAGTGGAAGCAGAGGCAGGAGGATTGCGATAGTGAAAACCTATCTTTAGGGGGAAAAAAAAGTAAAATACATTATGCAAACACTAAGAAAAAAAGAAGAAAGGGGAGAATGAGGAAGAGCAGGAGGAGAAAGCGGAGGAGACCATGGCAGCCAGAGTGGCTCTATTGGCACCAGATACAGTAAACTCCAGAACCAGAAATGGTAACGGGATAAGGACAAATGCTATGTAATAAAAGGGTCAGTGAATCATAAGGTATAATAATCCTAGGTATGAATTCACCTAACAACAGTTTTAAAATACATGAAGAAAAACTGATAGAGATGACAAGGAAAGGCACATATAAATCCACAACAGTAGCTGAAGATACCCTCCCTCAGTAATCAACAGAACAACTACACCAAAAACTCAGTAGGGATATGTAAGACCTGACCCACAAATACATTAACCTAATTGACATTTTTTAGAACACTCTACTCTTCCAATGCAGAAAACACATTTTTTTTTCAAGTGGACATGAATCATTCACCAAGATGGAGCATATTTTGAGCCATAAAACATACCTTAATAAATGTGAAAGATATTCTTTCAAATATTCATACAAAGTATATTCTCTAACCATAAAAAATGTAAACTAGAAATGATAACAGAAAGAAACCTGACAATACCAACTGCTGGTAAGAATACCTAGTAACTGGAACTCTCATTCACTGCTTGTAGGAATGCGCAGGGTAAAAATCATTTCAGAAAACAGCTTGGTAGTTTCTTATAAAGTTAAGGGACCAGCAGATGGCGTAACGGCTACATCGCTGGACTCTCATGTAGTCGACTGAAGTTTGAGTCCCTGGCCTGGTGGCTTAAACTCACGCTGGGCACATGTGCATACGTGCCCAAGAGGAGAATGGAGGAGAAGGGATTGCGGCGTGATCACCACCCTGGGGTGGTGATTTATCGCTTTTTGTCTATCTCTCTCTTTCTGATGAACACACACACTCTATAGCAAAAACCTCTCCAAAAATAAATAAATAAATAAATTTAAATATACCCTTACCATGGGGTCCAGCAATCTCACACCAGATTTTTACCCAAGAAAAATGAAAACTTAAGTGAACATTAAAACCAGTAGGTGAGGCCAGACAGTAGTGAGGTGGTTAAGGCGGCTGGATCCCACTGTCCAGTGCAAGTTCCAGACCCAGGGACTCAAGAAGCATGCTGGGTGCATGTGCATGTGCATGTAACCCCAAAATCCCTTAGAGAGGGCGAACTGGAGGAGGAAGGACTATGATACCAACCATCCCCCATGAGGAGTGCTTTCTCCACCTCACTCCACCCCCACTTCCTCTCTCTTACTCTGTTGAGCCCATGCACCCTCTGGGAGGAAAAAAAAAAAATTTAAATGGGTATGCAAATGTTTGTCATGACTTTTTCATAGTCAAAAACTAGAAACACCTATATGTCATTCAACTGATAAATAAACACAATACACTAGAGAACACTACTCAGCAATAAAAAAGAACAAAAACTAATACACGTAACATGGGTGAATCTCACATGTAGTAGGCTAAGTGGAGGGGGTTAGACTCAAAAGGCTACATAACCTGGTTCCATTGCTAGAACATCTAAAAAATGCCAAAAGTTTAGGAACAAGTATGGAGCAGTCCATGTGAAGGCTGGGATCTACTAATGATTCTGGGAAGTGAGGGGACTACACCGTGATGGTGGTATGTCTTACTGGCCTACATATTTACTGAAGTTCATAGAACTATAGACCAAAAAGAGTGAATTTTACTACATATAGAATGCCATAATAAGTGCAGATGTTTGGGGGAAAAATTGGATAAAATAAAAGGCAGTAAACTCAGATCATTTGAGGAGTGATTCCCACCCCATGTGTTCTGCCTATGATCAGGATCAAGCATGAATCAACACCAAATCAACTGAGCCTTGTTTATTTTGTTAAGTCTGGATGATTTGTGGCAGAAAGCAAATATGCCAATCATCAAAATCCAGAGATAATCCTAAAGCAAAATTTGAGTTTCTCTTCACAGTCTCTGAGCTGACACTCAGAACCTCTTTCTAGAACTGCCAAAGAGCTTGAGTGAGTTTCAGCCTCACTTCCAGACCTCGCTAGGTGAAGCCGTTAGTAAGCAGTGAAATAGCCCACAAAGGAAGCCCTGAAAGGAACACGCATTTCCAAAACCTGCCAAGTAACGGTAAATTTCCAGATGATCGAGAGCTGAATGGAGAGTCCACAGTGCCATCGTCCCTGCCGGGTGTCCTGCCACAGCTCTGCAGCAGAAACTGAACCCAGAACAACGATCTCATGGCACCATGTAACCCTGAGGAGGTCCGGGCAGGCTGTGAGGGCCCCGCATTTGTGCTGATTGCCACACATCCATCCACACAGTCAGGAATGCCTGCTCAGAGCCCCTGAGGGCCGGTTTCAGTTTAGACTGGTTCCCAAGTGACACCGCCATTGTCTGTGTCTCCTAACGTTATAGTTTAACTAATTCACTAATGATTATGACCATTTTAAAGACCGAGTAGGACCCACCAGCTGAACGGCTGTTGTGCTTTAGTTAACAGGCAAATGTGCCTGCCTGCAGTTAGCTAATAACGCATTATAATTAATAGCACTTGGGAAAGTGTCCTGTCAGCAGGAGCGCTGAGGTTGTTTTCCTACTGTGCCAAAATGGTCTCCGCCAGGCCTCCACTGCTTTATCAGCTAAGCAATGGGTACTGCTCCGACCTGATTCTTTTCATTCTAAAAGTGATTCGGGTCCTGAGGCCAAACACTCGCAGCACCTTTTCTTCCTGAACATTTTCTCGAAATGACATTTGAGGCGCTCTGATGACAAAATTGAATAACCCCCTTACTCACTCACCTCTGCTTCTGCCTCGTGAAAGCACGTCTGTCTCCGCAGGAGGGCGTCAGCAGAACCCAGGGAGGCCAGGACAGCGCTTCATCCGCCCCGCAGAGATCTCTGCCTTCCACAGTACTGTCGCAGGCCGGCTCCTCTGCTGGTGGTTCTTCTTAATATAACTTTCGTTTTCCTGTGTATAGGAGCTGCTTCGTCTCATGGTTTTTCATTGGTGCTAAAAACCCAGTTTGTATGCAGAGAAAGCCACCTTGGAGCTCTTACACGATTAACTTACATGATCTCACAGCACTTCACTGGAATAAGAGGCAGATAATGATTCTGGGAACAAGGCAGTGCGGTGCGAGCTGAGGAAAGTGTTGATAATCGGGGTTGGCAGATAGCATGGGGGCAAAGGGGGCTAGACTCCCACATGGCTGACCGTGGTTCAAGTCCCAGACCTGGCAGCTTGCTTTCTCTCTTTCTCTCTCACTCTGTCCTTCTCTGATCAAATTAAATTTAAAAATAAATACATAAAGTTAACTAAAATAATTCTTTTAAAAAAATGGTCATGATGATAATAATAACAGTAGCTCCCTAGAATTTTTATTATAATTAAATGAGTTCATGTTTTATTAGCATTAAGATCACTGTCTGGCACACAGTTCATGTCACGTGCTATTACAGAACTGATAAGTGACCGATCTTAAAAGCAGAGTAGTCAATTATTTTGCAGTGAGGCAATACAGTTGTTAAGGAGCTGCAGACTCATGTTGGCCTGACCTGACCGCAAGAAGACGGAGCCACATGGTCCCAATGAGTGTAAAATGTCAGCATGTGTGCCCAAGATCCCGAGAAGGGACTGCAGGAGAAGGGAGTGCATTGTGGCCATCTCTCCTCTCTCTGTCTCTCTGGCAAGTGCACGTGCCCTGTGGCAAAACCCAAAAAAAAGGTCAGCAAGCAAGAGGGATGGTTCCAGTTTAAGTATCTAGTAATATTAGGCTCTGAGATAGGTTCAGATTTCACATTCCTTCCACAGATAAACTAGTACATCTGTCAGGCAAGAATTGTGAGCCTGCAGGTCCTCTGCTGCGTGGTTATTCTGCGTAGCTTATCACTGATCTATTTTAGCCGCTGTAACTGTAATAATCATGTTACGGTAATGATTTTGTGAGCACTTACTGTGTCCATTATAAGCATAAATATTCTCTCCTGTATTTCTCACAGAGTTCCTAAAAGTCATGCTGTTATGGGGGAGAAAGCCAAGACTCAGAGACAGACAGAACCCTCTGAGGTTCCGCCCTGGTCGTCCCTCGCCTGGAACACACGTCGGCGGGCTGTCCGGCTCACTCGCACTCCTCCCGCAGGACTCAGTTCTAGCGCTCCCTTCCCTGGGAAGCAGGCCCAAGCCCCGACCCTGAGCCAGGCGCCCTTGCTCTCCTCCGAGTCCTCGGCGTGACCTCCGCAGTCGCTCCCTACGCCGCTGTAGGTGCTCTGAGCTGGGCTGGCCCGGAGCTCACCGGTTCAGTGCTGCGCAGGGAAAGCCGGATCCCACATGGCCCACGGTGGTTTCACTTCCAGCCCTTCGGCATGAAAAGCATGCCAGGTTCATACGTGCACATGCCCCACGTCCCAACAGGATGGAGAACGGAGAAGGGATCGGGCTGTGATCACGCTCTGCTGAGGATGCTTCTCTGGCTCTCTCTTTCCCTCCGTCTCTGTATCTCTTTCGGGTGAGCACACATCATACAATAAAAACCTGAAACGTTCTCAGCCGCCTCCTCCACGAGGCCAGCCTGTACTCTACTACGATGAAATCTTTTTCCTTCCCCAAAGGTCCTCGATATCTGGCAGAAATGGTTAGCCAGTAGAACGAGCATAGTGCCTGCTGTCGAGCTCAGTACCTGAGGAGTCACAGACCAACTCGAATAATGGTAAAGGGTTCAGGCCCCAAATGGGTGAGGTACCAAAGGACCCTTCATGGCCCATTCCAGTCCTGAGCCACTACCATGCGGAGACTCAAGCTTAAGCCTGGTGGGTTTGAACAGATGATGCCAACCTTCACTGAGAGAAGGAAAGGGATTTTAAGACAATGGTAAGAAAGTCAGTTCCATGTTCAAAGAAGCCAAAGAAACTGCCCTTTGTAGTTGGCAAACCTATCTAAGAGTAAAGGGCCCAGGCACTCTCTTTAAAGATAGGGGAGGTGGTGTGGTGGTTGGTGTGGTGGTTAAGGCCCTGGACTCCCACGTAGCTGACTGTGGTTCAAGTCCTGGACCTATTAGATTACTTCCTCAGTGCCCCTCTCCCCCGTCTCTCTCTGGTCAAATTAAGAAACAATAATAATAAATAAAATTAAATAAATAATAATAATTGCTATTTTGGGAACCAGCAGTTAGCGTAATGGCTATGTCGCTGGACTCCCACGTAGTCGACCGTGGTTCGCGTCTCGGACCCGGTGGCTTACAACTCACGCCGGGCGCGTGTGCGTGCGTGCCCAAGATCCCAAGAGGAGAATGGAGGAGAAGGGATTGCGGCGTGACCATCCCCCCTGGGGGGTGATTTCTCGCTTTCTGTCTCTATGTCTCTCTCTGCCTGTCTGGCGAGCGCACACGCCCTATAGCGAAAAAAAAAAAAAAAAAAAAAAACCTCTCCAAAAAAAAAAAAAAGGGGGAGAAATCCACAACGCACTGTAATAGCATCTTACACTGCCGCACTTCCAATTTTCCATTGTAATCCATTGTAAGCGACTACATAGTTACTAGCATTAACCCTAGAAACCAATTTGAATAATATCCCGTAAGAATAAACAGCTCAGTTGCAGAGCACAGATTGCATCTTGAAGGATATGTAAACGTCTTGCACGAAGAGAGAAGAGACTCAGCCCCTCTCTGTCACCAAATGGCCCCTGCCAAGCAGCAGTGGGCTCCTGCCAGTCTCCTTTCCGGGACTTAATGTGCCATTGACCTCTATGGATCATCCAGGTGACCTTCACCAAGCTGCTTCATTCAGTATTCATTCTTTTCTGTCGTCTAAGGGCTTCATGAATTTTAAATCCATTCAAAACCGATCTGCATCCATCAACTCCCACTTATTATCTGTTCCATTAGTCCAAAATATATCAAAAACCTTTCCCACTAGGAAACTTACAGTGAGAACCTCACTCAATAGCACGCATATTCATCTCACTTAAGCTTAGAAACGAGCTTAACAAAATGTAGCACGCTTCCTCTTCTCTTGTTTCAAAATGTGTCTTCTCCTGGCAAGAAGCATATTTTGAAAGGTCTCTGGCAGAGGGCTGTTTTGATTGCCAGTGTCATAATCTAAATCTCACCACAAATATTGATCAGTTCCAGAGTAGCCAAGGTGAGCCAGCCCCAATTCTGTGAGAGCCAAGTTTAACCTGAGGGTTATGAAAATATGAATTCTTCGGTGAATTCAGCACAAGATAACGTGCTCAAGTTCTGATGCGAATCTGTGGACACTGGGTTTGTCAAGAACAGTGCCACAGCAGTGCAAGAATCAAAGTGTAACATGCCTTCGTTCATGTGCTTTTCAGGTGCGTTTCAGAGTCCACTCCTAGCGCAGATAAGCTCTGAAATCTGCAGCAGTGGGTTTTATCCAGGGATTCTTGGCAATCCAGAATGCATGTGGTTACTTGTCAAAATCACCAGCAACACCAAGAGTGAACCCTAATGTAAACTATGGACTTTGGCTGCTAAAAATCTGTCAGTGTAGGTTCATCGACTACAGCAAACACACTGTTCTGGGAGGGGCGTTGGCAGTGGGGAAGGCCGCGCACGAGTCGGGCAGGTGTGTGTAGGAAGTCTCTCTACCTTCTTGTAGATTTGGCCTTGAGCCTAAAATCTCTCTAAAACTTTTTTTTAAATAGCCTATTTTTAAAAAAATCACTCCCCCTGAGGCATCCATTTCTTTTTAGACATTTCTGAATGTTGGAAACTATTTCATTAAATTGAAATTGTTTCAATGCTTCACTGAAAATTCGTCCATTTGATGTGCCATGTAGGAACATGATCCAGATCAAAGCTACAGGGGCCCAATTTTAGCCTATCAGAGCAAACGACTTTGTAACAATCCAAATGCAGACAGTAAATTCCCAATCAATATGACCACCGCATGAATTAAGCATATACGATGTGTCAGATGCTCTCTTAAGTGCTTTACCGATTTCAAATCTACTGTCACAATACTGGGTGCTATTACCATGCCCTTACAGGACAGGTGTGTTACAAGCATACTTACAGCCTTCTTGACAATTTTTTGGTTTGGGTTTTGGTTTTGCCATAGGGCATGTGCGCTCACTGGGGACAGAAAGACAGAGGCAAAGAGAGAGGGAAAATGAGAAATTCCCCCGCACAGCCATGCCTCAATCCCTTTCCCGTTCTCAGGATTTGGGCACACACACAGATGCACCCAGTCTGTTTGTCAAGCCACTGGATCTGAGACTTGAACCATGGAGTCGCCATGTGGGATCCAGTACCTTAGTCCCCATGCCATCTGTTGGCTCATAGCCTGTATGAGATTTTTGTTAAGATTATTCCTTTCTCTTTTCCAAGTCCCCTGAGCAGACTTTCAAATGCTTGCTCTATTTCCTGGGTACCCTCGCAGGTGTAGGGAGTTCAATTCTGGAGCCAGAGAGACCAGGTCTGAGTCTTGCCCTCACTAACTGGTGGGAACGTGGGTGTGTCCTCTATGCCATGGCTTCTTCATCTGTAATCGAAACTTTAACATGTAAAGACCTGACACAGTGACATTTTAAAAAATGTTCATGATTCTCCCAGTTTTCCATCCTAGGAAGGACGAAGTGCTTTGGGTCTGATCACCAATTAGTCTGGTTCTGTGAGCCCTCTCCCCCTCTGAATCCCACCTTAGCATTATTGTGTGTAGCTTTTTCGGGGCTGATTACCTCCTGGAGAGAGTGGAGAGGTCCATGTCTACGCTGTGCAAAGCTGATGACAGCCTCCAGTCAAAGGCTACCGTGAGACCCAGCAGCTCATCGGCACTTTGACTACTGCTGCAAACCAGCTTCGAATAATCCTGACAGTCAATTCCAGCGACCTTTAGTAAATGCTACACAGTACTAAACACAATCTGGAGACTCTAAAGATCAACTGCCTACCTGGAAACTCTTTTTCATTTAGTGTTCACGCATAATTATTATGTAACACGAAATTTCATTAATTTGGTAAAGAAATCGCAAAGTACTACGAGAAGAAGGCTACTTCGGAGTAGAGCGTTTGGAGCAGTAGTTGGGAAGGAGATAACATTTAATCTGGGTTTGACGATGGATTAGGTTTGCTTTTAATTGGAAAAAAAAAACAAAACAAACAAAACAAACAACAACAACAACAAAAAAAAAAAAAAACAGAACATTTCCAGTATGGAGAGCAAAATAGACATGGCATTCATTTTTTAAAGGACAGTAATCAAGGTGTCTCGTGAGGAGGGTTATGCAAGGCAGTAGAGGTACACAGGGGAAAGCAAATTAGCAGCAAGAGCCGGGCACTTGGCCGATGAGTGGAAACTATGTGGAGGTTAAACAGAGGCCCGATGAAGGGGAGGGGAAGGCTGAAATGCTGCGGGAAGGTCACTCTGTCAGTGACGTGGACCACCGTGGCACTTGGTGGAGGGAATGACCACAGCTGCCTTATGAGAAGTAAATAAGGACCTGGACGTGAGAAGGGTCGAGGGAGAGGCCGGCGGACGGGAAGTAGGTATCGCTGAAACTCTGCAGGTTTTGTAGATACAGTGATGTGAGCAAGCGTGAAAACTGGCAAAATTATGAAGCCTGAGTTACAGTCTGTGTTCCCCTGTCCATGCAAATTTTTTTGGCAAATTGAAATCCAGTTGTCAACGTACATTATCTAGGTTTCATTTGAAAGGCACTAGCACCACCTGGTGACAAAAACTCAAAGCCTCAGGTTGACCTCAGTAGTCTTGAACTCTTTTTTTTTCTATTTTTTATCAAAAAAAAAAGAAAAAAAAACCCTTTCAGGCATATGTGAAAGGTGAAAGATTACTAAACACCCTTAGACCCTCATTTACACTTACCAAATGCCAATGTTTTGCCACATTTTCTTTAGTTCTTCCCCCCCAGGCACACGTGTGTGTGGGAACATGAAGTAAAGGACAAGTTCATTTTAGTGTAAAAAATATTGACATCCATGCATAGCTCTTTCATAATATGTGTTTCTACACACTTTGGGAAGACCTCGTGTGTGTGTGTGTGTTGAACCATTTGTAAATTGTGGCTTTGCACATGCCACCTCTCAAGACTCTCGCCACCAGCTGTGGTCAGCCCCACCACAGTCCTCCACCTTGCTGTCAAGGGCGAGGCTTTGGACCGCATCCCCTTTGAGGTGCTGGCAGACAAACTTCCAAAGACAGCAGAAAACCATGCTGCTTGGAGCCCTAGAGGGGAAACATTTGGTTATAAAGATTCCTGCTTTCACAGAATTACCCCAGGGTTCATGGGCCAGGGTAGTGACTTCACACTCCATAATGGAACTGGGGGTGGGGGAGAAGTCCATCTATGGGGAGAAATTCGATGATGAGAACTTCGTCCTGACACACGCAGATGCCGGCATCTTGTCCATGGCAAATGCTGGACCCAACACAAATAGTTCCCAGGTTTTCGTCTGCACTGTCCAGACTGAGTGGTTGGATGGCAAGCATGTGGTCTTTGGCAAGGTGAAAGAGGGCATAAAATCGCGGAAGCCATGAAGTGCTTTGGGTCCAAGAATGGCAAAACCAGCAAGATCACCACTGCCAGCTGTGGACAAGGCTAAGGAATTTGACTTTGTTCTTTCTTAACCACCAGACATTCCTTCTGCTGCTCCGGAGAACACCCTCCACCTGCTCACGCTGTCCTGTAACCTGAGCTCTCACTGCAGTTCTTCGGGCTCCGTGTTTTTCTTATTGCCTTCGAATCTAGCCGAATTGCAGTTAAGTTTATAATTATGAAATAAAAACTAAATAACAAAGAAAGTAAGTTGTAGATACTAAAACACTTCACTTTAAAATGTTTCATTCTTAAGAAAAAGATAATCCTTTGTATAGCCACAAGACCATCACCTTTCCCCAAAATTAACAATAATTTCACACCAAATAATAGGCTACATATTTAAATTTCTCCATCTGTCACCTTGTTCCACTACTAATTCTGTATTCCCTTTGACTTTAGCAAGTACCTCAATCATAATTTTTTCTTTCTCTTTCTTTTTTTTTATTTTTTGCTTGGTAGAATAACTAAAACACTCATTTCTAAAGGGTGTGGGCCACTAGTAGTCCTTTCTGAATTGGGTCATTATGGTTTTCCATTGACCTTAATCACAGGGTCTGGTAACAGTAAGAGATGCCCTATGGAATTTCCTATATTCTAGACACACTCTTCCTTACATTCCTTGTAGAATAACAGTTCACTTTCCCCTTTGTAGTCAGAATCAATCACCCCAGCCAGAAGGGTGACTTCTTTCTCTGCCTGTTAATTCAGCAGCATGAGTTGCCCAAAGTGGTCCTGCCTGGGGTAGGACAGTGAAGGTATATTGCTGTCCTTGCCATCTAAAAGCAAACTGCTTCTCATGAGCCTTATTGATGGATATGAAGGAAAAGGCATTTTCCAAATCAATAGCTGCATACCAGGTACCAGGAGATGTATTAGCTATTTTAGCAATTAAACCACATCTAGTACCTCAGATACAATTGAAATCTACATCTGTTTAGTCTTATTATAACCCATCATCATTCTCCAGGATCTATCTGTCTCTTGCTCAGACCAAAGAAGAAAGTTGAGTAGGGATGTGGTGGGAATCATCATCTCTACATCTTTCAAGTTCCTGATGGTGGCACTCATCTCTGTGTTCCCTTAAAAAAACAATTGTACCCTTTTTTTTTCCCCTAAGAAGAGGCAATTACAGGGACCAGCAGTAGGCGTAATGACTTTGTCACTGGACTCCCATGTAGTTGACTGTGGTTCAAGTCACAAACCAGGTGGCTTAAACTCACACTCACGTGTGCGTGCATGTCCAAGATCCCAAGGGAACAATGGAGGAGAAGGGATTGCGGCATGGATATCCCCTCTGGGGGGTGATTTCTCGCTTTCTGTCTCTCTCTCTCTCTCTTTCTGGTGAGCGCATGCTTCCTATAGCAAAAACCTCGAAGGAGGAGGAGGAGGAGGAGGAGGAGGAGGAGGAGGAGGAGGAGGAGAAAAGGCAACTACAATGGCTTCCATTTGACCTTTCCACCATAATAGCCATCACTCTGCAGGTCAGCAAGCCAACATGAAGATTTTCCCAGCTCTGAGTTTATCTATACTAATTATGTATTCAAGAACTTAAGAAATAACCACAAAATGGGTTCAGGAAATCGGAGGGTCTATTGTGAGACAGAGTTTAGCTAAAACTCCATTGATCACCTGACCTCCGTAGACCCCCTACTCTGACTGTTAACATCACACCGACCTTTTGGATCTCCCGTAATTGGTATTAGTTCAGAGGCAGTGTCTCACAATCCCAGAAAGATCTAGGACTTTCTCTCCAGTGCATATTACCAAAGTAAAAGATCCATTTGGGGAAAGCTGGAAGAATGGTAAAAAATTGGGGGCAGTATACTGGGGTACTTTCTCAAGAGGATCAGGTTTCCTCTCCTTTCAGTGAAGTCTAGGTTTATTAACTAACTCAAGTCTGGACATCGACTGTGAAGCCATGAATTTTTGGTTTTAAGATTCAGATTGTACCTTTGTTCACTTGATCTAGAAATTTTTTGCTTACACAAGTCAAGTAAATAAGAATTTAGGAGGCTTTTTGTCTATTTTAGTTCTAGGAACACCATCAATTAACACCATAGCTCTTCATAAATTCTTTATGGATGCCAGGACTTGCCTCACAAAGTTATTTCTCACAGCAGTGGTAAAAGGTATATCATTTATTTGTTTATTTATTCATTTATTTGTTTTTGAGAGACCTTTGCTCTAGGGCACGTGCACTCACTGGAGAGACAGAGAGAGACAGATACAGAAAGTGAGAAATCACCCCCCAAGGTGAATACCATGCCACAGTCCCTTCTCCTCCATTCTCCTCTCAAGATTTTTGGCATGCATGCACACGCACCAGGTGTGTTTTAAGTCATTGAGTCTAGGACCCAAATCGCAGTCGACTACATGGGAGTCCGGGAATGTAACCATTATATACCATCAGTTGATCCTGAACGGTGTATCTTTTGGACTTCTCCAGTGTAAATGAATAGGTCTTAAAACACAAAGTCACTCTAATATTGCAATCTCCCTAAGTCTTTGAATCCTTTCCTCTACATTAAATCAAAGCAGATCCAGTATTTCTATTCCATTCACTGTAGGCTACCTTTTAGTCCATATTTAAGTCAACAAGCAAAATGTTAGAGCTTTTCCCAGTTACCCAAACTGCAACATTGCAGAATATCCATTCAATGAGCCCATAATCAAGAAATTTGGCCAACTTTAACTCATATCTTAATATCCATTCCCACACACGCAATAAATTTCTGAATTTACTGCATAAACTAAAAAGCACAAGTAGTTCTCTTGGAATACAGCACACCTCTTCATGGACCATACACTGTGCCTCACCTTTAGGATCCTGCTGGAGAGACAGAAAGAAAGTGAGAAATCACTCTCCAGGTAAGATGACCATGCTATAATCTCTTCTCCTCCATTCTTTGGATTTTGGGCATACATGCACACGCATCTAGCATGAATTTTAAGCCACTGTGTCTGGGACTCAAACCACAGTTGAATACATGGGAGTCTAGCGATGTAACCATTATGCTATCTGATCCTGCTGGCACTTGAGTCTACTTACAGGTATAGAAATAAAGAGGACTGGTGGGGGTGATTCCTGAAAAGAATCAGCATGGTCTTACATAGCAACTGCCTCAGGGGAAGCCATTTCTCAGCATTGCCTCAGTTTCTTAGGCCATGCACAAATCAGTCAAGGCTGGAGAGACTGCTACCACTGGGAGTAGGGGTGAGGTCTGCTATGAGCAGACTACTCATCAAAATTTAAGCGCTCAATGTATCCAGCTTCATCAGGGTCTTCCCACATGTTCCCATTCCAATCTATGGGATCTAATTCTTTACTGATCAATGCTTTCACTGTAACAGTAGACATCCGTGAGACCAGTCTAGTAGCCCTCCCTTACCTGTGGCTTTGCGTTCTATGGTTTCAGGTACCTGTGGTCGACTACAGTCTGGAAATAGGCGAGCACAATCTAAGATATTCTGAAAGAGCCCACATTCACATAATTTTTATATTGTTATTATTGTCCTATTAGGTTGTTGAAAGAGTCGTGACACATTTTTGCATAGAAAAATATGTCATGACTTTCCCAACGACCTAATATTTTATTATTGTTATTACTTGCTGTGCCTAATTCATAAATGAAACTTCATCATAGACATGTTTACAGGGGGGAACCCCAGTATCATCTGTGGTTCCATGCATACAGTAGAGCTCTTGGAGTGTGTTCCCCATAGATAAGAGGGGACTACTGTGATTCAATCAGTCACAAGGTAAGATTCTGAGTTTGATTTTCAGTCATCTCAGGCATGTGTCTACAAGAGGTAAGGGTCTCCTTCATGGTACATATAAAGCTTTCCAGGCATTTATATAGCACTTGAGCATTTCCCCCATGTCTAGCAATACTGAGCATATCATACACTTCCTGGACATTAGTGTGTGTGTGTGTGTGTGTGTGTGTGTGTGTGTGAAGCATCTGTTTAAGTCATTTGCCTATTCTCTGTTGGGTTCACATTTACTATTACATAAGATTCCTTTAATAGGAATACAAGTCTTACGTTGTGTGTGTGCTTCTGTGTGTGTGCATATATACACATTAGTGTTTTATTTACAGAAAATTTCAGAAGATAGTGCAGCGAGTTCCCACATTATCGTCTCTCCCAGCTTTTTCTATTATTATATCACATAAGTAAGGCATGTTTATTATATTTAATGAGCCAACGTTGTTACGTTATTCTTAACTAACTCCACAGCTTACTCACATTTCCTTAGGTATTTTCTCAGTCCCCGGTTCCTACCTAGTATACTATATTAAATTTACCTGCCATCTCCCCTTGGCTCCTCTTGGCTGGGACAATTTCTCATACCTCTTTATTTTGATGATCTTCAGTTTGAGTAAAGTATCTTGAAGGATGTCGCTTTAACAGATTGTCTGTTTTTCTTTATGATTATATAGGGGATAATGAGTTTTTAGAAGGAAAACCAGAGAGGGAAAGAGCCATTTTCTTTACATTATTTCTACAGATAACATATTGTCAATGTGATTTGCCATTGTTGTATTGACTTTGACTGCCTACCTAGGTAGTACTGTCAGGTTTCTTCACTGTAAAGTTACTCTTCTCACCTACCGCTCCCCCCACCCCCGCCGCCTTTACATACTATACTTTGGAAGGAAGTCACTGTGCACAGTGAGGACTTCAAGCTTCCCTTTTTTGAGGATGGGGTATCTGCCTAAATCATTTGGAATGTTTCTTCAAGGGAGGTTCATCTCTTCTTCACCATTCTCTTTTCATTCAATCACTAAATAAATGATGCTCTTATCCAAATAAGATCTGTATGAATATTTATTTTATACTTTGGATTATAATGTAATTCAGTTTTGTTTTGTTGCTCTTGACCTTGGTCACCTGACCAAGGTGGTATTTATTGTTTCTTCACTATTACATTCTCTCCCCCTTTCCACATACTACCTTTTGGGGGAAAAGTCACTATCTGCAGCCCACATTTAAGAAGTAGGAGCTGGCCCAGCTGTGGTGGCACAGGGGTAGCACAACAATGTGCAATGCTAGAAGTCATATAAAAGATTAGGGTTCCCGGATCAATCTGTACATGCCATGCACATATACGCGTGCCCATAATCCTGGCTGGCTGAAGACTGAGAGCAGGAGCATGATGTGAGATCCTGTTGCATGTACTTGCCTTTCACCACCTGTCTAAAGAAAAGAAGGAGGGAAGGGAGGCTAGGAAGGAAGGAAAAGAAAGAAAAAGTACTGGGGAGTTATGCACTGATTCCTTAAGGATGGGTCTATGCTGGTAGTTTATCTCTTCTTCTCCATTTGTTTATTTATGCAATCATTTATATCAGTATGGATTTAGGAATGTGTATCTTATACTTCGGATTGTAATGTAATATGACCTTTATCTTATTGCTGAAGGCGTTACAACTTTGGCCACTGGACTGGAAGCTCTTTCAGTTAATTCCCGTGTCCCTTTGATATATCTCCATCAATGTAGATGTAGTTTTTGTTTCATTCTGTTTTTTGTCTGTTTTTTAGCACTTCCTTACACTCTGGCAACATAAGATACTCTCAGTTTGCCTGTATTTCAGTCCTAGTTGTAGAATCAGACATTCCCCCAAACGCCCTGATTCCTTTTATTGGAGAACATTAGAAACCAAGATCTGGAAGCATATCCACTCATTGCTTCTGGGATATTTTGCTTTAAGGCTTTCTCAAATAACAGCAAACATGTATGTGTACTAACCTGTGCAATACATATGACTACAAATATTCCTGTTAGTAACCATCTGTAACTGTACTAAGCTAAACATGAGTTCATACAGAACCCCCCGATTCTTATCCATTGCCACATAACTCATTCCAATCTCCCCTCCTACCTTACTTGTAAATTCTCATTCCAAAATTGAGAAAACCGGCTTCTATCTTGCATCGTTCATTTACTTCATTGTTCAATTCCAGTACACATACAGGGCATAACAAAAAGTTCATGACAGGGGCCAGCAGGGGGAATGGAGGTTAAGGCACTGAATCCCACGAGGCTGACTTCACTCACTTCCTTAGTTATCCAGGTCAGCACCTTCTCTACCCCCCTTCACAGAGGCTGTTTTATATATCTGTAATATAGATTCTCTTGTCACATCTGTATTCTTTCCTGGATCCCACCATCTCCTAATGATTTCTTATAATGGCATACATTAAGTTTCACACTGCTATTGTAAAGAGGTACAGGTTTTGACAAATGCAAATATCAGGTACCCTCCTTGATAGACCATACAGAATAGTCTGATATCCTAAAATAACTCCGTTTTCAACTATTCAACCCTTCCGCTCTCTCCCCCAGACCCTTGGTAACAACTAATATTTTACTGACTCAAGAGTTTTCCATATTCCAAAAGAGTTCATACTTAGAATCATATGGTATATAGCTTTTCCAGACTGGCTTGTTTTACTTAGCAATATGCATTTAAGGCTCATTCATAACTTTTTCGTGACTTGATAGCTCATTTCTTTTTATTGCTGAGTAATATTCCTTGCATGGATATACCATACTTGGCTTATCCATTCACCTGTCTATTGAAAGTATCTTAATAGCTACATTTGTTATAAGATTTAACATACTGCTTTTCCTTTTATGGTTATTGCTATGTCTTACCTAAAAATTCCTTGTGTACTTGCTGAGTATAAAGGTATTTTCCTGTGTTCTCTGAGTTTAACTGTGCATTTAGTCCATAATCAATTTTCAATTCATTTTTATGTAGAGCATAAGGCAGAGGTTGGGGCTCGTTTTTTAATTGAGTTGTATTTCTTTTTTTTGGAGAGATTTTTGCTATAGGGCGCATGCGCTCGCCAGACAGAGAGAGACATAGAGACAGAAAGCGAGAAATCACCCCCCAGGGGGGATGGTCACGCCGCAATCCCTTCTCCTCCATTCTCCTCTCGGGATCTTGAGCACGCATGCACACGCGCCCAGAGTGAGTTTTTTAAGCCACCGGGTCCGGGACGTGAACCGCGGTCGACTACGTGGGAGTCCAGTGACATAGCCATTACACTAACTACTGGTTCCCATGAGTTGTATTTCACATAACACAAAAAGTAATCATTTCAGAGTGCTAACTACTAATTATCTTTCAAATCTCCAATTGGGTATCACCCTCAGTTAAGCAGTTTCTAAACCTTCTAGACCTGTGATGTCCTATATGATAGCTAACACATATATAATACAGAGCTACCAAGTACTCAGAATATGAATAGTCTAAATTAAGATGTATATTAAGTGTAAAATACACATCAGGGCAGGCTCCATGGTACAGTAATGATGAGCTGCTCAAGAGAAGCTGGATCCCACGTGGTGACCACAGTTTGAGTCCTTGGCCTAGTTCACCTGAAACATGCTGGTTGCAAATGTGGTGTCCAAAACCTTCTGGACTGGAGAACTAGAGGACGGGGATCATGCATGACTAGACCCTGTGGAGGGTGCATGCTTCTCTCTCTCCCTTTCACATGTATGTACATGTGCTCTATCAGGCATAAAGAAAAATAGCAAAATTAAAGTATACATCAAAGTTTGAAGCCTAGCAAAAAGAATAGTATAGACAAAGAATATAAATATCTTAAAATTTTTTTAACTTGCTAGAGCATACATGCTCTTGCTGAAAAGAAAGACAGAGAGAGAGAGAGAGAGAGAGAGAAAGTGAGAAAGCACCCCCCATAGGTAACAGTCACACCACAATCCTTCTCCATTTCTCCCTTTGGGATTTTAGGCATGCATGCACCTGTGTACCCATGCCCAGTGGTTTTCTGGGGTTTTGTTTGGTTTTTTGTTTTGTTTTGTTTTGTTTTTGCCATAGGTTGCATGTGCTAGCTGGAGAGAGATAGAGAGAGAGACAGTGAGAGGGAAAGTGAGAACTCCCCATGGAGGATGGCCATGCCGCAATCTCTTCTCCTCCATCTTCTTCCTGGGATTTTGGGCATGCACACACATGCCCAGTGCAATTTTCAAGCCATTTGAACAGCAGTCAGTCACGTGGGAGTCCAGCGCCCCAACCACTACGGCACCTCCTGGTGTCTAACCAGCGTGTTTTTCAAGCCACCAGGTGCAGGACTCAAACCTGCAGTCAGCCACGTGGGATCCAGCTGCCTTAACCACTGGATGGCCTTTAATAATTTGTATATTGGTTATATGTAAATTAATATTTTGGACATATTAAGTTAAATAAAATTTAATATTAAAATTACTATCATGGGGGTTTTTCACTGTTTCATGTGGTTACAAGAAAATTCAGAATCATGGGGGACCAGCAGTTAGCGTAATGGCTATGTCGCTGGACTCCCACGTAGTCGACTGCGGTTCGCATCCCGGACCCGGTGGCTTAAAACTCATGCCAGGCGCGTGTGCGTGCGTGCCCAAGATCCTGAGAGGAGAATGGAGGAGAAGGGATTGCGGCATGACCATCCCCCATGGGAGGTGATTTCTCGCTTTCTGTCTCTATGTCTCTGTCTGTCTGTCTGGTGAGCGCATGCGCCCTATAGCAAAAAAACCTCTCCAAAAAAGAAAGAAAGAAAGGAAGAAAGAAAGAAAGAGAGAGAGAGAGAGAGAGAGAGAGAGAGAGAGGAAGGAAGGAAGGAAGGAAGGAAGGAAGGAAGGAAGGAAGGAAGGAAGAAAGAAAATTCAGAATCACGTACCGCTCGATTGTTTGCTGTCCTAGACGGTGAGCGCCTCACAAGCAAGCACTATTCTGGCCAATGAGGTAATTCCGGAGGTAAGAGAATCAAAGTACTAAAACACATACAGCCTATCATCACTTACTTTGGACTCCATACTTGGGGAGTTGAGTACTCAATAAAATTTACTTTGTGCCAGCCCTGGGGTATACTAGTTAAAAGCTAGATCCCATACGGTTGACTGAGCAGTTAAGACTCCTGGCCCTGGCAGCTTGAAAAACACACTGGGTGACTGTGCGTGTGTAGCCAAAATCCAGACAGGTTGAAGAAATGAAGGCAGAAATCGGAGTGTGACCACATGCTATTAGAAGGTGCTTTTTCCCTCTCCTTCTCGCTCTCTTTCCAATATATAAATTATAACTTAAATTTCTAGTTTAAGTTTAAAAAGAGTAGCGTCAAGATTAAATAATGCCCACAAAACATTTAGTACAAAATCTGTCTATATAAATACTCTTTATTAGCAACCATCATAGCAACCATCTCAATACCAATAATAGGGCAAGTTTAGGTGGTTAAAGCAACACGAAGCGTACACATGAGCCAGAATTCCAACCTGACTCTTGCATGCATTATCTAAAGGCCGAGTCTGGTTTACCGAAGTCCCTTGGTTATTGTGAAGGTTAAACCGGACACCGCGTCTGTAACTTTCATGTAAGCTGTCAGTCATGTGAGAAATGGGACTACACACGCGACAGCAACACGAAGTGCCGGGGCTACATTCACAGGAGCGTGCAGAGAGATGGGAGCAGGTGCTGGACTGTGACACGGAACTGTGACAACAGAAGCACATCTCGTTTATAAACTTGACTCTAATCCTACTCAAGTCCACCGGCTCTCAGTCGGCTTTGAAGGCAATGTGATCGTCCTAAGGTGGGACAGACGAACGCCATGCCAAGGAATGCCAACGCCAGGACAGAGGGCTGACCCGGCAGACCTTTCTGACGGAATAAAGCAGTGACACCCTTAGCCTCCACGGCGTCCGGTGTGTGCAGAGGATTACGTCCCTTCACAGCTGCTTAACTGCAGATGTTTTAGGGTTCCCACCTCTGGGAGCCTGCTTACTCCAGAGGTGCACCCCGTGGCAGTGGCCGCCAGAATCTCACCATGGGGTGGCTGGGGTCCCCAGTGGAACCTGCAATGCAGAGTCAAATAAAAACTGCACCAGGGCTCATCAGGGAACAGGGTGGGTTTGAACCCCAAGGAGGGCTGCAAGCTGGAAAGCAACTCGAACCCTAAATTCCCTGCACAGCCACGAGGGATCTTCTTGAATTCACTCGCCTCGCGAGTTCTGACGACCATCATGTGACAACTGTCACGCACTCGAGGACAGGGACCACTTGGGCAACCGACTTGGTTCCGGTTAACCTCAACTAGAATTCACAACCCACGAAGCCCGAAGTTGGAGGGAGCGAGTTTCCCGCCAGCGAGTCCTCCTTCTGCAACCAGAGTCGCGAAAGCGCTCTCCACGCCGGAAGTGCACTAATCCGCAGCACGTGGGGTTGCCAGGGCGCTCTTCACGTGACTGGGCGGGGCCTCTGGGAGCTCGTAGCCAATGATAGTCCGAGGGGGCGGTGCCTGTGGCGCGCCTGGGCCTATCCCGGAAGTGGGGCTGAGGTGGGGGCGGGCCCGGGCGGGGAGCCGGGGTGTGGAAAGTGTGGCGGCCCCGCCCCGTCTCTCGGAACTGCCGCGGCCGCCACCGCCGCCGCCGCCGCAGCTGTAGGGGACCGGCGCGGTACGCAGGCTGAAGGCGCTCTGTGGCTGCAGAAAGGTGAAGCCCCGGGGGAAAGCTGGTGGGGCTGGGACCGGGGCGAGGTGGGGCCGGTAAGGCGGCAGGAACCGAGCCCTGGCCCGGGGAAGGAGGAAGGATGGATCGGAGAACCGAGGCTAGCGCGGGACCCGCCGGGCTGAGGCCCTTGCGGGGCCGGGCCGAGGCGGGCCGGGCTGGGGATGCCGGCAGAACTGGGCTCCGATGCGGCCCGGGCGGCGGCGCTGCAGGGTGCAGGGCGGGGCGTGCGCCCGCTGCCCGAGGACCGAATGCTACTGGCCGGGTCCTGTCCTCCATCCTTTGCGGGGACTGGAGGCCTGGGCTGGGCCCCCCGCAGTGGGAATCGGGGCGGCGGCCGAGGGCCGGGCTGCGCGGCACAGCGAGGGAAGGTCGCCGGCTCCTCTGCGGTGGGGCGGTGGGGGCTGCACTAGCTGCTGCTGGCGCAGGTGAGCACCCGCAGAGCGGGTGTCCCCCACCCCCAGCGAGCTCATCTGTGACTTCTCTCCACCGATGGCTGGAAAAGTTTGTAGAGGCCAGAGTTATAAAGTGCCCGCTAGTCTTGGGTGGGTGTTTTATAAATGTAACGTTAACAGACCCATGATGTTTGGCACGCAACCTGTCCAAAATGAAACGTTTCCCTGCCTGCATGCCGGTCGTTAAAAAGCAAATACAAACTTTTCGCGTAGTCCCCTCGGAAAAACTACCATCTCCCCAGCCCACCATGGCGGATGAAATTGATTTCACTACGGGAGATGCTGGGGCTTCCAGCACTTATCCAATGCAGTGCTCAGCCCTGCGCAAAAACGGCTTCGTGGTGCTGAAAGGACGACCGTGCAAAATAGTGGAGATGTCAACTTCCAAAACTGGAAAGCACGGCCATGCCAAGGTAAGGGCCCTTCCAGTTCAGTCTTTGACTTCAGCACTGGGATTTTGATCATTTGTATTCCATTACTGATCATGAAATTTCTATACTTAAAATTGTGTCACAAGCCTGTGTTTCCCTCTTACAATTACTGAGTGATCAGCTATTGCTTTGAAGACTTAAAGGTAGTTTCTGTTCTTGAGGCCTTATAATGCTTCATTAACGAGGACCTGAAACTTTCCTGAGTCCGATGGAAAACCTCTTTTCCGTTTACAGATAGAAAACCAGCTCTAACAATCTTAACTCCACTTCTGTTACGTACTCTTAGAATTATTGACCTCTGTATTACACCGAATCCTGGCATACTGGAGTTATTAACTGAGTCTCAGTTCTGCGACTACATTTTTTTAAAGAAAGTAAAATTGCATGACCTTGGAAAAAGGAGAAAGTCTGTCATAATCAGCGTTGGTGTTGCGCTCTTGTGTGTGTAATGAGTGATAGGCTTGGAAGAAATTAAACAAGTTTCCTATTCTGTGTTAGGTTCACCTTGTTGGGATTGATATTTTCACTGGCAAAAAGTATGAAGATATTTGCCCTTCTACTCACAACATGGATGTTCCAAATATTAAGAGAAATGATTATCAAGTAAGTACTATTTCCTTTACAAGGTTGCTTTTATTTTATAATTTGAGAAAACTCAAGAGTGATTTTGTAGGTTTTTCTAACCAATTGACAGGTACCACCTACCTTTAGAAATTGGAGAATTAACTTCTACATTGTGATTATTGCTGATTTGCTCATTTTTTTAAACATTTTTGCATTTTAAAAAGTTAAATACTTCTTAGTGTTCCTCAGAGCAAGCAGCTGCCTATTGAGACTCAGTCCAACGTTGAGTAAAGTTAATATTCTGTTGTAAGATATTTCAAATTTAGATAACTTCTCCCTGTTCTCTTTCCTTTCACCCATCAGACCTAAGACATTCAAGACACTATTGGCATTCACGTCCCTACTAACCAGGTTTTTGTATTCATGAATTTTAGTTAGAATTTTGGGGGTGAATTCTGTGACCTGGTGGTTAAAGGGGCTAATCCCACATGGTCAACCTTATAGTTAAAATCCTGGCCCTGACACCCTGAAAAACACCCAGGCATGTGCGCGTGTGTATACCCCAAATCCGGACAAGACAGAAGTAGAGAAGGGATTATGATATGACCATGTGCCGTAATGGGTGTTTTCTCCTCTCTGTCTCTCTCTCTCTCTCTTTCTCTCTTTCTCTCTGACTTTGGTGAACACAGGACCCTCTGGCAAAAACAAACAAGCTTGGTATCCTTCAGTAGAGAAATAAGTTGAAAATAAATATAAAGGATGAAGTACAGGGTCACTAAGTATGGTGAGGAAAATGTAAAAACTATGTAACTGGTTTATTTATATTCAGTGACCATCCTGTGACCTTTTGTCAATCATGTGCACAAGCTTCAGGCTTTAGTTCCATTTATACGTACGGTTACGTAAAGGTTCATGACAGCACTTTGCTGTTCGGTGTACTGATGGCGACCAGTTGACTTCCTAGGCTGTGGAAGTTTGGATTAATCATTGCTAAAGCATTTCTTGAAAGTCTTTCATTTCTGTCTCAAGCATACCATATATTAAACTATTTTTGTTCACTTTACATCATGAAAAGTACAATATGACACTTAGGTCTGTTTTATTCAACCTAAACTAATTTCTTTATCTTTATTTTTACAAATTTTTTTCATTTCTTTTTTTTTATTTATTTATTCATTTATTTTAATTTAACCAGAGAGAGACACAGAGAGAAGAAGAGAGAGAGAGGGAAAATGAGAAAGTAAGCCACCAGTCTGAGACTCAAACCATGGTCAGCCATGTGGAAGTGTCCAGCGCTTTAACTACCATGCCACCTGCTGGTCCCCTCTTTATCTATTATTATATAAATTTTTGAAGAATGTTTTTACCAGTTTCAGTTACCTAGTGATTTTCTTTTTCTCTTTGTCCACATGAGAACGTTTTTATGGTTTTAATCTAATAACCAGTTTTATGTTTTCACTTTCGCACTATCGTGTTTGCTAGTTTGCTCTACAGACTTTATAGAAATTTGAATTATCACACAAGTGTTTTTTGTTTGTTTGTTTGTTTTTAAGTCAGGTAGATCTAGGTTTAGATCTAGTTCTGCCGCTTTGTACCAGTTGATCTTGGACAAGTTACTCAACCTCTTTCCAAATTCCCATCTATGAAACAGGGGTAACATGAGGATTAAATGAGAAAATATAGAGGGTATATATCTACCCCCATGAGTAGATATGTCCAAAAAAATAGCTCTCTTCTGCTCTCCTTTTCCAATATAAAAATTCCACTTAGGGCCAGCGTTGAGGTTAAAGCACTGGATCCCACACGGCCAACTCTGCTTTTTGAGTCTCTGACTCAGCAGCTTGAAAATCACACCGGGTGAGTGTAAGTGCCCAAAATCCCAAGAGGAGAATGGGAGAGAAGGGATTGCGGCATGGCCATCCCTCCTGGAGAGTGATTCTCACTTTCTCTTGTATCTCTCTCTCTTTGTGTCACTGCCCTATAGAAAAACTTTTCTAAAAAGTTCTATTTAGTCATTCTATTATTACTGGAGCACCAAGTTTAGATGTAGTATCTAATAAGAACTCAATCAAATTTATTAAATGCATATGTGATTATTCAATGTGATGAGGATAGTGCAGCAGACTTAACAGTTTTTTTTTAAGTTATTTTTTTTTTTACACTTTTTCACTTTTTAAGAATTGATTTCTGGTTTACATATAATGGTTCATCTTTATGAAGTACAGTATGGTTTTTCAAAGCATGCATACAGTGTAAGTAGTATACAGTAATCAAGTCAAGGATATAGACATTTTCGTCATCCTGGACATACTTCACTCAGCTGTTCACATTGGTCCATAACCTACGGCACTTGGTTCCAGGCGTTCTTGTGTCTGTTAGTCGTTTTCTTCCCCAGCTCTCCTGCCCTTCATGTAGTGCCTGGCACATACCGTTACTCTTTCTACGTCCAAGCCATCAAGTTCTTCACCTTTCACCACGGAGTGCGGACGTTTGGAATATGTGAAGTGGGGACATACAGTATTTGTTTTTCATACCCTAGATTGTTTCACTTCACATTATATTTTGTACGTTTGTTCACTTGTGTTTCTGACAGGACATCCTTGCTCTTTGTGGCCAAGTAGTAGTCTGTGGTGTATTGGTGCCACATCTTAATGCATTCCTGGCTTGTTGGGCACTTTGGTTGATTCCATCTCATGCCTGTGGATAAGAGTATAGAGTTTTCTGGGACTAACTAGTGATTAAAGGACCTCAGTCCCACATGATGGGCTGCACACTTCGAATCGTATACCCAGCAGCATGAAAAGTATACCACATGTGTGCGCGCATGCCCAAAATCCTGAGAGGAAGTGAAGGAAGAGGGATTGCAGTGTGGCCATCCCTCCTGGGGATTGCTTTCTCATTCCACTACCACTTCTCTCTGTCTCTCTCTCCAGTGAAGTTACATGCCTTTGAGCAAGATTTTTTTTTAAAAAAAGAAAGATATAGAACCTTTTTTGCCCAAATGGGCTTCTCTTTTCAGCCTAAAATATGAATGTTTTAAATATTAATATTCATTATATTCAGTAATATTTATACACTGTAGGCTGTTTTTGCCCATTGCATGTTTCAGAAAGAAACATGTATCAGCTGTCCAGATAATTACTACTCTAATCAAATTAGCCAATCCCTGACCAGAGCTCAGTACTTAATATAAAGGAAAAACTGGGGTTGGATTTTATTCTGGTATATAATAAGGCCCAGACAAGGATGAGGCAGATGAGGGAAGTGAGCCCTTGCCTCAGGCATAGAATTTTAAGAAAAGACAGGATTAGTAGTATCTAGTATCAAGCCATATAGGAGCCTCACTCAGTCAAAAGGAAAAAGCAGTAATTTCAATTCTGTTTTTATTTTAAATTTGTATATTTTGTTCATTACAGAATTTTTACATTCTAAATTTTTATAATATCACATTATATTTGATCGCAAAGGTTTCTTTGACGACTTTGAATTTTATACCCAAGACAAGTGTCGTCTCACTTAACTCACACTAGCCCCAGCCCTTGGTATCATCCATGCTTGAGAGTGGGTAAGAGAAGACTCAGGCTAGACAGATTGGGTCGGGATCCTTCCTTTGTTGTTACTAGCTGTGTGTCCTCAGTTGGCAAGTTACCTAACCTCTCTTACGTCCATTTCTTTATTATTATAAAATGAGAATGTGAATAATGGACTCCTCGTGTGATCATTTTGAGGCCTAATTACTTAATATTTAGAATAATGCCTGGCTTAGTAACTATTCAGTGTTCACATCCTCCTCGTTATCAAGCAACATAGAACACTTAGTTCTGTTCATTTAAAACAATGATCTCTGTGACCCTTTCACATCATAATTATTGTGCTATGGTCTTTACCCACCTATCTAAGTGCATTAATTAAATTCCAGCTTTTCATATTTGGCTATGTGTAGTCTTTTATATTTGCTGAGTACAATATTTCAAAGGGGAGTTTAGCAGTCTCAGCTAAAGTGAAATATGTGTATCTCTCCATTCATTATAATAACTAAAAAGTAAATGTTGTTTAGGAAAAGAAATACATTAATATTTACAGTCTTAATTTTATATATTTTAAAATAATGAAGGAAAAATATCATCTCCTGACTCTTCTATTCCAAGATTAGCTTGAATTAGAATTGCCAATTTCGGGACCAGCTCATGGCGTGGTAGTTAAGGCACTGGGCACTCCCACGTGGCTGACCGCAGTTCGAGTCTTAGACCTGGTGGCTTGTTTTCTCACTTTCCCTCTCTCTCTCTCTGTCTCTCTCTCTCTCTCTGGCCAAAATAAAATAAATGAATAAATAAATAAAATTAAATAAATAATTTTTAAAAATAAAGGAATTGCCGGGACTAGCAGTTAGCATAATGGCTTTGTCACTGGCCTCCCATGTAGTCGACCACTGTTCGCGTCCCGGACCTAGTGGCTTAAACTCATGCCGGGCGCGTGTGTGTGCGTGCCCAAGATCCCAAGAGGAGAATGGAGGAGAAGGGATTGCGGCATGGCCATCCCCCCTGGGGAGCGTTTTCTCACTTTCTGTCTGTCTGGCGAGTGCACGCGCCCTATAGCAAAAAAAAACTCTCCAAAAAAGAAAAAATAAATAAATAAATAATAACAGAATTGTCAATTTCTATTACTTCTCCTATACGTCATTATAGTTGTTTGGGTTCAGTGATGATATAAAATACAGTTATATCCAGATGCCTTTGAAAATTCCCAATTACCTTTTTTTTTTTTAGTCTTTTTTTTTTAATTGCCTGAGGACATAAACACTCAGGCAGGGAGAGCTGGAGGAGCACCCCCAGTGGGGCATGGTCATGCCATAGTCCCTTCTGCTTCATTTCTGTCTTGGAGGGATTTAGGACACAGGCACACATGCACCTAGCATGTTTTTCAAGCCACCAGGGTAAGGATTCCAACCACAGTCAGCCACGTGGGATTTGGCTTCCTTGATACCAAACTGCAGGGCCAATCCAAGTCCCCCAAGTCTTAAATACAGAAATGTTTGTCCACGCTTCAGTACTCTCAGGAATCATACGTTTCAAAAGTTCCATACTGCTGTGTACTCCACCATAAGTAAAATGACTCTTCTCCCTTCACTAAGTTTTATCTGTCATTTGAAGACCATTTTCCAGAAGGAAAACCAATTACTACATGACACATAATTTGCATATTATGGAATTTTGGATTATTGGTGAATTGTCAACACTATTACTGATGAATCCTAGTATAGTCTTCCCATAAGTGGAATGTCTTTGGGATGTTAATATACGTGAGTTGAGTTTTATTGGTGCAAATTAAAATGAAACAGTTACAAAGTAAAGATGCTATGAGTTCTTTAAACTTAAAGTCTCTTTAAATTTTTTACCTGTTATGTGGGACCCCTGTATTCCCTAGCAAAAGCATTCTCACTTTGGGAGAAGAAAACCTCCAAACGAGCAGAGCCCAGCGTTGCAGGGATGAGAAGCAAATATTCTGCTATGGGGTCATTGGGGCAATAATGAGAAGAGCCACTCCCTTTTGTTTCTAGACCTGTGTATTCCACCTATAGGAAAAATAGCACTATATGTTGGAATATTTCATAATCTGTAAAACAACACCCCAGGCCAACAAATATTCACCCAGAAGGTGCTGTAAATGAGTTAGTAGTCCAATTCATACAGGCAAACTGTTTTGGAATAGAGGGTACCCGTGTACCCGTGGTGATAAATTCTCCGAGCATTGTCCCATTGCCTCCTCATCCTTTTGCTTCTGAGATGAGTTTTGTAGTCTGAAGCGATGCAATATGAGACACTATGACAGGAATGAGATATTCTGTAAATCCAGGTGGGATTCTAGCAGAAGCCCTGCAGCCAGGAAAGAAAAATCCATGTGTAAAGTTAGAATCTATTGCACAAAGAACATCTCATTGCCTCTTCATGATGAAGGGAGTAGAGTATTACCAGGCAGCTAGCTGTTCCTCCTGGGGAATGCTGCCGTGTCAGGAACTCTGTATTGCTCTCTTCTGTAAGGTTATATTGGTAATGGCTGTAGTCAGATCAGCCTTGTGTCATTGAGCCCAGTTAGCAGGGACTGAGGTGGCTACAAAAAAAAGCTGAATGCATTCACATAAAAAAATCATCTTGTCCATGTAATTACTTAGAACTTTGATATCATATTCAAACGCCGGGGTCCAGCCTTGGCAGGGGTGGGTTCTCTCGTCGGAGGAAGGCAACACGAGTGAACAAAATTAGGCTGAAACCTTAATGCTCCTTAGCGTGTTCTCAGCCGCTACAGCCAGAGCAAGCTCAGGACCGCAGCGCTAGCGGCTATCAAACACACGTATTTATTGAGGGATGTCTTACAGGAGTAGGAGGGGTGAGGGGGAAATAAAAGATTTACTCTACGAAACAGGGAATTTAAGGCACAGGAACAATGATCATAAAACATGATGTCTGTTCTGTTTGAACAGGTGAAGCCAAACACAATTTTCAGAACGAAGGAGTCTATTTGGTGCATTTTCTTCTTCAGTCTTGATTACTGGACAGGGTCTTTTGAAGAGGGGACTTGCAGGAAGCTTGATAACTTCAGTCCCAGGTCAGCTTGATAACTTCAGTCCCAGGCCAGGGCGGCAACATTGACAGTTACAAAGGCCTAGATAAGAATCTTGTCTTGTTAAGTAAAAACACAGTTAATATATGGACTATCTATATTACAGCTAAAGGGCGTGAGCCTATTGCCCATATGGGAAAGGAAGGTGATTTTGTAGCTCAGGAGACAACACAGGATGTTTTATTAGCAGTTTTTCAAAGTTAACAGCACACTGATGAGAAACTCTTTGTAGTTAAAAACTATCTGTTGCTTGCCCAAATTAGATAAGAACTTCCAGCTAAGATAGTTGCTCTTCCTCCTGGAGCCTTCAGGTGTGTTTATCCTGTCGCTGTTAGCCAGATCTGTCCTTCCTCTATTAACCCACGGGTCCCTGTATTTATTTGCTGAATTTTTTGTCTGTTAATCAGTGAATTCTTGTGCTTTATCTTCAAGCCCCTGTCATGGTGGTGGATATGCTAATTTGGCCTAACATAAGTTAACTTCGGCCTGCAGCTTTAACAAGGGGTATTTACGTAAAACTAGCCTTAAAAAACTGACTTAGTCTACATATGCTACTAACGCTAATTTGGCTTTTACTAACTTAACCTAACATATGTTAATTTTGGCTTAAAACAGGCAGGTGACCGGTCAGGGCAAAGGGGAGCGGTCGGGGGGACTTTCAGAAAATCTTATCATATACTCAGGATGTATAAGAGAGCTATGTAATTCTTTCATAGTAGTATATCAGGGAGTCAGAGGGGGGTTGCCTCCCAGCAAGGCTACCGCAGTCTCTGGAGCGTACAACAAGCGGCCTTGCCAGCATGCTGAGTCGACCCAAGCTTTGCTCATAGGTCTGGGGTGGGGGAGTAGGCGGGGGGCTTACAACAGCAGCCTTGCCAACGTGCTGAGCCGGCCAAAGCTGTGTTCAAAAGGTCAAAGGTTCAAAACAGATCCTGGGGCCCTACTGGGTCGGACTCCTCCAGACAAATAGTCTGATTATTTGGAGAGGTCTGTCCATATGTGACTTCCCTATACTTTATTGTCAGCAGTTTTATCTTAGTCTTTCAGTGCCCTTGACCATCTAGTGAAACTCTTAGCCGTTATCCATAATCTGTGTAAATCCTCACCCCTGATTCTTTTCAAACTTCTTTTCAAACTTAAAGCTTAAAATTCTTTCCATCCCAGGGACCAGCAGTTAGCGTAATGGCTATGTCGCTGGACTCCCACGTAGTCTACTGCGGTTCGAGTCCTGGACCCGGTGGTTTAAACTCACGCTGGGCGCATGTGTGTGCGTGCCCCAAGATCCCAAGAGGAGAATGGAGGAGAAGGGATTGTGGCATGGCCATCCCCTCTGGGGGGTGATGTCTTGCATTCTGTCTCTCCGTCTCTCTCTGTCTGGCGAGTACATGCACCCTATAGCAAAAACCTCTCCAAAAAAAGAAAAAAAAATTCTTTCCATGCCACTGACTTTTAGGGCCTCTTCTTCTGTCATCATATAAAGTATAGCCATCTAGAAATCACTCTGATTTTCTTTCTCAATCATATGGATAAGGGAACTCTGTTGAACCATTGGTATGAATCCAGGAAAAGCATCAGTGTGGTAGGAGAAAAGGTGCTTTTTGAGTCTGAGTCTCTTATACAACTTGCTTGTGCCTGTGGGACCACAAGTTGGGTCTATATCTACTTCCTCTTGATAATGGAATGCTTCTGTGCACAGCCAACTTCATGGCTCAGTGGGGCAAATAATACTCAGCTTGTGGTATTACTTGCCCAGATTATATGTAATAATGACCAATCCAGTCTCTACCAGGGACCAGCAGCTCTAAGGAAGAAGCTCAAGTGCTCTGTGAGAAAAGAAAGAAGCAAGGAATATACCTTAGTGAAACTAATCTGGTTGTTTTGAAGTAGATTCAGAAACAAATTAAATTCAGAAATTAGGGCTAACAGAGTGCCTGTGGTGATGGCATACCTTCTCTAGCTTTCTGTTGTATACAAATAATACAAATACACGCAGAAATCTTTCCTTATGAGTCCTCCTTTTTAATGTTCTTATTCTGACTATATCATGCACAGAAGCTGCAGTCCCTGACTCTTCCTCACATTCTGCATCGCAATTCAAGCTTTGCATACTGTGCCTCCCAGCATTTAGCGGTTACAGTGCTTTTTCCAAAATTCTACTGCATTGTGCGCCAACAGGTGGTGTGGTGCTTAAGGCACTGCACTCTCACATGACCAATCACAGTTCAAGTCCTAGAAGACCTGGCAGCTAGCTTTCTCACTTTCCTTCTCTCTCTCTATCTCTCTTTTTATCTCTCTCTGGTGAGTACACATGCCCTATAGCAAATTAAAAATAATAATAAATTAAAAAGTAATTCCTTTAAAGATTTCTTAATATTTTAAGAAATTAATTTATTTTTATTATTTAATTTTATATTTCTGTAGCTTGGTTTTACTTTTTAAAACTTGTGTTGTGATTCATTTTAATAAAATGCTTAATATTTATACATACTTGTTTTACATGATATACATTTTTACATTTGCAATACTTTATATATTTGACCCAGTGGCTTACTTTATAAATTCTTAGCTCTTAAAAAATAAAATACCACCATTATATAATTATCAAAAACACCAATTTTATAATTTGGCTCCTATGTTTCAGCCACTAATGGCAATACCTTTAACTCTTGAAATGAACAAATTCCATGTCAGTAAATTGCTAACTGTAGAAACCAGAAAGATCTGCCTTGTAAACAAGTGGTTAATTCCATGCCCCCGCTGCTCTACCAGTGTGTGTGTGTGTGTGTGTGTGTGTGTGTGTATGTATTTTAAATCTGTTGACATGGGGTAGAGGCCAAAAATTTACCACTTAACTTTGTTCATAATCAAATTATAAATTTATCGTAATAGTAAAAATGTTAAAATACCTTCAATGCCCATTAATGGAAAAATGCTTAAATCAGTTACAGTATAGTCATACAGTTGCGTAATAGTTAAATACACTAATGTAGGTGCATACTTTCTGATTTGGAAAGATTTCTAATGCTTAATTAAGTAAAAACAACTTACTGAAAAATACCTTATTTCTTTAAAGACAGCTATATTTGTATTGTGTTCATAAATGTAAATGCTTTGAGATGTACTATGAGGAAGCCTAAACTGTTTAGCAATGCACAGATTGGGCAGAGGGACTATCAGGAGGCATGAGCTTACACTTTCACCTTGAACATACTTTACCTTGTGTATTTTTAGCATTTTTAAACATCAAGGATATACTAATGTATTACTGTGTCCTTATGCGGATGAATGTGGATTACAACTTAGCTAGCAACACATTACCGAGGACTGGAGGTAGCCTAACCTGTGCGAATGGTGCCGTGTCTCCCAACAGCTGATATGCATTCAGGATGGCTACCTTTCCCTGCTGACAGAGACTGGTGAGGTTCGTGAGGACCTTAAGCTGCCAGAAGGTGAACTGGGCAAAGAAATTGAAGGAAAATACAATGCAGGTGAAGATGTACAGGTAAAGATGGATGGCGAGATTTGTCTGTGTGTCTCATGTTTTTACCTTAGGCACATGCACTCACCAAAGAGAGACCTCAAGGAATGGTGAGAGGGAAAGTGAGAAGTCAGCCCCAGTGGGGATGGCCATGCTGCGATCTTTTCTCCTTCATTCTCCTCCTAGGATTTTGGCCACTCCAGCACATGCACCCAGTGTGATTTCCCTATTTTATTTAACTTTATTTAGTTAGTTAGTTTAATTTGACCAGAAAGGGACAGAGAGAAAGAGAGAGGTGGAGAGAGAAAGTGAGACAGCAAGCCGCCAAGTTCGGGACTCAAACCGTGTTCGGCCATGTGGGAGTCCAGTGCCTTTAATCACCACACCACCTGCCGGCCCGAGAAAGTGAGATAGCAAGCCACCAGGCCTCAAACTACAATTGACCATGTGGGAGTCCAGCATCCGAACCACCACTCCACCTGCCAATCCCGGCACCCAGCGCAATTTACAAACCTCCAGATCTGGTAGTCGGCCATATAGGAGTCTGGTGCCTTAACTACCATGCCACCTGCTGGCCCCAGGAGATTGTTAAAAAAAAAAAAAAAAAAAAAAACAATTATTAAAACTTTGGCCTAAACTAATTAGCATAAGGCAGTATCTATTAAATGTAGGTTTAAAATACTGCTGAAGGTCCAGTCTGATGGTGTAACAGGTGGCAAACTGAACCGCAGTGCCAGAAGCCATATGGCCTGCTGTGGTTCATAGCCCTAGATCAGCCTGTAATCATGCCAGGCGTGTGCATGCCTAGAGAGCTGGGGAAGGGGATGGCGGTACCCAGTGCAACGAGACCCTTTTGTACATGCTTCTCTCTGGCTCATGTGCACGTGTGTGCGTGCTCTCTATCATGAATGAAGTTTGAACTGCTAAAATGTTTAAAATGATCTCTGTAAAGCAGTTTTGCCAAGATACCCTTCGAGATCTATTACCGAAGAAAATATGGAAGTTCATTTTTACTACATGCACTGTCAACCCCGAATTCATGTTGAGGATCTACATCTCAACTTTTTCTTTTCAGTTCAGCTAGAAGACACATGCAGTTACCAGAGAGAGACAGAAAGAGAAGAGAAAGTACCCCAGTGGGATATGATCACACCACAATCCCTTCTCCATTTCATCCCCTAATACAATCTTAAGTACACACGTACATGCTTCTGGCGTGTTTTTCAAGCTACCAGAGCCAGTATTCAAACCACATGGTCAGCTATATGGGATCCAGCTCCCTTAAACACTAGGCCAGAGGACTAGCCCTGAGCCATTCTTAAGGATAAAAGAGGATGCTAAGAGACTGTTAAAGAGTGAAGGAGATTTAGTCTTTATTACAACTTTCAGAAGCATAACATCTAGTAGGTATTAAAACATTTATCGCTCTGGGGCCAGCTGGTGGTGTGGTGATCAAGGTGACTAGATTCTACATGGGCAACTATGTGGTTTGAGTTCCAGACTGGTGGCTGGGGTAACACACCAGGCACGTGTGCATGTCTGCCCAAAATCGTGAAAGGAGAGATGGAGAAGGGATCGTGGCATGGCCATCCCCATAGGGAGTGCTTTCTCACTTTTCCTTTTCTGTTTCTCTCTGTGTCTCTCCAGCAAGCACACACAACCTCTAGAATTTTTTTTTTTTAAACCCAAATAAATAAATAAATTAAAGCATTTCTAGCTCTTATTCTTCCTGTTCCCTGAAAGTTGTTTTACAAACCAGAGTTTAAGAAGTTCTACTTTAAAAAAACTGTAGAGAATGTACATTACTTATATGTGTCTTTTTGAATGCCCCTTTCCAGAGTCAGTATGTTTAAAATATCCACAAATAGACAATAGGTGAGGAACTAAATATATCTTCTACGTGAATTGCCATCTGAACTTTTGTTTTCATGTTTTTCTTCTAGGTGTCTGTCATGTGTGCAATGAGTGAAGAATATGCTGTAGCCATAAAGCCCTGCAAATAAGTGGGACCATCAGGGGTGATCAAACTGTTCAGGTCCGGATCACCTGCCGACCTAAAGTTTGGTTCTAAGTTGTCACCAAAGCTATGGCCTTCATAAGCAACCTCATTTCCTTTTCTTTTTTTTTTTTTTTTTTTTTAATTGTTTTAAAAATGTGCTGGGTTAGTTTTACAGGCAATTGGTAATTTAAAAAAAAATAATCAAGATGTGTAATTTTTTTTTTTAATTTTGTAAATGTCTTTCCTACAACATTCCTGTGGTTTTTGGTATGTGAGTCCATGAAACAGACAAGATAGCTTCAGCAAACATGATTTGTAGGAGCAAATCATTCCTGTATCTTAGTTAATGATAAATAAACCAGGGTTTAACAAACAATGTAGCATCTAGTGGTACCGAAGTACCACATTTAAGTTGAATCGCTCTATATTAATTTCAGACTTAATATCATAGAGCACGTAGCTTATGGATTGGAATTTCTCAATTTCAGCCTGTGCATGGCAAACACAAATCATATTATCCGAAAGTATCAGTTATTCTGGTGGCCATGTGAAACCACATGTATTACCTCAGTCATTTCTAGTCTCCGTCAGATTGTTGGCAGAGTTGATATCATACAACCTTACGTGGCTGTTTGAGTACCTGCTCATGGCTGACAGGCATTGAGCTGTTGGGCGAACATGAGCAAGTCAAGTCATGAAGAAGACACAAAGGACAGTGGCAAGGGGGTGGGTAACGCTATAGGTTTTTATTTGAGGCCTTTGTAACCAGCATAAAAATAGGAAGATGATTTTTAGTTTTATTTTTGTTTTGTTTCGTTTTTTGTTTCTTTTTGCTTTTAACTTTTACTCCTCCTGGCTCATGCCAGTATAGGAAGGAATAACCTTCTCTACAGCATACTATGAAGTACCTTTTTTTTTTTTTTTACAAGTATATTGAATAAGCATTGGTATTTATCAGCAATCACTCCTTTCTATCCATTTATAAGGAGATTTTTTTTTTGACATTTCAATATTTATTAGATAACTGGGAATTATCACTTAAATTTATTTGGAATGTTTGTCAAATTTATGTACATTTTCTAAAGTGAAATCATGAAATGTTACTTTATGTGAAAATTATTAACTTATGCGTTTTGTTTCGTTTTGGATCATCAGTGACTTGATATACTTACCGGCATGAAGTCTAACTACGAAAGATTCTGTGCACTGAATTATTTTAAAAGGTGTTTTAAGTGGTACCACTACATTTTTATTTACTCTTTTGGATCATGTGTTACAGACAGGCAAACGTTTAGATGTTACTCCAGGGTCATGAGGACCTTTGGCTCAGTAACAATCATTACATTGGAATGAAACTTAGAACGAACACCATCTCATTAATACCTTGATTCCCTAAAACTGGTTATGCCTCTCCCTTGAACCCCGAAAGGCCTTCCTTCCTATCAGAAGGAAATAGATAGGAAAATGCAACTGATCTCATCAGTGACTAGAAATAGCCTTAGGAACAGAAGATCCTGAAATTTTAGTTTCTTAATTCATATAAACCTTTAAATCCAGTCTTGGCCTCAGCAAATCCATTTGAAGAAGAAACAAGATACTTGAAGAGGAGTGCAAGGAGGAGAGTTCTAAAGCACAAGAAATAATTGAGGTTGTAGTTCATTGTTTTTAGTAAAACATTTTAGCTTTTGCCCATCAAAAGCACAATTAGAATTAGGCTAAATTATTTCCAGTATTCTATTTAAGTATTCACTACATACTGCTCTAGATTTTTAGCACTCTGTAATGTGTATCTTACCTGCTACTGGTTGGCATTGTTACCCACAGGAATTCCAGAAAGTTATTAATCTGTGTTGCTTGCTGGTCATTCACACCCCCAGCTAGCCATGCTAGTGTTCTGATTTAGTATTAATTCCAGATTAGCATGCCCTTGTTTTTCCTGACTTGTCAGACTTAACATAAATATATTTTCAATTGCAATGTAAGGGTGTACAAATTAAAACAACGCATCTCTACATACCTTGAATGGCAAAAGCTATTTACGCGTAAATATTTCATTTTAAGTATATATGAAGTGTAAATACTCTTCTGAAGTATAAGTATAGATTTTAAAGATATGGGACTGTTTATTTTCACAGAAGTCAATAGATGTTTCTCTAGGACAAAATATTTCATTTAGCGAAGCTTTATAAATTATATTAAAAGGAAGCAGGGAACATTCTATTTTTTAACATAGAACAGAAGTGACTTCATCCTTTTTTGACATCAGATAAATGTTAACAGTTGATTCCTAGTATTTGTTGTACCTTTTGTAGTAAATGTTAAATACCACAAGTTACCATGTGTAGGATACACGTCAACAGATGATGCAATGTTAAGCTATTTTTGTCTGTACACATTTCACCACTTTATAGACAGTATTACATCGGCAGGTTGAATATTTGTCTCTCCAGAACGACGTATTTTAGTTTTAATGTGAAAACCTTGGTATACCGTACTTGCTGCAGAGTTGCGTGGCCTCAGACATGGTGGAGCCATTGCTACTTGGGCGTAGCACCCGCACCGCAAACATAACGATGCCGCGTACATGCTTCCCTCCAAGGGCTGTCTGTCACTTGAAATTATTGCTAAGCAAGCTCTTGACGCTGTGTCCCTCAGTGGTACAAGCTTCTGTGTCGGTACTTTATATGAATCACCAAACTCTGCTGCGGCCACAGCATGCCATCTTTGACAGCAGATGCTGCAGTGAAACCTTGAGGCTGTCAAGTTTGGGAACCGTTTTCCATTACAGCACAACATGTGTGCTCGCGTGCGCACACAGCTTTGTGTGTTTCTTTGCCCAGAGCCCCTCCAGCTCTTCCAAGTACTGTAGTCTGGTAGTGCCTCAAATGTTGGTAACTTTTTTGGTTTAATTTACAACTTTTCCAGAATTTGTTTTTACACTTCAAGGTCTCTCAAGTAGATTATTTCTAGTTGAACTGTAATTTGAATGCATTGTTCTCAGGGCTGTTTATGCTAAGAGCTGAAGTTTCATTACTTTAGAGCTAACTGCCTGAAAGTCTATTGCAAAATTTCCCCCAATTATAATACCATGACACATCCATATAAAAGTATCCTTAATAGCAACATGCTTAAAGTACATGCTTAGTACTCAAGAAAAAAATGGGAACAGCATCCAGACTGGAGTCTTGCCACATTTTTTTTCACGTTAGACTAGAATTGGTAGACGTATCTTGGAGCCCAATCCTTGGGAACATAGCTGTGAGCGTTCCTGTGGCGTGGACTCCAGAGTTGGTTTCAGAGCCAGACACTGAGGTACTGGTTCTCAAATATTTAGGGACAACAATTCGAAATTCATAATGGTCTTTTGGGTACATTGAAATGTTTACATATTGAATCCAGTAATATGAACTAGGAATATATTTACCTTTACCGTCAGAAAATATGGCTCTTCAGCAGTCGAAAGAGCAAAAATAGAAGCATATTTCCATAAACAGCATATTACACTGGTCAACTTTCAAGTTTTCTAATATTTAGACATACTCTTTCATAGTGTTCAAGCCTTTTTCTGCTAGCATTTAGACAAGTAATAGGCATCAGATTTAAGAAAAAATTATGGTGGGAAATCTTAAAATTGAGAAAATTCAGTTTATTAACTTTATGAAATTTGTCTCTCAGAATCGGGCATATGGCATCATTATTTGATTTTAGGGAACATTGGGATTTATCACACAGAACACAGATGTTCTATGGGAACATGGCTTGCAGTCACTATCTAATTTAGTGTTTTCCAGTCAACGAACACCTGAACACCAACTTAACTATCAAGCGAGGTCAAGTGCCTAAAAAGTGCTGAATACATCTAACAAGCACGTATTCTTTACATGGAAGACACATCTTAGAGCAGTCACATACTCATTGCCAAACATCGCCATCCACCACTTTTCCCCTCTCCTTACAACAGGTAGAAACCAATCTTATGCTAGAGGTTCTTTTATTGATATGAAGTCCCTGAAAATATTTCTTGGTATTGTTAGACTTCGGTTTATCTTAGTTCAAAGTCACACTTTTTAAAAACCCTCAACGCTAACGGTAGTGAGCAGTGACTGGGCAGCTCGCATAGGTCCGAGTTGTGGTCTTTCTTGAGAGGGTTCTTCAGGGTGGTTACTGTCTACTGCAAAAACGCACTCTTGTATTTGTTACAAAGTATAATGCAGATTACTAGTTCTATGCTAGTACAATGAAAAATGACTAGTTCTACACTGGTATGTCCTTTTGTCCTCCTCCCCAAATAGGAAGTAACTGAAATGGTATTGTCTAATCCAGTGGCACTTTATTAAGAATATGTTTTATTTGTCTTAGGTATAGAACTCTTGCTTTTACATGCAGAGTCTCAAATGTTTCAGCTAAAACTTTAAAATTGTCAGATTCAAATGTTAAGTCTTTGACTATACTAAAATATCTTTAAAAAAGTAAATGGTAAACTTATCAATTATAACTTTTTGTTACATTAAAATATTTGTCTGTTAACTTCATCGGTTATATTAAATAAAAGTAAAGTTAATTAATAGCTTGTACTATTCTCGTATATATACATTCTTAAAAACCTTTCAAACTAGAAAACTGCATCAGTTAATGTATACGTCACTTTTTCTTTTTAAACTTGAAGACAGAGTCTTGCTGTGTCATGATCTCCTGTCTTAGCCTCCCAAGTAAGCTAGGACTATGGGTGTACACTACCACGCATAGCCTTTGGGTGGGATCGGAAGTCAGACCCAGCCTCCCACGTGACCCCAGCCTGGGGAACACATTGCCTTAGCATGCACTTACAGAAGAGAAACAGGGAGATGAGGGGGGATCACCCCCAACAGCAGTGAGGTGTAGTCACGCTGCAATCCCTTCTCTCTTTCTCCTCCTGTCAGGATTTGGGATGTGCATGCACACACACCTGCCCCGGGGCTAGATTCTTAACTACTAGGCTACAGGGCTGGCCTTTAAAAGAAAATCTACCTTTTGTTTTTATTACATGTTTTTAGAATTTAGGTCCTTACAGAGAGTGTCCTAGCTTTATGGCTGTGAATATTAATTTCTAAATTTTAGGTTGAGCTACACACTTGTTTGTATTTTTAAATTTTTAATAGTCCTTTTAAATATGTAAAATAGTCACCTGGTTCAAAATTCAACAGGTACAAAACATTTTCCCATCTTTCCTTTTTTTTTTTTCTTCTCTTAAATTTGCTATAGGACATTTGTGGTCCCAAGAGAGAGAAAAAAAGTAAGAAAGCATCCCCTTGGCCACACCACAATCCCTTCTACTCCATTCTCCTCTCAGGGTTCTGGGCATGCATACATGTGTGCCCACGTAGTTTTCAAGCCACTGGGTCTGGGACTTGAACCATGCAGTTGGCCATATGGAATCCAACTGCCCTAACTCCCGCACCACTGGCTGGCCCTCATCTTCCCTTTTTATGGATCCTTCCACAGATACTTAATGCAGAAGAAATTAAGGGTCCTTCCTATACTTAAGACCTCCTAGGTTCTGAGGTGTTTCTTCCCTAGCTGGGGTGGTTGTGCTTTCTACAATGATGTGCGTGGTGTAATGAGTCCCTACAGCAAATCCTTGACCATTTCTCTAATCCTCAGTATATCTAATCCACACCAACTGAACAGGTTCATCCTTGGGTGGCTCAGTCTCTTCCTTTTGTACACTGTCCTTCTAGAACTTCTTGCTTCCTCAGTGAGCCATGCCAGAGCAACATGGCAGTTGTTGCTTGATCCCCATGACTGGTATTGCTAATGTCCATAACCTGTGATTCTCAGACATGGGCATGGGACACTTGTGAGAACCTATCAACACTCACACGTTTACAGTCTGGAAGTGCAAGACAGTTAATACCCCGAGGACAACCACTATCAAGGGGAGACAGGAAGCTGTGGACAGATGCTATCATCTTCAGGATTAGAAGGTAAACTAACGGAATGTGAGTTTGGGCATAATGTTACAATGGTATTCTTTTTTCCTCATATGTTGGTAGAATTCACTATTGAGGTTATCTGGATATTTTTCTTGTAAGAAATTTTTAGTTAAAAATGCAACTTATTTAAAAGATATAGGACTATTCACATATTTTATCACTTCTTGTATAAATTCTATAGTAAGTTGTATTTTTCTAGGAATATTTTCATCTAATTTGTCATACTTTGCCATACAGTAATTTATACTCTCTAATTTTAATGAAAGCATAACATATAGAAAAATGAACAGATTATAATTAACAGCTTGGTAAGTTTTCACAAACTAAACACATTCATGTAAACACCACGAAGATCAGGAAATAGAACATCAACAACACTCTAAGCCCACAAATGAGACCTGATTGTTACTGTTGGGTACAGTTGGTATTTGTTTACATTTATTCACTAGTTACCCATTTTATTTTTACTCACCATTTCTTTTGAGATATAGGCACATCTTATTCCTAGGATCATTTTCCTCCCTCCTAAATTCTTTTACTGAGGATCTATTAGTAGCAAGCATTCAGTTCTGTTATCTAAATATACCTTGAATGCATCTTTAACTCTTGAAAGATAAGGTTATACTTTACTGCTCTAGGTAGACAGCTGTTTTCTCTCAGCACTTTGAAGATAATACTGCTTTGCCTCTGGCTTCTGTTGTTGCTGACCATTAACTGTTAATTTAACTTCTTTTGTGGATGTTCTGTGTTTTTCCTCTCTATGTGCTTTTGAGGTAATTTTGTCTTTTGTATTTTGAAGTTTCACTACAATGTATCTAGTTGTGCATTTCTTTTAAATTATTGTGCTTGGGGTTTACTGGGCTTCCTGAATCGGAGAATTCAGACGTTGTCTCTAAATGCTGCCTTTTCCCTGTTATCTCTACTATATCCTCTGGGTCTCCCAGTTTTAACTGGCCACTTTTATTGCGAAATAAATTACCTTCCATGTGTTCCCTTTAGTTTCTGTGTTTGCACTCTACCCAATTTCCTGTTCACTGTTTTTCTCTTTGTGTCCACTCCCATGCTTAACTCGTCCACTAATTTCAGTTTTTCTACTTTTAATTTCTAGGGATTTTTTAAATCCTTTTTTTTTTCTTTAATGCTGGTCAATTTTGATTGTCCTTGGCTCCCTTATCACATTTTTATAAAATTTTTAGCTCTCGGGGCCAGCGAGTATTGCAGTGGTTCAGGAGCTGGATTCCCACATGGTCGACCATGGTTCAAATCCCAGACCTGGCAGCTTGAAAATCACTCAGGGGGCGTGTGTGTGTGTGTGTGTGTGTGTGTGTGGCCAAAATCCCAGGAGAGTGGAGAAGGGATTGCAGCATGGCCATTCCCGGGGGGGGGGGGGGGGGGGGGGGACACTCCTTACTTTCCGTCTCTCTCTCTCGTATTTTTAGGACCAGCAGGTGGCATAATGGTGATGTCGCTGGACTCCCACGTAGTCGATCACGGTTCGAGTCCTGGACCTGGAGGCTTAAACTCAAACCGCCCGCCACCACACAGCTCTCGCGGTCAATGGGTTCTCGCCAGCGCGGAGAACCGAGAATCATTTCAACCGCGGCCGCTCGGGGGCGCTCGCCGGACGCCTGGCCGCCAACCTTCCCGCCTGCCTGGAGCCACGCCCCAGTTTCCCAGGTTACGGCCCTCCGTGCGTCCTCTTCCGGGGGCGTGGCCCCACGTTCTGCGCGTGACGCAGCACGCTCCGTATAAATACGCTCTGCGCGGAAGCCGCTTCCTTTCCGAATGCACGGCTGGCTCACAAGATGGCGCCGGTGAGTGAGCGGGGTCTGGGAGGGCTTGGCCGGGCTCAGTGTAAAGCGTTTCTGCATTTGGCGAGTGGGCTGCTTTACGGACCGGGCGGGAGGGGAGGCATGGGAGCCGGGCAGGAGCGCCGCTGAAACGTTAGGTGCTGAGTTGGAGCCTCCCGGCGGCGGCCATGCGGCCTGGAGGAGCTGGAGCGCGCCGAGTTGGCCTCGGGTTCTGGGGCGTGCGGGCAGGAGGGCAGGGCTTGGGCCGGCTGCTGCGACCGCACCTGGGCCTGCCGTTTCTCCTTGGAAGTGTTGGACAACTTGTTTAGCACAGGTCACTTGCCTACCTGAGAAAGCTGACCGGCACTCCCATTAGGGTAAATCTTACTTGGAGATGATTAAATATGAGTTTGTTTTTGTGCACTGACTAGTGTCAGTGCTGTATTTTGCTTGTGTAGGATATTAGGATGGAAAAAACTACAAGGCAAGGTTCCTTCCCCCTCCCTTTTTAGATGTGTTTTATTACCTGGGCCAGCCTCGAGTTCTGGTTCCTGGGGTTATAGACATAGAATATAAAGGCTTTTCTGGACAGTTTGAACAAATCTGGCTCTGAGGTTCAGGTTGCCTGAAGGGGGCATAAGGACTGTACTGCTTACACAAGTGGTTAATAAACGCCGGCATGGTAATGTCACCTTTCTATAGCAGAAAGACAAGAAGCCTAAGAGGTCAACCTGGAAGTTTAATTTGGACCTTACTCATCCAGTAGAAGACGGAATTTTTGACTCTGGAAATTTCGTAAGTATCATCCTACTCAGTTTTTATTACAGTTGTAGAGTTTTTGATAATGACTTGAGTATGTACTATTTGATATTAACCTAAGTTCAATTCCTAGGGTACCTTCCCTAGTGAATATCTAGGGTTTTCTTCCCTAGTTTTGCATTTTTTCTGTTTTAAAATAGGAACAGTTTCTGCGGGAAAAGGTTAAAGTCAATGGGAAAACTGGCAACCTTGGAAATGTAGTTCACATTGAATGCCTCAAGAATAAAATCACAGTTGTTTCTGAGAAACAGTTCTCTAAAAGGTTGGTAATTGCTTCGTAAGTTTTAATGGAACTATAGATGTGGGGTATATAGTCCGAGAATTCTGTTTGTAATCAACAAGAACAAGTGTTGATAAGGCCAGTGAAATTATCAAATGTGTGCTTTGAATTTTGCTGAATGTCTGCATGATTGGGAAACACAGTAACAGTGCCAGCTGCTTGGGCTGACTGGCGGTGTCATTTACTACTGGGACGGACAGAGACGAGTCATGCGCAGGATATCTGTCCAGTGGATCATAGGCCCTGTTTATCCAGGCTGAATATAAACTTGAATGTTGAGTCCTTTACTCGTCAAATATGTTGCAAGAGATATTTCATGTATACCTGGGAGAAAGTGTTCCAATTTATTAATGGAACTGTTATCTTTCAAAAATTTTAAGGTTCTGGTTTCTCAGTAAAGGGAACCACTCAAAGCAGTTCGCTGCCAAATTTTGTTCACTCAGCTTAGTTGACAAATGTCAATTACTACATGGCAGCACTGTTGTAGGACTGGGTAAACCAATAGTGTAACAAGAGGCATATTACCAACCAACCCGGAGGCTCTCTAGGGGAAAAGAAACCATAAGATGGAACGACAGCCGTGGTTAGTGCTGTGTGAGGGTATAGAGAGGGGAGCAATTGTACCAGGCGGCAGAGTGAACTGGAAACCTTGCAGTTGAAAGTCACATGAAAGGGGCTGGTGTGTTTAGGGAGAAGAGTCATTGGGGGCGGGGCAACTTGAACTACAGTGTGCATATTAACTGGGAGGTTATGGATCGGTCCCTGCAAATTTTCAGAGGGAAATGTCGTTGTCCTCAAAGCTCTTAGACCATTACAGATGGCTACTGTAAAATCAAGTTTTGTAATTGCTATACTGGAAGTAGGGGTGGGGCACAAAGAGTTTTGGGTAATTCACTCAATGTGCATAATTGATTGCCAGTGGAATGAGGAGCATTAGCCAAAGGCAGGAGGACTTGGCCCTGTTGACCAGTCAATGTGTACAGTGTTCTTTGAGGAGCGAAATTGTATTCAATATCACTTAACTGAGAAAATAATTTGGCTTTGACTAAGACAAGAGGAAGTTACCATTACTCTACTGCATATTACCTTCTTGCCTAAAAAAAAAATGTAATTTTTTAGGGAGATAGAGTTGAGAGTATCATTAGAGCATAAACTGAAAATGAAAAAATGAAACATTTTGGAAGGACTCGGGATACAATGAGAAAAATGATTCTATCTGCTCTGTAGTACTGTACATAGTAGGGATTCTATTTCTTAAATTCATGTTTTTGTTTTAAAGGTATTTGAAATACCTCACCAAGAAATACCTTAAGAAAAACAACCTTCGTGATTGGCTTCGTGTGGTTGCATCTGACAAGGAGACTTACGAACTTCGTTACTTCCAGATTAGTCAAGATGAAGAAGGGTCAGAGTCTGAGGATTAGTTGAAGCCTGGCTTTGCTTACTAAGTAAAGCATGCAGGATACAAGAGAAAGAATCATCTGGAAATAGACTTTTAATGTATTAATGAATAAATATCACAGCTTGTAAATCCTTAGTCCCATTTAAGAGTGTATATTTACATGATCACTCTCCTTTGATAATTTCCTAGGCGGTATATACATAAACTTAGGATGTTTGCCTTTACAGTGTCTTCATGGTGGCTAGAATCCTCATACAGTGGGCCAGCCATAATCACATGAGAACTAGGTGCGGTGGGGCTCTGACCTGGGAAGGGAGGCAGGGTCGGGGTAGAGCGTATGTTTCAGGCACAGGAAGCAAAACTGAAGTCAGGCCAGTGGAGTCCCATTGGTGCGGAGTACAACCTGCAGTGGTCATGAACCTGCGAAGGCAGACAGCTGATCCAGGGCTGCCGTCATGTCATTTAGAGACCAGTAGCAAGAAACATGGATTTTAAGCAGGGGTCATGATCTGAAGGGTGCAAGTGGGTAAAAGCACAATTACCCACTGCCTTGAGAATGGCTTTCTGTGTGCAATCAAATATTTGCAATATCCTGTGGAAGCTGGTGGTACAAGTGGATGGATTCAAGGTTTTTTAGAGGGTAGAATCTTAGAACAGGTGGTGTGTAAGCAACAGGTATTTCATAGTCCCAGAGGCTGGACCTGCTTTCCTGTTCTATATTATACGTAGTTGTGTCCTTGAGTGGTGGAAGAGAGGAGTTAGCTCTGGAGTCTTAAAAGGGAAGTAATCCTGGGACCAGCAGTTAGCGTAATGGCTATGTCACTGGACTCCCACATAGTCGACCGCGGTTCGAGTCCCGAACCCGGAGGCTTAAACTCACGCCGAGCGCGTGTGCGTGCGTGCCCAAGATCCCGAGAGGAGAATGGAGGAGAAGGGATTGCGGCGTGGCCATCCCCCCTGAGGGGTGATTTCCTGCTTTCTATCTCTCTGTCTCTGTCTGGCGAGCGCACGCGCCCTGTAGCAAAAACCTCTCCAAAAAAAGGAAAAAAAAAAAAGGGGAAGTAATCCTAATAAGACCATCCTTATGACCTAAGTAACCTCCCAAAAGTCCAACCTAATATCTTGGAAGGATTTAAACTTTTGAGTTCCGGGCTTCACAAATGTTCAGGCCACTGGGGGGGGGGTATTAAGGGTGACAACTGATAACAGGTGCTGTTTGCCCAGTTCAGTCCCAATGGAAGAAGCTGTAGTGGGGGGAAGCAGTGGTTTTGGCCATGCTGATTTCCCTTTGTGCCGTCCAGAAGACTTTGGACATTAGGTTGAACCCATAGTCTCTCCAGTGAACTTATGCCTTATAGCAGAAACTTAAGAAAATCTAAGGAAAATGATAAATTTAAACAATTGACCCAGAAACATACGCAAATAACAAGAAAGCTTCCCTTGGCCCAAGAAAACCTGGATCTTCATGGCAACTGCAGGCCAGGCAGGAGGAGGGGAAAAGGTCACAGCCAGATGGGTCCTAAAGAATGTCAGTACTCCAAGGATAAACAAAAAATCCCACGAGCTTCCAGAAAGGAGAGAACAAAGTAAAACCAGTTTACCTAAAGAAATAAAATCTTAAGTTGAATCTAGTATGGGGATACACTAATACACTGTATTTCAAGCCATCAGGACTGGGATTCAAACGGTCAGCCATGTGGGATCCAGCTCCCTTAACCACTAGGCTATAGGGCCGTTCTTGACCTGTTTCTCAGACAATGACTTACTAGTCTTCATTCTAAAGATTTTTTTTTTGCATTTATGTGCTAAATATATGCAAGTATGTCAGATAATTCAGTGTCTGTATAGATTTTTCTAATGTTAATAGTTACATATTTCACTGTGCTCATTAACATACATTATTTGATTAGCCATTTAGTACTGAACATTTAGTGACAGGGTTTTTATGACTCCACATACTGTTTCAAGTGGCTGTCCTTTACTCATGGTTTTCTTAATGTCATAGATGTCAGATTGTTCCCCAAGATGTTTACACTAAATTACCTCCATTTCCACCTCCTAAGATACAGCTAGAGCTCCAGCCTTCTGTATATTGATGCCTAGATAATAATGCCCTCAGGAGGAAAATACTTAAAAATAAGTTAGTAGTAAATTGACCTTTGATTTTAACTGTTCTTACCCAAGTACCTTAAGCAAAGAAGACACGGCTTATTTGTTTATAAAGTTAATTTGTACAGAAAAATGCCAACTGAAGTATTTCTCCAATTAAAGGTTTTCCCTTCTAAATGACATGGTAAATAAAGATTGACAAAACCGATAAGAAAACTTGAGTTCTCAAGAAGGTTGGTGAAATAAACTCAGATTTTCTAAGGATGGGTTTAGAGTTTTGAAACCCTTTTTGATCTTACGCTTTTCCTGTTTCTTTTTCTGGTAGGTCTTGCTATTGTGAAAAAATGCACAGGAACCTCATGGGTGGGCTTTTTTTGTGGACAGAGAAACCTGCATTTGGTTGAGGCTGAACACTTAATGGAGCAGAGCCTGAAGCCAAGAGGGCACTTCTAGTACAGGGTTATTTTGGGGTCATTTTGGAAAAAGCATCAGAACAAAGTTGACTAGTCCTTGGGAAGATGGAGGTAATGGTATAGGGGAAATGTTGCAATCTTTTGTGGGTTATTGACCCCTTTAATCACGACTCTATTGCCCTTCAGAGAAAGGCACACCAGCAATTTACATAATATTCCGCATTGCAGCTTTACAAGGCTTTTTGTAGGCTCCTAGAGCCCTCAAACTTTTGGCCTGGAGGCCTTACACAGGAAAGGACATGGGACATGCAACAGTCTCTGGGTATAACTTACAAAAAGGAGAGCTAATATTGACAGGTTTTGCCTGTAATAACTTGGTTGGGGCTTTCATTATCCCATTTGATAAAACTGAAGCACACGGAGACTGCTCTAGTTTGTATATGTTTCCCCAAAACTCATGAGTTGAGCCCTTGAAATGGGATTAAGAAAGTGGAAATTTAGTCCAATTATGGGGCTGGAATGTGGGGCCTTTGGGAGAGATTAGTATTAAGGACATTAGGATGGGGGCCCCATAACAGTCCTGGTGGGTTTGTAAGGAGAGAGGATAGGACCGGAACGGAGGAACTCATGGACGGCCACTCTGCTGTGTCTTGCTCTCATGATACGATAGGAAAGACCCCACCAGACATGGCCCCTGGGCCCTAGCACTTCCCAACTGTGAGCTGGGTAAACTGTTTTCATAAATTACCCAGTGTTGGGTATTTTCTGTTATTAGCAACAAAGCAGATTAGAGCATTTACAAAAAGTGGAGAAGCCAGCTTATGAAACCAGGAAGTGTGGTTCTAGAACCTAAATTTATTATCACTTCAACAGACACTTTGTAAGATGTTACACCTTTATTAGGTTCTCCAGAGAGACAGGCCAATAGGATTTGTGAGGGGTCTTCAGAAAGCTGATGAAAAGTGTATAATATGAAAAGGCTAGGGCCAGCAGGTGGCATGGTGGTTGAGGCACTGGACTTCCATGTGGCTGACTATGGTTCAAGTCCTGGACCTAGTGGCCTGAAAATCACAACAAATAAGTAGATAAATATTTCTTCTCTAAAAAAGAAAAGGATTTCAATTTTTTTTAATAAATTCATACTTCAATTTTATTTATATGAACTTTTTGAAGAATCCTCATGTGTGTATATTTACCGGAAGAACCTATGGTGTGACTCTCAATATGAGGCTGAAGGCCCGAGAACCGGATCTCCAATGTGTAAGGACAGAGGATGGATGTCCTAGCCCCAGCAGGGATAGTAAATTCCTTTGTCCTCTGCCCTTCTGCTCTCTGGGCTCTTGGCAGACTGGATGGTGCTCTTGCATATTGGGTGACAGTGGATCTTTCTGGGTGCTACCAGGAAGCAGGAGTAATTTATAGATGGGGTATCTTTGTGAATATTACCCAGGAGGTGAAACGAATACATTAGGGCTATACGTGTAATGATAAAAACAGCAGCAGTTCTTTATATTAGCCAGGAAAGGGAAATACCCGGTTATTTTTGTGGTTTAAACGGCATTCTTGTTTTTGTCTGTGCTCTGACATGATTACCGAATTGCCTCATTTTTGCCTTGTTCTTTCACAGTCAGAGTGACTGTGTCTGATATTAATGTTTTGTAAGATTGTTTTGTATGTTTAACAAAGCCAGTGAGTGTCATGCCAGCTCTTGGCTTTCCTGTTTTCTTCTTCCTCTCTCCTCCTTTCCTTTCCCTCCTCCTTCCCCCCCTTCCTTCCTTCCTTCTTTCCTTCCTTCCCTCCTTCCTTCCTTCCTTTATTCTTCCATCAGCAAGTTAGATCAGAGAAATAGAGAGACAGAGAAGGAGAGAGAAAGAGACAGAAACAGTACCTCTGACAGGGCCTTGCTGCCACGATCCATCCCCAGCTTCAGTCAGTGCCCCCACCCCAATCATGGGCATGTGCATGCTCAGCACACCCAGGAGTGTCTCTCAACCCCAACCCTGAACATGTGAGTCACCTCAAAGAGCACAGCATTTACCACGGCATCACCACCCAGGTCACCTGCTTTTCTTTCTTAAGAGTTAAGACTCATTGGGTTGCAAATGACAGAAAATCCAAACCAAGCTGTCTTAAGCAAAAAACAAACAAACAAACAAACAAACAAACAAAAAGAGTCCATGGCTGAATTCTCCATTAGAAATAAGCCAGGGCTCCTCCCCAAACCAATCGTTGAGATAAAGAAATGGGATAAACTGGCCATGATCTACATGGTACAGCTTAGCAGCTGAAAGTAGAAAGTCAGGATAGCACCCCTGAAACCACATTGGATAGGAGATCGAAGGAAGGGATCTGGCTTTCTCAAGGAAACTAGGAATCCATTGTTTTCACTCAAAAAACGAGCTGAGGCTAAAAAAGGCAAAGGACCTATACTAGCTAAAACCTTTCTGAAAAAGCATGCAATGAGAAGAGTGAGTGTACCTAGTTTGAAGACCATATGGCCGCATTAGCAAGACTGCATTGGTGGAGAGACTGTAAAGGGCTAGACATAGTAGTAGCTTTAAACGTATTATCTTATTTTCTACTGATGCATTTTAGAGATGCCATCATTGAGACTCAGAGTGATTACATAGCAGAGCTGGAATTGAATCGCTTACTGTCAGCCTGATTCCACCATCTCTGTGCCACAATTTCAAGGCACTAAGGTATGAACTGGAAAAGGAAGTAGAGTTACAGACATGGTATGAGTGACAAGGAACAAAGAACACATGGATTGTTAAGGAGGAGCGAGAGAAGGAAGGAATCGAAACAAAGATAGGTGTTTGGGGGCAGGAGGATAAAATAGTGAAGGCTGAAAATCACATGCAAAATGAATTTGTTGGACGAGATCAAAGACTGGGGATTTAGCAAAAAGGCTAGAAAATTCGTGAAAAATTAGCAAAGACAATAACAATTACCCAGGGAGGACGAACGGAGAGTTTGGTCTGAAGAGAAAGGAATGAATGCATGCAAGAGACCTTGACTTTATTTCATTTTGCACATTTGTATTGATTGCTTATCATGAGCCAAACGTGATGCTGGGCTGGGGTAGGGCTAAGGCAGTGAGCAAGACTGACCCTCGCAGAAGTGAGGAGCTCACACAAAGCATCGGCAGGATCGACATGGGACAGAGATAAAATCGACCACGATTTTAACCTGGAGGGCAGGTTATCAGAAGGACAGTTCTTATTTCTGACTTGATGTCACCGAGTCCAAGTTTTTAAATACTTCTTTTCCTGCTATATCTTCCTAGATAATAGTTTTACATAAAAGAAAGGAGAGTAAGAACACTGGGATGCAAAGGAAAGGATTGTGATATATTAATTATTATTATTATTATTATATTATGATATATATGATTATATTGTGATATGTTAATTACCATTATGTTGTGATATATTATTTATTATTATAATATATTAATTGTTATTATTTGCTAGAGGATGTCTACACTTGCCAGAGAGAGGGAGAGGAGAAAGCACCCCCCGTGGGGAATGATGATGGGCAATCCCTTTCCTTCATCTCTCCCTCCTTGCAGAAGTTTAAGCACACATGTACACACATCTAGCATTTTTCCCAAGCCACTAGGCCCGGGACTTGAACCTCATGGTTGGCCACTTGGAATCTGACAGCCTTCACCTTTAGGATCTGAGACCAGGTCAAATTTATTTATTTATTTATTTATTTTAAATTTACTGAAGAGTGTATGCACTCACCAGAGATAGACAGAAAGAGGACAGGGAAAAAGCTCCCTCCATGGAGATTAGTAACACTGTAATTCCTTCTCCTCCATTTCTCCCTCCTGTAGGAGTTTTTGGGCACACACACACATGCACTCAGTGTCTTTTTCTTTCTTTTTAAATTGTACTCATTGTTACTATTATTATTTAATTTGCCATAGTGCATCTCTCTGCACTCACATGTGTGCAGAGAGACAGAGAGGAGGAAAGTGAGAAAGCAAGCTGCCAGGTCTGGGACTTGAACTGTGGTCAGCCATTTGGGAGTTCAGTGTTTTTTATGTAGTTGGGTCCAGGACTCAAACTGCACAGTCAGCCTTGCGGGGATAGAGATGGGATAAATAGCTTCCTTAACCACCAGGCCATAGACTGGCCCAGAATTGATTTATTATACATCAGAGTTTCTAATGTTCTATGTTAGAGAGCCACTTCCCTGCCATGGGGTTTGGTTTTCTCAACTGTAAATTTGTTGGCCATCTTAGAATCACTGGGGCCTAATCCTGGCTGCGTATTATAATCATCCCTGGGAGCTTTTACACAATGCCTAAGCCTAGGCTTTACCCAGATCAGAAAAGTAATAACTTCTGTTGGTGGACCCAGGCAAGGGTATTTTTTAACTTTCCCAAATGACTCTAATACTCAGCCAGATAAAGAACCACAAGTCTAGAGAATCTCTTGGCTGTTTTGCTTCTGAAGAGGCCATGATTCTCAAGGACAGAAAACCTCTGTTAATAAAAATATTTTTAAAAAACCTCTCTTAAGGTTATAGTTTGTAGATGAATAGGTCAAGAATGAGCTTGGGGTGCTAGTGGTGATGTGCAATAAAGATATACTTCTACATCATAATCCAATCCAAGGAGAAGAGCAGCTGCTCTTAGGAAGACTATAACCAAGCGCCTGTAGTTCCTATCTGCCTTCAAAAAAGGAGAAGTGTAGAAACAAATTCAGTATTTGTGAGTGTGTGTGTGTGTGTGTGTGTGCAGATCACACACACATACAATTTCACTAACACTCATAGAAACATAAGGTTAATTTCTAGCTCCACAGAAGGTTGTAATTGGGTATTTTTTCCATTAGATGGAGCTATATCTATATTACAGGAGAATTTTATGAATTTATAAAAGGAATGTTTTATAATGAATTTTAAAGTGAAACAGGAAAGAGCCATTTTTTAAAGAACATGATATAACTTGTTTTGAAAATAACCTATTATTTCTAAACTTTAAAATATCTCAAGATGTTAATTTGGTTGGGTTTGCACAGGCTTTATATCTCACAGACTCTATGGATATAAACATACCTAATAAAACTTTGTATTCTGTGACTCCCTTCACAAGGGCCTACATGTAACTACTCCTTGAAAAGTATCTGTTGATAATATTTCCATTATGATATTTCTAGGTGTAGGTTCACAATACCATATTTGTCATTCTAAAATCTAAAAATCCATATTTAGAAAAAAAAGAGAGACTTGACTTAAAATTAACTTAACGTTCTAGATAAATATTGATTTTATTTTAATTGTCAGAGGGCATCAGAGAGAGATGGAGAGACAGAGGGGGAGTTAGAGAGAAGGGGAGAAAACACATCCCAGTAAGGTGTGGTTATGCCACAATCTCTTCTCTTTCATTTCTCCATACTGTCAGGATTTGGGGCATGCACACACACATACCCAGTGTGTTTTTGAGCCACTGGGGCCAAGATTCAAACTGGTTGGCCATGTGGACTTTGGCTCCCTTAACCAGCCTGCTTTACTTCAGATTTTTATTTTAAAATGACTAAGAGCATTACCCTAAAGTGATTAAATTCATCTTTGGAATGACTTGTATGCAGTTTTTAAACCCAGTACTGATCTACAACTGTCAATTAATATCGAGTCAGAAGTACAGTTTCTGGTATTAATTCTAACTCCTCTTCATTAAGGAGTGGTGAAAACCATGGTAAAGCTAAACCAAAATGGCTGACACGTCGCGTGGAAGCACACAGGTAACCCTGTGACCTTTGGAAGCAGAGAAATTGCGGAAGGACAGTCTAACAGCTCTCCCTTATTAAATTAACATTGCAATTTCTCGTGGTGGTCATCAGGCCTGTTTCCAAACATCCACTTCTCCTCTTTCTGGAAACACGATGAACTTCCAAATTCTCAATTCCCTTTGAAGCTAACTGTCGTCATTTGACTTGCTTTGGCCAAGGAAATATGGAGGAAAGTGACAGATGTCACTTCTGGGTGGAAACTTCAAGAGCTGGTGAATGTTTTGCCACTTCCCCTTTTTGGTGTTTTCGTGATTATGGAAACACATGCTCATATGGAGATTCCATCAGCTTGGATCCCTGCAAGATTATAGTGAGCGGAACAGCTTTGTCAAACCGTGATAGATACATGAGCCTCATTTTAAGCTCCTGAGATTTTATTTTTTAATGTTGGTTGTTTCTAGAGCCTGACATACTTCGTACAAGTCAGCTGCACAGGGAAGAACAGGCTCTTTGCCCATCCAGGGTGAACTGGAACATGTGGGTAGCCTCATTCCCAGGGATGGTTTCCTGGGAGCTTCCCCTTTATTTCTCTAGTTTTCTTCTCTGAAGAGCATATCCCATCTTTCACCTCACCACACTGGACCCAGATTTTGCTTTGCCAACTGTGTTTCCTCTGTTCAAAGGCAAGAAAAAAGAAGCTCTTGTCGATTATATGCAAGGAAGACTGGAAGTGCAGTGAGGGAAGGCACTGAGCGTTTGCCTCTGGACATTTTTTTACCAGTGTCTCCTGACAGCTGTCCTGGCCCTCACTTGGGCTGTGGTTTGAGTCCTGGACCCAGAGGCTTGAAAATCACGCTGGGCACATGTGCATGCATGCCCAAAATCCTGAGAGGAGACTGGAAGAGAAGGGATTGTGCTGTAGCCATCTCTCCTGAAGGGTGATTTCTTACTTTCCGTCTCTTTGTCTCTTTCTATGTCTCTGGGGAGTGTATGCACCCTATAGCAAAAACTTCTCTCTTAAAAAAAAAAGAATGAAACTCTGGAGAGAGAGAACCTAGGTTTGTGTTTTGGACTCCCTCATTGTAGCTGGGGATGATGAAATGTATTGCAATGTAAGCACTATGTGAATGTAAAATAGTGAAAATAAAATTGTTACTTATAATCTCCCTTTGCACGTTGTTGCTGTTGTTTTTACGGCTTTTTGCCATAAGGTGCATGCACTTGCTGGAGAGAGACAGAGAGAAGGAAAAGTGAGAAATAACCCTCCCCATCCCGGGGTCATGGGCATGCGGCAATCCCCTCTCCTCTATTTTTCTCCTAGGATTTTGGACATGCACACATACGTGCCTGGACTAATTTTCTTTTACTTGTTTTTAGAGATTTTTTGCTAGTGGGCGCATGTACTCATTGGAGAGACAGAAAGCAAGAAATCACCCTTCAAGGGGAATGGCCATACCACAATCCCTTCTCCTCCGAATGGAGGAGAATGGTTATGTTGCTGGACTCCCACGTGGTCAACCGCAGTTTGAGTCCCAGACCCAGTGGCTTGAAACTCATGTCAAGAATATGTGCATCCCAAGAGGGAGTTTGGGCACACATGCACGTGAACCTGGCTTGAGGCTCAGGCAGCCGGGATAGGACTCAAACTGCAGCTGGCCATGTGGAAGTCCAGCACCTTAACCACTATGCCATCTGCTGGCCCCTGTTCTGCTGTGATTTTCAAGGTCTCAGGTCTGGAACTTGAACAACGGTCGGCCATGTGGGAGTCTAGCACCTTAACCATCACACCGCCTGCTGGCCCCTCCCTTTACTCCTTTTTCTTTCAAGAATTATTTATTTAATTTTATTCATTCATTCATTTTAGTTTGACCAGAGAGAGAGAAAGTGAGAAAGCAAACCACCAGGTCCGGGACATGAACCATGATCAGCCATGTGGGAGTGTCCAGCGCCCTTAACCACCACGCCACCTGCTGCCCCCCCCCCTTTACTTCTTAAAGAAAGCTTTAATTTGCTGACAACTAAGTATTTGAATATACAGTTCGTGAGGTAAGAGACTGGAGAAACAGAAGGGAACCAGTGGAGCTGGGTTCTAAGGGGAGTGAAGGGTGAGCGAAAAGCTCGGCTGAGAGCCAAGCTGGAGCATTGGGAGGGCATGGGAAGAGAGTCAGCTCTGCCCAGGATGTTCGTAGCAGTTTGCTAGCGTGTGTATCACGGAGGGCTCTTTGCTGTTTCCCCTTTGAAATCTTCAGTAAAGTCTGTTTTTAAACATCTCAAAAATGCTGCAAATCATTGTGCTTCTTGTCAGACAGGACAGGGCCTAAGCTCTTGCTGGCAGCGGGTTCAGACCCAGCTGGCCGGCAAGGAGGAGGTGGCAGCGTTTGTCCCCAGTATAAATGAAGACACATAGTGCCTGCCTGCCGAGTGGGTAGGGGGGTCTAGAAACCCCTCTGTGCTTCTCGTCTGAGAGAAGAGGGTGCCGTGTAAGGGAACAGCAGTGAACATTCATGGCTTTTGCAGTGTTATCCTTGCAAAGGTCTGAGATGCGGCAACGGGAGGCTGAAGAAGCTCCCAGTGAGAAACGGAGTTAAAGAGGACATTGTTTCTTACAGCCAGATTTCACAATTGGAGACAGAAAGACTGAGAATTCAAGCACAATATGTATAAAGAGATGAAATGCCACAGTGAGGACTCAGACTGGCATGTGATGTGCCCACTGTGGGGCACTGAGAGGTAGCTGTGGGTGACACCGGAGCAGGCTCTGAGAGGGCGCGGGATGTAGACAGGACCAAGCCTTTCCTGGAGTTTTCTCCAACCATTTATGGCTAACGGTTTCTTCTGTATCCGAGAAAACACAGCCTGGAGCTGATACCGTTTATTTGTAGACTATTAATATAGTTGTAGTTTTGCTTTTTGGCTTGGTTTAGATATTTATAAACTTTATCATAAATCATTTCTTAATGGGGGATTGATTCTTCTTAATTAAATATTTTATAAAACTCTTAGAAAAGACACTTTAGGTGCTTAGATGGGGGAGATTACATTTATGGCTAAGTTTCTGGATCTAGGAATGTGGAGTAGATAAGAAGTCATCCTTGAGCCCAGCAGGTAGCATGGTGACTAGGGTGCTGGACTCCCACATGACCAACTGTGGTTCAATTCCCAGATCTGGCAACTTGAAACTCACACTGAGCACGTGTGCACGTGTGCCCAAAATCCTGAGAGGAGAATGGAGAAGGGATTGCAGCATGACTGCCCCCTCCCAGGGAATGAGCTTTCACCTTCTCTCTCTCTGCCTCAGGCGAGTGCATGCACCCTATGGCAAAAAACTAATAAATGAATAAATAAGAAGCTGTCCTTATTGACACCTGTCAGTGAAACGCCTTTCTTCACGGTGTCACACACTGGTGATTTGCACCTCCACGTGTGTTTAGAAGCACATTTTCCCCCCGTTTCTCGCCCCCCCCCCCGTTTATGAAAGTAATAAATATTCTAAAAAAAATAGCTTAAAAAAACACAAACTAGGGACCAGCAGTTAGCGTAATGGCTATGTCGCTGGACTCCCACGTAGTCGACCGCGGTTCGAGTCCTGGACCCGGTGGCTTAAACTCACGCCGGGCACGTGTGTGCCCAAGATCCCAAGAGGAGAATGGAGGAGAAGGGATTGCGGCGTGGCCATCCCCCCTGGGGGGTGATTTCCTGCTTTCTGTCTCTCTGTCTCTGTCTGTCTGGTGAGCGCACGTGCCCTATGGCAAAAACCTCTCCAAAAAAAAAAAAAAAAAAGAAAAGAAAAAAAAAAACACAAACTAGAAAAGCATAAAGGAGAAAATAAAATTATACCTAATCTCGCCATATAGATCATCTCACCATTTGACGTTTTGTGGCCTAGAATGCTTGACATTGGGTTTTAGAAATCAAATGTGCGAATGCTATGAAGAACAAGCCTACGAATCAAAAATGTGATGTTAGCCAAGATTGAGGGGTATACGGGCGAACTCTCCAGTCTTATTTTTTTCCCCTTAATTATATGAGGATTGAAGTATTTGGAACTGCAGAAATGAACATTTGATTTATTAGGATAGTCCTTAACTAATCACTTCTTGCTAAATTGGTCTAACTGTGTAACTAGAAAGGTGTTATTTGCTCCAGGTGTCCCATCACAGCTGAGACATGTGTCGAAGAAGGAAGTGAAGTAGCTATTCTCTCCTTTATTATCGTGAAAAAAGGGGACTTAACAATATTTTCTCCTTCTTATTGTTTTTACCTTTTATTGCAAGCATACTATTCATTATAGTGCACCTGAGCATTGCATGCTGCCTTCGCTCAACTTTTCTGATATAATTCTGAGAAATAAAATGGAAATAAGTGGACAATGTGATTCTAAATAATGAGAGCTCCATCATTGACACATCTCACTTAAAAACATTAAATCCTACAGGCAAAGTCACAAAGCATTAAGCCTACTAAGGGGTCGGCATGCGTGTCTACTTTAGGGTGTTGACTATACTACTTTGGTAAGTTTAATTGTAGGAGGATCTACACAGAAAGACAAGGTTTGGTGAGAGCACTGTTTTCTGGGGATGCGTTTAACTTCCTCTAGTGGAGAGGAGGAGGTCTGGAGAAAACTCTCCAACCATTTTGACTAGCCTGCGACATTTGTCTAATTAGATGATTCCTCTGAGCACATTTGACTTGCATATTGGTTTTCACTTAGTTAAGCAAGAAGAAACTGATCACCATAAAAAAAAATATATCATTGGGTCAGCCAGTGGCATGGTGTGGGAGTGACTGAATCTCACATGGTGGTTCAAATTCCAGACCCAGTGGCTTGAGAAACACACCAGGTGCATGTGCATGCATGCCCAAGTCCCAAAAGGAGGGAGAAATGGAGAAGGGATTGTGGCGTGACCCCTCCGCCTCGCGGTGCTTTCTCACTTTCCCTCTCTCTCTCTGGTGATCTCACACACCCTCTGGCAAAAAATGAATAAATAAACGAACTCTCATTCTCTACATATTTAGAAACTCGAATCCTCTACACACTTAATGCACTTCACAGAGATCTTTAGAAATTAATTAAAATGTAATTAGTATATTTCATTTCTCAGAAAACCAGACAAGATAAATTCCTGATGTAGAAAACTTGCCTTTTCTGGGGCTGAATGGTGGTGCAGTGTTCAAGTGTGATGCTCTGTGACAGACACACATGGAAAGGTTACTGGTTCGCGTCCAGAGGCCTCCCTCAGTATGTCCGGAATGCTCCTGCCCGTGATCACGGCTGCTTAGGATTGGGGTTGATCACAGTGTCAAGATCCTGTTAGAGGTGGTGTCTGTCTGTCTCTCTTACTCTTGGAATAAATAAAGAAACTTTGAACAATGCCTCTTCATATTCAGCTAAACTAAAAAAATGAAAAATGAAAAAAAAAATTTCCTGTCATTGACCAGATGTCCCCTCAAATGGCTATTTTAGGACCCAGTCTTTTTATTTTGCACAACAATCATCTCACAAAGAGGAGAAACTATCCGTGATGTTGAAGACGCCTTGCTGCGGCTGTGCTTAAGAGGAACAAACGTGTCTTAAACGCCTCCTCGGCAGGCCTCTTCAGCTGACGACATCTGCTCAGCCTAGCTATCGTGCAGCTCAAAACGCATTTATTCTCTCAGCATTCTTGAGGGACTCGGCGTGCTCCTGGATGCCAAAGACAACACCGAGATCAGCAATTTCTCATAAATCATTGGAACATGGAACATGAAACAAGAAGAAGAAACCAAGAATTCAATAATAAATATGGCAAGGTGCACAAACAAGAGAATTGAAACCAGATGAAAAGGAGCCTTTCGGTACAGAAGGTCAAGACACGCGTCTCCCTGCTCCCTCAAAGCCCCCGAGTAATCCCTGCGATTGTGTTCCCCATCCAGCCCTCAGCCGACCGCTCTGAGTTGGTTTTAGAATATTTATGTGGCCGGTTTGAGGCTTTCACATACAACTGAAAAATTAGGATAGTTTATTTGCGTTTGCTCAAGGCCCCAAGTCATGATGCAATGAAGGGGAAAATCGTGTTTGTTGTACTTGCCTCGAAATACATTCTAGATGCTCATGTATCAATAGAGCTCGATTTATGCCATATGTAGATTTTTAGATGTAGTTACATGATAGTAAAGTGATATGACTAATTTTGTTTTTAAACAGTGTCAGACTTTCTCAGGGGCCATCTTAGAATCTACTTCAGGAATGCTGATGTTACCATGTTACAACGATGATCTCTCTGAGTCTTGAAAAGCTAAAGTTCATTCATTAAAAAAATATCCTCCATGGTGACGAGTCATCATTTGTAAGTGGGTCTGGAATTCCAAATGCATAGTTGTTTAAAGACAAGTATGGTAAATGGCATAGGCGAGATGTGTTGTTGTTCAAGACAATGTGGAATAATTAAAAATGAAAGTGATTTTGATAGAATTTCCAAAGTAAAGTTACAGACTATGACCAGTGTTTTGCCACACCATTATTCAATATATGAACTGAATATTGGGATTTTGGGGGGACTTTGGTTTTGTCTTATAACGAAGAATCTCACTTAAATGCTTTATTTTATTTTACTTTTATTTATTTTTAAAATTTGCTATAGGGTACCGTTTATGGGTATAACATAATTTTCTACATTAATCCCAATGGCTTAGATATTTAGACTGTTTCTAAATTGTTGCTGTTATAAATAATGCAACAACTTTGTTCATTCTGTTTCCTTAAAACAGTTGGAGTTTCTGGATAAATCCATAGGGTGCATTCATTTTTAATCCTTTTTGTCTTTAACTGCCCAGGCATTGGGCTCAACAGAGAGAGACAGGGAGTAGGAGGGAGGAAAAAGCACCCCCAATGGGGCATGGTCATCCATTTCTCCATCCTGTTGGGATCTGGGGTACACACACATGTACGCCGGCAGTTTCTCAAGCTGCTGGGGCTGGAATTCAAGCCACCTGGGTGGCCATGGGGGCTTCAGCTCCTTTAACCTCCGGACCACAGGGCCAGCTCCAAATTATTTATATTACGGAACGATCATCTTTGTCGTTAATTTCAACTCTGTTTCCTGTCTTGTGCCCACTCCTTGCTCCTTATATACTGTTGCATATCTCTCTCTCCAGGAAGGTAAACACTCAACCTCAGGAATTCCCTGCAGGCCTGCTGTCACTACAGTTCTTAGAAGCTTCCGGTCTCTGCAGCACAGAGATCCTATCTTCCTTGAAGCCAGATGAAACAAGAATAGAAAAGAAGGCCTACAGTGAAGGCAGAAGGGATGAAACAAGCACAAACACAGGCAGTTAGAAGGAACTTACATGGCAGGGCATGATTTTAAGGTAGGGACAGTGTAAGGGGAAGTCATTCATACACTGTAACAAAAACATTCAAGAGAGACCAGCAGGTGGTGTGGTGGTTAAGGCGCCAGACACTCCCACATGGCTGATCATGGTTCGAGTACTGGACCTAGTGGCTTGCTTTCTCACTTCCTCTCTTTCTCTCTCTGTCTCTCTCTAGTCAAATTTAAATAAATGAATGAATAAATAAAATTAAATAAATAATTTTTTTAAAAAAACATTCAAGAGACAGTAAGTGTACAGTCAAGACAAGGGATGCTCAATACATTGAACATGGCCATTTACATTAGAAATAAGATCTAGGACTGGGACCAGCACTTGGTGTAATGGCTATGTCGCTGGAGTCCCATGTGGTTGACCACAGTTTGAGTCCTGGACCCAGTGGCTTAAACTCACGCCCGGTGCGTGTGCGTGTGTGCCCAAAATCCCAAGAGGAAAGTGGAGGAGAAGGGATTGTATCATGGCCATCCCCCTGGGGGGTGATTTCTCACTTTCTGTCTCTCTATCTCTCTCTGTCTTTCTGGCAAGTGCACGTGCCCTATAACAAAAACCTCTAAAATAAAAAGAAGAAGATCTAGGACTACATGAATCTTGCTTCTTCATATGCAATGTACATCTAATAGAGTACAGATGACTCTAGGAACTCCTGTTACCCTAGAGAAGAAAACCTGGGGGAAGAACAGGGATGTGAAAAGAGTCTTTCCACTTTTAATTCTTTTGTTCTATTTGAATTTTGCACTATATGAATGTATTGTCTATTCAAAATTAGATAAAAATATGTTAACACTTTTCACACTAAGTGAATATTTTGTATTCCGTCTTAACTTACATAATGATGCTTCTCTTTTTAAAACACACTTCCTTTCCCTAAACATTTTTATTAGCATACATAATAAAGAACCCTTGAGACTGAAAGGTATTCTTTTGACAAAATGGTTCATTTAAATTTCAATTTTCTATAAAATAAATATGACAAAATTCTGTCACATAAAATCTTTCCAGGTTATCTTCATTTTCATTTTACATTGGATAAAACTAAGGGTTTGGAAGGGAAGGGGTGACAACTGCTTCCAGGTTTCATAGAATCAGTGGCAGGGTTGGGAGGGAAAAAAAAGAAAAAAAAAAAAAAAACTCTTTAGGCTTTCCTTTCTTTTTCTTTCTCTCATTTTATTTTATTTTTTCAAAAAGAGGAAGTTCATTGCATTTGGGCCACCCACAGCTATAACTTCTAAAAACATTTTGGCCTTTTTTTTTTCTAGGTGCTTTAATAAATGCAACCCCAAATGATTCACTTGGACAAGTGGGCTTAACAGCAAGGAAAGCAAACACGCTATGAAAACAACATCCATACGCCTGAACCTCCTGTCTTTTATCTCTACCATTTCCCTCGCGTCTGGCGTGGCACAGATACACACCGGCCTCCACGGGGGGTTGAGCAGAGCCAGCCAAGCATCACAGAGCTCGTCCAGAATTCGGATGACTTCCAGTCCCTGACGCGCCTGGCTGGCGGTGCAGAGCTCATGATGTCCCGCAGGACGCAAACTCGCAGTGTGCTCAGAAACGGCAGTGCCTTCCAGCCCCCACACCAGACACGCGTGGCAGGACAGGCCTCCGTCCTTTTCCTGGAGAACCAAGCAGAGAATCAGAGAATCGCATGTTCTGCATCTGCCTCGAAGCCGAGGTCTGTTCCGTCCTAACTCTCACTTTGTTCTAGGCCAAGTTTCAGCGTCTACTTTATTTGTTTAATTTCTTTTTGTTTGTTTGTTTGTTTGTTTGTTTTTTAGAGAAGTTTTTGCTACTGAGTGTGTGCTCACTAGAGAGACAGAGAGAAATCACTCCCTAGGGGGACAGCCACACCACAATCCCTTCCTTCTCTTCCATTCTCCTCCTGGGATCTTGGGCATGCATGCACAGGTGTCTGCGTGTTATCCTGACTCGGACCGTGGTCAACTACCTGGGAGTCCAGCAATGTATCCATTTCGCCATCTGCTGGTCCCTCGTTTGTTTAATATCTTGAGTTCTTAATTTCGAAATAATAGCAAACACAGGAGGGAGGGGAGGTGGGTAAAGAACCAATGGATCTGGACACTTGCTTTTGTTTAGTTTAGTTTTGTTTTTTTGTTGTTCTTTTTGTTTGTTTGTTCGTTTTTTTCGTTTTTGGCCTTAGGGCATGTGCACTGGCTGAAAAAGAGAAAGTGAGAATTCACCCCCAAGGGAGTGATGGCTACGCTACAATTCCTTGTCTCCATTCTCCTCCTGGGATTTTGGACACGCACGCACATGTGCCTGGTGTGATTTTTAAGCCACCAGCTTGGGGACTCTAATAGCGTCAGCCCTGTGGAAACCGGGCTGCCTTAAGCACCACGCCACCTGCTGGCCCTTGGACACCTGCTTTTAGAGGAGAGAAGACTGAAGCTGGAGGCCGAGACATCAGTTCCTGGATCTTCAAATCTCAGAGACAAGGACCCCCTCTGGAGCCTGCCCTGTGAAAGAGCTCAGACGTAGGAAAAAACACGTGTGATAAGATCAGCTGGTTTTTGTGCTCACTTCGACAGCACATACACTATCGGAATAACACAGAGAAGATCAGCATGGCCCCCGCACTAGGGTGACATGCAAATTTGCAAAGCATTCCATATTTTTAAATAATTAATAATGTGCTTTTACGTTGTCAAGGTTATTTTAAAATTTTTTCACCTAACAATTTAATTACTAAAATAATCTTTTATATCAAAAAAAAAAAAAAAGAAAGAAAAAAGACTGATTGGGACCAGCAGATGGTGTAGTGCAGTACATCACTGGACCCCCACATGGCCAACTGCAGTTTGAGTCCTGGACCCAGCGGTTTGAAACTCCTGGGAGGAGAATGGAAGAGAAGAAATGCGACCATCCCCGCGCGGAGTGATTTCTCACTCTCCCTCCCACTATCTCTGTCTCTTTCTCTCTATGGCAAGAACATGTGCCCTAAGGCAAAAATCTCTACATTAAAAAAAAAGAATTATTTTCCATGGGGTGGTGTGGGATTCCTACATTCTTCTTTACAATTTTTTATACTTTTCTCATTCCCTCCTGTAAGCTCACTACTTAGGTCTATAGCTTGAATAGTTGTATTATCTCTTGTGATCTCACTTCGAAAAAGAAACCTTTACACTGGAGACAAGTTCTTAGATCTTATGAGAAGGTAAAATGAGGTCATAATTTTGCAGTGCCGTCACGTTACTGTCGCTCGTAAACACGTTTCCTCCCCACTGCTGTCGTCATGTTCCTTTGCTGTCATTGCAAGGTCCGTGGTTTGAATTAGGACCATTTGGGATGGTTATGTCTACGAGAGAAGACCTGTCCCCAGCAGCGGCTCTTAATCGTCACGTACTTCTGAATCCCACTGTTCGGTGGACACAGGCTGCTGACCGCCACAGAGCGGTCAGAATAGCCACGATCCAGGACACCAAACGCTGATAAGGGTGTGGAGCGACAGGGCCTTTCGCTCATGGCTGGCGGGAATGCAAAACGACACATGGGGAGATGTTTGACTGCTTCTCACAAGACCAGACGCCCTCTCCTGTGGTCCAGCCGTCATCCTATCCTTTGTGTTTTTCTAAAGGAGCTGAAAACTGTCCACACAAACACCTGCACACTGATGTTTATAGAAGTTTTATTCATAATGATCAAAACGTGTAAGCAACTAAGATGACCTTCAGCAGGTGAGTGAAAAACGGCGATACCTCCAGACAATGGGTATCGATTCAACTTCCACTGAAAGGACCTAGGAAGCCATGAACAGACAGGGACAGATCCTAAGCACACACTACCAAGTGCAGGGTGCCGGGCGGAAAAGGCTGCATAGTGTACGATTCCAACTCTAGCGTTCCGGAGAAGGCAGTACTTTGTTTTTAGTTTTTTGTTTTTGTTTTTGTTTTTGCTTTTGCTTTTGTTTCAAAAAGAACAGATCACATTTATTAAATAATTCCCTGAAAAACTTTAGATATGAGGCCCAATTTTACAAAAAGTTTGGAGTAAAAATAAAGTTTTACTTTCTCTCTGTGTTTAACCACAAGATACTAAAAGTTACCAATTTAATAGTCTTTAGGTCAAGAATATGGAATCAAGTCTCAAATCAGATGCAATATTCAGATGCAGATTACTCGTGGCCTGAGAAGGCAGGACTTTGGACTCAATAGAAAAGCCAGCCATTTCCAGGGCTTCAGGAGCAGGCCAGATGAGCAGGCAGACCCAGAGGACCCTGAGGCACTGAAACCACTCTGCGTGGTACTTTAACGGTCCAGACTCATGGACTGCACAAGCCTAAGCACACTAGTCTTCGCTAATAAAGAGGTCTCCGAGTAGGCTCATCAATGCGACCAGCGTAGCACTCAGATGGGATGTCCGTGATGGGGAGGCCATGCATGTGTGGGAGCAGGAGGTACAGGAAACCTCTGTACCTTCTCTTCAGTCTTATTGCAAACCTAAAACTTCTCTTAAAATAGTCTTTTAAATAGTAAACTTATTTACGGAAAGGAAAAAAAAAAAAAAAAAAAAAAAAAAAAAAAAACAGATGGCTAGGTCTCATTCCCGGAGCTCCGAGTACAGGAGGCCCAGGGTGGGGCCTGAGAGTTTGCATTTTAGCAAGTTCCCAGGGAGCACTCATGACGCTCAGCAGAGCGCACGCTGGGAGCTCTGGGATGCACGGTGAAGGTCCATTCCGAGGCATTTACAAAACCAGATGTCCGGTCTCTTCTCTCTCATCTATCTTTCCTCCCTCTACTTTTCCCTCACTTCTCACTCCCACCTTTTCCCTTTTTTATTTGGGGGACATAGAAACCACCAAACTCTGTCTTTGTCTTTTCTATACTTTTTGTCAACAGTTCAAGTCTCTCCGTATGTCAAAGAACCAGGAGGGAGCCATGGTGCTGTTTGGTGTTAAGTATCTGGTTTCACTCAGATACCAAGAGAAAGAGGACAGGCCTTCTCTGGGTTGTTCACTAATTCAAACTGGTAATGTCTGTTCATAACAGAAAGTCCGTCTCTTTGATGCCTGATGCTTTTTTTTTTTTTTTTTTTTTTTTTTTTTTTAAAAAAAAAAAAAGGAAACTCTATAGGCTTCCTGGTGCCAGGGAATATTTTTGACTTGTGGGGTTTGTTTAATCTTTTATTAATATAAATATTTGAAAAATAGAATGGATAGGAAAATGGCTAAAGGAAATATTTCAGGTCAGTGCTTGGAGAGGCAGGCCAAGTTCAGCCTGCAGTCTGGAAAAGCCTTCCCTGTCTTCATAAACACTTAGCATAGAAGTTTTTTTCTTGGGGCCCATGAAGCCCCTGAACTGGAATGAAGTAACAAAATAAAATAAAATAAAATAAAATAAAATAAAATAAAATAAAATAAAAAAATAAAATAAGGCATGATCAATACAGGCCCCACTAAAGTGGAACGAGTCTTTGGAGCCAGCGTGAAGGAGCTGAAGTTCTTCAAGTGTGAGTGCGCACACAATCATTTTTGACTGTGTTGGGGAAGAACAACAGAAGCGGGTGAACGGAGCAATGCAGTTAGGGGGTGGCTAGGGAAGGGGCCTCAGTGAGCCCAGAGAGAGGGCTACAAGGCTTAACTGCTGTAAATTGGTATTTAGAGGAAAGAATATAGATTAGCAATCACTGTCAGCTTATCGGGAAGAATCGTGGAAGATAGTTGAGAATAAGGAGTTTAGAGGTTGAGAGGCCCTGGAATAGCCACAGTTGATCGGAATGCAGAGACAGGACAAAGGTTCCGTGAACTCTAGGCCGAATACCTTTTTATCCTTCAACAGGTAGAATTAGAGGTCGACATGACTTCACTCCTGAACTATTTCTTTTTTTCCCTTCTTAAAATTGTTTATATTACATTGGATCACATATATCTTCACGGTGTATTACATTTATTTTTCCAGCACGATTACCATGCATATCAGTCAAGACCAAGACATCACTATCCACCTCATCATCATCATCAAATAGATTTCATCATTTTTTTCAGATGATTATTCTCATTATTTTTTAAACATTCAATCACTGTGTATCATTTGGCTTGTAAAGAGAATTTACCCAACACGAAATACTTCTCAGACCCGTCCAGTTGAGAATATTATACATGTTATCATCAACAGGTAATAAACCATTTCTGTGTCCCACTAACGTCATGGCTTTCTTTTGTTCTCTCGCTATCCTTCTCTATACTCTTCCCTTCTCTTCTACCCCTCCACACTGTCTTCAGCATCCATAACTATTTTCACTTCTTTTATGCCCTCCAATGTTTGACTCTCTACTATAAAGTGTAGATAGTCGGTATATATTAAGTGGATACATACAATATCTTTCTTTCATATCCCTCTTGCTTCACTCAGCAAAAGATCCTCCATATTCGACCACTTTTTATCAAATGCCAGGGCTTGTTGTTTTTTATGGTTGAATAGTATTCTATAGAGTATATGTGCCACACTTTTTCCGTCCATTTACCTGTTCATGGACATTGGGGTTGGCTCCATGTTCTAGCGATCATGAATAATGCTACAATAGACGTTGATGTGCATGCGCTTTTCTGACTGAGCATTCTCCTGTCCTTTGGGTAGATATCCAGAAGTGGGATTGCTGGATCAAATGGTAGTTCTATTTGTGAGCTGTTTCTTTGAATGTAATATTACATGAGTCTGGGCTACTTGAGTTGTCAGATTAATTGAGGACACAATTGATCTTAGAATAGTGACGGCTTTATTCTGACATATCCATACCTCATTCCTCATCCTCTCCCTCTATTCTCATTATAATGAATGGCAAAACAAAATGGGAAAAAAAAAAAAGCTAGCAAAGCAATATCAGGATGCCCAAGAAATTAAAAAATGCTGAGGTTGCACATTTATTTTTGAGTTGTTTGTCTACAGTATGACTCTTCTTTGTTGCCTCGGACATTCAGTAAACGCTTATTACACGAAATAGCCTTGCCTTGGAGAATGAGGAAGAAGGTAATGTGTCCTGTCCTTTCTGGGGACAAAGTGACACTGAAAAGGACAGCAGCTGATGAGGGCGGTGCTATGAAAGTAGAGGAAATGGAAGTGAGACCAGGAGGTCAAAGCGAGAGGTGACAAGCGAGTATGAGTTAATGTAAGTTTCCCGGGAAATTCATGCAGAGCATTGGATTTCTTAGTGTTGAAGTTCCAGGTGTTTGCTGAACCATTACAAGCAAATGTGATCCTGAACGTTGGAAAATGGTAATTGCCTTTTAATATGGAGTTGGATCCTTTATGCAATTTTTACAAACTTCTGTACCTGATTTAAATGTACATATAATCTGTCTTGAAACAAGAGGGCCTTTATGCTAAGAGACAAGTCACCAGGAGGGCATTTGACTTAATAGGAACCAGGATGTGATGAAGAAAAAGGAAAACTCTCATAGGGAAGGCTGTATGTTACTATATTCCCACGTGGATCCACCCTGATCAGAAAGATTTGGGCAAAGAGTTCAACATCTGGATTACAAGACATCTTAGTATTCTCCAAGGACTTCTAAACCGGATTCAATTTAATCAGTTGGTTTTTAAACTAGAACTCATCTGTCTGCTTCTGAAATACTTGGAGAGTAATTTTGCATTCAAATGCTCAGCATCCTGACACAGGACCAATTCCCATTCAACTTTCCACAATTTCAGTCATGCTGCCCTCACTGGATTCTCCCTCTCCAGACTCAGAACTCAGTTAGCATCCTATTTTTATAATATACGTATCATAACAATATTTGTTATTACAACAAATAGAGAAATATTATACCATATCATATACATAGTTATTGTATGATATGCATTCACGCGCGCGCACACGCACACAGACAAGGGGACTTAGAAAAGTTGGGTGGAAAATGAGATTAAAGTATGAGTTTATTTTGATGGAAAAAAATTTTGAAATTTATGCATAGTTAGTTTTTTCATTATATATCTCTTTCTGTGTGTGTGTGTGTGTGTGTGTGTGTGTGTATAACAAAAGCAGTCTAGTTGGACAGCCTAGAATGTCTAAAATGACCAGTACTAAGAGGCAGATATAGATTGAGCATTCTTTACCCAAAGTGCTGGGGACCAGAGATGTTTTGGATTAAAAATTTTTATTTTCTTTTTGGATTTTGGAATCATGCTTTTGCATATACATGAGATTGTTCCCAGACTGGAGGATCAGAAATCACCAACACTGAGATCTAAGAACTGATAAATAAGGAAGGAAATTTATTCAGTGAGGTCAGCACTGGGGGATGGCAGGCCTGAGTCTCAGACCATCTCTGCCATGCTGAACAAAGTAGAGTTTGCACAGGGTGAGAGGGTAGAGTGTGCATGTATCCAGATGCACAGGGCAAGTTGCTCATTGTCTTGAGGTCAACTTACAAGAGGTCTTACTGTCCCCGGATAAAATCGCAAGGAAGCCTGCCGGCCTCAGGGAATTGGCTGTACTTGAGAAGCAGTTTCTGTTCTGGGTGTGGAATGTTTCCTTGTTCCGACCAGTTTCTGCTCTCTTGCAATGGACCCAGAGATAAGCCAATGAATAATGAAGAAGCAACATGGAGTTAGTCAAGACAACTCCTAGGTCCTGTTTTAGAAGCAGCCAGGGTCGATGTATGGCTTTGCAGTGCTTAAGCTGATATAATCTTCTCAGCTGGTCATGGGAGAGGGGGCTGGTGGTATCTTTACCTACCTGTCTCCATATTCTGGTGTCTGCAAAGACTCAGCAAGGTTATTGTTAACTTTCATTATATATATTTTTAATGTATTTTTTAAGAATTGTTTTTTTATCAGGACCAGCAGTTAGCGTAATGGCTATGTCGCTGGACTCCCACGTAGTCAACCGTGGTTCGAGTCCCGGACCCGGTGGCTTAAACTCACGCCGGGCACGTGTGTGTGTGTGCCCAAGATCCTGAGAGGATAATGGAGGAGAAGGGATTGCAGTGTGGCCATACCCTCTGGGGGGTGATTTCTCACTTTCTATCTCTCTGTCTCTCTCTGTCTGTCTGGTGAGCGCACGCGCCCTATAGCAAAAACCTCTCAAAAAAAAAAAAGAATTATTTTTTATTTAACTTTGTTTGTTTGTTTGTTTGCTTATTTATTTATTTATTTATTTATTTTAATTTGACCAGAGAGAGAAACAGAGAGAGAGAGAAAGAGAGTGAGGAAGCAAGCTGCCAGGTAGGCCCAGGACCTAAACCGTGGTCGGCCATGTGGGAGTCCAGCGCCTTCACCACCATGCCACCTGCTGGCCCAAGGTTCTTGTTAACTGTCATTAGTTAAGCATTGAGCGGACCCACTGTGGGGTAATAAAAGGTTAGGCTGCATACGTTCATTGTGAGGAAGGGAAAGAGAAGTCAAAGGCTGGTTCTCCTAAAGCCTAGTCTGCTCAGATGGGCTTCAGAGGCCAAGCAGGACGTGGAGTCACGGTGTGCGCCCTTGGCTTGGGTACAGGATACCCCGGGGATGGGAGCAGATCTACCAGATCAGAACTCAGTTATGCCTCATACACACCTCATAGCATAGTCAGAAGGTAATTCTGTTACTGATTTCTCTCAGAAGGTAGTTTTATCTCCTAGGTTTGTATCCCAGCGTTTTGACTGCAGCCCATCACAAGAGGTCGGGGGTGGAATAGTTCTCTTGTGGTGTCACGGTGCTCGAAACATTTCAGATTTGGAGGTATTTTGGATTTCAGATTAGGGATGCTTCAAGTGTCCCCACCTCTGTGAGATCAATCGAAAAATAGTTCTTGCAAGGCGGACAACTTCCCCTGCCAGATAAGGCTCTTCTGTCCAGAAGGTGACATGTGCACCAGGCAATCCCAGCAGGTTACAGGGTGAAACCCCCAGTCACAAAATCACAGTTGTTTATTTATTTATTTAAAATAAAAAAGCTATCTCAGAGCAGAAAAGGCTGTGACGGTCAGACCCAGGTTGGAGTCGCAACCTGGCAGGCAGGAGGGGTGTTGGTGTCCAGAGAGCTCGGGTCCTGGGCGTGGGGACCGGGGATGGGAAGGAAACTCGTGGCAGGAGAACGTGGCCCTGAACCACGTGGTGGGCGAGTGTTGGCCAGGCTGTCCCCAGAACAGAAGTAACCGTCAGAAAATCAGGAACATCCTCAAAGCCAGCCCAGCTGGGTGACGACCCACGATGCTGCGATTGTGCAATTCGAGGTGGACTGCGGTATTTGAAACTCCTTCAGTGAGCAGAATTGGCATTCTGTTTGCATCCCCCCCTGCTGTCTCTACTTCCCTTTGTTTTCTCCAGCACAAATCTTTTCTTCTTTCTCAGTTCCTCCCCTTCCACGCCCGGAGGAACCTGACTCCAGGAGTGGGAGGACTTGTGAGGGATGACTTTGGCCTCTCACACGTCAGTTATCCCTTTGTTTCCCACTTCCTCTGACGGGGCCTTCTGCCTCCCGCCTGGCTCTGTCCGGAGGTGAGAGGGCCACCATGGTGCCTTAGACACCAACTATTAATGAAACACGGGTGACTCCACAGCATAGGATCAATAAAAGCGTTTTCTACATAAAAGATTTTCATTTGGGTGGGATACTTATCTTCTTTTTTTTCTTTTTGAGAGATTTTTTGCTATGGAGCATGTGTGCTCACTGGACAGACAGAGAGATAGAAAGCAAGAAATCACCCTCAAGATCCCCCAGGGGGATGGCCATGCTGCAATCCCTTCTCCAGTCTCTTCTCGGGATCTTGGGTATGCACGCACACGTGCCCAGCGTGAGTTTTAAGTCACCGGGTCCAGGACTTGAAACACAGTCGACGACGTGGGAGTCCACTGACGCAGCCATTACTCCACCCGTGGATCTCGTAGTGATATACTTTCAACCATTTGGGGGTCATTCTCTAAAGGTGACTGGGTACAAATGGGGTCTTGACAACAGCACTCACCTGGTAATGCGAAGGTTTACAGCTACTTACCGTTCTTGGGATCTTCCTTCCTTCCTTCGTCCCTCTCTTTCTTTTTCCATCTTTTCTTTCCATAGTGAGAGAGACAGAGAGAGGGAGAAAGAGACAGAGACAGGTACCCCACCAGGGTCCCCATCTCCCCAGCTTCAGGCAGCACCAGGTCATGGGTAATGCCCAGTGTACTCAGGGAGGTCTCCAGATGCAAACCGGGGACCTTCCCAAATAGATCGCGTTGACGGCTCATCGCATTACCGCTGTGCCACCGTTCGCTCCTCATTGCTGGGACTGCGACTCACAGCTTAGATTCTATTTTATACCTGACTGGGTCTTACTGAGTATTTTATTACATAAAGTTTTCCTTGTCACGACATGTGTTGGTAGAGGACAACATCGTTACTGGTTGCGTTATACAACGGTGTATAATGTAGCTACACTTTTGTAATCCCCATCCGTTTGTTGGGCGTTTAGGTTATTTCTAGTTTTTATTAATCTAAACCATGCTGCAATGGGCATTTTCGTGAGGAAAAAAAAGAAAAAGAAGTACCGTCTGCATTTGTGACCCATTCCCATAGGATAGTTATCTTGAAGTGGACTTCTTTGGCCAAGAAATTTGAAGACTCTGGAAAAGATTTTGGAAGAGTTGCACAGTCTTACTACCCCACACCTTCTCTCCCTACCCAGTCTCCAGCCACCATGTGAGTATTTAAGAGTGACATATGAAATTCCTGACTCACAGTACCTGGCAACTCATGGTGAGTCAATAAGTGGTAGTTGATGTCGATGATGGGCAAGTTTATCAACTATTGATCTCCCCTTCTCTCCCTGACTCATTATAGGGATATAGGGCCCCAGTGGTGCCCTAGACTTTTAAACATATTTTTAGGTTTTTGTCATAGGGCATATGTGCCCACTGGAGAGAGAGAGAGAGAGAGAGAGAGAAAGCAAGAAATCATTCTCCAGAGGGGATGGCCACTCCACAATCCCTTCTCTTCCATTCTCTTCTCAGGATCTTGGGCATACATTTATGCATGCCCAGTGTGATTTTCAAGCTGCCATGTCTGGGACTCGAACTGCAGTCGGCCATGTGAGAATCCAGCACCTTAACCACCACACCACCTGCTGGCCCAGTGCTCTAGACTTTTTGTCTGCTGTACATCATTGGACACCCAGCACCACCCTTTATGTCCCTGTGATGAATTGCCAAGGGACCAACTAGTTAATCTGGTACATTTCTTGAAACTAGGGTCATTGAAAGAAAAAAATGACTTACAGGTTTATCTGCCTAGGATTTTCAACTGGTGTCTCTTTTTGCATTCACTTTAAAAACAATTATTTATTTAATTTTATTTGTTTGTTTATTTATTTATTTAATATTCTATCAGGCATGTGTGTGAGAGAGAGAGAGAGAAAGTGAGAAAGCAAGCCCTCAGTTTCAGGATTCGAACCACAGTCAGTCATGTGAGTCTAGCACCTTAGCCACCACCCCACTTGCTGACCCTTCAGTTGATGTCGTAAGACCATAACTTCGTGGTTCTGAGCTCGAGCTGTGCAGTAGGGTCATGGAAGCTTTGAAGACAATGCCGACACTTGACCTGGGTTGGTTGGTCGAGGACTGGGACCGGGCACTGGCATTTTAAAAATTCTCCCCAGGAAATTCTTCTTTCTTTTTCTTTTTTCTTTCATTCATTCATTCATTCATTCATTCTTTCTTTCTTTCTTCTTTTTCTTTTCTTAATTGAGAGAGAGAGAGAGGAAGAGAGAGATGGACTCGATGCTGTGATCCTCCAGCCTCCAGGAGTTTTTGCCATAGAGTAGGTACCACCACACCCTCCGTAGGCATTCTAATATATGCAAAGGATGGGAACCACTCCACTCAAAAGACAAGATATTTGCGGATTCCAGACACCTTGTGAGACTGCGAGAGACTTGTATAGAAGCCAGGTGGCCTTTCTGGTGTCTCTCAAAGATTGGACCATGAACACACCGTAACGGCACAGAGTCCTCAAATGTAGCCAGGGATTTATTCATATCTGCCCGCTTGGGAGGCCGGATGTATTAACTCTTTCTAGAAAAGTTGTGTGTCTGTCTTGTGTGTAGCCTCCACGAAATCCCCCGAGAAGCGACTGAAGCTCTAAGTGGTTAATTAACTCGCACTGCATTTCTGGGAGCAAGAGACCCATCTGGAAATCAAACCAGGACTCTAATCCCATGTTCTTTGTGCCACAAAATGTTGCCCTTTAAAAAAAGTTATCTTTTTTGTGCACCTATAATTGATTTTAAAACATTATTTATTTATTTAATTCCATTTGTTGTTATTATTATTTTTCAAAATTTGATCAAACAGAGACAGAAAGAGAGAGAGAAAGGGAAGGTGAGAAAGCAAGCTGCCAGGTCCAGGACTCAAACCACGATTGGCCATGTGGGAGTCCAGCGCTTTTAACCATCATGCCACCTGCCGGCCCCATCTATAACTGATTTTTATTTTATGATTTTGGTATATGGGACTGCCTTAGTTCCTCATTTCCAAAGAAGCTCATCTACAAAAGTGCCCCCCTCGTGGGACAGCGGTGAAATGAGATGTTCTGTGAGACAGGCGACACAGGGTGGTCTCGATTCGCATCTCGAGACCTCACGAGCTCGCCGGGAATGTGCACAATCATGATCGCGCTGGCCGGGGCTGGGAGTCGGTCACGGTGTCAGGACACTGTCAGGGGCTCTCTCACTCTCTCTCTTTCTCTCATGGAATAAATAAACTTATTTGGAAAGTGCCTCTCTCAACAAACAGCAATTGCATTTTGATCAGGTATGATGGGTGTGTTCTAGACACAGCCCAAGAGGAATGTGGCCATATCTAGTCATCATTTTATAAATATTGATGAAAACTGGTAGAAATGTTTTAAAGGAAACTTTATCTGAAGGAGTGTCTTGGAATTCAACTGTTTCTTTTCATGTCTTTCAGATCTCCTACCCTGGCACTGAAATCCAAACAGCCCAGGGTGGGCCAGATCCCAGTGTTTGCACACGGTCCTGGCACCGTGATTCTGTGCTTCTGCGCTGGGTTAGTGTTTGCAGGGGTGAGGCAGGAGGATAGCCCCAGGTATCGCAAACGACACACCCAGTCAAGATCTCCCCGCTGTGACAAATGTTTAATAATACAGTGGCTCGACAGAAGGGAATGATATATCGCAGATTGCTTTATAAACTCTCTGTATTCCAAGGATTTGAGGAAAGAGAAAGCCTATTTTGTAGCAGAGGAAACCCAGGTGAGGGGACAGTGTGTAGGCCGCCTGAGGACACACTGCTACACTGGCCATCCTGCAAGGGAACTCGTCCTGGGTGTGCTTGTGTCACACTGGGGCCACCCCCACCACTTTCCTCCTTGTCTTTTATTATTTAACCATTTTAGAAATTAGGGATGGGGCCTGCAGATGGCATGGTGTTTAAGGTGCTGGATTTCCACATGGCCGATTGCAGTTCAAGTCCTAGACCCAGAGGATTAAAAATCGTGTGTGTGTGTGTGTGTGTGTGTGTGTGTATGTATGTATTTGTGTGTGTGCATGTGCCCAAGATCCTGAGAGAATAGAGGAGAAGGGATTGCAGTGTAGCCATCCTCCCCAGGGGGTGATTCTCACATATCCTCTCTCTGTCTCTCTGTCTCTCTCCAATGAGTGCATGCACCTTATGGCAAAAACCTAAAAATAAATAAATAAATAAAAGGGATAAAGAGATACATACAAAAAGGTTTATCACTGCATTAGTTAAAAATAACAAAATTGAGAGAAAGTCAGCCCTGTTGCTGCAGTGATTACACTGCAGTCTCAAGTCTCTGCAACACTGGGGCCATGTGGGAGGGCCCGAGTTTGCCCCGAGGCTCCTTGCTCACACTGATGTGCAACACACACGTGCAATCCTGCAGGCTACGACTGGAGGTGGCTGAGTGTGAAGACCATGTCGGGGGTTCTAGTCTCTCTTTCTGTCTCTGCTTCTCTTTTATTTTTAGTTTTGCTATTAGGGTATGTGTGCTCGCCAGAGAGAGACAGAGAGAGAGGAAAGTGAGAAACCACCCCCAGGGGGCTTGGCCGTGCCACAGTCCCCTCTCCTCCATTCTCCTCTTGGGTGTTTTGGCAAACATTCACTCACACCCGGTGTAATTTTCAAGCTTCTGGGTCTAGGACTAGAACCATGTAGTTGGCCACGTAGGATCCAGCCACCTTAACCTCCACACCACCCACTGGCCCTCTATTTTTCTTTCTCATGGAAAAAAATCAATAAGCCTAAAAAGTTTGAAAACAGTGTAAATGACAGTGGATGGTTAAAAAAGTACGGGGCCAGCAGGTGGCATGGCAGCGAAGGTGCTGGACTCTCACATGGCGAATAGTGGTTTGAGTCCCGGACCTGGACAGTTGTTTATCGCTTTCTCTCTCTCTCTCAAGTATCACTCAGTTTTGTTGATCACAGTGTAATGAAGAAGGCTGGCATGGTAGCACGTATCTGTAATCCCAGCTCTTAGGAAGGCTGAGACAGGAGAATCTTTAGTTCAAGGCCAGTCTGGGCAACACAGTGAGATCCTGTCTCTGGGGGAAGAAAAAGTAAAAAAAAAAGTAATGAAGGCCATAACATCCAATGCGAGGCTCATTCCTGGTACTTGTGGGTGCTCATGGAGACTTCCAGAAGCAGTACCTGAGAGGACAAGAGAGCTCCGTAGGACTGAACCTCATCCTCTCTAGTGAAAAGCAGATTTCAAGCTCATGCACCTACAGGATCACCAAAGGCCAGCACCTAGGCAAGTGCTGGTGGAGGGGGAACACCATGGGGGGACACGTCACCCCGGGCCTCTGCCTGGGTGCCCACAGCTTGCCAGGAGTGTTTGCTAGGTGGTGAATTCCCTGAGAAGCAGCGGGCCCCCACGTGTGCTGGCCCTCGAGCTATGTTACCCTCTGCCCTCCTTCCTTCCTTGAAATTTAGCACTGTATGATGGCTGGTTGTAGGAATTTGTTCACAAGCTTTCTGTTTGGTATGAGTCCGCTTGAGCTGCTATAACAAATACCGCAGAGTGGGTGGCTTGATGCAACAGCAACTTCTCACAGGGCTGGAGGCTGGGAGCCCAAGGTCAAGGTGTGGTCGGTGTGATTCTTAGTGAGGGCCATTTCCCTGGCTTTGTAGATGTCCACCTTCTTACTAGGAGCTCAGCTGGCCCTGTCTGTGAAAGAGAGAGATCTCTGGTGTCTCTCCATCTTGCAAGGACACCTGAATTTTAGGGGCCCATGCTCAGGCTCTCCTTTAACGTTAGTCACTCCCTAAAGACTCTATCTCCAAATATAGTCCTATCAGGAATTGGGGCCTTCACACAGGAATTGGAGGTGGTGCAACCCAGTCTGTAGCATTTTCTTTGACAAAAATATTTTTGGACGCCCTGTTACATGTTGAGCCCTGCACTAGGGGCAGGGAATACTCAGTTTTGAATGTTCCAAGCCCTGCCTCCAGGAGTTCCTGCTCTGGAGACTGACTCCGTGACTACAGAGCCGTGAGATGCACCATGGGCTGTGGGCACCCTGCAGACGCACCTCTGCAGTCAGGAGCAATTCCTGTGTGGCCTTCGCTGAGGTGGGCCTTGGCGAGCACATTTCACAGATACCTGAGTGGGTGGTAGGGCTATTCGCTTGATGTTGCAAAGATGCACATTAAGGCCCTTAAAGGCATTGATAAGATGAATTTCTAGGAACTCCAAAGTAAGATCGGGATGAACTCTGGCAACTGGACCAGAACTGAAACACAGTTTTTGCCAGAGTCCCAAGGTTTTGGCCATCGGGGACATTCCCTCTCACATGTGCTATATGGGTCCCGATGCCATACCTCCAGGGTGAATTAGAGAGGCAGCTTGGCAGAGAAGGCAGGGAACGGTCTTCGGTGTGAGGAAAACTAGCCTGGGAACTGCAGCGTAAAAACAGGCCAGCAGCTCCCCTCACGGCAGGTGGATGAGGGGGCGGAGGGGAGCCGACGAAAATATGCCAGAGAAAGGTGACCCAAAGACTTTTAAACTCTTTATTAGCTGCAACTACACCTCCACGCTGCAGCCAGAAATGTCTTTGAATTTGACACCGAGTTTGGCTACAGGCCTGCTATAAAATTTAGTGGCAAAGGACAAAAAGCCGAAGAATGCAATTGCGGCCAATGCGCCACGAGGGGGCGCGCACGACTTCCTTCTCCCGGAAGAACCGGCAAGAGAGGACGAACTTGATGCGTGGAGCTCTCAGTGAGAGACTGGGAGAGAAGGGGTAGGAGCGTTGTTTGCTTGGTGGGTTGGTTTTCGCGTTGGGGATGGGGTGAGCTGTTCAAGACCTAGTTAGCTAATTGCTAACATAGGTGCATTAGCCTAGCCTCGACCTGAGAACCTAGCAGGCCCACAGCCAGCTAGTGGCGTTTGGGGAATCATTCCTGCTAAGATAACTTTCTTGTGTGCGTGTTACGCATGCGTGCACGCACTCTCCAACAGACATACTGACTTAAATACACTAACAATGGATACTGCTCCAGGTTGGAAAATATGTTGTGCCCAAATTGTGTCATCTTTTCAAAATACAGCTAGAGGGAACATGCCACCTGTAGCTCAGAGAGCTGGTGAATTTACCAATTCAGTGACGTACCAGGCTAGGCCGCCAAACGCTGGGAGAATGTGAGTCCCGGAGCTTGCGACCCTGCGCAGAGGAGACCAGGTCCCAGGCCCCAGCCATCCCCTACTCTCTCCCACCCACGGCACAGGCCTGTGGTTCTAGGTCAGTTCCAGGGCTTGCTGGAACGCCTCCTGGCCCAGCTCTGCCTTCCTCCGGCTTCTCCCAGCTGCCGAAAGCACCTTCTTCTCGTACTTAGCAGAGAATCGCTGGGGGCCTTCTTTATGTTTGGGATCACGGGATAAGAAGATCAGAAATATGACGCCGGGTCCCCCAGGGCATCGCTGAGTCGGTCTGCACCCTCACCTCCTCTGCAGGAGGTGAGACTCATAGCCGCGTTTAGACCAGGGGAAAGGGCCCTAAGACTTTCATCTGATGAGTGAAGGAATATACGCTCCCTTTGGCCCATGTGCTGGGTTTGGCCCTTTTGGTGTCATGATCTCATTTGACTTTCACCGCAGTCTGCGAAATTGCTATTCCTACCTTCGTCTTACTGACGAAGAGACCGGGAGCCGTATAAATGTAACACTTTCACACATCTGGGGTTTGAGTTCAGACCTTCTGAGCGAAAATCCAGCATTGTTTTCAGTCCTGGCTGCAAAGCCACCATCTGCTGTATCAGAACTACCCAAAATCATCCTCCTCGCTCTCTCATTTCTTCTCATAACCGAGAATCTTTCCCTGGCAGTGACTATATGAAAAATAATGGTGATTATGACAGAAGAGCTACTTTTTATTGCTTACTTACTCTAGGCTGAACGAAGTACTAAACTTCAAGCCTCTATTATCTTCAATTTTCTTTCTTTTTTTTTAAAAAAGAATTATTTCATTTAACTTTATTTATTTATTTATTTATTTATTATATTTGACCAGAGGGACAGAGTGAGAGACAGTGAGAGAGAGAGAGGGAAAGTGAGAAAGCAAGCTGCCAGGCTTGGGACTTGAACCATGGTCAGCCATCTGGGAGTCCAACACCTTTAACCACCATGCTACCTGCTGGCTCCTCTTTTTTTTTTTTTTTTTTTTTAAGAGAAATTTTTACTGTAGGGTGTGTGAGCTCACCAGAGAGACAGAGAGACAGAAAGTGAGAAATCACCTCCCAGGGAGATGGCTGTACCGCGATCCCTTCTCCTCCATTTGCCTTTCGTGATCTGGGGCACACACACATGTGAGCCCGTTGTGAGTTTTAAGCTACCAGATCCTGGACTCGAAACATGGTGGAATATGTGGGAGTCAAGTGACAAAACCATTATGCCATCTGCTGGTTCCTATCTTCAGTTGTTACCACAAGTCTACCGTGCTGTTAGTATCGTCATCACCCTTTCCTAGATGCAGCATCTGAAATTTAGGGATGTTAAGAGACTTGCACAGGCTCACACAACCAGCAAGCTGCAGAGCTTGGATTTGAACCTAGGTCGAATGGTCCCTAGATGTTTAAGCCACGATGCTACACTGTGCATAATGATGGTATTTCGTCTATAACAAAAAACTCAGAGCTGTAGGAGTACTCGTTAGATCCTTAAAATACCCGAAATAATAGCACAGAAGGGGACATCACGCATCCTACGGCATGGCGTACTTGGGCAGCTGGACAAAATGCTTGTTCAAATGGGAAGCTTTCTAAACTGCCCTGCTTAGAAAAATAATCAACTCTGATGGTTTTTCTTTATTCTGTTCTTGAGTTGGAAATTCTAGGCATCTGGTTTTAATCGCATTGGAAGTCAACCTGGACTGTTGTTTGTCTTTTCTTTCATTTTGTCATTTCTTTCATTTCTTTTATAATTGCCAGAGGGTACGTATACTTGCCCAGGGCAGAGGAAGAGGGAGAAAGAACCCCTGATGGAGCATGGTCATGCCATAATCCCTTCTCCTTCATTTCTCCATCCTGTTGGGATTTCAAGCTTGCACATCTATGCATCCAGCATATTTTTCAAGCCATCATATCGGGGACTTGAACTGCAGTTGGCCATGGAGGGTCTGGCTCCCTAACCACCGGACAATAGGCCAGCCCTCATTTCATCAGTTTTCTAACCAGTCAATGGACTTAACACTGAGGATCTAGTTCATGGGTATTTCTGGTTCCATAAATCCTCTCTAACGATTTGGGTTGAAGGAATGAATTGCTGTTATGGTCAATGGATACAATGACGGGGCCGTGATCAGGGAAGTGGCCGCAAGTGTCACCTTGAACTTGAGTGAACAGGTGTTGACACATGGTACTTGAACCAATAGGTCTGATAGTCTTCTGTTGGCCATGCTGGGGGGACAAAGTCGTGAGCCCCCTCTCACTAGCACCTTGAAAGGAAGCAGGTATTAAACCACCTATCAGCAACAGTCAATCTTCCTTGGAGTATTTTTAAACATTGAAACGTTTGAGTATTTCCCTAATAATATTTCAAAGGCCAAACAGTAGGATGTGTTTATCAACCAGGGTCAGATGGCACCGTCTCAGCGTCTCGGGTGTGCATAGTTCTGCTAACCCGTGAGCGACCTGTGGATTCATCAGGGAGGTCAGTATTGAACAGGATAGAGTCACCGCCATTGTCCCAAGGCAACGCCCAAGGAGCAGAACTCACCTGAATTCCCTAGGTGGCAGCAGCCAACAAGGATTTAGAAGTCCCCAAGGCTGTGGTATCTCAGGTAGGGAGTACCTTTCAGGGCTCCGGAGAGAAGCTGGTTTTGCCATCTGGTTTAAGATCCAAGGTAGGTATGAAGGGCGTGGGAACAGGAGGCAACCTAGCACAGTATGGGTTTAGAAGCAATAAGCCTTCGTTTAGGCCAGTTCTGCCACAAGTTGGTGGTGCTGTGGCCCAAGGGCAATTCTTCTGTCAGCGCCCCCCAGCACCCCCATCCTCATCAGTCAAATGCATTTGGATGAGGTCCTCTCTGACTACCTTAGACATTCCATGACTCACAATTTGGCCATGCTTCTGATGTCGTTCTTTGTGCATCTACATTACATTATGTCTTTCATTGCACGCTTTACAGTGAAGGAGCTTGATTACATTCGCTGGGGACGCGGAGGGGAGGCTTGTCTGTGTGCGTCCCAGACAGAGTCATTATTCCACTGTCATTTTAACAGTGTTCTCTCTGCAGAAAACATGCCGACCTTCACAGACTAGAAAAAATATTGTCCTATCATTAGTGACTTTTATGTGGCTGGTGACTCTCCCTCAGCTGGGCACCTTCGTAGTCTCATAAGGACAGAATTTTCAGCCCTGTCTTCCAGCCAACTGAGCTTTGGCTAGGCTGATGGAATAGCTTCATTCTCCCCCACTACAATACGTGCCAGGCACTGTGTGAGCCCTAAAGCTCACACACACACACACACACACACACACACACCGCTTTTCTTGTACCTTCACATAGCTTTTAATTATCCCATGTAAACAGATCAACCTCTTTAACCATATTCATCCTAATAATCACTAATACATGCTGTTTTGTATGTGCCTGACCCTGTCCCTGGTACTTCACATGTGCTATTCTACCTAACCCTCAACGTGGCTCTGGGTTAATATGTGCACATCTAGATGAAAATGCAGGTCACATACCTGATGCACGGCAGAACAGGGCCTGAACCCAGGAGGTCCGGTTCTAGGATCCTCCAAGAAACCATACTTAAAAGAGAGCTGGTGGGCTGACCTCACAGTCTAGTGGTTGAGGGGACTGGACTCCACATTGCCGACCACAGATCAAGTTCTGGCCTTGGCAGCTTTCAGAGCATCCAAGGCCCGTGTGTACACAGCCAAGATCTCAACATCATAGAGAGATGGCAAATAAGGAATTGTGGTGTGGCCATGCCCTACTGAGTGGTGATCTGTCTCTCTCTCTCTCTCTGTTGGGCACACATGCTCTCTGACTATTTAAATAAATAAGTCATAGGGCTAGTGATCTATGGATATAGCTTCTATTTTTTTCCTGTTAGATTAAAACTGGGTTTGGGTTTGTCTGCCTCCTCTCCCCCTCCCTCTCCCCAGCATGACAATTTCCTACAGAAACATTCTGATTTAACTTTGTTTTCTTTTGAGGGTTTATAATCTGGGAACGTTGGCACATAACAAATCCCAATAAAACTACAAAGACAATGTGACCCCTCCTGAAGTCTGTTTTCCATACCTGTAGCAGCAGAGACGGTCAGTGTGCATACGTGTGTGCCTGATTAGAAAGGAAATAGGCATTGAACAATGGGAAAACAGAAGTCGGGAAAGGAGACGGAAGCCTTTGGCAGCAAGTTGCAAGACTGTCTGAAGGGAGAAGTTATAAGGATACAAGAAATATACCTGTGGCTCGAATGAGTCCTTTGCAATGGGGTGCAGAGATGAGAGATGGTGAAGATGCTGTGTCTGAATGACAGGAGTTGAACTGGAGTCAAAGGTACCTCCGTTGCTCTCGAAGGAGTGTGGTTCGATTCCATGAGCACACTGGAGGCGCCCAGTGAATCTTCCATGGCTAACTGGAGGACCCGGACTATGCCTGTAAGGCTCTTCACGTTGACTGTGGGAGAACTGGTCCCTTTTATAAGACGTCTCTCTCTTTTTAAAAATTTTTTAACTTGATTTATTCATTCATTTATTTTAATTTGGCCAGAGAAAGAGAGGAAAAGTGAGAAAGCAAACCACCAGGTCCAGGACTCTAACCACGGTCGGCCATATGGGAGTGTCCAGTGCCTTAACCACCACGCCACCTGCTGGTCCCCAAGATGTCCCTTAATTAATAATTTTTAGAGGATTTCTCTGTGATGTTAGACTGGAATCACAAACAAATATCTCCATTCTGGAGATGGGGAAAATGAGGTTTGGAATGATGAAGCTTCTGGTCTGCAGCTCACCACAGCCTGCCATAACCAGGCACCCAGCTCAGAATTCCAGGAGACTCTCCTCTCCCCTCCACACCATCTCCTTACCCCGGTCTCAGAGCAGACGTAAGTGTTTATGTGATGTCTGTCTGGGGCCAAAGCGACAATGGAGTATGGCTTCTGCACATTGTGTTCGGTATTTATGAATCTCATAGGTGTTCCAAATTCAGTCTCAGAGCCAAATTGGCCATTGGCCAGTGACATCAGTTTTCCCGGAGGGAGGACACTGAGCAGCCAAAGGCTTTTATTCCAGAAGAATTTAAATCACAGTCCATCTCTGCTCCTCAGGAAAGAAACTAGCAAAGGTTAATCTCCTGGCTGTGAGAGTTTATTACTTACATGATACCCGTGGGAGCACACCATCCCAGGACCAGGGATTCTTGGCAGGTCAACAGCGTGTTTCTCCAGCATCGGATTATTCCAGTTGCAACTGTATTGACTGAAGATTCGGGCTAAAGATGCTCAAAGGACACGTAAAATAGCAATGGTAGAAGGGGCTTTGGTTCTGGGCAAGTCAAAAACTACTGCTCTGAACCCCAGTGTCCCCCCCAGGCCCCTGTCTTATGCCCACCTCAGACTTGTTTTCCAGGGTTTGCCATGAGTTTCCCATTCTTAAATTTATTTCTCATCCCAGCACAGGAGGCCAACATCCTAGTGGTTTCTGATCATCTCCGTGGAGCTTTTGTACAACAGTAGGGGGGATCTTGATGACGTTGTTCAACCTTATACTGAGTATGCAAGCATTTTGCTTCCCCATTTACTCTCTTTAATGGAAGAACAACCATACCTCTTCTGCATTGTTATTAGGAGGATTAAATGGGATGATGTAATAAAGTACTAGCAGAGAGATCGTATAGTAGTGGACACTCGATAAATACTAGAACCTGCCTCCTGGTCTTAGATATTTTATCTTCCAAAAATCACTTCTTTGGTATAAATTTCTAAATTTATGATTATAAGCGCACAGAGTTTAAACATTTTTTATGCTTCTTTATATATATCTTTATATATATATATATATATATATATATATATATCGTCAAAGGGTTTCTCGGAAAAGTTTTCAAAAATCAATTGACTAGGTTTCTATCAGTGTATGAGAGTGTCAGTTTTGCTAAACTCTCCTCCTGGACTGGCAGTGACCTTAGACAAGTCTGATTCCCTCCCACTCAGAAGAGTCCAGTTGGCGTCCAGAGGGTCCCACAGCTGACTGATATCTGAGATGAATCCTGGCTTTTTAAAAAAAATTATTTAACTTTATTTATTTATTCATTTATTTTAATGTTGACCATAGGGTGAGAGAGAGAGAAAGAGAGAGAGAAAGTGAGAAAGCAAGCCACCAGGTCTGGGACTTGAACTGCTGTCGTTTATGTGGGAGTCCAACGCCCTTAATCACCATGCCACCTGCTGACCCCAGTCCTGGCTTTTAATCTAGCACTCTGATGCAGATCTACAGACTGTGGACATAACACTATGTCAGCTTAAAAGACAAGACAGCTTTCTTGTTCCTTAGGAAATAGTCACATTTGCTCTGTAAATCCTGTTTGAAATCAAGTGGGTGACTGTCATAACAACATATTTTTTTTTTAAAAAAAAGGTAGAAAGGAAAAAATTATTACCTGTGTGGAAGCTATAGTTAGTTTGATAAAGAGGGCATTTTAGGCACTTTTTAAGTAAGTAGGAAAAATTCTCTGTGCATAAGGCTTCAAAGGAGAAAAAAAAATTAAAATGTATTCCCATTTATTTATTTATTTTACCTTCAAGGTGATCAGAGGAAGCAAATAGAACTGAAGTTTTCATCAAGTGCAAAGAAATACTTGTTTTGAAACTAGACCTGAATTGAAGTTGACATTTCTGGTCACCAGGTACTCTCAGACCAGGAGTCCCCAGCAGTTTTGGTAACTGGGACTGGTTTTGTGGCAGACAGTTTTCGTATGCACTAGGGTAGAGCGGGAATGTTTTCAGGATGACTCCAATGCATTACTTTATTGTGCACTCTATTTCTATTCTTATTACATTGTACTACATGACGAAATAATTATGTAACTCACCATTACTCAGTGTCTGCAGTCGCTCCCCAGTGCTAGTATCACTGCCTCAGCTCCATCTCAGATCATCAGGCATTAGGTTCTCATAAGGAGTGCACAACCTAGCTCCCTCACATGTGCAGTTCACAGGAAGGTTCTAGCTCCTGTGAGGATTCAACCCTACTGACCTGACAGGAGGCGGAGCTCAGGCAGTAACAGAGAGTGGCTGTAAATACAGATGAGGATTCACTCACTAGCACACCACTCACCTCCTCCTGTGTGGCCCATGCCACAGACCAGTACCGGGGTTGGGGACTTCCCTCTCAAAGGAAGGAGGAAAATTGTTTCCCCTCCCCATCCTCTAATAGAAATGTTAGCAAGCGTTAGATTATTCATTTGAGAAACTTTCCTTACTGGCATTAAAAGGCAAGTCAGTGATTAAACTGTCTTTTAAAACATTTTTTTAATAATTTTTTCCTTTTTTTCTTTTTTTTTTCTATTTTCTTTTTAAATATCTTATTTACCTTTTATTGTTCTACCTCTGTGTGGGGCACAACGTAGGTTTGCAAAGCATGCATGCAGTATGTAACAATCCAGTCAAGAATAACACCATGTTTGTCACTTGCAAATGCAGTGTTCCTTGGTGATTAGCCTTTCAGTGCCTGTACTGTAATGTACGGTGATGAAAGGAAACATCTTTGGTATGCAGCTGTTTCATGCAAAACAAGGGAACATATAGTTCATTTGTGAACAAAAGACTCTCTTTTTCGCAAATTGGGATGGGAGGCAGAGACTTACAGGGCTGAGGTATAGCTTACTCCCAAGGAATGCATGGAAAACCTACAAACTTTGAAAAGATGACAGGTAGTTCAGTGTAAATATGAAGGCATATGTCCATTTTCTGTAGAAAAGAAGTATTTTCTGCAGTTTTTCTTGAGGGAATAGAATATAAGCTGTAGAATGGTCATATAGATCAAAGCAATGATTATTTCTCTGAGTAATTTCTTTTCTAAAAAGTTTAAAAATACATTTTATTATGAAATATAAACTATTTGTAAATTATTTTTAATTTTTTAGTTACAGTGTTAATTATACAATAATCTTTATGAGACAAGACTACATTAAAAATACATTTATGGGGTCAGCAGGTGGCATAGTGGTTACGGTGCTGGATTCTCACATGTCTGACAGTTCAAGTCCCAGACTCGGTGGCTTGAAAATCATGCTAACGGGGCCAGTAGGTGGTGTGGTGGTTAAGGGCATTACATTCCCATGTGGCTGACCACGGTTTGAGTCTTGGACCTGACAGCTTGCTTTCTCACTTTCCCTCTCTCTCTCTTTCACTCTGTCCCTCTCTGGTCAAATTAAAATAAATAAATAAATGTTAAATAAAATAATTCTTAAAAAAGAAAGTGATTGTCATTCTTTCTGTTTCTCTCTGGTGAGCACACATGCCTAGGACAAAGCTCTTAAAAAATTCATGAGAAACAATCTAAAACTCATACGCTAAAATGATCTAATGGCTATTACTACATTAGCATATGGTGAAATTCAGAAGCATTTTCTAACTGCAGATCTAAACCACGGGTCTCAAACTTAGAGTTCTTAGTGCTGAGTAGGAAGGACTGAGAAGTGATCTGATGCAGGAGGGTGTCCAGGATTCCATGTTGAGGAATACATGTGCAATGTTAAGACCTTTCAAAAGCCAATATTTTTGAAGGACTATGTACATGAAATAAAACAATTGTGGGCAAGAGATTTTTGCTATAGGGCTCATGCACTTGCCAGAGAGAGAGAGACAGAAAGGGAGCAATCACCCCCACTCCCAGGGGAGATGGCCACGCTGCACTCCCTTCTCCTCTTGGGATCTTGGGCATGCATACGTGCCCAGCATGGGTTTTAAGCCGCAGGGTCCAGAACTCGAACTACTGTCGATTATGTGGGAGTCCAGAGTTTGTGAACCTGGAGGCCATCCGGGGTCCACGACAGTCCTGGAGACTGAGTTGCTTGGTCATTCCCTTAGCAACTGAAGTGCTCTGCAAACATTTGAGACTAAGCTCTTTCCTGTGTTATCTACCCTATCAACCCATCCAACCAAACCTTCCTCCCTGACAGACAAGTCTTCTGACTTCCGCTTACTTCAAATTCTCTTGTTCTCACCATCTCTCCTACTCCTCTTCCTTCCTTTGCTACAATGACATCACCTTCTGATATCTTCTCACTTTATTTACTCACGTCCCCCACGAACTCACGCCTTTCCCGCTCTGAGGCCTTTGCTATTTCTTATTCTCTGCTCATCTTCCTGCTTCTGCGCTCCTTCCCATGCCTCGAGTTCAGATTCCTAAGAACGATAACCAGATGTGTCCAGTCCTCACGGGGAGCAGACCTCTCATGCCAGAACGAGGCTGCTCTTTGGTTTAAGCACAGTGCACCAAATGCTCGTCAGGGCCCCCTCTGAAGCGGCTGCCAGGTCTGTGAGTGTGGCGTGTCTGAAGCTGTGGCTCACCCGACAGTATGTGACATAACATGGTGTAGAAGAGAAGGTGCTTTGTACCTTGGGTGGAGGAAATACTAAAAGACAAAGAATTGGGGGACAAAGGAACTTCTTATTTACAAGACATAGAACCCAGGTTTGATTTTTTTTTTTTTTTTTTTTTTGTACATAAAATGGGAAAACTATCCCCCCCCATTCAAGTCTAATTTGATTTCAGAAGACTTAGGAGACTTCCAACAGTTGACTGAAGAAGTCACAAAGTGTCCAACCAAGAGGCTCACATGAGATGTTAGTTGTGAGAGGGTTTCGCATGTGTTAATGCTGCCAATGATTCTTACGACGTGAACAAGAGACATTACTCAGTAATATTTCGGGATCCTTTAAAATCTCCCTGGAACTGACTGCCTCTCCTACTGGCGCTGTTCTGAGCTTCAGCTAACGCTTTGACAGAGATCGCGTGTGTGCCTCCCGGGATGGCAAAGCATGTAGGTGCTGGAACCTCCCCAGCACTATCTTCTGCAGATAGTGTAACTTATTAGAAGCTTCTGGAATCTTCTGGGAGGATTTCTATGTGGTGGTTTCACCCACAGGCCACCTTGGTCATGAGGCCTGAACACAGGCTCCTGGAATGACTTCGGGGAGATCACAGCCATTCCATGCCTGGGCACAGTGGCCTGGCCTGAAGCAGGAGAGGAGGAACATGGGCCCAGAAGGACACCCCGAACTACGGACAGATGCTGCTCTGAACAAAACAGACAGGTGAGACAGAGTCCCCGCTAAAGATCTTTGCCAGCTCTGTTGCAAAATCCCATCTCAGATCCGTGATTTATAACCTTCCTGGAATGGGAGACTCAGACTTTCAGGTGTAGAGGGAAAAGCAATTCCTTAGCCTGAGACTCCGTTAGGCCAAGCGGTGCAGGGAAGGGAGGAAGCAGAAGAGCCAAGCTTTTATATTCTCTAGCCCGTACGCCCATTGGTTGGTTTTGCTGCAATGTGCTTTATGTTCTTCTTCTAACGGATGGTTCTCAAATTGTGAAAAGCAGGCGTGTTTTAGGGTGGTGGGAGGAGTCTTTTGGTCGTAACCTGACTATACTGGACTGTGACACATGCAGGAACCTTCACACGTTCTCTGACGCTCAGTGAAAGGGAGAGTTTGTTCCTCCTTTCTCGAGTCCAGGCTGGGCTGTGAGTACAGTGAGTACAGTGAGTACAGTGAGTACAGTAGGTAACAGAGCATGGCAAGAGTGATGCTGTCCATGCCCATTCCAGGCCATTCCACTAACAGAACTCATAGTTTCCATCATGGTTTCTTGCAGCTCTTGGCTACCATGTGAGAAACATAACTAACTGGGACCAGCAGAGGGCATAACAGTTACATCGCTGGACTCCCACATGGTTGACCACAGTTTGAGTCCCAGACATGGCAGCTTACAACTCACACTGGGCACGTGTGCGTGCATGCCCAAGATCCCGAGAGGAGAATGGAAGAGGAGGGATTGTGGCATGGTCATCCCCCTGGAGAGTGATTTCTCGCTTTCTGTCTCTCTCTCTGTCTTTGTGGTGAGTGCATGTACTCTATTGCAAAAAATGTCTCTTAAAAAGAAAGGAAAAGAAAAGAAATATAACTAACCTACTGGAGAAACTACACAGAGAGGCCCTGAGGTAGAAAGGGACCACTGAGCCAGCCTCACTGTGTTGTGGACTTCCCAGCGCAGCCCGGCTGCTGATACAACACCACTGAGAGACCCGGGTTGGCACCGTCTCGAGCAGAACGCTTGTCTAGCCAAGTCCTGCCCAAACTCCTGACCTGCTACAACATAAAATAAAATGAAATGGTTTCTGCTGAAAGCCACTTACTTTGGGGGCAATTTTTAAATGCAAAAATAAATAACCAAACTATATTAACAGTAGCAAAAAAGGAGGCTGGGATGGGTTTGGGCCCTACGTGGGTAAAAAACCCACAGACGAGTGGGCAAGTCATGAGAGCGGAAGGTGGGTGCCCTAGGGTGGGGTCAATGAACTGTGCATCTGTTAGGGCTTCCCAAACTCAAGATCCATCTTGGCAGTGGCAGTGGCAGTGGCAGTGGCAGTGGCAGTGCCCTGTCAAGGGCGTTAGGGCAGGAGAGCCAGAGTCGGGCGGTGGAAGCACTCCGGCTGGTTTGTGCAGGACTTAGCCCCCAAATAGGAGGTGTTAGATGGCAGTGGACAGCTCAGAAGTCAGGAGCAGGAGCCGTTTCCAAAGGGACACCAGAGGACCAGTAGACAGATGATCAGGTGGATGGTACTATGGGGAAGGACTCACAGGGAAGGCTTCCACTCAGTGGTCTGCTGGCTTTGGATACCCCATTCCCTGTGAGTATTGACCTAGGAAATTCTGAAGAAAAATGGAAGAACAAGGTAAGGCGTTTGCAGAAGTGACTATCCATCAATTTCCAAGTATATATAAACAGATAGCTAGATTCAGATATAGACAGAAATATTGTTTTGTGTTTCTCAGGGTTCCAGGAGGAAACAGATGGTGTGCTTGAACGGGCTTGACTAAAGAATCTTAAGTGAAGAAATAATTTACAGAAATGTGGGCAGGTGTGCAGAAGAGTTAACAAAGACTGCTATCCTTAGAAAGCAGGAGCTGTAGCTATGGGAAGGGACACTTCACAGGAGCGGAAGCCTTGTGAAGAAACACAGCCACTGACCAAACACATCCCTCGCCCTTCTCCTGGCCTCCAGACCCCGCTGGTGCCTCCTACTGGTCACCTGGAGGGCAGAGGGCAAGCAGGCCCAGGTGAAGTCAGCCTCCCTGGCTCAGAGCAGGAGAGAGAAGATGAAGAATGGATTTGGGGGAGGGGTAGGGTGGCAAGTGGAGAAAACTAGGACAGTTTAAAAGCAAACCATTTTTAAATGTCACTTAGCTAGGTCGATAAGTCAGCTTATTACTCAAGTGTACTATTCCATAACATTGCATTACTCAGCAACCCTGGGTGGATTCTCACTGCAGATGAATGAAGTTCCTTAGCACGGCATTTCAAAGCCCTTTTAACCTGGCCCAGGACCTCAGCTGTGTGTCCCCCCCACTGTCTCTTCACCCCAGTGACATACATTACACTCTTGGTCAACCATTACTAGCCGTGGAATGAATATAGCAACAGCCTCCCACCTTCATATTAGTTATCCTCTCTTCTTGAACTTTGTTTCTTTCTTGCTACCTCTGATTATTTAAGGCCTTCCTTTATTTTTTTTCACAAAGACAATTATTTAAGATCTTTATTAATGTGTGTTTGCAGTTTGTTGATGTTTTTTAAAAATTAATTTTTTAATTTATACTTAATCACTATATATCTTTACAATATACAACATTGCTTTTTCCAGCATGAATATAGTGCATATCAGTCAAGACAAAGATATTACCATATGCATTATCATCAGCAAATAACTTCATTTTTGTGTCATTTAAATGTATTTTTTAAAAGAGGTTTTTGTCAGAGAGAGACAGAGACAGTGAGAGGGAAAGCGAGAAATCACTCCCCCAGGGGGGATGGCCATGCCATAATCCCTTCTCCTCCATTCTCCTCCCAGGATCCTAGGCATGAACGCATGCTCACTCAGTGTGAGTCTCAAGCCATTGGGTCTGGGACTTGAACCGTGGCTGGCTATGTGAGGGGTCCAGTGATGTAACCATCATACCACCTGTTGGCCTCTGTTGACTTTTTTTTTTTTAATCAAGTCATAAACTTTTATTACAAATTAAAAATGAAGTTCTTAAAAGTCTCAACTTGACCAGATGTGAAACAATTTAAAAAAATTTAAAGGTGTATTGAGGAAAACCAGGCTTTAAACACACACACACACACACACACACACACACATTCATCATCACCAAAAAGAGACATCTTCAGGTAAAAATGATTAAAAACCCCATGCTGCATAGATAATGCAGATAGTTCTTGTTTCTGTTCAACAGGAAAAAGCAAGCACTAAGGTCTTCAGCTCCAACCTTGCGTTCATTTCTTAGTGCTAGAATTTCACACTCACTGTTGTTGGATGGCTAACGGGGATGATGGCAGAGATGTAAGCCGCCATTTACTCAGCCCTGCCTTGCTCGGCCTCGGGAACAGACGAATCTGCTGGTGGATCTCTGCTGGTGGATCATCTGCTTTCGTCTCTTTGCCATCTTGTGGGTTAGGGCTCTCGGGTGTCTGCATCAGTAATTGAAGTTGGTGGTGCCGGCGTTGAGGTGGCCGCTGACCTTGGGTCTCATCTCGATTCTCCTCCTCTTCATTGCTGTTCCCTCTGGGCTGCCTTTGGCGAGGAGGGCCCCTGCAGAATCATGGTCCGTAACCCCAATACCTATTCTGTCCTACTGGTCACCTTGTCCTCCTGCACCCTGGTCGTCAGCACCCTCCATCACCTCTCCCTGCACAGGAGGGTTGGAAGGCCTTCCAATCTTCAGAACACAGCCAGCTGCCGCAGTACTTGCAAAGCCTTCTCCATCTCGTCATTCCCGGCGGACTCCCTGGTACTAATCAGCCTACTTGGGTTGGGGTTCAGTCGATAGCCTCCTTTACAGCCTCCCTCAGTGTCCAGGACAGAGGCTGTGGGCACTCCTAGGAATGCCCGCCTGACCCATGAGTTCTTTCACACCCTGGCCTCGCTTGTGACTACCTGCACGGATGCTGCGTATTGTCCATGTCCAAACAAGGCAGGCTCCAGACCTATCTCTGCAGACCCCGGTGCAGGCTGAGATGCCACTCACCGTGCCTGGGGTGCCTCAGACTCGACTCCTCCGAAGACTGATTCTGCCTATTTCCCACTTCCCCTAGGTTATGACCACCTTAAGGACAGTGACAATCACACAGTCATCTTTTTTTGGTTTGTTTGGTTTTTGTTTTTAAATTTTGCTGTAGGGTGAGTGCATTCACCAGAGAGAGACACACAGAGAGAGAAAGTAAGAAAGCACTCCCCAGGAGGATGACTATACCACGATTCCTCTGGGATTTGGGGCACACATGCACACATGCCTGCGTGATTTTTCAAGCCACAGTCCAGGACTCAATCCACACAGTTGGTCATGTGGTTTCCAGCCGACTTAACCACCATGCCACAAGGTGACCCCATATCCATCTTCATACTCTCCGCACTGGTTAGTTTAGTGACAGGTACATAGGGGATGCTAAATACGTGCTACTGAGTTCAATTAATGAGAGTGAAAAGAAATGAAACCATATCAATTTCTAACCCTCTACTCTTTCAGAAAGTCAAGAAAACAAACTGAGTTTCTTTTTTTTTTCTTTTTTAGAGAGAATTTTGCTATAGGGTGTGTGTACTCACCAGAGAGACAGACAGGAAGTGAGAAATCACCTCCTGGGGGGATGGCCACACCGCAATCCCTTCTCCTTCATCCTCCTCTCGGGATCTTGGGCACGCATGCACACGCACCCAGTGTGAGTTTTAAGCTACCGGCTCCAGGACTCAAACTGCCATCAACTACATGGGAATCCAGCAACATAACCATTATGCCATCCGCTCATCCCGCAGTTTCTAGTTTTGAACCTGGAGTGCTAAGAATTAAGAAAATGAGTCCTGTCTGGAGGTTTTGTCTTTGACAGACAAAATGAATCAAGCATTTCATAAGGAAGAAGTTTTTGTATTATTACTTCCTCTTGGACTTACACACACAGCTAAAATTTGCCATCTTAATGGCCAAGTAGGTCTTTTCCATTTTTAAATTTGAAAAATGAGTTCAGAATTGTCACCAGAGATCTGGAGTCATTCTGGAAATTGTTTTATATGTACATGGACCTTGCTTTCTTCTCTCCCTACGGCCACATAGAATAAAAACTTGATTAGAAATAAATTTTTAATATTCTAATAGGTTGTATCCTAGCAACAGAAAATGAGACAGTAGGGTGAATAGAGGCAAACCGCAAGTAGACATTCCACCTGGACCTGGTTTTAAGGACGTTGGTAAGGAGACCAGACGATAAACATGACTGATCAGATCATAAATGATGTTCCTGAATAAAAGATCCAGTGGGGAGGAATTTTCACTTAATTTGGTTATGTTTTATGGCTTCGTATTCAGTAAAGAATAGAGTTTTTGAATTAGCTTAGCTGTTCTGCAAGATGGCCATTCCTATTTCCCATAGGATTTTAGGGAGTAAATCAGAATTTAATTCTCACACATAGCTCTCTTAGGCTCTGTCGAAAGAAGCTCTTTGATCAAAGAAATGTAGGTAAGCTTTGTCAAACCACAAACCAAATAATAATCTTTGTAAAGTAATTAGGGAACTGGGCTGTTGATTTTTCAGTTTGTTTGTTTTAAAACATAAATCAAGCATTACCTGACTTATTTCATTTGATTACACGTATTCCCAGAAATGGCCACTGTGCCCGTAATCCTGTGGAACCCCTGGGGTAGTTTAATAAACTGTCCTAACACTGTAGCTATTGAGTTTTTGTGAACCCAGTCAGAGTCATCGTTTTTATACTCACCTCCATGGTTTTTAGTACGTACACAGAGTTGTGCAAACTCAACGTTAATTTCAGAACACTTTCATCTCCTGCGAAGAAACCCCATGTCTATTCGTTATCACTCTTCTCCGCCTCCTCCCTCATCACCACTACTCTCTTTTCTGTTTCTATGGATTTGCCTATTTTGGACATTTTACATGAATGAAAGGACATGATATCAGTAGTCATCCCTTGTTTCTGATTGCTTTCCCTTTGTGGAACGTTTTCAAGGTTTATCCACATTACAGCATGTACCGGTATTGCATTCCTTTTCATTATGGAATACTTTTTCATTGTATGACTATACCACATTTCGTTTTTCTATTCATCAGTCAAGGGGCATTTGAGTTGTTTCCACCTTTCGTTATTGTTAATAATAATGCATCTATGAACATTAGTGTAGACATTTTTATTTGAACACCTATTTACAATTATATCAAGTATATTCCAAGGTGGAATTTCTACGCCACATGGTAATTCTATGTTCAACATTTGAGGAACTGCCTAAACTATTTTACAAAACTGCTGGAAATTTTACATTTCCCCGGCGATGTCTAAAGGTTCTAATTACTCTGTATTCTCACCAACTCTTGCTATTATTTGTCTTGTTAGTATTGCCATCCTAGTGAATACGGTATGATGCCTTATTGCAGCTATGGTTTGCATTTACCTAGTGACTAGTAAGGTATCTTTTCAAGTACTTCATGGCCATTTGTAGATCTTTGGGAAAATGCCAATTTAAATCAGCTGTCCACTTTTATCTTTTTGAGAAAAGACATGTGTGCTTGCCAGAGAGAGACACAGAGACAGTAAGGGGCAGAGGGGAAGCATCCTTTATGGGGAGTGGCCCTGATGCAATTTGCTTTAGTCCATCTCTTCCACGTTTCGAGATTTCGGCCATGCATGCACATGCACCTAGCATGTCCTTAAGCCTCTAGATTTGGGACTCAAACCACATAGCTGACCATGTGGGATCTGGCTGCCTAACCACCAGGCCCATGAAGCCAGATGTAGTTGTACATTTTTCAGTTGGCTTATCTGAGTTGCAGTACTTCTTTATTATTGAATGACAAAGTTCTTTATGTATTCTATAAATAAGTCTCATCAGATTTTCAAACTTTTCTCCCATTCTAATGGCTGACTTTCTTTTAAAAGTGAGTATTTTTTAGAGCAGTTTTAGGGCAAAATTGAGAAGAAAACACTGAGAGTCCTCATGTACTCCCTGCCCCCACACATCCACAGTCTTCTCTACTATCAACCTCCTGTACCAAGTAGTATATTTGTTACAACTGATGAACATACATTGGCACATCACTATCACCCCAAGTCCATAGTTCACATTAGAGTTTGCTCTTGGTGTTGCATGTCCTGTAGATTTTGACGAATTTACAGTGACGGGTATTCACTATTATAGTACCAAACAGAAACATCTCTTCTTTCCTTATTGAATGACCTTGACATCCTGTTTGATAATCAGCCGATCGTAAATGTAAGGTTTATTTTTGGAATCTTGATTCTATTTTCATGTCTATACAACACTATCTGGAAGACTGTATCTTTCTGTTAGGATTAAAAGTCATTAAATGTGAGTACTTCAACTTTGTTCTTCTTTTCAAGATTGTTTTAGATATTTTAGGTGCTCAACATTTCCATATAAATTTTAGGATAACCTCATCGCGTTCTACACAAATGTGTACTGGGATTTTAATTAGGAATGTGTTGACTTGATAGTTTAATTTATGTAAAAGGCTGACATAAAAACAATATCGTGTTCTTTGATTCATAAATGTTGTACTCCTCTTATTTAGGTCCTCTCCAGAAAAATTCATATTTTTTCTAGTGTATAGGCTGTGAACATATTTTGTTAATTTCTTTCTTTTTATCGCCAGTGAACATGCATGCTCACCAAAGAGAGAGAAAAAGAGAGAGAGAAAGAAAAGAAAGAGAGATAGAAGGAGAAAGAACCTCCCAATGGGTGGGGTGTGGTCACACTGCAATCCCTTCTCCTCTGTATGTCCATTCTGTCAAAATTTGGGGCATACTCACACATGCACCTGGCATGTTTTCCAAGTCACCAGGTGCTGAGGTTTGAGCCTGCGATCAGCCATGTGGGATCCAGTTTCCTTAACCACTAGGTATGGGCAGGCTCAAGAGGATCCTTTTTTTCTTTTTTAAAAAATTCCCAGAGGGACCATGTACTCACCAGAGAGAGAGACAGAGAAATGGAGAAAGAGAGAAGGGAGAAAGCACAAAGAAATGAAGTGCCATTTTCATCATATCATATCATATCAAGGGTACATACTATCAACATGCTTTAGCACAGTAGCTATTAACCTCAATCACCGGGCTCGAGGTAGTACTTATCTGGTTTCTTCCTATAAAATTACTCTCTTTCTACCCCTACCACTAGTATGAATCCCAGTCCTGACAGCTTAAAAAACACACCAGGCACATGTATGCATGCACCTAAAATCTCCAGAGGATAGGGAAATGAGGAAGAAGGGATTGCAGCATAACCATGCCCCATTGAGGGTGCTTTCTCCTCTCCCTCTCTCCCTCTCTCCCTCTCTCCCTCTCTCCCTCTCTCCCTCTCTCCCTCTCTCTCTTCCTCTCTCTCTGGTGAGTGTATGCACCTTCTAGCCAATTTTAAGACAACCAACCAACCACAAGGAATATTTAAAGAACTATTACAACCAAATGATGCCAATCGAGACCTGACTACCAAATATAATGTAGTATTCTTGATGGGATCCAAGGATATCGGGGGAAAACGAGGGAATGTGACTAAAGTAAAGACTTTAACATCTCAGTATCGTGCCATTAATCATAATAAATGTACCATACTAATGGAAGTGAATCGGGGGATATGAGTGTGGCGTATACAGAAAATCTATCCTCACCGCCATGTTATAAATCTGCAACTGTTCTAAAAGTAAAGCTTTATTTTAAAAAACTCCAGTGATTGATTGTACATAGGTCCTGAAGGAACAATACTGGAATAAGATTGCTAGGCTGGATATAACCCTAGTTAATATCTTATAGGGAAATAACACTAGCCCTGAGGTGGTCTTTTTTACTAAGCAGAAACATTTGAATGTTTGTCTTCTACATATTGATACACCACAGAATCTGGCTCTTAATCAGTAGCAAACACAAAATCAAGCAACAGTGTATCCTCCTAGAGGTTTGCAAATGGAAAAGAGCTAGACAGTAAATATTTCTGACATGCAGGCTGTTTAGACAGTTGAGCTGCAGCTGCTCAGCTGTCCTGTTGTAGCTAAGGGAACCATGGATGATACATGAATACACCACGTGGGTGTGTTCCTATAAAACTATTTACAAAACAAAGGGGTTGGCCTCTGAGCTAAAGTGTGCCCATCTCCGCCCTAGAGTATTAAATAATCCTCAGTGGGTCTGTTAGACCATGCTCCAGGATGACGTTGAAAGGACTTTCAGTCACCCGTTTGCCTTTTCTCTAAGCTTGGATACACTTTCTTACGAGTCCCCAGTTGATTGTCTGTACTGAGAACAAGTCAGCTCTAGGCTGTAGCTTGCTGGGGCTGAAACAGCCTTTTTTGTTTCTGGGATTTTTTTTTTTTTTTTTTATGAATTTGGTCAGACTTTGCCCCTGGTCACTGTCAACCACACGAAACTGTGCCTCGGGCCAGTGTTCTGTGTCTTTACCTGTGCTTGAGGAAACCCTTGTTCAGAGAGGCTGATTGGGCCGTACTTGCTTGGGTCTCTTCTGCCTTCCATATTATCCTTTTTACCAAGGTCAACTAGGACTTCGCTTTTGTTGCTGTGAAGTGTTGAGTTCCCTGTCTGCATTTCACCAGGGAAGTATTAGAAAGCTCTCAGCAATGATTCTGTCTTTTCACCTTTGGGAAAAGCATGATCCTGCAAACACGCTTGAATCTGTCCTGGAGGAAGAAGTGTCTGTACTTAGTCTTCAAGATTTGAAAGACATTACTGAAACTAAGGAACTGATAATTTTTCAGGTGTGACAATAGCACTGTACAATAGTATTTCAAAAAGTTCGTAGAAATATTAAAGTAAAGTACAGATTTATTTTGGTGCAAAAAATTTTTTTGAAATAAAAAGAAAGATTTAATAGGCATGAGTGAAGAAGACTGTTGGTCATATGACATCCATCCCAGGCTTTCCTTCTCTGGACATGCTGTCCTAGGTTCTCAACACAGAAAGTCTTTAAAAGGTTTTAAGTAGTTTTAGATCTTGGGATTAAAAATGTAAGTCTTATGGAGTCAGCAGATGGCTTGGTGGTTAAGGCAGCTGGATCCCACATGGCTGAGCACAGTTCAAGTCCTGGACATGGTAGCCTGAAACTCACGCTGGACATGTATGCATGTGCACCCAAAGTCCCAAGAGAATGAAGGAGAAGGGACCGCGGTGTGGCCATCCTCCCTGGGGAGTGATATCTCGCATCCCCCTCTCTTGTCTCTCGCTGTTTCTCTTCAGTGTGTACATGTGCCCTATGGCAAAAAACTTTACAAGAAATACACAAACAGGGAACCAGCAGTTAGCATAATGGCTATGTCGCTGGACTCCCATGTAGTCGACCGCGGTTCGCGTTCCGGACCCGGTGGCTTACAACTCACGCCGGGCGCGTGTGCGTGCGTGCCCAAGATCCCGAGAGGAGAATGGAGGAGAAGGGATTGCAGCGTGACCATCCCCCCTGGGGGGTGATTTCTTGCTTTTTGTCTCTATGTCTCTCTCTGTCTGTCTGGCGAGCGCACGCGCCCTATAGCGAAAACCTCTCCAAAAAAAAGAAAAAAGAAATACACATACATACATACACACACACACACACACACACACACACACACACTTGCCTTGCTTCCCTAGTCCATATTGGTTTTCAGGAACAGTCACAACTCTTAAATCTTCACTAAGGCAAATCCCCCCGATCTATTTTAGTACCCAAAGCTCTCCTGTTCTGCCTGGGTTCTTGACCTTGGAAGTAGTTGTTTTTAACCTCCTCATGCTCAGATCTATTGTTCCCTGATTCACAAAATGGTGGTGGCCTAATCCCTTTTTACTAACGTCTCTATCTGTTTATTGTAGGTTCTGCTACTGGCAGAGTATAACAAAATAGGTGAACGACTTAGGCAGAACTATTATTTTCTAGATCTTCACAACGATAGTCTTTAGTCATTTGATCGACAACTTGCCCTCTAATACTCGGAGCAGGGACCAAGGGTTGGATGGAAGAGAGGAGGGTAGAAACGGAGGACCCTGAGATAACCCAGGGCTGGGCCTCTGTTATCTGCCACAATTCAGCTCTGGCCCTGAGCTTGCAAACTCTATTCAGCTAAGGAAAGTTGTTGTAGTTAGCCAGATCCACCCTCTGTAGAAGACAGCGAGGAACACATCCTGGCCCGTCCACGTTCTTCTTTCCCTAGGTAATTTCTGCACGTTCTTTAAGACTTAGTGCAGGCGTTACATTTCCTGCCTGGCGTGACACCTGTGCACCTCTAGAACCCTGCATATACACCTGTGCATAGCACTTAACCTGATTAAAAAAAATCTACTTGCGTGCCTCTCTTCTTATGAACTCCTAAAGGGCTGGAACCAGTCGTAACTAGTACTGTACCCCCTGTACTCGTAGCATCATGCCTGACATATGGTTGAAGTTTAATAAATGTTGGTTGAATGAAATCTATCTGAATACTCATTGTATTATTGAAATTTTAAATATAACATTATCGTGAATTAAAAGTTATTTCTAACTTAATCACCATCTTTTGTTCAAGACTCTCTAGCATGGCTTGTTATTTTTACATGCAAATGATGACAGTAAGTATATGAATTCATTTACTTTATGGACTAAATTCATTTCTAGCTGCAGGATTTATGGCTAAACTTTGTGTTGAGCTGCCAGCTTACGTTGCCTGACTTTCAAAAAATACCAAAAGAAGAACATCTGTTAAGAGTTTTACCAATTCTCGGGAACCAGCAGTTAGCGTAATGGCTATGTCGCTGGACTCCCACGTAGTCGACCGCGGTTCGCGTCTCGGACCCGGTGGCTTACAACTCACGCCGGGCGCGTGTGCGTGCGTGCCCAAGATCCCGAGAGGAGAATGGAGGAGAAGGGATTGCGGCGTGACCATCCCCCCTGGGGGGTGATTTCTCGCTTTCTATCTCTATGTCTCTCTCTGTCTGTCTGTCTGGCGAGCGCACGCGCCCTATAGCGAAAAACCTCTCTCAAAAAAAAAAAAAAAAAAAAAAAAAAAAAAAAAAAAAAAAGAGTTTTACCAATTCTCATAAGCTTCCATTTAGTGTCCTGAGGCAGAAAATTACTAAATGCTACCTTGGGATTTTCAAGGTATAAATACAGCTCACAAACAGCCTTGTGAATTCCCTTGGAAGAACTCTTTGTTTTAGGAGACTGTGGTTCATTAACTGCGATAATGGATAAGAGAGAGGTGGGTAGGTGAGCAGTTTCATAGCCAGCTCTCCGAATTTGCACACTTGATGCATGGGTTAGTTGTGGGTAGAAAAGTATTTGTGCAGTGTGGCCAGAGGAAAAGGTAGAATGTGGGGAAGCCTGTGAGACTAGGGTCATCCTTCTGAAATAGTTTTGACTTTATCCCCAGTAAGAAGATAATTTATACCACAATCACACACACACATGCACATATATGTACACACACCACATATATAATAATACAGATTATGCTATAGTAATGATATGTACTATTATAGATATCTATAATCCCGATCTACACTCACATGTATAATTGAAATTAAACTTGCATTAAACACGTGCCCTAACGCGCATGCTCTCTGAATGAGCTCCCAAGTCCTTCCCAAGATGGTGCCTCATGCCTGAATTATGGTTCCCGCCTTTCCTTCCATGCACAAAGATGCCCGTGGTGGAATCCTAGTCTCTCACCTTTCATATACAGGCAATACTGAATTCTTCACCCATGAAGGTGTTTCTTGGCCAATGTTTGCAAAATTTCTCAGGTAGGAAATAGCTCGACCCCTTGACGGGTTGTCAGTGATATGACCCACCAAGCTGTCTCTTTGGGCATCTCTGCCGGTCCATACTGGGCTTCTCTGTCTGTTATTCTGCAAAGAGAAATAGTGCCCTTTAGAGCTTGTGGTCAAACTTGCAGTAGTGAAGTATTCACTAGAGTAAATACGCTTTCTTGGCTGGGGAATTACAAATCTGAAACTTTGTATCATTTCTGGACATTCTATTCCAACCTTCCTCAGGTAGATTCAGAGTTCTGATGAACTTTGTATCCCAAATTGTAGGGATTTATAATTCAGAGAGTTAGGTGATAAACCAAAGCAGTAGTAGCTATGCGCCAGGAGTGTATCTGGCCCAAAGCTGTTTATCTCCTGGCCTGAATCACACTTCCTACTGAGCATGGGCAGCTCGGGGTCTGCAGATGTATTCAGGGAGATAGGATGAATCACAGCAGTGAGCTAGATGGGGAAGCACAGGACTGCAGCTTCTGTCCCAGCTGTCCTGGGTTAGCTGTGTGGACTCAGGAAAGCTGCTTAATTTCTCTGAGCCTCCATTTCTTAATCTGAAAACTTTAATGAAAATGCCTATCTTAGCAAGTGAACAATAGGACGTTAGTGAGAAACAGATATGACTTATTAACTGTTGATGTTGACATGTATAGCATTCTCAACTGGATTCGTCTGAGAAGTATTTCATGATGGGCAAAGTCTTTTTACAAGCAAAATGAGAAATAGTGATTGACTGTTTTAAAAAATAATTAGAATAATAATAATAATGATTGGGGGAAGCATAGAAAAGATATTGAATGTTGAAGCGGGGAGATTAATGTCTCTGTACTGACTGACATGCATGGCATTCCTTTTGAAAAAGCACTGTAATACACTGTAAAGTTATATGTAATCCAATGTGATATAAAGAAGATTATGATGATAATAAAAAAAAGATAAAAATGCCTATCTTTTTGAGAATGAAATGAGATAATATGTATAAAATCATTTTAGAACTTTTAAAAATTTAATTTTATTTATTATCATAATGTTCATATTTAATCACATATATCTTTACATTGTATTGCATTTCTTTCTCCAGCACGATTACCACGCATATCAGTCAAGACAAAGACATTACTATCCACATCATCATCAAATAGCTTTTTGTCATTTTTTTCAGATGATTTATTCTCATTATTTTTTAAACATTCAATTAATATATATCATTTGGCTTGTAAAGAGAATTTACCCAACATGAAATACTTCTCAGACCAGTCTAGTTGAGAATATTATACATGTCATCGTCAACAGGTAAGAAGCCATTTCTGTGTCCCACTAACGTCATGCCTGGCTATTTGTTCTCTTGCTGTCCTTCTCCATACTCTTCCCTTCTGCCCTCCACCCCCGTCTGTTCCACACCGTCTTCAGCATCCATTATAAAATCACTTTGGAACTTTAGCATGCTGGGTCCATGTGAGGTTTTATCATCATTATTACCGGAGGGTGCTTGTGCCCTCTGGTTAAAAGAAGCCAACAGAGGAGAAAACTGAGGTGTAGAGGATCTTCAAGCTCCAGACTTCTGGTGGAGAAGCTCTCCCTATGACCTGAAATGACTTCTTTCCTCAACAATATATAGCTAGCTAGCACAGACTTCTATTGGCAAGATAATGCTGATAACTATCATTGCGTATCATTGTGTTAGGACTCTTGACTTTAAATGTCAGAAATCTGATATAAATTAGCGTTAAGTTAAGGAAGTCTGTTGACTTACAGAAGAGTCGTAGAAGTAGCCAGATTCAGACATGGCTAAATGCGAGGGCTCTAATACAGTTGCAATCTCTCTCTTCCCTCTTAGCTGCCGTCCCCTCAATGGTCTCACACACCAGGGCAGCTTGGCCACCTCGGCAGGAGCAGAGGGAGAAGTGGACTCTTCCGTCTCTCGTACACCAACTCCAGGAAAGACGGGGACATCCTTCCTTCCCAGTCCCACCCTACTCCCAATCTTTGAGTGACTTTCTCATCTCTTTACAAATCAGGGGTTTACGTACCAAGAAGCCAACGCAGCTAAACTATAAAATTTGCAAAAGTAAGGAATTTGGATCATATGTCCTTCCGCTCTGGCCTCCCATGAGTCACACTCCCCGTGCAGTCACGTTGAGTGGCCATAGCACTCGTCTAGAAGCACTGAGTTGAGCATACACACTCGCTTTGGCTGTAGTAGATATATTTACTTTCTTTGCAGTATCTTCCCTGTATAATTTAGATATTGCTAGCAATTCTGGTGTCGAAATGGCTCCAGGGACACTCCACAGGCTTTTGGCTTGACTTCAGTGACATTATGACATCAGCGTGCATTGTCAGAGATCATATTGTGAAGGAATGTGTCCAATTGGCACCCAGGACTTGGGAGAAGACAACGAAGGAAAAACACAACTTTAAAGTACAGAGCCAGAATTAGTCTGTGGAAACATTTCCAAGTATCAGATGTGCAAAATCAAAAGTTAAAAATCCATTCTCTTTAACACATGGTCAAACCAGAAGTTCTCTTCTATGAGAAATATATTTGATAATATTGCATATGCAATTATATATGCATGATGCAGTTTCATTCTTATCATTGAAACTCAATGAGATTAAATATATTAGAATTTCTTTTCTCTTTTTCTTTCTTTCTTTCTTGTTTTTTATTTTTTTAGATTTTTGCTATAGGGGGTGCGTGCACTTGCCAGAGAGACAGAAAGTGAGAAATCACCCTGCAAGGGAGATGGCAACGCTGCAATCCCTTTTCCTCCATTTTCCTCTTGGGATTTTTTTTTTTAAAGAGGTTTTTGCTTTAGGGCACGTGCACTCACCAGAAAGACAGAGAGAGACAGAGACAGAGAGCAAGAAGTGGTACAATGGTAAAGACACTGGATCGGACTTGTTTTACTTTATCTTCTCTGAATTTAGCACCAACTATGTGCCAAGTGCTTCGCTGGCCACTGGGTATTTACAAGTGAACATAAGAGATGCTTGCAGAGCTTATATAGGAAACTGTTAAATCACACTAAAATAAGAGGGTATTCAGAGGACTTCTCTGTGGACCTTTGGGCGGCCAAAAACTGTAGCTGCTACTTCACAGTACACTTAGTTGATTTTTTTTTTTAATCCAAAAGTAGCCTAGTAACCTAGCCTTGGAAAACAGACAAAACCAAAATAGAACCAGATTAACATCTATTAACAAGACAGAACAAAACAAAACAACAAAATCGAAAATGTAATAAGAACAGAGGTTAGCTTTTTGTATTTGAGGTTGGATCTTGGATTTCTTGGAATTTTACTGTAGCTATATTTATCTTACTGAAGTCTATATAATGACAATAAAATGTATAAATGTATAAATCCTGTGTTTCTGCATGCAGGAGGAATATTCAGTGAGGTGAATCAGGAAATATCATGAAGTCTAGGCATTCCCCAACATGCTGAGGAGACATTTTAAAGGGAAGGATCATCCTGCAATTTGTCTCTTAGCTCAAAAGCCACAAGCTGTTTTTTTTTTTTCCCCCTTTTTTTCAAGAATTATTTATTCAGTTTTTAAATTTATTCATTTATTCATTTTAATTTGACCAGGGAGAGACACAGAAAGAAAGAAGGAGAGGGAAGGGGAGAAAACAAGCCCCCAGGTCTGGGACTAGAACTGTGGCCAGCCTCAGCACCTTAGCCACCACGCCACCTGCTGCCCCCTTTATTCTTCAATTTTATTTAGTCGTTGTACATCTTTAAATCTTTCCAACATTGCACCATGGCTTTTCGCATATGCATGAGGTGCATGTCAATTAAGTCGTAGATTTTACAGCATACATCATGACCAACAGATAATTTTCCATTCTTGTGTTTGTTAAATGCTTTTTTTCCCCTGAGCCCCTTCTCCTCATTCTCCCTTCCTATACAGCCTTTGATATCTATTCTTACTCTCCCTGCTATTATATTATACCATCCGCTTTTTCAGTTTTTACCATAAAGTACAGACATTCAGTATATATTGAATGGGGATATACAGTATCTGTCTTTCATAGTCTGATTTGCTTCACTTAGCATTAACTCTTCCATATTCATCCACTTTGTATCAAATGGAAGGGTTTCAGTGCTTTGTATGACTGAGTAGTGTTCCACAGTGTATATGTGCCACACTTTTTTAATCTAGTTATCTCTTCAGCTGGGCTGATTCCATAGCTTAACAATTGTGAAAAATGCTGCAATAAGCATGGATGTGCAAGTGTTTTTCTGACTTAGTGTCTTTCTAGGAGTGCAGTTACTGGGTTGTATGGTAGTTCTATTTGTACATTTTTTTAGGAACCTCCATATTGTTCTTCACGGTGGCTATACTAATTTACATGCTCAACAATAGTGTAGAAGGGATCCCTTTTCACAACAGCCCCACCATCAATTGTCATCCTTTATTTATTTACTTTTTTAATCGTAGCCATTCTGATTGGGGTTAAGTGGTATCTTATTGTGGCTTTGACTTGCATTCCCTATGCTGAGAGATGTTGAGCATTTTTTTCATATGCTTTTTGGCCATTCATGTGTCTTCCCTGGAGAGATGGTTCTTCAATTCATTTGCCCATTTTTTAATAGAATTATTTGCTCCCCCTCCGCCAGTAACCTGCTTAAGTTCCCTGTATATTCTAGTTATCAGTCCCTTATCTGAAGCATAGTTCAAAAGTCATGAGTTTATAAAACTCTTTCTACCACCATGTAGAGCAGCATGGAACACTTCAGAGTAAAGGGTTCTAAAAGACAGAGCAGAGTGATGCTATGTCATTTAGAAATAATACAGCTTCCAGTTAGTAAGCAACTTTAGCTGGCATTTTTCAGAATGTATTAAAGAAGAATAAATCTTCTTAAATTCTAACATGCAATGAAGACTTAAAGAATGAACTTTAAAAATCATTTCTGCCAAGAGATTTTGTGAATTCTCTAAACTAGTATTAAAATTCCTGCAATAAAGAAGCCATTTCAAATGCAGCTGGTGAGGGTGATAAATGCCTTCAGATAAAGAGAGAATGTACAGATTGACAGAAATATAAAAGAAAAATGTTTCTTGACTAAGATTTCTACAATCCCTTGTTAAGAAGGATTGAAGAGTTAAAAGTTATTACCAAGTTCTATGTCTACTATTTCTCTTACATGCACATACACAAAGCCAGATATATACATGAACATGAGTATGGATATGGATGTAGAGACATCGCTATAGATACAGATATATATTGATGGGTAAATACGTGCACACACCCATTCAGGGAGGACTACTGCACGCTTGGTCTTGTACCTTTGTGCATCAAAATTTTAAACACACACAAATACACATATTCATACATGCACTTAGGTAACTTGAATAGCAAAGTATACATAATTTTCATTCCATTGAGTAAGTTTAGCCAATTTTACTTACCCTCTTTATTGTCATTACAAAGTCCTAATTTCAATACCTTTTCTGGTGAACTGAAAGACCTTGCAATTACACCTTGGTTTAAACCCTGATTTTTTTTTTCATTTGCCAGGCAAATTGTTTAGTCTTCAAGAGAGTACAATGAGGAGCATAAAACTGATGCCCAAAGTTTGTGTGAAAATTAAATTATATAAAATAGGTAAAGCTTCTGTACTGAATATTTACCATGCTCACAACCCTAAGGAACACTTCCTGTCCAAAATTCTAGTTGACAGGGACTAGTCTGCCGTGTGTAGAACAACATGTATTCATTTAAACCTTGGAAAGCAGCCTAACCTCTGGTACCAGGGAGAAGATGGCCCTAACCGCTGTCCCTCTGTCCTTTGGGTTTATGGTGATAGTGGCAGCCTATCAGCCTCTGCATACCCACAGCCCTCCCCTCAGTTACTCTTCCTTCACTTTATTCCATCTCTGTCCCTTTCAGTCTACATTGGCAGTATTTCTGTTGGTATAAAATTTTCAAAGAAATTGAGAAGCTGCTACTGGAACCTGGAGGAAAGGAGATCCTTGTGATAAAGTGGCCTCCATGCAGTTGGAGATCCTCATTGGTCTCCCATGCAATCCATGGAGATCCAAGCATTCCAACAGGAGGATCTTCTACAAATCTTTCATTGGTAACTGCATTTTTTTTTTAGATTATTTTATTTAACTTATTTATTTTATTTTCATTTGACCAGAGAGGGACAGGGTAAGAGAGTGAGAGTGAGAGCAAACCGCGGTTGGCCATGTGAGAATCCAACGCCCTTAATCACCAGGCCCCCCCTGGCCCCAAGGATAATTGCATTTTTATTCTTGGCCTTTGCTGAGATGGTTGATTGGATCTACAAGTTAAACATTTGTTCTATTTGGCAAAAGGTTGCTCAGCCATACTCTTGGTCCTCTTTCCAGAGCATAATATCTAGAGGGCTGAGAATCCAGATTATCAAGTGTTGGGTTCATTTTGCTTGGTAGTTTTGTCCTTAATTTATTTCTCTCCTCTCACATTTTGCTATAAGCTCTAAGAGAAACTAGGCCACATCTTCAATATTTTGCTTAGCAGTCTCTTCAGCTAGATGTATGTGAAGCGTAAGCATGTTTATTGCCTACCAGCTCTACTTTCTATCTAACAGGACACAATTCTACCAAGTTCTCTGCCACTTTATCACAAGGATCTCCTTTCCTCCAGTTTCCAATAGCAGCTTCTCATTTCTGAGACTTTTCCAGAAGTACCTTTAACATTCAGAAGTACCTTCAACATTCATATTTCAAGCGACATTTTGTTCATGGTGAAATAGTATTCTCTAAGCTAATAGCAGCTTTCTCTACAGATCTTTTTTTCTTTCTGTGCCCACACCAGAACCTCCTTTAATATTAAAATTTCCACCAATAGTCTCTCCAAGAAATATATTGTCTCACTGTTCTGGAGGATAGAAGTCCAAAATCAGGATATTGTTAGGGTTGGTTCCTTCTGAGAGTTATAAGGGAAGGATCTGTTTCTGACCTCTCTATTCGGCTTACAGATGGCTGTCTTCTCCCTGTGTCTCTTCTCATGGCTTTCTCCCTCCATGCATGTCAGTGTTCACATTTCCCTTTCTTCCAAGGACATAATCATACTGATTAGCCACCCCCTACTCCACTATGACCTCATCTTAACTTAATTAATTATACAATTTCTCTTTTCAAAAGGAGGTACTCCGGGGTAGAACTCTAGTATATGAATGGGGAGCACAATTTAACCCATCATATTTTCTTCAGTCTGGTTCCAATTTATTAGAACAAGCTTGGGCACTTCATCTATATGTTTTTGGCTTATAGTTGGCCTTTAACCTCTGACATTGCCTAGAACAAAATGACCATTCCTGGGCTTTTGACGTGAGAAGTCTATAGCCACCCAGGAAGTTTGCCAGAAAAGCTGAAGCTGAAAGGAACGCAGAGAGAGTCCATGAGGTAGTTGAATGTGCCTGAGTGAGCTGGTGACGAGAGCAGAAGCTCTGATGTGTGGGGCGGATAAGATCGCAGGCAGGCACAGAGAGCAAAAGGAGACTCAATAAGCCAAAGATAAGAGCACACAGAGAGGGCAGTGGAGTTCTGTGAAGGCAGAGCACTAGAAGGAAAATAGGTTTAGACTCTCTACAAAGGTTCCCAAGCAAGATCAGGACCCATTTCCAGGCTCCATGAGGCCAGGTGCGTCTGTAATCTCCACTCCGACGTCTGGTATGAGCTCTGTCTCCTTCCTAACGCCTTCCTCCCCCACCCTCCAAAAGAAACTCCTCCTCACCCCAAGCCAGGCCAAATCCAATTCTAAGAGCCCAATGAAATCAGCATCTAGTCAAGGCTTGGCACAAAATTGGCCGTAGATGATGTTACTTCCCATCCCTCTCCACCTCATCTAGCCAATAAGTAGGTGAAGATTCTGGTGCACATAGATACCAGCCTAGTGAAGCAATGGCCTTTCTCGAAGGTTGGAGTGCTAGCCTCTCTTACTGTAATACGGGTTTTAATGAGTTAAGGTATCATCAGAATTCAGTTTCTTTCAGAAACACATCTTTCAGACAAGACAAACCTTGGAATAACCATTAGGGGTCGTTACCCTTAGAGTCCTAATTTTTCTGTTTACAAACTGAAGAGGAGGGCATCAGAGCCGTAATGCATCTTCCCATCAGTCTGAAGTAGCAAGGGTAGGAGAGGGAAAAGGAGAAACTAAGGAGTAAAAAAAGAGGTGGCTAACTGTTGCTAAGCAACCTTTGTTGGCAACAAATATAAAAACAAAACCCAAAGAGCTTCTAATTGGGCAAATATCTTAGAGAATATTTATCATTCCTGAGAGATTTGTTTTCAGACCATTGTTTTTTTTTTTTATTGAAGCACTTAATCACTTATTTTAAAGATAGTTGTCATAATTACATAACATCTTATCGTTTAAAGCTAATTTTGGAATGTCACTAGTTGAGTTCCAAGTATTTGCAGAAGATACCCTATTTTTTTATTGAAATAAGCAGCAGAGTGTATATGGTTTATACATGAGTACTATAGCTCTCCATGTCTATAATCAAGAATAGCTTCTCTCTGTAGCTACTACAACTCTGGACATCAAAGAGTGGCACCTAAGTTTATTTATGGAATTGCAATTTCTGATAGTTTGACTATTTCTGGACTATCCTGATCTGTCCAGAACTTTTCTAATTTTGGTTTCTGCATCCCAAAAAACTTCGTAGTTCTAGGCACGCCAGGATGATTGTTCACCCTATCTCTGACTTTATTGTTGTATCTGAGATGGCTAGATTGAATCTGGGATGGACCCTGGAGTTAGAGTGGTCTTAATAGACAGGTTTTGGGGGCCAGTAGGTGGCATTATGGTTGAGGCCCTGGACTCCCACATGGCCGACTGCAGTTGGAGTCTCGGGCCTAGTGGCTTGCTTTCTCACTTTCCCTTTCTCTCTCACTCTCTGACTCTCTCTGGTGAGTGCAGGTGCCCTATAGCAAATTTAAAAAAAATAATAATAAATAAAGTAAATAATTAAAAAAATAAAACAATAAAACAAAAAGCTCAGTTGAACTTTGTATTTCAAGGTTCTCTTAGGCAGCTGGTCAGATTGAACTCGATGGGGTTTTGATCAGCTTGGGGAAGTCCTAAGAGTAGTTTGTTGGATCTATTGGATCCAATGGATGTGTTCTTTCAGGAACACATCTTTCAGACAATACAAATGGATCCATTGGATCTCCTTGAAAGTGAGAGTGAAATTCACCTGTTTTTCCTTGATCTCTGAGTTTCCTTAATCCGTACTGTTGACCTATATTCTAAGCCTGAGTCTTCCAACATCTTGTAGGCCCCCAGTTTTACATATGTCAATAGGGTCCTGTCAGTAACAATTGTCATTACACAAAGCAATTCCCAACTGGCCTGGATGTAGTAATAGAGCATGGACTGTTTGAAAGAGAAATTGATTGCAAGGTTCTTAAGTGTTTCCTAAAGAAGAGACACCATTTCCTTTATGGGACAGTCACTTCCTCTCACGTCAATATGGCAGAAGTCTCCCAAACCACTTTGGCCATTAGAGGTTTGGGTGAGGCACAATAAGTTGGCAAACTATGTCTTCACTTATCGGCACGTGGTTCAGTTGGCTGTGTGATCAACTGACCTGGATCCTATTGTGTAGAATTGTAAGGTAGCGGTAGGGTCTGGATTTCTGCAAATGAAGGCCATGTGGAGAGCCCAGGGAAAGAGGTGTCCATGGTGAATGAACGATGGGGAGACAAGATGGTCAGAACAGGATAATTTACCCAAGTCAAGATAAGACTGAAAGGTAATAATCAGTACCGATGTAGATAAAGATTACCTTGGGTAAGAGATACCACTTTCGCTGAAAGAAGGCAAATAAAAAAAAAGTTGTGTGCAGTCCAAATATGCCAGATTTAGGCAGGATATCCTGATATCCTGAAACGTGTACTGATTCTGTCCCATGGGATCTGGCAATGCACAGATGCACTGTGTCCAAGATTATCAGAGGACTACTCAAAAGCTTGGCCCAATAATTTTCTGTATTGTCAGTTTGTACACTGCAAAGCATAGAAAATGTACTGTACTTTTTACTTGAGAGGTCCCTCAAAATAACTCATTGTATTTCTCCCTCCTTGAATGAATACAAAGAAGTTCCACGGTGACTTTTGTGTGACTTAGCCATCAAGTCACACATACAGGAACTAGAAAGTTGAATTCTAATGGCTTTCTCCCACACCAGGATTTGAGAGTATGGAAGTGATGATGATGTGGGAAGCTATATTTTTGAAATGAGCAATAGCTTCTCTCTCTAAATCTATTTGACTTTAATGGACCTACACCCCCAGCCCAATCTGTTGTGTCAGGTTGAAAAACAAAAATTTTCCCTGCCTATAGTCTCCCTCTCCACTACTACACATGGAAAATCTGGCCTTTTTCTAGCTGTTTATACAAGGTTCTGCTTCATTTTCACGTTTGCATATGTACCTTTCTCCTCTCGTTAACCTGCGGTATTTTTATGTCTTTTTCCTTGTACTGGATGGACACCTGAGGGATGGACACCTTGGCAGCTCTGTTCTAGGGAAGCAGTGTCCAAGATTGAAGCCTCACCTAAATCAAGCGTGAATCGGATAGCTGCAGAGAAGGTCAATAGCTTTAGAATGGCTTCATTTTCTTTCGTTACAATTTTTAAAAATTATTCTTCTCATAGGATCAAAGAGGGAAGTCACATTTCCACGCACACTCAGAGCATTCTCCTTAGCACAAGGCTGCAGGAGTGAAGGCCGCCATTGTTTCTGCCTGTGGTTGGAGTCAGATCCCTTTTCTGAGCAGGGTGCTCAGGATTCTGCTACGAGTAGGACCAGGGGCTCAGAGAAAGAAAAGATGGACATACCTTTTGGCACTCCTGAGCAGCGTCTGTGCTGTGGGACCACTCGTAGACATCCTAGCACACCTGCTCCCAACTTAATCCCCCACCATCCACTTGCTTAGCCAAGTAGCTATTTGTAACCAATCAGGTGAGAATCATTCTCCTTCAGCTTCTTCTTCTGTGTAACATGGAAGAAAGCCCAACATTTTAAATATGGTTTATCGCTGCTCATCTTTCCAGCTCCACCTCTCCTGTCAAGCTGTAGCTGTAAGGAACATTTTGCCTTCCTCAAATTCACCTGCGGCTTTGCTCTTGGGTTCTCTGGCCTTCATCTCTGGGCCTCTGGATATGTTCTTTCCTACGTCTCACCGCCAATCTACTCCCTTCCTTGCCCATTATCATCTGCAAAATCCCCATTCATCCTTCATATTCCAGGCTAAAGTAGGTCTTCTTTTTTTTCCCCACCATGACTAAGATTTATTCCAGAGATGCAAGAATGGTTCAACATATGCAAAACAATAAATATAATACATCACATTCAGAAGAGGAAATATAAAAATTATGATCATATCAATCGATGCAGAAAAAGCATTCTATAAAATACAACATCCCATCATGATTAAGATTCTCAGCAAATCAGCATAAAACGGACATTCCTCGATACAATAAAAACCATCTGTGAAAAACCCCTAGCTAACATCACGCTAAATAAGGAAAAGCTGAAAGCCTTTCCACTAGATAGGTCCTCTTCTAGATGATTCAGCTACACAAGAATCTTAAATTCAAATATGTTCAAGTGCAAGACAGATACATTAAATGGGTGAAACTGGCTCTACTCAAGACAACTAAGAGTGGTGGAGAGTGGGGTGAATTGTAGAGCACATATTCTTTTGAATATACAACCACTTCCTGGTTCTGGACCACTCTTACCATTTGGGAACACAAGGCTAGTTTTGCCATGTGTTGTTCCTAATTTTTTTTTTTTTTAAAGATTTTTGCCATGATGCGTGTGCACTTGCCAGGAAAAGAAAGTGAGAAGGTAAGTGAGAAGTGACCCCCTGAGTGAGTTGTCTTCCCCATTGGGCAGTAAGTTCTGTGAAGGCAGGACTGGGAATTCATCTCGTTTGCTGTTTTATGGTATTTACAACAGCTACCATGGGATCTAGCACATAGTAGATGCTCAGAAGTACTCGCTGAATGAACAAAGAGCTCAATAAAAATCAAAGGTGGCCGAGTTTGCAAGCTGCTGCCTCTCGAGTCACCAAGACCTTCTCACTGAGATCTGTCAGGAATGAGTTGAGAGAAGATGACTCCTCCTACTACAAATCCCCTCCTTTTTATTTTCTAGAATTGATGTTTATTCAGATGTGGCACTGGTTTAGGTGAAACCGTGAACATTTAAGGAATTGCATCTTCTTCCCTGACCAATTTACATTTCTTTCCAGAATCAATCGCTGAGGAAACAGATGGGTCGTTTCGCAGACAGGTGAGTGGAAAATCAGAAGGTGAGCGGCTGGCAGGCCAGAGAGGGTTATCTTGGCTCCTGCTAAGTTGTCCTCTCCTGAGTCTGGACTGCAAGGTGTCTCCATATGCATGAAGGCATGCCCACGTGGGCGGTAAAAAATGTCCTCTTGCAGAGACAGGCTGGAGTCCAGCTGGGGAGAGAACCTTGGAAATGACTCCACACTAGTGATGAGAAAATTAACTCTTGAAAATCAGATGATTTTACTGCAAGCTATTCCATGCTTATTTACTGTTTTTGTACTCCAAAGCCTTTAGAACAGTCTAGTTGAAATGTTTCAATATTGTTTAAAAGGGGTGACACTTGAGTAAGAGCAGTAGATTGGGAGCAGTGTCCCTCAGAGGCCACCTGGGAAGCGGCAGCAGTGGTCATGAGGAAGTGTGGTCTGGGGGCGGGTGCTTGTGGGAAATGCAGATGCACAGGCCTCTCTCCTCCCCAAGGCCCACCTCCCTCCAGGTATTTAGGGAGTAAAGTCGAAATGTCTGCATTTCGAAGAGGTGCTCACTACTGTCTGAGAAGCTGCTTGAGGAGACCCATACAGGGAGGTGCATTCTCCCCTCCTTTACAGCTATCACAAACTCCAAATCCGACTTTGTTAAGGAAGACGGCCATTTCCTTTCTGGGGCAGGGGTATTATGTGCTTCTTGACGGTGTGGTCTTACATGGCATGATCTAATTAAGGCACATCTGGTCAAATAGTCCTAATGACTTGAACCATTGCCCAAGGCCTCCACGGTTGCTCGCTTCCACTCCCACCTGAGACTTGGCTGGGCTCATTTTCATCAGCCAGGATCTGGAACAAGACCCTCGACAGGGCTATTTCAAGGTCATCCTCTTGCCTGTTTTCCTGCAGCCTGTAGCCAACTGCAGGAACGGACTGTTCAAGTGTGTAAGGACAGACAAGCAGTGACACTCAGCAGGGGAGCAGGTCTTTTCTAAATAAGCAGCCCCATTGTTTTCCTGCTCTGTGGTGTGTTTGCAGCGTGGGAGGCTGACCAGCTCAGTTGACTCAGAAACAGAAAGAAAAATCAGAGAGCTGGGAGCTGGGGAGCTGGCTCAGTCTGACTCACGGGCTCACTACGTGGTCCGTGGTGAAGTCATCAGCCTCCATCCTCCAGCCCGACAGCCCGTGAGGAGAGGGAGAGGACATTACCCTACTCTGCGAGCTGAGGATGATAGAATCATGGGCTCCGGTTCCTCAAAGCAGTTTGCAAGTTCCAAAATGTGATGAGTCTGCTTCAGGGCGAGGACAGAGGCGAGGCAGGGGACTGTGGACTGTTATTGAGCCAGAAGGGGAAAACGCTATCCCAGAGTTAAACTTGGCTTTCTGTATTGGTTTTGACACTAGCTTGTGTGACTCCACAAGTCCTCTGACCTTGGACAAGTCGCCTGGCCTCACCAATCCCCGGTTTTCTTAATGCAAAGTGGGAAGTGGGTCAGGTGACATCTAAGGCCCTCCGCACTGCTCTAGCCTTGTCCGTGAATTCGTTAAGAGCTGAAGCACCACTTGTTGCTCTGACTCCCTTCAAGTGTTGGTCAGAGATGTTTGGTCTTGGACCAGTACCCTAGAGCAGAGCAGATTTCAGCGAGCAGAGGAGTGTTCACCGATGTCGAGTGTGTCTAACGGTGTGACAAGGTGAAAATGAGGTCTCTTTTGGATATGGCAAAAAAGCAGCTGTCTGTGACATTGTTAGAAGGAGTTTGAGAGCTGTGAGAGTGTGGTGGTGGAAATCAAAATGCAGCGGGGTTGAGGAAAGTCGGGGGAGAGAAAGTTAGGGACTGACTACATCAAAAAGTCTGGTTATGGGTACCAGCAGTTAGCGTAACGGCTACGTCGCTGGACTCCCATATAGTCGACCGTACTGTAGTTTAGCTGGGTATCAAATGGGCATCACCTTTAGGCCTTCTGTGATTGCCACCTCTTGCTGAGATGTGGAAAATGGGAGAGAGCCTCGTATTTATCACCTCTGGCTGTACTGCAATGCTATGAACGCTCTTTGCCATTCACTCACCAGTGCATTGGTCTCACTGAAGCCCAGAAACTATTGCCATGTGCTTAGCACCCTGACCCTGTATAAAGTTAAAATATATTAATCTACTCTGGTAAAGGTATCTTGGGGGCACAAAACAAATATATAGGTAAACTACTAAGATGAAACTCGGCTACTGAACCCAGGCTTATGTAGTTGAAAAAAATTCTTTTTATTTTAAAAATATTTTGCCTGAGCACATGTGCACTCACTGGAGAGAGACAGACAGAGAGAGAGAGAGAGAGATAAAGAGAGGGAAAGGGAGAAAGCAGTTCCCCATGGGGCACGGTCATCAAACAATCCCTTCTCCTCCATCTCTCCCTCCCTTCAGGGTTCTGGGCATGTGTGCAGACCAGGAGGTTTGCCTCTCAAACCAGGAGGTCCAGGACTCGAACCAGGAAGTTGACTCTGTAGGATCCAGCCACCCTCACTACCACCCCACAGGCTGGCCCAGGAAGGTAGTTTTCAGGGCTCTCTACATGAAAGTGAAGTCTCAGACTCAGCCCTCCCAGCCCCTGCCACTAACTTGCCTGGCTATGAGTGAGAACTAGGACCTATTTCCTTTTTTATTTCAATTTTATTTATTTATTTACTTCATGAGAAAGAGTTAGCTAGAAAGGCAAGCACCCTCCACAGCGTCTCATTCTGCCATCCCCCCGCCAGCCTTCTCAGCCAGGAAAATGGGTTGGAGGCACGCAGTGTCTGCAGATTGATCCAGAAACCAAGTCCTGATTTTCCATATGGCTTCCAGCATTACAAAGCTGCATGTTCCCACTGCACCACGGGCTGGGCTTGAAACTAGAATCTATTTTTACTGTCGTTTTCCTCCAGATTTATAGGCAGAAAAGGCTGAGAAAAACACAAACAAGGAACGAACAGCAGATTGGTCATTTCAGAATTATTTTCCTCATAGGGTGCAAACAGAGGAAACTTCTTTATCAGCCTGGATCAGGTTGAGTGGGCCCTTCATGAATCTACAGTGGTTTTTCAAGGCACAAGGGTGGAATTCCAACTACATGGGTGGTCATGTAGGATCCAGCTCCCCTAACCATAGGACCAGCCCATGCAGAGCTTTTGAGGCTCACATAACATTTCATCATAAGAATATACACAACCTACTTTTAGCTTCTATTGTTGTTCGCTTACCATATATCTTTTAACCTCCAAACTGCCTTCTTTGGCATCCAATTAGTATCTTGAAATGGGTAATAAGGGAAAGGGGCAGGAGAACAGGGACATGCAAAGAGTTATTTGCTGATGATAATGTATGTGGTCATGTCTTTGTCTTGACTGATATGCATTGTATTCACGCTGGGAAAACCATGCCGTACTCTGCAAAGCTGTATACTGGGCACATGTAAATAATAAATACATATTGAAAAAATAACTTGAAAACCCATTTTATTTCTCACATCCTACCCTCCTCTTCTCCCTTATGGATGGCTTTCTTTCTCTTTTCTCCTTCTTATCCTGCTTCTCCTAATCTCAGCTTCATACATTTACATTAGTAACGTCTCTTCATTAATAGCACCTCTGCATTTAAAAGTGTTGCTCATGGGGGACCAGGAGATGGTGTAATGGTTATGTTGCTGGACTCACAGAGGCTTGTGGGAGCCAACCTCAGTTCAAATCCCAGATCTGGCAACTTGAAACACGCTGGGCACATGTGCGTGCATCCCAAGAGGAAAATGGAAGAAGAGGCACTGTGGCATGACCATGCCCCTTGGGAGGTGATTTCTCGCTTTCTGTCTGTCTCTCTGGTGAGCACATGTGCCCTATAACAAAATTCTCTAAAAAAAAAAGAAGTGTTGCTCAAGTGTTTCATTGGATTTGGTGTCCACAACAACCCTCTGTGGTAAGCAGGGGATATAGGAACTAAAGTTCTGAGAGGTGACATGCTCAAGGGCACTTAACCCTGAAGACTCAGTGTCTACACCAGCCCACTCTGTGAGAGGGTCCTTTCAGGGGCACGTAAGTTATGAAAAATAGTTCTTCATTGCTCTGTGTATTGTACAATTGATACACTTTGCAATCAACAATGGTGATAGGTTCTACCAAAAGTTTAACCATAAGAAAAAACAGAATAATGAGCACTGAGGGGCTTCAGCAAAGGCCTTAACGGGGAATAAAATACTGTGGTTATGTATCGTCTTACCTCTTACCAGCACTTGCCCCAAGTACCACGCTGGCCTCAATGTATTATTCCCTACCATCTGTTTTAACTGACTCTTTTTTTTTTCTTAAGGTTTTTGCCATAGGGTGAATGTGCTCAGGGAGAGGAGAGAGACAAAGAGTGACTGTGAGAGGGCAAGTGAGAAATCACCCCCGAGGGAGAATGGCCACACTGCAACCCCTTCTCCTCTATTCTTTTCCAGGGATTTTGGGCATGTACACACACGCGCCTGGCATGATTTTCAAGCTATCAGGTACGGGCCTTGAACCACAGTTGACCATATGGAGTCCAGTGCCTTAATCACTACACCAGCTGCTGGCCTCCTCTTTCAAAATAAACAAAATGCTAATTTTCTAACGAGTGTATTGGGGATGATCTCGTGTGTCTTCCAGCCATATTACATTCGCTCCCTGAGGGAGACTGTTACTCCTCATAATCATCCTTTAGCTCTGTCTCCCCATGTTTAAAAAAGCAGCGTTTTGTTCAATGAAGAGGTCTGACTTCTCCTTTGTGCAGGTCTTCCTGGGACCATCAGGGCTTTCTGAGGAGTATGAAGGGAATCTGGTCACCTGGGACTTCTCCCTTCCTTCTGAATCTTTCATTTCCTTTTGTCAAAAAATGAATAAATAAATAAAAGAAAGGAAAGAAAAGAAAGAAAGAAAACATATTTTTATTTTTTATTTTTTTAATTTGACCAGAGAGGGACAGAGAAAGAGTGAGAGTGAAAGAGAGGGAAAACGAGAAAGCAAGCCTCTAGCCCTGGGACTTGAACTGTGGTCGGCCATGTGGGAGTCCAGTGCCCTTAACCACCACACCACCTGCCAGTCCCAAGAAATGGAACATCTTAATCCATGCATGACCAAAGATTAAACCTTCACTGCTACATTTTGATTTTATCAGCTTTTAAGAACAATGTTTTCAAAGCCATGACTTATTTCAGTAGCTGGAATAATACTAGTGTTTTCTGACAATGCTAGTAAACACTTCCATAGTGCTTGTCATGAGCTGCACACTGTGCTGACTAGTTTTCACAAATGTGTTTAATCTTCATCACTCTATAAGGTCGTCTTTATTGTTGCTGCATTTTATAGATTGGTAAACTGAAATGCAAGTTTATTTGACTTACCCTAAATTACAGATGCAAGAGACTGAGTGAAAACTTGGAAAAGACAGTCTGACTTCAGTTTGTGCTCTTCTTTCTTTCTTTTATTTTAAAGAGATTTTTGCCATAGGGCATACACACTCATCAGAGAGACAGAGAGACAGAAAGCAAGAATTCACTCCCTAAGGGCACTCCACAATCCCTTCTCCTCCATTCTCTTCTAGAGATTTTGGGCACGCACTCACATGCACCCACTGTGAGTTTAAGCTGCTAAGTCCAGGACTTGAACCCTGGTCGAATACATGGGAGTCCGGTGATGTAATCATTATGCCATCTGCTGGTCCCCTTACTCACTCTATTATACTGACCTTTTAGTTACTATGCTAATTGCGTCATACACAGTGCCTTTAATCTCATGTGATGTAAGTTACTACCTCCATTTTACAGATGAGAAATGAGGCTCAACGGGGGCAAGTCGCTTGCTTACTAAGATTGCACACGCATAAGTCAGACAAAACCAATTTCTCTATTTCTCTTTAAAGCCGTGGACCTGGTGATGAGGCATCTCAGAACACTCTGCAAATTGATCATAGGAGCTTCCTGGAAATCAAGTGGCATGCTCGATGCACACCATTGAGGTAAGTCTGCTCCAGCCTGCCTTGTGCTGCTGCGTCGCTCTGTAGGAAAATAACGTTCACCACCAGCACCACACAAAGCTGAATCCCTCACCAGGGAGCTGGGAAGCAAGGGGGATTGATGACTATCTGCAAATAGATACCAGGGAGAGAAACACTTCAGGGATGGGCTATTATTTTCAGATTAGGTAGAGAAATAGAGATGCCTAGACAACATACAGAGCAGTTCTTTGACCTTGACTTAGGCAGGAAGTAAAATCCAGTCTAATCATTTAATAAGAGGCATTCATCAAAGAGACTCAATCTCACACTATTACTTGCCTTTGTGGAGACACAAGCTTGGCTTCCAGATAACTTTCAGTGCGTATTACTGTAACGGGGAGCTTCATCGTGGAGGTAATGAGACCACCAAAGAAAATTGGAGCTGCTAACTGAGGTGCAGAGAAAGCACGGAGCTGGTGGTAAATGAAAATGATATTTCTGGAGCTATGGGGTGGGTGGTAAGAGGCATAGATGAAGAAGATAAAGCAGCCAGGGGTGGCGGCCCTTGAGATTGTTAGCAGAAAAATAGAACATTCTTAGAAACGGGGAAAAAAAGGTTTCCAATGCAACTTTATGAAATGAGGTTACAGATTATTTTTAAGTTTGTATCAGGTAGGATTTTATGTAGCAACAGCTTCTCAGTCACAGCTGGAAACATTCTTCCAAAAGCTCAGATCTTCTGGCTGTTTTATGGCACTCCGGGGGATGTTGTTGAAAACAAGCTAGTTTAATGAGCTGGTTGGTAAGGCAGGTACCTGGCATGCACTGTGGCCCCATCCATCCTGACTGTACAAGCAGTGGGCTTGGAGTCTAGTCCTGAAATTTCCTTTCTGTAAGGTCTCTCCCCAAGCACCCCATTCAGTCTCACCATCTTCTCCAAGGAAGCAGGAACCCTTTTTGGCAGGAGAGAATGATCCTTTAATGTTGTGGAACTGAATCAGATCCCACTCCTCACACGTGGTCAACGGCCTGAGTGCTCTGTCCCAGGAAGCGGAGGCTGCCCTGTGTTTATGCAGGATGACTGATTGGCACAGAAACTAAAGACAATGCATTAAAAGCTTTCAGGTAAACACACTCCTGAGCTTCTATAAAGGAACAACAGAAAAACAGGAACAGCATTTCTCAGTTGTACAGATTTCTCTCTGAGTTCTGGCCAACCAATTGGTAGGGGAGGACCCAGTTGCTATTTCAGGGGGCCCATTGTTGCTATAAATAGACCCCTTCCTGGGTCCTTGACTGTTGGACAATTGAAATTGAATGATGATCACAGAGTAAAAAACCAGAAATATGATCTGAGTTCTCTGAAGAATGCACTAGTTGTTCAAGTTGCAATGATTAGGTTTTGATTTTTGGAAACATACAGCGTGTTTAGAAGCACAAACCAGAAAGCTATGGTTCATGAAGTTCTAGCACTTGAAGACTGTTTTAGGTCCTTTCATGTTGGTCCTTAGCTTTGAATGTGGTCTTCAAAGCATCCCACCAAATTGTTTTATTCATTTCACAAACTTTAATCTTTTTCACTGAGAAATTCTTCTTTATGTAGCATCTTAAATAACAAATTTGTCCTTTCCTTCATTGTCTCTTATTCTCCTTTCCCTTTCTCTCATTTTTCATATTTTCTTTCTTTAAAAAAAATGTTATAAGGCATGTGTGCTCACCAGTGAGAGAGACGGAGAAAGAGAGAGAAAGTGAGAAAACATCCTCCAGCCCCACCCTAGGGTGGAGGTGGGAATGACCATGCTGCAATTCCTTCTTCTCCATTCTCCTCTTGGGATTTTGGGCCCACCTCCATATGCAGCTGTGTGTTTTCAAGCCACCAGGTCCAGGACTCAAATCACACAGCTGACCATGTGGGATCGAGCTGTCTTAGACACCAGCTGGCTGCTGTATTTGTTTTCATTTACTATACTTTTCTTGATTTTATGCAACATCTTTTTATTCTTCTTTTCTTTTTTTTTTAAATTTAAGAAATTTTAATTTTTAAAATATTTTATTTTATGATTTCTTATCTGCATTAATTGTACATCTTCACAGTGTATAATATGGTTTTTCAAAGTATACACAGTGTGTGATGCTCAAATCAAGGATAGTACTATATATATCATTTTAAACACAGAACCTTACATCTTGTGTCACTAAATGCTTTTTTTCTGACTCCCTTCCACCCCCAACATCAACCCTCCTCCCCCATACAGTCTCTGGTATCTGCATTTGTCTTCTACTGTTATATATTTGAATATTTTAAATTTCTGCCATCAAGTGTGGATATTGGGTATATATGGAGCAGGGACATATGGTGTTTATCTTTCAGAATCAGGCTCATTACTTACCACTTAATAGTAAATGTTTCAGATTCATTCACTGTGCATTGAATGGCAGTCTTGCTGATCTTTACGACTGAGTAGTACTCCACTGTGTATATATGCCCCATTTTTAAAAATCAGTCAGTATTAGTTGGACACTTAGGTTGATTCCATGTCTTAGCTGTTGTGAATAATTCTGTAATAAGCATGAATGTGCAAGTGTCTTTCCTATCCTGTGGGTAAATATCCAGGAGGGGGATTACTGAGCCATATGGTAGTTCTATTTATAAATTTTGAAGGAAGCTTTATATTGTTTTCCACAGTGTCTGGTCTAATTTACATCCCCACCAACAGTGTAAAAGAGTTTTCTTTTCACCACAGCCTCACCAACATTTATTGTTCTTTGTTTTCATGATCATAGCCAGATTGCCACCTCCCAGGAAAACAAACAAACAAACAAACAAACAAAAACAGCCTCCGAGGTCACACAGATCCTCCTCCAGAAGCTGGGATCTTGCCTACCATGGAATCCATATGGTGAAGAAGGGAGAACCACCTACACTGGCGCACACACAGGGTCGCGGTACCATGGCTCTGAAGACCTCTCATGCACAGAGGTGGCCGGGGCCATATCTGGATACCTGCCTTGGGCCCAAGTGGAAAACCGGAGCATTGTATCATGAGAACCTATATGGCCGGCCCTGTGGAGGCATCTAACTCTGATTTCAGGGCATCTCTTGGCCTCCAGAAAGTCTCCATTAATACGTCAGTTGTATCATAAGTTTTCAGAGGAATCTTAGAATTTTAGGGCTGGGCAGAATGTCTGAGATCCTCCCAGCTCCCTCACTTTACGTATAAGGAAATGGAGACCTAAGAAGTACTACAGGGTCATGTGTGGCAAAATCCAGGCTGGGGCCATGTTTCCTGACACCAGATCCAACACTCCATCCAGAAGGCCTCTACTGGAAAGATGCCTGCTCTTGAAGGTTGCTCCCATGGCTCATTTTATTTATGTGTGGCACATTTCGACCAAGGTTTCCTTTGCTTTCTCTGTGTCCTTCCTCATCTGCAAAATGAGACCACAAGCCCAATCAGTTAATATACAGAAAGCACTTGAAATTGTCACTGGTACACAGACCACGCTCAATAAATTGGATGCAGTTGTTAGTCATATGATGACAATGATGATATTGCTGTATTTGTTTCCTAGGGCTGTTGTAACAAATCATCACAAACTGGGTGCCTTACAATGACAGCTTATTGTCTCACAGTTTTGTCTGGAATCAAGGCTCTATCAGGACCTTGGTCCCTCCAAACCCTCAATTCTTCCCTTCCTTCTTTCAGCTTCTAACAGACCCAGGCATTCCTTGGCTCATGGCAGCATAACTCTCATCTTTACTCCTGCCTTCACACGGCCATCTTTCCTCTTGCCTGCACGTAGTCATCTTTCCTCTTTGCCTTTGTCTCTTCTCTTTTTATGAGGAAACCAGTCATTGATGAAGGACCAACCTATGCCAGCATGACTTTATTTAACTGATGCCATCTGCAATGACTATTTCCAAATAAGATCACATACTCAGGTACCAGAAATTTAGGCTTCAACACATCCGTTGGATGGCTACAAATGAACCCGTAGCAATCATTATTGTCAAATCAACACCTTTTAGAATGGCTATTGCCATGTGGGGTAGAAGGTCATCACTTCCTTCTGGTCATAGCCCCGGACAGAGTCGTGTCAGAGTTTGCCTGGACTCATTTCAAGCAGAAATTGATTTAGATGCCAGTCCTGCAGAAGCTTCAGATATCCTGGAGAAAAAGAAAACAGATTTTAATCTGTGAAGAAATTGCAGAGTCAATGCATTAACGCAGCTCGTGTTTTCATTATGGAAGTTCTAGAGAAAGTCAGAGTTCATGAACACAGTGGTCTCAGTGTGGCCATTTATTTCTGAATAGCAATTTCTTAGTGTTCTGGGTTTGCACATCTAATTTTTCCAGAAGTTGCCTAGAGATAAAACACCAGAACTGGAATGAAATGATGACTTTTGCACTCCGTGTTTATATTATCCTTGTATTAAGACAGCTCGAGAAATGTGTCCTCACGACATGTTCAGAACACAGCAAGATAAGAAGAATGCACATATATGCGTGTATGTGTACAAGTATACTTTATCATAGCCCCCCAAATTGATTTGTTATCATTCGTCATTAATAATGTAAGTGTGTATATACGGATGTTGCCAATAAACTGGGAAGGAAATGACTAAACAGTAAAATAATTAGATGACGATGTGAAACCCCATTTTTCAATGCATTACGAGCCCTTGCCAATTGACTGAAGAATTACAGGTTATTTCCCTCATTGTTCTCCATGTCACAAATATCTTAAATTAGCAATTATTTCTATGACTACAACTAAAATCTTGTTACATCACCATACGGGAAGAACTATGGAGCTCATTTTTGTAAACCCTAATTTGTGAGCTTTGGAGTGTTCATTATTTTCCTGTGAGTCATTTTTAAACCCAGAATGCTGCTCAGGATCTCCAATCACAGTGATTTTGCATGCTATTATTTGGTTTCTTCCACATGGAGAACAGATTCTAATGTGGATCTAATTGAGTTAATGTAATAAGTGCACTCTTCATATGAGCTATTCCCTCGTGGGCTGTGCTTTCTCTTGAACATGAATCACAGGTTATGAAACCTATAAATAACAAAGCCAAATTTCTTATGCACTGAAAGGAGAAAAGATACCTTATCACATCTTATTTTATATTCCAAATTCCTTTTCAGCGACAGTATGATATTCATTTTCTAAATTTTTGAGTAGCAGTAGATTTCTCGGTACTTTCTTGAGGCGGAAAAAAGAAAATTGAACTAAAATGGATGACAAAATATCCCCCAGCCAGTAGCAATAATGTGAACCAGTTTTGAGTGTCATCCAAACTACATTTTCAAAAGATCACACAGGAGTTCTTGTCAGAAAATTTCACATTGATATTTTTTTTAAAAAAACATTAATTGTCTGCTCACTGTCGAATCTTGCTAGTTGAAATTGAACAAGCCGCAGTGACAGACAGGAATGACTCTATTCTCTCTCATCTTCTAAAAATGCCCTCAAGCAAAAAACCATTATTTTTCCTTCTGTTTTTCTGATCAAATCAGAGAACAAGACAGCATTTGTCCAGGAAAAGAGGGAGCAGCAAAAGGTGCCTGCTGGAGAGCAAGCATTCTGACTGTGGTCTCTACCCGTCATGCATCTCGAGGGCATCCACGCTCCCACAAGTTACCCCCAAGCTGTCTCCATTCTCCCACCCACCAGCCCACCACCATGCTACTTTCACCAACTTTGCGAATCCTTGGGAGACCATCTGCTGATTCTTTAACCGACACTTGTTAAACAGCTGTTATGTGCCTGACACCGTTCAAGGTGGTGGGACCCAACATAACATCCCTATCTTCAAAGCCAACGTCTGTCACTCTCTAGTCCCTTGGAGCTCCTAGGACACTTAGGCATTCCATGTTCAGCCAGCCCATTTTGGGGTCCTATAGAACTAAAGAATTTGAAGCAAATGAGTGTTTTACTTAGATTTCTATCTTCTAGTCTAGCTTTGGGGGCCCAAGGAAAAGATTCAGAAGGGGAATAGGGGCGAAACCCAACATCCCTCTGCTTAGTTCCCTTATGTATACTATGAGTGACCTCGTGGGTCGGCATAATAACTTTGGGTGATGGCTGGTGCCATTTTGAACCCGAGTTGTTCATTTTGGTCTGTAAGATGAACTCTTCTTCCTGTCTCCTCAACTGTATCATCAATAATTTGAGAGAGGAGCAGGGACCGTGACTTCTCTTTCTTTGGAATCTGCATAATTATGTACCCAAGAACCTTGTAGGTTCTATAAGGAGACTTCAAAGAGTTTGTGGAAAAATGGAATTAGAGTATAAGTTTATTCTGGTGCCCCCCAAATTGAAATCTATGTATAATTTTTTCATAATATACATTTCCCATAAGCTTTTTACACACCCCCTTGTGTACATATGCTCCTGAGAGACATATACATGCCCGCTGCTGGTTTGCTATCACTCTCATCTCAGGACACTGCACGGACTACTGTCCTAGAATGCCACCACTCAGGAGGGCGTTCTCTCCTTACTCTGATGGCTCCAGTGGACACCAGACTAGCAAACTCCAGACTTCTCTTTCACACACTCAGTATGCCCTGTCCATGTGTGCAGGAGCTATAAAAACCTCTGGGGAAGTTCAGAAATCCTGAGTGAAACTGCCAAAAACACTGGGCCAGACACACAGCACAAACCTACAAGATGTTCGGAGTCGAAACTGAGTGTTCTAAGACGTGTGGGTGGGCCCTTCTGAGAGTCAGATCTTCTGAGAATGACTTACCTTAGGCTCTCTCTAAAAAGAAAAAAAAATTGGTACCAAAATACACTTGTACTTTACTTCACTTTTTCCACAAACATTTTGAAGTCCCCTTGTACATGGAGCCAGGTGGCCCAGAAACCAGACAAGAAGCAGTCCTACCTCTTGGTTAGAGGTCATAGTGAGGCAGACTTGGATGCAAATTTAGGCGGTCTCACATTCCCTTTCTGGTGACTTTGGAGAAATTATACACTTCCTTGATGATCACTGCCTGATCTGTAGTACCTATTGCATTGGTTACTATGAGGATTACATGATGGCATTAAAGGGAAGTGTTTAGCAGAGTCTCAGAGAGAACAAAGGCTCAAAATAAACGTTCCCCTGGGGCAGCCCTCTGACGTACTCTTCCCTAAGCTTCCTGGGATCCATCCTGACCTTTACAGCTCTTTGTAGCTGCTAGAATCCCTGAGGTTTCTCTCCTTGGTGGCCTCTGTCATTTCTATTTCTTGCCCATTGCTCCAGCTCAGGAATCTAGGTTCTGCAATACTCTACTCCTAGGAAAGGATGTTCCCAATAGCTCTTCATGGGCTTCTGCAGGGAGATCTGAGAGTCAATAGTTTCCCTGACCCCAGATTCTTCTTCATCAGCTCCTTCCAGCTGGTTAAAGGCAGTCTGGAGCCAGAATTGGCTAACACAATGAAGAATAATTTTGCTTGACTTCATAGGTAGCAAGAGTTATAAAGGTGAGTTTTATATTTGTTCTTATGATACAACTAATTTATTATTACCGGTGGACTGCAATAATTCCTTTGCAAAGTTCTATGTGTTTTACAAATTAAAAAAGACTAGTTTAAGTTACTTCATTTTGAGCCTTGTTTATGAAATATTTATTTACTGTGTCAGTAGTTATGTACATTACATACATTTCTTATTAGATTGTAAATTTTTGAGCAGAAATGCAACAGCATCTGTTTCTATGTCTTCTACAGTACCCACTACAGAGATTTGCCTATAACATATCCTCAATAGATATCCCAGTCATGCAACAAATATTTACTAAACACCTGCCATGCGGGGAGCATTCTACAAGGCTTTGTGAGGAACGAAAGGCTGAGTAGGACATAAGTCTGTGATCTGAGAGGACCAGTGACATGTAAACCCCAACTACAATGCACAGCAGATGAGGAGAGTAATCAGTGTGATCAGAAATGGAACCTAAGGGACCAGCAGTTAGCTTAATGGCTATGTCGCTGGACTCCCACGTAGTCAACCACAATTCGAGTCCCAGACCCAGTGGCTTAAACTTACGCCGGGCGCGTGTGCGTGCATGCCCAAGATCCTGAGAGGAGAATGGAGGAGAAGGGATTGCGGCATGACCATCCCTCCTGGGGGGTGATTTCTCGCTTTCTGTCTCTCTGTCTCTCTCTGTCTGTCTGGCGAGCACATGTGCCCTATAGCAAACCCCCCCCCCCCAAGAAAAGAAATGGAACCTAAGTGCTGGAGGTTCAGAGAAGTGTGAGTTTCTGTCTGGAGCACTCAATGAAACTACAGAGGAGGAATTTGGGTTGAGATTTAAAGGACATGGAAGATTTGGATATGGCAAGATAGTGCAAGAAGTCTTTGTAGAAAGACTTGACACCCTGGCCAAAGACAGAACGCACAGACAACAGGCAGGATGTGGATGAGAATCTGATTTGGTGGTGTGTCTGGGAAGTAGGAGATCAAGCCAATGAGGCAGATTGGAGGCAACTCCTGAAGAACTGGCTGCCAGGCTGAAGGGAACAGCTCCTGTCACTAAGTGAACAACATGAATGAATTGTCCTGGAACCTCCTGTTTTCTAAGAACAGAGAACAAGTACCCTGATGAATGGAATCTAAAATCACAAAACTTTGAAGGATGTGACAAAATTGGGAGGCTAAAGAATTTCCTGGGATCCACTGCAGAAGTCAGCATGGGGGTTTCTCAGCGGTGCCAGCATCCTTGGCGCTTAGAGCTGAAGCTATGCACTCTAGCTCTTAGCTACTTCAGCCCTTAGCCGTTCACATTATTGTGCTATTTACTCTTGAGATCAGTCAAATCAGGTGACTTTGCAAATACTCAGAGTCTCAGGGTTCAGGCTAGCTGGTGAACTGGATAAGCATTTCTCAAAGATAAATAAGACACTGTTTAGTCCTTGCCTTCAAAAAGATTCTTTAGGCTTACAGAAAGAAAAAGATAATAATCTCGGTAACTGTTGTTATGTTGTTATGATCCAATAAGAATGGAGCCTGGTACGTTGCTGAGCAAGAAGGGAGAGAGGTTAGTCAGAGAAATACCGTTGAGGAGGCTCATTTAGCTCTTTATGAGAGGGATAGGAAGGAACTAAATGTGAGTGGGAAAGCAGAAAAAGGAAGATGGGAATTTCAAAGCATAGAATTAAAATCAACAGAGCTGTTACATCATTGGCTATCCCGAGAGAGAGAGAGAGAGAGAGAGAGAGAGAGAGAGAGAGAGAGAGAGAAAGGAGTTCATGATGACCCTTACACCTTGAGTGGTTTAAGATGATGGTACCACTTACTCTATCAATAGAGGCATGTTGGGGAAAGGGGAGTGGATGATTTTACAATATTTGGAACGTAGTGTGACCAGATTATAGGTGTCTTCATTTAGCAAGATGCCCCAGGGAAGAGACCAGGGGTGGGATGTTCACCTTGACAGTCCCAGCACTCAGCACAACGCCTGGTATTGAGGTATTTCTCAGCGGACATTGTGGAACTGAATTGTTGTACCAAACTACTCAGCACATGGGCATGCTGGTCTGGTGCTAGGGAGAGGATAGGATCTGCTGAGAGGCAAGAGTTGAAGAGGAAGAATATGGAGAAAATAGGCAGAGGAAAGCACCTTCTATCCAGACAACCACACTGAAGACGCGAGAAGAAGAAAAGCTCATGATGGAAGCCGAGATGGATCCTTGCAAAGGTTAAGACTGAGAAAATGCATGTTCCCCAGACACTGAGAAGGAAGGACCTGAAGACTAAAAGCTAGGTAATACTTTTCAAATAGGAGACACCAAGTACTAACCGTTAAAGAAAAAAAATGAAATACTTTAAGGTTAAAAACGTCTGTCTTTCAAAACTATTCATTGAGTTAAATAGCAGAGCCAATGGTAATACAGTGGCATAACACTGCTCTGTGAGGCTACCTCACATGAGAAGGTTCCTAGTTTGATCCCAGAGACCTCCCTGAGTGCACTGGGCATGCACACGCACACCTGTGCTCTGGAGCTGGTTGAAGCTGGGGTGGATTGTGGTATCAGGACGCTGTTGTGGGTGCTATCTGTCTGTCTCCCTATCTCTTTCTCTCTCTCACATTCATGGACAAAATAAATAATTTTTTTTAAGAGTAGAAAACCAAGCCACAGAGTGGAGAAGATATCGGCAGCACGCGTAACTAACACTGGATGTGACAGAGATTCTATGCTGAGCTACTATATAAAGAAAATAGAATAAATACTATATAAGAAAATAAAAGGCAACATAGGAAAAACACTAAAAGACGAGGGGCTTTAAAAGGTATTTCGTGGGACCAGCAGATGGCATAATGGTCACTAGACTCCCACATAGTTGACCGTGGTTTGAGTCCCGGGCCCACTTCAAACTCACTCCAGGCGCATGTGTGTGCGAACCCAAGATCCTGAAAGGAGAATGAAGGAGAAGGGATTGCAACACAGCCTTCCCCCCAGGGAGTGATTTCTCACTTTTTGTTTCTCTGTCTCTCTCCCATCTGTCTTGCAAACACACTCACTCTATAGCAAAAAGCTCTCTTAAAAAAAAGAAAGTAAGAAAAGGTACTTCAGGGACCAGCAGATGGTGTAATGGTTATGTCACTGGGCTCCCATGTAGTTGACCACAGTTCAAGCCGCAGACCTGGCAGCTTAAAACTCACGCCAGGCGCGTGTGTATATGTGCCCAAAATCCTGAGAAGAGAATGGAGGGGAAGGGATTGCAGCATGGGCATTCCCCCTTGGGGATGTGATTTCCTCCTTGGGGGGGGTGATTTCTTGCTTTCCTTCTGTCTGGCTCTCCAGTGAGCACATGTGCCCTATAGCAAAAATCTCCCTCTAAAAAAAAAAAAAAAAAAAAAAAAAAGGAAGGAAGGAAGGAAGGAAGGAAGAAAGAAAGAAAGAAAGAAAGAAAGAAAGAAAGAAAGAAAGAAAGGGAGAGACAGAAAAGGTACTTCGTAAAAAAAAAAAAAAAAAAAAAAAAAAAAAGGATACCCAAATGTCCAAACACATGTGAAAGACTCTCAATTAGTAGTCATGGGAAAGCAAATTAAAATACACATGTACTTTTAAGGCGAGAATGAGTGACAACACCAAGTTTAGCTGAGGATTTAGAGCTATGGAAACGGGAACATTGCTAGTGGGCGTGTAAATGAGGACAAGTGCTTCAGAGAGCAGCATGGCGTTGTTTACTAAAGTGGAAGATAATGCAGCCTACTACTCAGTAGTTCCACTCCGAGGCATGTGTCCAGAAGAAATGTGTGCCCACGTACCAAAAGACGTACAAGAATGTTCATAGCAGCACTGCTCATACTTGCTCCATCTGGAAACAAACCAAGTGGCCAGCCGCAGTAGAATGGACAAATAAATTGTGGTATATCATGTGGAGCACCATAAAAGCAATAAAAATGAATAAAAGTGACAGCTAGCTGCAGGGAAGCAGATAAATCTCACACGTTATAATGTGGAACGAAAGAAACTAGATAAAAAAGATATATACTGTGTGGTTCCATTTATTCAAAGTTTACAAACAAGCAAAACTAAGAATTTAGGGTGCTCTATTGTAAAAGAATAAGGAGAAGTCAGTAAGTAACTGAAGAGAAGTCAGGGCAGTGGTTGTCTTCAGGAGGGCAAGATGAGGACCGGAAGGGTCAGGGCTCATCCAGGAGGCTGGCACTGTTTAACTTCTTGTTCTGAGAAGTGGATGTGGACAACAGCCTGCAAGCTGTATGTTTTTGTAGTGTACACATCTGTATGCATATTTGTTCTAGAGTGAAATATTCATTTTTTTAAAAAGGGGAAGGTAAGAAGTTACAGGTATTTTAGTGTGGGGATGAGGTGGGTAATAATGGAGCAAAGGTTTGGTAGGTTACTCACTGTTAACCTTCAAGAGAGACATTTCCGTATGACAGTGAAGACGGAATCCACATGTTAAGAGGTTAGAAAAGATAGGTCTTGGGACCAGCAGGTGGCATAGTGGCTAAGGCGCTGGACACCCCCACATGGCCAACCACGGTTTGAGTCCCGGACCTGGTGGCTTGCTTTCTCACTTTCTCTCTCTCTCTCTCTCTGGTCAAATTAAAATAAATAAATAAATAAATAAATAAATAAATAAATAAATAAAATTAAATAAATAATAAAAAAAGAAAAGATAGGTCTTAAGAAAATGGAGGCTAATGCTAAAGACTTGCAAAAAAGTTTTCTGATGAAGTGAAGGGGGGGAAATAAAGTCACTTGATTGGGTAGGAGTATAAATTTCTATTCCTTTTTATTTTTAAAGCTGAGAGACTTCAATGTAAGGGGAAAATTGAAATTGAAAACTGTAGAAGATGGTTAAAGGTCTACAGTTATGACAGGTTTCCTGTCACAGGGAGGGGATTGCTTCCTCCGTGATGGGCTGAACGGAAGTGCTCTAGAGGAGGGGATCCGAGAAGACAGATAAGAACTGTGAGGCCCTTCTACTCAACGCACACAAGGTGTGTTCTACAGTAGACTTGGAGATCTGAAGGTAGCCATGCCCTAAGCAGACCCCAGAGCCTGTGGGTGGCCATCCAGGTCTGCCTGAAGTCAGTGGCAAAACACTTTGGACAGATTTCATCAGCAAGTCTTTGGGGAAGTACAAATAAACAGCCTGGGATTGATAACAGTGAATGGGAAGATGCTATTTATCATGGTCGCAAGTTGATGGTGAGGGTAGAGATATTTTCAGGGGATGTTCAGAAAGGTGAAGAAGTCAGAAAAATTGTATTTTCTGTTTTTCTCAATAAAATAGAAAAGGTTGTTTACAGAGGGTAAAAGTTTAGAATCTTGAAGAAACGGAACAATTTTGAAAGAATCATTGAGGAAGAAAGAACTGATCAAAGTCAAATGCAAGAATTGACTGGTGACTCTTAGGAGTCTGGCTGAGGTCCCACGTGGTAAGTTCATTGTTGACTGAATCTGCATATAGTTGTAAGATTTCCTCAAACAGCCCTAAGCTTTTCTTTTAAATTTTTTATGAAGATTTTTCCTATATGGCACATGTGCACACCAGAAAGACAGAGAGACAGAAAGAAAGAAATCACTCCCCAGGGAGTATGGCCTTGCCATAATCCCTTTTCCATTCTTCTCTGGGGATTTTGGGCACACATGCACATGCACCTCATGTAAATGTCTAGCCTCTGGGTCCAGGACTTGAGCCACGGTCAACCATGTGGAAGTCCGGCAACATAACCATGACATCATCTGCTGGCCCCAGCACTCAGCTTCTTAAAGAAAAAAAAAAAAGCAATACTGCAGTACTAACTTTGCACCATGTCTTGCTGATGGGCATAGTAAGAGACAAGAAAAATTGGTGGTGGAAAGAAATTCTAAGGTGTTGGCAGAAAGTGGTTTAAATATCACTATGGAATTCAGGAACTTCTGGATAAAATGAACTTCCATGGTCAAAGAACAAAGGCAAAAGAAGACATGAGAACATTGGGAAAATTGAAGATTTCTGCCAACTGGAAGAATGTAAAGACAACTGTTCCCACTGATGACAATCACCAGAGTGGAATTGGATTGGCGAAGTGGAGAGGACGTCATTATAATAAAGATCTCTAGGAACTGTAGGGATAAGTTATCAGATGGGTCTCTTAAATGAACACTGAAACCTTCATGGTATGATAAAAAGTTTTCAAATGTTATGCCAACTCTCACTGAACATTATGGCTCCCTGGATACAGGATTGAAAAGGATTCTGTGGCTATTTTAAGGGTCAGATAGAAAGAATGCGGAAGTTGGAATGTAGGAGAAAACTGCATAAGGTATGGCCCAGGAATTCAAAGGGTGAACACTAATGACCACCTCAAGAGGAATAGCAAGCATGTAAGAAATATGAATCGGTAGGTTGATTTTCTTTTCTTCTCTTTAAGCTGTCTTTCTTCCCTCATCTCTCTTCAATGAGTCACCATTATAAATACAAATCCCTCTTCATTGTAGGGTGGCTCAGAGTCTTTCTTTGTCAGCATTTTTTGAGGTTTGCCCAAGCAAAAGTAACTCATTCCTACAACATCCATAGCATGAAAGGGATTCCAGATTGTTCTTACAGAACTCAACTGGGCATTCAGAAATGCTCCCAGGGTTTTCGAGAAGATAAAGAAAGCAAACTGGACCCTCTCTAGGAAACATACTCTTATTATCTGAGAAATTCAACTAGCCATTTAGAGGCTGATCGTTCTGCTCCTGGAGGAATGGAAAGACGGGCTAAGTTATAACTCCACCTTACTGAGCATACGTATTATTTCAATGAATGTTCATGATAGCCCATGATCAGACATTAGCACCACCATTTGTTTTGTATGTTGTTATTTTAAATGACTTCTAGAGTTACAAGAAAATGCATCCTCCTTGTAATAGAGCTCAGAGGCATGCTTAGTATAAATTGAAAGTCTCTTTCTCAAAATATCTCATTTTTTACTCTAGTCTGTTTTGCTGATAGAGACAGTCAGTGTAAGATTGAAACACTTATCAAAGGTCACACAGGTAGTGAGTGGAAGAGGTAGCAATGAAAACCAGGTTAGTCTAACTAAAGACATTTAAATCTCTGTTCCGTCACTTAGTAAAAACTGCTGTCTTGCACAGTTATAGTGAACAGAAAAAGTAACCAGCAGAGATCATGTAGACTGCTTTTTTATCTGTTAATAACTACACAGAACGATGAGGCAATATCAAGGAAATAAAAATGGTTGAGAATAAGGAATTGTTATCAAGGCAGACTAACCTAAGTAGGTTCTGCATCCTGGATTTGCTTGTAAGAGCAGATGAACATACAGGTGACTCCCACTCCAGCCAACGATGGACTCATAGAGTCAGATTCACCTTCCCACCTGCAGAACAGGTGAATAAATAATAATTAGGATACGATACATGAAACAAGCAAGAGTGTGAACATCAACAATGATGGACTGTGGGTCCCGTGGATGCTCAGGCTTACTGCCGGGGTAGAATGTCCTCACACAGGAAGTGGGAGGCAGGTGGGCCAGGAGTTCTCTCTGAGAGGGGAAATGAAGTTCAGGGAGGCTGAGGCAGCTGCAGTTCTCGGGTCAGAGTCCTAAGGACAAGAAAACTATAGACAGAGAACTCCAGAGAGCGGCAGAAGCTTCCCTCGAGTCCTCAGCTTCACGCAGATTGGCTCATCTAAGGTAGTCAAGGAACCCCTCAAAAGGATTGGGGGAACATAGCTGGGGCTCCCACAGAGCTGGCAACCATTTCTGGTCCCACCAGCCAAGTGGAAAACCTCTAATTCACAGGGCAGCGGATAGATCACTGAGAAGTCCTTTACCTGAGGAGAGGAGCCAAATCAGCTCTAGAATAAATGCTGGTCTGGTTCCACCTAAAAATAAAAATTGTAACCCAGAAAGATCATACAATGAAGTTTCTAGAAAACTTCATTGTACACCAAAATGAATCTCTTGAGTGTTTACAGGAATATGAGAATATCCAGTGGACAGCAAGGTAACATCATCGATGTTTAGCACCCAAGAAAAACGTATTCCTTGCCCCTTTTCCTCCATCCGTGTTTCCTCGTCAGTGTGTTCCACACTATTCCCAGTTCACCTGAGACGGCAGGTGTTCACCTTGTCCTTCTCTCATCTCTGTCACTGTCTGTGCTCTCAGCAGCTCCCACCAGGCTGTTGAAGCTGCCTCCACCCCTGGAGACCTCCAGGCCTCAAGCTCTCTGCTCTCCCCATGACGCTGTTTGAAGCCACTTAAAGGAGAGGCCAAACAACCTGAAAACAAAACAAAGAATGACAGGCTGCCGGCTATGTCTTCATCACTTATTCACTCAGAGCTGCCCCTTCGGGAAGTAATATAATTTCTCTGACAATTTCTTGATATGATGATGCCACTCAATAAAAAAAACAACAAATAACAGGTTTGAAAGATGGTGCAGCAGTTTAACGTCAGGATGATTCGTGTCCTGGTCGTGCTTCTGAGCAAATGTCCTCAAAGACACCGGAAGCTTGGACTTAATGAAAGAAAACAGGGAAAGTTCTAAAGGTGACTCAGCCAGGTAAGTAGGGTCAAAAATGTTCAAATGTTCAAAACACATCGTCTAATTCTCCCATGAAGCATGCTCTCCTTGTGTAATTAAGCCTTGTATGTCTAAAAAGATATCGGGAAAGATATTTTCAGAAAGAATTTTATTTCCTTCTTGGGGAAAAGCTATTAAATTCTAAGATCTGTATTTTGTGTGATCTTAGTCTCCTCACTGAAAAGCCCCAGGCAGCAATAATACATCAAAAACAAATTCAGCACTGAAAAGATTTCAAAATGGGTGAACTGCCCTAATCTCCCCTTCCCAGAGGCAGGTCTTCAGGGCTTGGGATAGAGTCACAGGATTCAGGGGAAGCCCTTGGTATCCTTGGGATGTCCTTTTAGGTAACCAAAGGGCTAAGTAACTATTCAAGCGTTCATCAGATTCCATCCACATGCCAGACTCGGTGTTTCCTGCCAAAGGCTCAGAACAAACGAAGCTAAGACCTAGCCCTTTGCTCAGTCCTGTCCTGATTCAGGTGATTGTGGTCTAGCCTCCTGGACACTTTATTTCATATTAGGTAATGGCTTAAAAGCCCCTATTGTACAGTTAGAGGTTCTTTCTGTCAGTGCCCAGTGAAGTCAGGGAAATACGGTTTTATCCCTCATCCTTCCCTCTCCTCCTCCTTTCATGACCTTCTCCAAGCTCTCGGATGAGGGCTGAGGTGGGTGGGAGCTTGGAGTACTAAATCCTTTGCTGTGAATCTTCCCTTTCTGTCTATCTTCTCCTCCATGTAACACTCTTCACTGCATCTCCTGACAAGACCTCAGTGCTTTCCTGGCTCTCCCTTTGAAATTTTATATATAATTTTTTTTAAGGTTTCTGACATAGGGTGCATGCACTTGCTGGAGAGAGACAGAGAGATACAGAGAGAAAGGGGGAAATTTGATTTGCTGGCTCTGGCCCTGTCAGACTCAGCTCTCTGCTCCGTCATGATGCACCTGGAAACAAAACTCTCCCATCTGCAAGGTCAACATGTTCATTCGGCAAGCCCAGGATGCCCTGCTGGGTGTGAGCCTACAATCTATCCCTCTGGGGCTGGTCCACAGGAGGCACAGATGTATGACCAGCTCCTGCCATGAGTGTGCTTGGCTGTGTCATGTTCCTCCCCCTCTTCCCTTTGGGCACGGTGTCTCTTCTCCCTGGAACTCAACTCTGCCCACTGCTATTATTTTCACCTAGTAAACTTCATTTCTCAAATGCTGTCTCCAGAGAAGTCTTTTGGGATAGACTGTGTTACAGATTGAATTACTCTCCCTGCTCCCAAATTTAACTATTGAAGTCCTAACCACTCCCTAACCCCCCGTACCTAAGAAAGCAACTTTATTTAGAGATAAGCTCTTTTCAAATTAATCAATTAAAATGAAGCCACTAGGGTGGCCCTAACCCACTATGACCAGTGTCCTTATAAAAGGGGGACGATTTGGACACAGAGACATGCAGAGGGAAGGTGGTGCAGAGACACAGGGGAAGATGGCCATCTCCCAGTTACGGAGAGCGACCTGGAATGGACCCTCCCCACACCACCCTCTGGGAGCACCAACTCTGCGGACGCCTTGATCTTGGACTTCGAGCCTCCAGAACGGCGAGAAAAAAAAATCTAGGACAATGGCAGCCCTAGCCAACTACTGCACTAAGCATTCCTGAGCCTCAGTTTCTTGATCTGTTAACTAGGGGTGACCTTTTATATTTCATGCATTGGTGTGAAGACAGAATGAGATCATATGTGCTAATCCCTGGGTGGATGATGGTGCCGTGCACAGTGTAGGGGATGGGGCGGGGGTGGGGCGCATCCACACAGCAAGGGGGCAGTGAGTTCAGTCTGAGACTTGCTAATTACCAGGTGCCCATGGGACGTCCAGGTAGACATTCTAATAGCTATGGCACACGCAGCGCCAGGTGAGTGTCAAATCACCGCTAGTCACATTCTGCTATTTGGCCTGCCCTTGGATTTTTCCCTTCTTACTTTCATGTATGCAATCCTGGCTTTCTCCACCCAGCCTTTCCATCTCCACTCTTCTCTCTCCCACTCTTTATTACCCATCAGCACAAACAGAAAAAAAAAATCCATCTGTCTGGCTCTGTTAGCTGGGGGATCATTTGCTTTATGAAAAGTATAAATAATGGAAATGCATAGAGTATACGGGAGATGAATAGAAGGCTTCAGAGTGGAGCAGGGCTTCTGCTGGGCTGCAAAGTCGAGTCTGGGAGGTACGGAGTGATTTATGAAGTTCTTGATAATCCTTACTGTGAGGAGACTTGGGGAGGCAAACCAGCTCATTTATAAATATGAACTACTTTCTTCAAACACTCTATGTAGAAGCCTGTAAATAGAAGTGCCCCAGGCGGGATTCTCAGCACTGCACTTGCTTCTGGGTTTTAGACAAATGAAAGAGAGTGCATTAAATGATTATATCTAAAAAATATACAGCATATTGTTTCTTCTTCTTGGAAGTGAGGGAGGCTCTGTCCTAAGCTCAGGGCACATATGTCTGTGTGTGTAAGAAAATGAACTGGAGGGGAGGAAGAAGCCTAGTGTTTGATTATATTTATGAATCTTTATTTTGTCCCGAGGAAATCCTTCTCCTTTGGTTATCTGTGATGCTCCGATTACCACAGGTGTCAGGACTAACAAAACAGCCAGAAAGAAGACACTATAAAGTTAAGTGAAAAAAGAGAAAAGCCCAGAGCAGACTTGCAAATATGACCTACAGTCTGATGTGTTGCCTTGCACAGAATTACAAGTCATAGCCAGTTATGGCCAGGAAGGGACACCAGAGTCACCTAGTCCAACTCTTTCCTTCCTATGATAGTGATCGGAAGAATAGGGAAACTAAGTGGCATGTCCCCACAGCCCATGGGAAAACAGTGGCATGCTTCTACATGAGTCTGGGCAGGATTTCACCCTGCCGGGATTTCACACTGATGGTGTGATTCACCTGAGCACCAGGTCAAATGTGGTAGGCTTTGAATAAGGTGGCTTCAACGTGACTATTTTTTTATTTGACAAAAGGTACTTCCACTCAATGAGAGTGATAGAGAGGGGAAAAAAGGGGGAGTAGCACCCCCACTCCCCGCAATAAGGCATGGTCATGCCACAGTTCTCTATTTCTCCACTCCGTCAGGCTTCGGGGCATGGCCTGCACTTGTGCCTGGCATATTTTTCGAGCCCCTGTGGCTGGATTCAAACCGCATGGCACACCATCTGGGCTCTAGCTCCCTTAACCACTTGGCTATGGAACTAGGCCCAATGTGACTTTTAATTTATGAAATTGAAGCCTATTTTACAATCAGCACCTCATCTGCTGCTAGGGCAGGGCACCTGGTAGCATGTAAGTCACCTTTGTAACAAATTAGGAAAAGGTACCCTCTCCAGACACGTGACACAGTAGAGAGATACAAGTTGCAATAAAACAGGGAACTGTCCCTTTGCCACCCTGAGTTGGCGCCATGCATCTGGAGTGCGTGGTCTGGAGGGTGGAGGACAGGCATGCTGGCATCCTTTGCAGATCTGTGTCCTCGCCGTGACTGAGAGCCTGGGAGCCTTGGGGAGCTTCATAGCAGCTGGGCTTAAGCTGCTCAGTCGTCTCTTCCTGCGTCCTTCCTGCCTCTCCTCCTTCGTTTCTTCTTTCTTTTCTCATTGTCTGGAGCAGCTGGCATGGCTCCACCCAGGGCCTTCAGATGCTATTTCAGCATAACACCCAGAGACTTAAATACACCTCACTTGTGAGGTCATTGGCTCAAGGGAAACTGCACCAAGGTCCACCCTTCTCTTCTGGGAGATTCCACTGTTGAAATGTCTGTAATCCCTTCTCTGACGCATGCAAGTGATGCCCACACTGCAGCGCTGTCGGCAGCTTTCTCAGGGCTTTGCCTTTGGCTTTATTTTCAACAGAGTTCTGATAAAGCCTAGAAATCACAATTAGTCATAAGTAATAGTTCAATCCATCTGTTTCCACGGTCTGTCTTTCATAGCTCTTCAAGCTCTCTTCTAGCTTTCTAGCATTTTTGTGTGGTGTTGCCAAGTGAAAATACAAAACGAAAAAAAAAAAATTAAAAATAAGAAATAGATTGTTCCCATGTCCTCTTGGGGACTAGAACTAGGCAATGAGTGGTATGGGAAAGTGTGAGATGAACAGCCAGAGAGCTAACATGAGCCCCTGTTCTGTTACCTCCCAGACAAGGAAGTGATCTTGGGCAAGCCACTTCCTTCCACTCTGCCATGGTTTTCCCATTTGTAAAACAGGAGCGAAAATAAAGTCTGATCTTTTCAAATGAGACAGTGTTTGTCAAAATACCAAAACTGCCAAGCACAATGCAAATGCTTATTAGTGAGTTTTGTTGTTACCTGTGACTGATTCAGAGTGGCCCCACTCTGCCACTCTTCCCATCAAGAAGTGGCATCTACTTTCCTCCCACATGAACTCTGGAGGGGCCTTGTGACTTGCTTGGACCAATACATAGAAGTCAGGAGACAAGTGAGGGAAACAGGGATACAGGAGTGAGGCCTGGACCTCGGGGCGGGCGACGGGGGAGACCCTCCCCTGGTCACCAGGCCTAGAGCTAAACACAGTCACAAACTCGGGATTCGAAAGATGGAGATGGTGCCCACGGCGGTGAAACAGCAGAATGAGGCCTGGGGAAGGAGGCCTGGCGGAACAGCTGAGAAGACGTGGGAAAGAAATAAGATATTCGTACTAACCTAGCCTTAAGTTGGATGAAGAAAAGATACATTTTCCCTTGCCAAAATTCCTCCCCATTCTGGATAGTGGTGAGACTTACGAAGGAGGAAGAAATGAGGTGAAGGTGGGATGGGAAGGCGACTGCAGGAGGCTGAGATGTCGCAGAAACACCTGGATGCTGGAGCCAAACCCGGGCCCAGTGCTCCCTTTCCTGCTCACTGACTGCAAGACTCTGAGCTCGAACGTCGGCAGCAGTGGCTGGACGAAGGAGGCAGAGCGGAGGCAGAGCTCCGCTGCAGCTAGCTGTGGCCATGCGTCTGTTTACGCCGATGGGTCCAGGGCAAGCGCGTCCCTGGCAGGCGTGGCCCGTGACGGACTTCCATGCGCGTTTTTCCACTCTGAGTTCCTTTCACAGCTAGCTGGAATGTCACTGCCTGTGGAGCCCTTGGCAGCCACATACTCGATATAGACCTGTCTCTATCAGCCAGAGTCTCTGAAAGGCTGAGTCAGGGAGAGCTGCCCGCCACCATGTAGCAAAAAAATATTCATTTTTATTCTAGGTCCAACCTCAAGGCTGGGTATGGCGGCATATCCCTGTAACCCCAGAACTTGGGACCCGAGGCAGTAATACAGACAGAAAGACTCTATCTCAAAAATAAGAAAGAAATAAAGAAAGAAATACTGGGGCCAGCAGGTGGTGTGGTGGTTAAGGCACTGGATTTTCACATGCCCAACTGCAGTTTGAGTCCCAGACCTGGCAGCTTGAAAATCACTCCACCTGGAAAGAGGGGACCTGTGCGTGCCCAAAATCCCAGGAGGAGGGTGAAGGAAAAGGAATTGCAGATACGGCCATCCCCCCAGGAAGAGTGATTTCTCACTTTCTCTCTGTCTCTCCCTAGCAAGTGCGAGCACATGCACCCTCTGGAGAAAACCTAGGAAGAAGAAAGGAAATATTGTTACGTTAAGTCACTGAAATTTGGAGGTCTGTTTATTTCCACAAACTAATGCAATTAGATTTGTTGCGTGATGCAGAAAAGAGATGATGAGGGTTGGGTCTAGGGCTGTGGCCACAGGGGACAGGGCAGCCCTGGGAGGTTCTTGCGCATTTCTCAGAGGAATGGAGAGGAACCAGCGGAGACTGTGGTTGTCAAGCTGAGGCTGCTGTCTGGAAGGAATGAGCAACAAGACCCCCGAGCAAGGAGCCAAACAGTTAATGAAGCTGACGATGAAGGTGTCAGTTAGGAAGAGGTGTAGCCATGGCAACAGACTTCCAGCCAGGCCACCAAGAACCTAAAAGCACACAGCGACCTGGTAGAGACAAAAACAACAGGAAACGTGAAGAGCAGAGGCTGTGGGAAGACCCTCTGGGGGAGGCAGAGGAGGAGTTCTGGATTGAGTCTGAGCGCCTGATTCGCTCTCCCCACCTCAAGACTCTCTAAAGCTTTAGGGAAGCCAAGCTGCAGAGGGAGCAGGAGAGGTGATCTGGGAGTTGGGGTTGGCTGGGGGCTCTTTCTCCCCTGCTTTCCTGTCCTCTTGAGAGTGCCCAGACCCTCCTTGGCTCTTCCTAGGTGGGGCAGCCCAGGCTGCCAGGCTAAGGTCCCACAGAAGTCACGGAGCCCCAAACACTGGCGAACAACATGGTACAAGAGCGAAGGTAGAGTGTGGGGCCAGTAAAACTGCTCATTAGGAGGACAGCTGAGGATTTGGGTGGGCCGCCGAGGCAACTGCTTTCAGCCATCATTGATCCTAATTTCTTCTCTTCGCCTCTCACCCCAGCCTGATTTCTTATATCCTTTACTGAGTGGATAAAAAATCCATTTGATCTCCCCCTCTCCCCCAACTTGTGTTCTTTCGCTGTCAGTCTCTATTCCACTTCTCTTTGCCCCCAGATTCCAGCACGGCAAACCCTGTGAAAACCTAACTGAACATTTCTGTAATGTGAGGGCCGAAAGCAGAGCGGAGCTGGACGGATGCGGTGCAGAGGGAAGTTGTACTCCAGCTGAGCATCCTTTTCATGGGCTGGGAAAGGCATGACATTTATTAAAGGATCATTTTTAAAAATATGAAAAAGAAAAAAGGCAAAAATCATCACTCTCACAGAGATACAAAATGAAAATGTGTAAAAGGCTTTATTGGACTCATTCATTAAATGAGTCCCAAGCAGACATTAGAACCAACTTACAGAAGGAAAATAAACTGCAAATGTATATTCTTTCATTTTTAAAAAGCTCCTTTATTCATGATCCAGAGTATGTGCACCTGTCTGAGAGAGAGAAAGCAGCAACCTCGACAGGGTCTCGTCACTCTGCAATCCCCTTTCCCAGCCCTTTAGTTCGTCAGGATTCTGGGCGCACATGCATGTCTGTCTTCAAGCCGAACCCTCAAGCCGAACCCAGGGTCCACATCCACTGTGGGCCACGTGCCTTCCAGCATGCAGCTCAGTTTGCTCCTGACTGTGTTACCAGGCTGGGACACACTCCACATTTTTATGGAATAAAGAGATGTTGAAATGGAAGTGCAAAGGGATGCAAACGAACTTTTTCTTGGAGTGGAGAAGTGTTCTCTCTCCCTTGGACAGAATTCCTTTGTACGTCTATAAACAAGAACTATTTTGCATTGCTATCATTTATCTACTGTTTATAGAGTAAAATAGCTCCCTTGGAATCAGACTCAGACAACCCAGAAGGATGTGTGTTTGATAAGGCTTAGTTTTTCATTGAAGCATAAGTTATTTCTTATGTGTTCGGAGCAAATGTTTTTGGCCTGAAAATTCACTGACTGGCTTCTTCTTTGGGTGGCTTGGGCAACCGCAGAAAAGTTGGATTAGAATGAATATCTGAGTTGTCTATCTAACTACGTAGAACAAATACCAGTTTAGCTTCAGTGGTAAACAAAAACTCTCCTCCTGATCAGCCCTATCCTTGTTAAGGTTGTTAATTGTCACAAGTTATATATCTATACATTGTGTCAAGGAGAAAACTGGGGTCTAGGGGCGTCATCCCTCACCCACGGGGGATACATTGCCTGAAACAATGGGAAGTATGGAACCCTAAATATATTATGATTTGCAGACCTGGTAAGTAACACGGCTACTAAGTGCCTGATAACAGCAGCGTATTTAGTGCTGATTTACTCAACAAAGGCATGGTTCACGTCTTGGGCACCACAGTGGGAGACTCCATCATGCTACTCAGAACCGTATACAAGTTAAAATTTATTCATTGTTTATTTCTGAAATTTTCCATTTAATATTTTGAGGCTGTGGTTGATCATTGGCAACTGAACCTATGAGCAAGTGGAAGGCTACTCAAATTACAATTTTTTAAAAAAAGAATTATTTGATGTAACTTTTATTTAAATTTGACCAGAGAAGGTGTGGGGAGGAGAGAGAGAGAGAGAGAGAGAGAGAGAGAGAGAGAGAGGGAGAGAGAGAGAGGGAAGTGAGAAAGTAAGCTGCCAGGACTCGAACCGCAGTCAGCCATGTGGGAGCCCAGTGCCCTTAACCACCACACCACCTGCCGGCCCCTCTAATTGCAATTTACTTTGGAGTTTTCCCCGCAAATTAGCCAGATTTAAACTTTACCTTGTCTAATTTTCATAAAAGGGCATGAAATTGCATCACACGCAGAATCTGTAAAGCCAGGACTGAATTTGGAAGTCGTAGGAAGCATTAGGAGAACGACTATCAAGTTTCAGCTTTCTGGCTAAAGAGGGGTGTCGTCTTCGGGCTGTAGTTTCCTTAGCTGTGCAGCCGGGGAGAGCACGTTAGACAACTCTCAAAGGTTCCCTTTCCATTATGTTTCTATATCCAGCTCCTCTTGTCAAGGGGATGAGTTTTGGTTTTGTTACTGTGATGATTAATTTTATATGTTAGCTTATCTGGCCTTGATGTTTTAATATGTGTTCAAAATATTATTCTGGATGTTTCTGTGCAGGTGTTTGGATGAGATTAACACTAAAACTGGTGGACTTCGAGTAAAGCAGGTTGCCCGTCGTAATGTGAGTGAGTGGGTCTTGAGCAATCAGTTGAAAGCCTTATTAGAATAAGGATTGGGGCCAGCAGTTAGCGTAACGGCTATGTCGCTGGACTCCCACGTAGTTGACCGCAGTTCGCATCCTGGACCCGGTGGCTTAAAACTCACACCAGGCACGTGTGCGTGCGTGCCCAAGATCCCGAGAGGAGAATGGAGGAGAAGAGATTGTGGCGTGGCCATCCCCCCTGGGGGGTGATTTCTCGCTTTCTGTCTCTCTGTCTCTCTCTGTCTGTCTGGCGAGTGCACGTGCCCTATAGCAAAAACCTCTCCACAAAAAAAAAAAAAAAAAAAAAAAAAAAGAATAAGGATTCACCTCCGTGGAGGGAGAAGACTGCCTTTGGACTTGAACTGCACATTTTTCCCTCAGTCTCCAGCCTGCCGGCACACCTCATCAGATTTTAGACCTGCCAAGCCTCCATGATAGTGACACCTAACTCCTTAGAATAGATCTCTGTTGGGAGTAGGTGGTGTGTTATTAAGTGCTGGACTCCCATGTGGTTGATGGCAGTTCGAGTCCCAGACCTGGCAACTTGAAACTCACACAGGGTGCATGAATGTGCACACCCAAAATTCCAAGAGGAGAATGGAAGAGAAAGGATTGTGGCATGGCCATCCCCCCTGGGAGGTGATTTCTCACTTTCTATTTCTCTCTGTCTCTCTAAGGAGTACACATGCCCTATAGCAAAAATTTCTCAAAAACTAGATCTCTGCCTCTGTCTATACGTCTATATGTCTTTATCTACGCATACAGAGAGAGACACACATCCTATTGGATCTATTGGTTAGCAAAACCCTGGCTAATACAATTATTATGAGGAAAAAAAAAAAGCAAGAGTTGTTGAAATCAGATTTTTCTAACGCTTCTGAAATCTGATAAAACCTAAAATCTGGACAATTTTACAAATGATGTTTCCCTATTCAAAGGATCATCCCGGCCCCTTTCATAAAATCTAGTACTTTCATTGAGAAGGAAGAAGAAACAAGTATTGTTAAAAGCGAGAGTCTGATCCTCTGGTCAAGGATGTTGTATTTTCTGACACCAAATGAAGACAGCAGCTGTCACATACTGTCCGGAGGATCACATACTCTGTATTTCCTTCCCAGTTTCTCAGTGTCTGGCCTTCTAGGAACCAGAAAGTTATAGGTATTATCCTTGACTCTTTACGGCCATGTCCACATGCGACAGGATACATCATTAAGCTAGAAAATGCTCACTTGACTGGGATTGATGAAGGCCCCAGGGTAAGCAGATGGGATGAGGCTAAGCAAGCTGATTGAGAACCAAGTGGCCCATTTCATACTGGCGACACATCAAGACCATCAGGGTGATGACACTAAGTACACCAGTGATTGTTATGGAGAAGAGATTCTTTTATTTTTTGGAGAGATTTTTGCGGGCCAGCAGGTGGCATGGTGGTTGAAGGTGCTGGACTCTCACATGTCTGACTGTGGTTTGAGTGTCGGATCTGACGGTTTGCTTTCTCAGTTTCTCTCTCTCTCTCTCTCTCTCTCTCTCTCTCTCTGATCAAATTTAAAAAACAAGTAATAATAATAATAATTAATAAAATTAAATAAAATAATTCTTTAAAAAAGAGATTTTTGCTATAGGGCGCGTATGCTTGCTAGAGAGACAGAGAGAAACAGAGAGACAGAAAGCAAGAAATCACCCTCCAGGGGAATGGCCACACCACAATCCCTTCTCCTCCATTCTTTCCTCAGGATCTTCAGCATGCAGGAACATACACCCAGCCTGAGTTTTAAGCCACAACATGTGAACAGACATGGCATATGCCCTGTTTACGTAGAGTCTTCAGACCTTCCTTGTGTTGCCTTTTCAGTCTGCTACCAGAGTGAATGACATCCGCAAAGCAGCCATCCCTCCGGCTGAGCTCTGGAGGGAATCTGATCCACGGATCAGACCTCCACGGCCGACCTGACCATGAGCCATAACTAACATTAATATGAGAAAGAAATGCACCTTACTGTTGCCTGTACCTGAAATTTTAAGACTTGTTTGTTGTCACAGTAGCACTTACAATAAATGTTTTTTTTACTTTATTCTGAGAGGCAGTGGATTTTGTAAATGACAACGCAAATGTTCCCTTTTCTCCTCTCTGATAGTGCCATGAATTTCAGTAGGAAGAAAATCTCATTTTAATTTCTGACTCTATTCAGATTCAATTGCTTTTCCATGTCAGAGGCATTCTGAGGGAATAGAATAACATTGGCTTAATATTCTCTGTAGCCACTGGATAGGAGTCACCTGGAATCCATGGAAATCTGATGAATAGCTCTGTGGGCGTCCAACACTTCATAGCTGGTGGCAGCAGGAGCGTACTTCCTTCCAAATTGTTGAGGATATCACCAATTTGCCAGATAGGCATGAAGATTTTAAATTTAAACCTGAGGTTTTATTTTCCAGAGATGGAATATTCCATGCAGGCTCAGCAAAGAAATACATGGGCAGATGTTTCATGCTGAGAGGACCGCGAGGGAAATGGCTTGGTCATGCTGGCCTTGACGCTGGAAGTCTGTGCCACCGCCAGTGTAAGTAAGCTCAGTGAGCTTTCTCCTTCATGAGCTCAATGAGAACAGTGTGAGACTCGGTTTTGTCAGGACGTCTAGTTCTTACGTATCACTTAGCTGGGCACAGTGAAGGTGGAGGGAGCAGAAGTGAAGAGAGCATGGCTTCATTAATAGCAATGGTGATGATGATGATAAAGAAATAGAGAAAAAGAGAACGGGCTCTGCAGTCAATTTAACCTCCATTACAGGAATGGCTTGCATATGAGTTTTTCTCTCTTTTTTTTTTTTTTTTTTTTTGGAGAGTTTTTTGCTATAGGGTGCATGTGCCTGCTGGAGAGAGAGAGAGACAGAGAAACTGAGAAGTCACACTCCAGGGGACATGGCCATGCCGCAATCCCATCTCTTCCATTCTCCTCTTGGGATTTTGGGCATGCACACACACACGTGCCCGGTGTGAGTTTTAAGTCTACGGTCCAGGACTTGAACCCTGGTTGACTACATGGGAGTCCAGCGCCATAACCATTATGCCATCTGCTGGTCCCAACGACTTTGATATTTTACTCCAAGTGATTTGAGAAGCCATGGAGGGTTTTGAAGAGAAGTTACATTATTTTACTTAGACTTTTAAAGAAGTTTCTTTCCATATGCTGTGTTGAAAATAGACTTCAGAAGAGTAAGGACAGCAGGAAAGACTAAGTTAAGGGACTTCTGTAGTAAAAGGTGAGAAATGATGGCAGCTTGGACAAGACAGCAGTACAGGAACTGGGGGATGTAGTCGGAGTCTGGATATACTTTGAAGAAGGAATAAAGCGATAATCTAACGAGTTGAGAATGAGGCGTAAGAGAAAGGAGTCAAGATTGCCTCCCGTGGTTTTGGTCTGAGCAGCTGGGAGAATGGAAGACTGTGGGAGGAACCGTTTTTGAGCAGAGGGAAACCCTTGTGTTCATTTTGGCATCCGTGAATCGCACACGTCTCTCAGATACCCAAGCGGAGATCCAGTAAGCAGTGGGACACGTGAGTCTACAGTTCAAGGGGAGAAATCGAGGCCTGAAATACGAAATTAGAAGTCAAAGACAAGAATAAAATGCAAGCTGTAACTCTGGAGAGGGCACTGGGAGATGACTACTGGGGCACCGTGGACTGCAGGGCTTGGGAAGAAGAGGGACAAAGGAAGGGCACTGAGGAGGAGCACGAGAGAGGGGCCCTGACAGGGACGTGGGGAAGCCGAGGGAAGAAGAGACTAAGAGCCACCAGCTGCACAGAATGCGGCAGTGAGCCGAGTACGGTGAAGATGGGGACTGGCCATGGGATGGCTGAGACAGAGAGCACCGGAGACCTGGGTACAAGGAGTCGTGGGGGCAGTTGGGAGAATGGAAGCCTGGCTATAATATATTTATCATAGAAAAAATTATGCAGAGAGAAGCATTCGAAGTCATGGGTTTAGAGGCTCAGAAATTCAGAACTTTTCCATAAAGGGGAGAAATAGGAAAGGGGGGGAATAGGGTTCAAGGAGGTTTCGTTTTATGTTTGTAAGATGGGTGGTAATTTGGCATGCTTCGACGCTGCTGGGAATGACCTGATTGAATGGGAAAATTGTTGTACAGGAAAAAGAAGAGATTATTGATTAAAAATATGCATGTTTGTAGACAGCCAAGAAGGACTGGATCAAGTACCCAGGCATGGTGGAAGGGTGTGGCTTCAGACAGGAACCCGACTAGGTCCCCCATTTCAGCGAGAGGAGGGCAGGACACATACATGCAAACAGGCCGTTAGGAGAGGCAGGAGCTGGGAGAGGAGAGACGCCCTCTTCTGGGAGCTGGCATTTTGCCCCAAGTAAGATAGAAAAGACTGAAAAGATGGAAGAAGTGTTGAAGATTTGAAGAGAGAAGAAAACATAAAATAGCACGGAGGGCATAGAGGACCGAGCAAGTCACAATGCAGGGAGGGCTGCAGCAGCTCCGCGACCCACCGAGGTCAGGAGTCATGAGTTTAAATAAGACTTGTCAGTGTGGTCGGGGGACACGTTTCCAGGCACCACCAGCTGCTGGGGTGCAGTGTGCAGAAGAGGCAGGGAGGGCCAGCAGGTGATGTGGTGGTTAAGGCGCTGGATTCCACGTGGCTGCCTCCACGGTTCAGGTCCTGGACCCAGTGGCTTGAAAAGCACTGGGTGTGTGTATGTGTACGTGTGCCCAAAATCCCAAGAAGAGAACGGAGAAGGGATTGCAGTGTGATCATCCCCCTTGGGAGTCACATCTCGCTTTTCCTCTCTTTGTCTCTCCAGCAAGCACATGCATCCTATGACGAAAACCTAGAAAAAAGAAGAGGCAGGATTGAAGCAAGGTTTTGGCAAGATGATGTAATGAAAGAAAAGAAGGGAGAGAAACTTTGGGGTAAATGCAAATAAGTGACTGATTATTTATTTATTCATTTATTTTGCCAGAGGGCATGTGCATTGGCCAGAAAAAAAAGGGAGGGAAAGTGAAGAAGAGGGACGAAGCACTCTCCCTATCGGGGCGTGATCACACGACAGTCTCTCCTGTTTCCCCATCGTCAGGAGTTGGGGGGCCGTTGGGCACGTATCCAGCATGCTTTTTAAGCCACTGAAGCTGGGGTTCAAACCACCGTCAGACAAGTTAGTGATTTTTTAGTGATGGAAAATGGAATGAAACTTGAGTCTGGAGTGACGTAAAGACCTTGGAGGGGTGAGGGACAGTGGAACTATGCATTGTAGACCCCGGTGAGGATGAAGAATTACTGGACGTGGAGGAAGTACCCCGGAAAGGGGATCAGTAGGTCTGAGAGTGTGGTGCCTGAAATGGCCAGGTCTAGGGCGTTGCTGGAACAAGTGACAGAGCAAAGGCAGAGGACACGATAATTCTTCATCGTTGCCTGGGCCTATGTCCCTAGTAGGTACTTCAGAGAGAGAAGCCATATCCTACAAATCTGTACCCTTCTCCCCAAGCGCCTAGCACCGTGCTATAGATTTAGCACGGGCTTCACTAATATTTATGGATTAGTGTTGAATGAAAAGTTCAGCAATCGAGAAATACCAAAAATCAGGGCAATGAAACTCAGATTTCTACTATAAAGTACTATTTTCTGTATCCCCCACCAGCACTGTCCCCCCAGTGATTTCTTTAAAAATGGGTTCAACTGAAGGGGACCCCCCTGACCTTACAGGGATTAAAGTGTTGGTTTCAATGATTCAAAGCCAAGCCTCTCACTCTTTTGTAGTTTTATGTCCTCCCTCTCGGTCTTTGGTCCCCACAGAGTGAGCTCATTACCAACTCTGAACCTCGCCTCTGTGTTCACCCTAAACACAACGCCTTTTTTTTTTTTTTTACAACTATTTATTTAATTTTATTTATTCATTCATTTATTTTAATTTGACCAGAGAGAAACAGAGAGAGAGAGAGAGAAAGTGAGAAGGCAAGCCACCAGGTCTGGGACTCAAACCGTGGTTGGCCATGTGGGAGTGTCCAGCACCTTAGCCACTATGCCACCTGCTGGTCCCAACACAACGCCTTTGTCTTCTTTGTTCCACTCCTCTCCCAACCGCGGTCCGTTCTCACCTCCTCACGGCCACCCCGCCACGTGCCAGTGCGCGGTTATTCCTTAGGGGCTGGTGAGTTCTGTCTGTCCCTCCAGACCCACGTCCCACCTCTTCACCCCCCTGCCCTGCTCTGTGCTCCAGACAGCCAAGCAGCAGTGATTGGCTCCCGGACTCCCCCAACGCGGAATTCCCTCTGGTTTTCTTCCCCTCAACACCTACCTTTGTAAATCATGTTTGCAAAAACTTAAGTTCTTCCCAAATGACTCAATTTGAATCTGCTATCTGCTTCCTGCCAGGACCCTGGCTGATGTCTTTCCACGGCTCTATATTCTTGCAGGCCTTATGTATTGCTTTAAGCCTTCATGTACCATATCAAAGACTGCCTTGAATTCGTAGCTATTTCCTCTGTGATTATGCATGCCTTTCCTGAAGGCGAGGGGTACGAATTTTACTCTGGTGTATGTTTAAATAGCCCCCTTACTCCCTCTGTACCCCCGCAACGCAGTGCAATGTTCCAAGCTATTCACCATGAACGTTTTAAATCCGTAATGAACAAAACCTTTATACATCAATGTTGAAGAATAAAGTTAAGAAGGGGGGAAGCGATATTGAACCAGAAAGATTCTCAGTTCTTTGCCATTTCTTTAATTCAAAAATGATATCTTTCAGGAACCAGCAGTTAGTGTAATGGCTATGTCACTGAACTCCCACGTAGTCGACCACAGTTCGCGTCCCGGACCCGGTGGCTTAAAACTCACGCCGGGCGCGTGTGCGTGCGTGCCCAAGATCCCGAGAGGAGAATGGAGGAGAAGGGATTGCGGCGTGACCATCCCCCCTGGGGGGTGATTTCTCGCTTTCTGTCTCTATGTCTCTCTCTGTCTGGCTGGCGAGCACACGCGCCCTATAGCGAAAACCTGTCCCCCCCCCCCAAAAAAAATGATATCTTTCTGCCTCTTTTTTTTTTTTTTTTGTCTGCAAAATTGGGATTTATGCCTGTCCTTTCTGCCTTACAAGGATGAAGGATGAGAAGCATGTAAATTCATGGTGGGCCAGCCCATGGACTTGGGTGACTGGATCCTACATGGACAACCACACAGTTCAAATCCCAGGCCCTGGGCCTGAGAAACACACTGGTGTAGGTGTGTGCGTGCCCAAAACCTCAAAGGGAGGGAGAGGGCATGACTGTGTTTGACCTCCTTTCCCATCCCCCTCTGTTTCCCTCTAGCAAGCACACACGCCCTCTGACGAAATTTCTTTTAAAAATGCATTGCAAGCTATAGAACATTGTGCTTTATGAATGTAAGCAATTATTACTTTTAGCAAGTTAATAGCTGGCCAGCTGGAGAAGTTCATGTTTCAGAAGATTGATGGGAGGGAAGAACTTTCAAAATAAGTAATTAGGCTGTGAAATTTGAAAAATAAAAAGTTTAAAAAAAAGCCTAAAAGTTTAAATAATTTTCAATGGACAAAACCACTCGGACATTTTTTATTATCTGTGTTTCTGTGTAAAAAATGCCTAAATTGGTTAGAAACAGAAGACCTGTTTAAAACCTTAACAAACACACTTGAATGCATCCAATTATATTGGAAATAGGTAATTGAATGATGCAGGGGTTGATAATGACATGTCGAAACTTCCTTCTCCAAGTAATTGATTTCAGAGTAGTCTTGTTCAGAATTAAGCAGAGTATTGCAGTAACTCGGAGGCATTTATTTACTTCCTGGCCCATGGAGGCAGCTACAGAGAATGCTACCAATTTTAGATGACAATGTTGTGTCCCTTAGAAATGGCTTCTAGAGCCAGCAGGTGGCATGGTGTTTAAGGATGCTGGATTCCCATGTGGTCAACCATGGTTCGAGTCCCAGACCTGGTGGCTTCCTTTCTCGCCTTCTCTTTTTCCCTCTCTCTCTGTCTCTGTCTGGTTAAAAAATAATAATAATAATAATAAATGAAATTAAATAAATAAATAATCCTTTTAAAAAAAAAGAAACAAATGGGTTCTAAAAGGTCTGAAAAGCAATTTTCCAGAAATCGAGGAAACAGCCAAAGTTGTTGTAAAAGGTAGACCTATCTCCCACAATTTTAAGGAAGACTGAAATAAATAGAAAACACCTAGTTTAGTGCCTGACACATGACATCGCTCTGTAGAGGACAGTTCCCTCTTACATTCTCGAATGAATGTGCATCATGCCTATAATTATACTAAACATGCACGGTTACATCTACAAGGCATACATAGGTTTATTTATAAACATGTTGCATATGTTAAGTGTAGCAGTGACATAACACAGATTGTGCTTTGGGAAACTTAAACTGAGAACAAAATATACATGCCTTTAATTATGGTAAATATGCCGTGCATTAAAGGAAATTACCATTTCTCAAAATTTATAAGCAAAGAATTACTGCCTCAGACAATTTGCTAGAAAGTTAAATGTGATCTGTGATTGTTGTGAATTGCAGATATGGAAATGTTCAAGAATTTTATTTCATTGTCCTGAGTATTATGATTAAGCTTCAGCTATACAGAATCCGTAAAGATGCTTTAAGAAGAAAAATCACCCAATCAGTTGACAAGAAAAGAGAATCACAGGGCCGGATGGAGGCTAACCCAAATGGGAAGGGCCCGGGGTCATGTCCAGGAACCTCCCTGAATATTCCAAAGAGATCTGAATGTACCAACCAGAGTTGGGTGGTCAGATGCTGTTGGAGTCCCATGGTCGATGGCTGGGTCTGTAATGTTAGCAACTTGCCAGTAGACATGTCTACAGGAGTAGAGCTATCGAGTCCTGGTCCAAGGTTCAGGGTTGGACAAGTGAGGAGAAATTATTAGAGAGAGAGAGAGAGTGTGTGTGTGTGTGTGCACATGCATGCACTAGTGCAGTACAGGAAGACAATGCTGGCAAGAAAATTAGAACCTGCAATTCAAGGAGGAAGAGGTAGGCAGATACGGGGTATTTTGGAGGTTCAAGTAATTTTTGCCTTTCATCCTCCATCTTTTACTTTCATAAACTCTTCTTTCTTTTTCTTTGTGAATTTATTCTCACAACAGATATTCACTGAGTTTCTATGATTCTGTAGTTACTTCACTAAGGGTAAAAGTTCATTCTCATTTGATTTCCTTATAAGAAAGAGAATTATTCAAAAGATATTTCCACATGTTCTCTCTGGAGTGCATTATGGACTCTTTATTGCATTATCTTACTTCTCAAGACGTTTTCCCCTTAAGGAGACTTAATAAATGTTTATCATCTGCCTCACACAAAGGGAGTCTGAAGCAGGATTCAGACTCACCACCCATCCAGAGGCATACATCGTTATCTCAGTGCAAAAAATTCCAAGTAAAACTCCAGGCATAACAGCCTAAGAGACTGGCCAGTTCTAAATGACTGATTTGCTTTTCTACTGGCTTCCATCATCCATAAAATCAGAAGCAGAAATAAATATAAAAATAAGGGAGGGCAGGGAGGGGAGAAAAGAACAAGGAAGGAATGGAAAGGAAGGGCCACAGAGGGAGGAGAAAGGAGACAAAAAAGGAAGTAGCCATTTCACCCTGCTGGTCTAGAACAATTCACGGAGTTATGAAGAAATTTGTCATCATCCAGGGTCCAGCTATGTGTATGTGTGTGTGTGTGTGTGTGTGTGTGTGTGTGTATGTGCACACATACATGCCTAGGTGTGCACATGAATACATGTAGTTTTTGCTACCACTTCAGAAATGTTATTAAAATCTATCACATTTGATCTATGTCCAGGATAGTGTCCATGTACTTTACAGCTAAGGTATACCAGTATTTAATTTGCTAAATAAGCCAAGCTGAATAGCCCCCTAAACAAAAAATGTAATGTCCCTCTTTCTTTACTTTTTTCTCAAGGAAGTCCATCAAAGAGAGCATTTTTTTTCACATTTAATTGCTGTACACCTTTACAGTGTACATGGTACATGTTTTTTTTTTTCCCCCCAGCATGGATATAATACATATTTGTCAAATCAAGGACATTACCATATATATTATCATCAACAGATAACTTTTCATTTTTTAATCTGTTAAATGTTGTGTTGGGACCAGCAGATGGTGTAATGGTTACGTCTCTGCACTCCCATGTAGTTTACCACAGTTCAAATTCTGGACCTGGAGGCTTAACACTCACTCTGGGCACATGGGCATGCATGTCCAAAATCCCAGAGGAGAATGGAAGAGAAAGGATTGCAGCATGGCCATCCCCCTGGGCAGTGATTTTTCACTTTTTGTCTCTCTGTCTCACATCCACAGGCCCATCCTGGGAGGCCAAAGAAGGAATTGAGTTTTCCCTTAAGACATTTAAAACATAATCAAATCCCAACACATGAGTTCCTGGGGGTATATCCAATCACTGCCTGTTAAGACCCAATGCCAAAACATGAAACTCTGGAGGACAAACCATTATCCAAACCATAACATTTGTCCTTTCGTTCATCTTTCAATGTACTTAGTAGATGCTCTGCAAAGTTTGTTGCAGAGTACCTTAATAGTTATTATCTCTAAACATGTATTTTTAAAGAATGGATAAGAATTTTCAGGTGTAGACTAATGGTATTCTCAATGGTAAAGCCTGATTCCAAATTGCTGAAGAATTTAGGATTTGTCTGAGAGTGTCCACAGGAGCACTACAGCATTATTTTGGCAGTATGTGCTACGTACAGTTGCTTACTCTCATCCTAACACTGTCTGACATTTAATCTTTTTCTGATGTGTTGAATAAACCTAGATCAAAATTGTATTATTTTCATTTTAAAGATGAAGAAAATGAAGCTCATCGAGGTTAAGTAACCTGCCCAAGGTTATATAGACAATGAGTGATGTTGGGATTCTTATTACAGTAGATGTGCATCCGTGCTCTATATCTTCATACCTCTCATAACCCAACTGTAAGGAAGAAATAGGAATTTTAAAGATTATTTGGAGTGTGTAATTTTTATGGTGGGTAGCTTTTCTGGAAGCAAGAGAATTTCAGAGTTCATGGAAAACATGTATTATGAAAAACTATATGTGGATTTCAAAAAATATTTGTACCCAAATAAACTGTTAATAGTACAGTATGGTAATACTTAATTCTATCTTTCCATGAACCCTTTGAAGTCCTTTAATATGTAACATTTTAGGGTATATTAAGTGCTTATGCACAGATAATCTTATTTGATCTTCACCCAAACCTTATGAGATGTTACCTTTACTTTTCTTTAGTCCAGAGTACTTATAATTTTATTGGCTCAGAAAGATTAGAAAACCTTCCCCAAGAGAGAAATACCATGGCCAGAACTAATCACAAGATTTTTGTGGTTTCTACCACATGATTCAACATTTCAAAGATAGCAAAGAATCTTTAAAATTGAACAAAGAAGCAGTCAACTGACGAGCTGTCGTCTAACACTGAGGAAGCAGAATAGAAAATCAAATACATGCTAAAATGTAATGCTTACGACATGTCTATCCAAAGAACATATATAGCAACCACATTTTACTGGTGATTGGGCATGGTTTCCATAAAGTATGTTTATTTCCAGCAGAATTTGTCAGCTTGAAACAGCAGGCTTTCCCTCATTAAAAGAAACAAACAAAATTTCATCAGTATTTGTTTTGTCATTATACACAGATCTAGCGCTCAGCTGTGGCAAAGAGCAAAAATGCCCACCACAGAGCAAACAGGGGGGCTGGAACCAAGTGGATCCCTATTGGTCATGAGGAGCAGCAGCACACAAAGGGAACCAAGGACCACACATGTCATGCCAGGCTTGGAGGTCTGCCTCCTTTAGATCTGCAAGCTGAGGCAATGCCAACAAGTTCACTGTGATGCACAGAAGTTTGTATTGGTCTTCCTTTTCTCCCCCCCCCCCCCCCTTTTTTTGAAGAATTTTTTTTTGCTATAGGGCACATCCGCTCGCCAGACAGAGAGAGGGACAGAGAGACAGATACGAGAAATCACCCCCCGGGGGGATGGCCACGCCACAATCCCTTCTCCTCCATTCTCCTCTCGGGATCTTGGGCACGCACGCACACGCGCCTGGAGTGAGTTTAAGCCCCCGGGTCCGGGACTCGAACCGCAGTCGACTACGTGGGAGTCCAGCGACATAGCCATTACACTAACTGCTGGTCCCTGTATCGGTCTTCCTTAAGAAGAAAAAAATTTAAGAGAAAGAGGAAGGGGTCCTCAGCCTTGAATGGAGCACAGATATCTAGAGCTAGAAGAAAGCAACAGTAATAACATCTAGCATTCATTGTGTTCTTTGTCTCTGTGAGACACTCATCTTGGATCCTCCTATGAATGATCTGTTACTCTTCCCAACAGTCCTGTGAGGAAGGCCTTATTGCTATTCTTGGTGAAAACCAATGCACGAGAAATTAATTATTTTGTCCAAGGGCACACAGCTGAGGAATGGTGAAGCTGGGATTTGAGCTCTGAAAGGCTGGCCCCAGAACTTGCATTTTTAATTTCCCTTTACACAGGCAAGGAAATGAAAAAGAGAAAGATCCTTGCCCACATTCTTCCAGGACCATAAGTGACCAAATGTAAGGTCCTCAACTACAGTATTGCTGGGATTTCTGATTTCCATCATCCTGGATGGCTCTTCACATAGTCTGGGGTATTAGGAAAATTAAAAAGCATTTGTGAAACTTGTGAAAAGCACAGTAGTGAAAGTAATAAAGGCACCTGTTTTTCTTAGGCTTTTTAATAAACATACGTGTCCCTTTAACTTCAAGTCAATAGCTCTCTCCAAAACTCCCTCTGCAGTTCAATCGCTGCCAAAGCCACTGCAGCAATGTGCCCGACTTGACTGGAGCCACACTTTGATTAGCTGATATAGTCACGGAGCCTCCGCTTTGACCTTGACATTCCTTTGTGGTGTGGTGGTGGTTGTGTTTGGAGGAGTGGGGTCTGATCAGCATTCCTTTAAGCCAAGGAGGGATGATTTCAAGAATGGCTGCATTTCACACACCAGCTATCTCTGCTGACCTTGTGGGTTAAAATATCTTGATTTAAAATGGGTACTTTGGTAGGTGCTTGACAAGAGTGAAAACCAGGAAAGTTTATCTGTGAGCTGGAGTGTGAAGGTAAACACAGGGAGGCAGTGTGGGGTGGATTAATACTGTTACTGCTTTGGAAGGGTCAAATCTCAGTTCTACCATCTTCCAAGACCGTCATCTTGAGCCAGTTATAAGCCTCAGCTTCCTCATCTATAAAACGGGGCTAATAGCATCCCCACCATAGTGTTGTAGAAATCAGATGAGATAATCAATATAAATGAATTAAAATGATATCTCACACACTGTGAACTTCACATTCTGCTTTCTTGGCCCTTCTCATGCCAATGATATAGAACTTTTGGAAGTTCTCCAAACGTGCCAAGCTCTCTAAGACAGAAGTGTGTTTATACTCTCCCTGGGAGGCCCTTCCACTATTTATTTTCTGGAAAAACCACTTTGCATTGTTTGAGTTTAGTTTAAGTGCTTTGTAGCTCACTGAGGCAGTCTTCCATAGCTTTTCTGTCACTCTGCTGTTTCCAGTAAACCACTCCAGTAGAATTCAGTAAACTGAAATGATTTGCCAGTATGTCTTTCTCCTCATTCAGTCCCTTCAATAAGAAAGGCATTCAATAAGAAGTTGTGTAATAGATGAACAGGAGAATATTGAATTTTCAGTGTGAAGGCCAGGCTTATGTTCAACAAATTAAAATAAGAAAATCTTCTAGTGGTATTAATGATCTAACAGGATCAATCAGGAAGACTCTAACTATAAAACCTAAAGCACATTTTTTATTTTGGTTTTAATTGAGACCCAGATATTTAAAAATTATAGTCCAAACATAATTAGATCCAGAAGAGATTATAGATTGCTTGGTGATGAAAAGAGGATTGTGAAGCCAGGGGGATGAGACTGAGATCATGACCCAACTTGCACCAGAAAAATACCACAGGATTCAAATTCTTATTTCATGTCTCAACTCTAAATTATTATTGATTTTTTGCTGTCTAGAAAGTATTCTGAATAATAATGCACTAGAAGACATGGGTATATAAAAGCACATTAAGAATAACCAACTAGACATTTTCTCCAAAGTAAACTAAGTGTCTATGGAAATAGTTACATCCCTTTCATTGCTCCAAAGACATAACCCATAACTGGGTTAAGATGCATTGAACATGATGACTGAATTCAAAGAGTTTATGGGCATCTGGAGAGAGGCAGTTCGAGAAACAATGAGAGGAGATGCAAAGGGGATGGTGTGGAGTCATGCTCAGAGGGTTCGAGAATACAGAGGACAGCCTCACGCACTTTGGTAAAATTTGCTCCCTCCCAGTTAATCCCTGGCCACGTGACTCTCCATTTCTGTAAGAGCAGGGATACTAGTCCAGAGAATAAGGTGTTATTTTTCCTTATTCTAATTTGGCCCCTCAGTGAGGTGGAAGTGATATGCCTTAAAGTTTGCATTCTTCCAGCTAAAGTGGTAAAGCTTGTTGAGATTCTGGTGTCAGCCCAGCAGTCTTCCGGACCCTGTATTCAACGTCTCTGGTAGCAGCAGGTCTGTCGACAGCATTGCGGAAGCTTCTCCCAACAGAGTCTGCGTTTGGAGCTATCTTTGTGCACGTTGAATGGAAGCACTCTCTCATAATTCCAATCTTGGTCCAATGGTATCACCCTCATATTTGTTGCAAATCACCGCCTCTTGCTTATCACCACCCCCAAGCAGGATTAGACCAAGAGGGAAGTCTTCATGCCCTCTCACCTCCTCTCTCAGAGCTGCATCCCTAAGCCTGTCTGCTCTCGTTCCAGGCTGGGTGATTTGAGGGGCTGAGAAACGCTCTTGCCTGACTCTAGTTCAGAGTACTAAGCATGAGGCATGTCTTCCCTTAGGTTTCACCACTGCTCTGTCCCACGTAGGAAGCTGACCTTTATGATGTTAGGGGTGAAAATAGGGTGGGAAGAAAAGACCAGAAGGGGCCCGGTAACCTATGGCAGAACAAGAAGGTTGGAAGTATGGTCCATGGTGCAGTGGAAGTGCACTGCTCAAAAAAGGCAGCATTCCACGTGGCAATTGCAGTTCAAATCCCCTGCCCAATTGGTCTGAAGCATGCCAGGCATGCACATGAGTGCTCAGGATTTAATAGGCTGGAAGACTAGAGGAAGGGGGTTGAGGCATGACCAGGCCTTGTGGGAGGTGCTGCTCACTTCCTCTCTCCCTCTCTCCCTCTCTCACAAACATGCACTGACAATAAATAATTTTTTTTTAAATAGAAGAATGATGAGGTGGGAAGACCAGAATAGGAAGTGAGAGGTAGAAGCTAGGCGGACGACACATCCTCCAGGCAGAATTCAGCACAAGCTGGTGTGATTAAAAGAGCTTTTTAACACAACATTTGGAAATGAATAGAAATCAAGCTTAAAATATTTTTATGTTTTGACACCCGCAGTTGTTTTATTAATGTTTGGTAATGATGAAAACTTGTTACAAATTATGGAAGTTGTGGGAAACATCACCTCAGGTTCTGAGGAGGAGCTGATTACGAATGTAGGGGAGGAATGAGAGCTCCTCAAAAAACTTTTCTTTTCATTAAAATTGCTGTGACTATAGTGAGACTACAGTGTTACTTTTGCTGGGTTCGTTTGTAGACAAGTGAGGCACCTCTCCGAGGAGGGGCGAGAAGTGATGTGTGGTTTTCACACTCTTTTCACAGTTCTTTCTCTGTCTAATGAATGGCAACAAGACTAAAATAACAGTGTTATAAGAGCAACTACAGATTGCTCTAGGAACAACTATGTTAAAAAGAGAAGAAAAAGAAAGGAAGGAAGGAAGGAAGGAAGGAAGGAAGGAAGGAAGGAAGGAAGGAAGGGAGGGAGGGAGGACGGACAACTCTGTTACTCTGTGCAGAGTTAAACTTCAGGTAAACATTCAACGGCAAATCAAAAAATGCAAGAGGAAAAGTCAGGGCTTTGTTTACAGGAAGATATAGAGAAGTTTAGGGACCATAATTAGTGAGGCACAGTGAGTGACTTGCTAAAAATGCGCACACACACACACACACACACACACATATATATATATTTCTGTAAACCATACTCTGTAAGAAGAGCAAGTTTAGATAGTGTTTTTTAATGTTCTTATGTCTTTTTGAAAACATTATCATGGGTTGTCAGAAAAGTTGTGATGCATTTTTACATAAATCTGTCATGACTTTTCCAACAACCTGATATTTTATAAAATGATAGTTGGGTCTCTTTCTCCATCCTTTTGCCTGCTATGCAGGATCTCAGACTAAGACTACGATACCTCAAGTGACCTCAAGCCAGGATATACAGATGGTAGGAACACCTCGTAATGGGTTTGTGATTAGCAGATTTTTAAGTAATAAATTTGCAAACCGAAATATAAATTGACAAAAAACATTCAATAAATCCATATCTGAATAACAATATATCAAACATAGAGCGATCAAACTAACTGAAAGGTTGGACTTAGAGCACTGCAGGAAAACCATTTCCGTAGAGCTGTGGGGCAGTGGACATGAACTAAGGTCTCTGCAAAAATTACTTTAGAAGCCAAGTGGGGGTTCCTAAGGAGGAATTGTCAGAGTTGGAATAAAAACCAAAGCAGCCTCTAAGAAAAATGCTATTGCCCAACACTGATGCTGTGATTTTGTTGTTTTGGGAAGTATGGGCAAATAATAAAACGGCATGCTGGTCATTCTCTGGAATCCCATATCTCTAAGAAGCTAGATCCTAAGACAGCCACTCTCTCTTGCCTTTGTGGGTGCTGGCTTTGGAACCCAGTCGAGATGCTATAAGGAAGGCTGAGCTGGTCTAGACAGAGACCACGCTGGGAGGCCAAAGATAAGAGTTCTGGCCAACTGGGCCCAGCTGGGACCCTAATCACTGCCAGTTACAGCAAGTGAAGACCCCTCCAGATGATTCCAGAACCAAACTTTATCTTCCCAGCTAAGAAGCTCTACAAACACACGGCAGAAACCAGCTGTCCTTGCCACGCACTAAACTAACTGACTCACTGAATCTGTGAGCATAAGAAATGGTTGTTCTAGCTCACTTCGTTCTGGGGAGGGGGGTTATTATGAAGCAAAAATTGCCAGAGTATCTTTAAGCCTCCCAGTCCAGAGTCCATCTGTTACAGCATCCAGAGAATAAATCTCCAGTCTGCACCCAGGAGGAGGAGCGAATGCCAGTCACTAGGATTTGCGGAGAGGATCTCAGGTCTAATTGCTTCTTTTTTTGAGAGAGAGATTTTTGCTATGGGGTGCATGCGCTATCCAGAGAGAGACAGAGAGACAGAAAGTAAGAAATCACCCCCTCAGGGAGGATGGCCACACTGCAATCCCTTCTTCTCCATTCTCCTGTCAGGATCTTGGACCTTCACATACATGCGCCCAACTTGAGTTTCAAGCCTCCAGGTCCGGGACTCAAACCATGGTTGGTCATGTGGGAGTCCAGCAACTGGTTCCCTAACTGCTTTCCTAATGTACTTTTAGTCAATCTGTTATCTCCCATTACACACAGACTCTCACTTTCAGAGGTCTTGGTAAAATCAATTCTTGAGTATTCTGAGAAGTCTGCTAAAGGAAAATAAAAATTGTTTCTCATCTTTCCCTCTTCTGGGTCAGGATTCAGCTCCCTCAGGTCACTAAAGTCAGCAAGCGCTCATTCCTTTAGTTCCCTAGTTTTCAGAATTTTGTCACTGTAGTTTTCTCTTCAATCTCTATTCTTTCTTTCTTTCTTTTTTTTGGGGGAGAGGTTTTTGCAATAGGGAGCATGCACTCACCAGAAAGACAGAGACAGAGAGACAGAAAGACAGAAATCACTCCCCAGGGGAGGATGGCCATGTCACAATCTCTTCTCCTCCATTCTCCTCTCAGGATCTTGGGCACGCATGCACACACGCCCGGTGTAAGTTTAAGCCACTGTGTCCGGGACTCGAACCACGGTCAGCTACATGGGAATTCAGTGACATAGCCATTATGCCAACTGCTGGTCCCTCAATTTCTTTTCTTTATGTCCGTGCTCAAGTATTTAGGTTTCTTTAAGTAAGTTTGAATTGTTTTTAAGTATAATCTTAAACTAGTGTCACTTTTAAAAAGCAGTGTGTAAGATCATTTGGGTAATTACGCATCCATGAGCATTTGTTTATGCAAATACTTCCATGAGTGTTGGAGTATGTATTAATTTAATCAAATTCCTAAATGAGTTAAGGAATGTGAAAATAAATGCTTAAGTGAGAAACAAATGAGTTAAGAGACAAGATGAAACTGTAAGTCTATGAAGACCAAGAAGGCGGCTTATCAGAAAGGGAATTACTAAGCAATGGATGAGATACAACAGCAGACGAGGTAACTAACAAGCTGTCGTTAAGGTAGAAGGACATGACAGGAAACGTGCCAGCCTTCTGTAAACTTCCATGTTGGACTCACACGACACACACCTCTTACTCCGTTTGACACGTGCACTTCCCAGAGGCAGACAAGACATTCTCTGAGTATTTCACACTTTACAGTCCTCATCAATTCGGGGCATAGTTTTTAATAGAACCTGCTTATGCACCTAAAAATCTGTTTTTATTCATGGTTATGCACTGATCTCTCAATAAGTCTACCTTTACGAGTAGTATCTAAACTGAGACCACTCACTATGTTAAACAACAAGTATAAATAAATAATTACAACTTGATGACCTTTTATTACTATATGTAAGAACTCTAGTTCAGGTTTGTTACTACAATGTAAATGTGATAATCCCAAGATAAAACATGACAGTCTTCCTTTATTTCTCATTCTTCCCAATTCCCATTCTTCCTTTTCAGAGGCAACCCTTGCTTGGTTTCATGCACTATGCAGTTAGCTGTATGGCCTTCTTGTCTATTTCTGTGCATTTACACACATGCGAATGTTTATACACTTACAGGAGACAGAATAAAGGCCTCCCAAAAATGTCTGCATCCTTGGGACTGCAAATGGTGTAATGGTTGCATGGCTGGACTACCATGTAGTCAACGACGGTTCAAGTCCCAGACCCCGGCAGCTTAAAACTCATGATGTGTGTGTGTGTGTGTGTGTGTGTGTGTGTGTACCCAAAATCCCGAGAGGAGAATGGTCCTATAGCAAAAATCTCTCTAAATAACAACAAAAAAAGATGTCTTCATCCTAATCTGCGGAATTTGTAAATATATTAGATTACATAGTAGAGAAAAGCATGAATTAGCTGATTTTAAAATAGGTTATCTTGGATTACCTACATGAATCTAACACAATTACAGAAATTAGTTATGTGTAAGATGGAGGCAGAATAGTCAAAGTGATGTAATGTGAGAAAGACCTGAAGGTTGTTGTTGGCTTTGAAGATAGAGGAAAGAGGCCAGGAGCCAAGCAAAGCAGATAGCCTCTAGTAGCTGGGGCGAAAACTACACAAATTCTCCCTAGGGCCTACGGAAAGGGGTTAAACTCTGCTGGCCCCTGGCATCTTAATTTTGCCCAATAAAGCTTACTTAGGACTTCTGTCCTCCAGAGCTATGACATAAATTGTTGTTGTTTTAAGCCACTAAATTTGTGCCGGTCTGTTACAACAGCAACTGGAAGTTCTTACAGGTTCTATATCCCTTAGCCAAAATGCTGGGGACCAGGAGTGTTCTGGATTTCAGATTTTAGGATTTAAGTCCATAATGAGATACCTTGTGGATGGCATGGAACTAAGTCTAAACACAAAATTCATTTGTTTCACATGTACCTTATACACATAGACCAAAGGTAATTTTATACAATATTTTAAATGATTCCATGTCTGAAACAGTTTGTGTGCATTGAGCCATCAGAAAGCGAAAGTGTGACTGTCTCAATCACCCATTGGGAGAATCTGTGACTGTCGGACATTACTATCATTCCTGACTTTGAATTTATTTGCTATCAATAAGCAATCATTTCCTTTTGGTTATCCACACATACTCAACAGTGAAAATAGGACATACCATTAATACAAGGTCTCTCAGGGATTCTGAATAAACTATGTGTTGTATACCTCATAGTGACTCCAACCCATCATGTGAGCTCAGGTGTGGAGTTTTCTACTTGTGGCGTCACATCAACACTCCAGAAGTTTCAGATTTTGGAAAATTTGAGATTTCAGGTTTTGAGATCAGGGACACTCAACCTATATACTGATACTGAGAACTACTCAATAAAAGGCTCACCAAGTTCACCCAACAGAGACGTTCAGAATCATAATCCCTACGCACAAAGTCAGTTTCCAGTCAGTTCTCCACTTCTTCATTGATAGTCGTGAGCAAACAGACAAGAGCTCCCAGACAAGTGATGAAAGCTTCATACATGACAGGTGAGAACAATTTTTTTCAAAAGGCTTGATGTTGTCAAATCTACTAGTCTTCTCCTGTAGGACTTTTGGCTTTTGCAGGTTGATAAGCAAAACTGTCACTCCTTTCTCATCAAGATACTAAGATTAGTTTTCTATATTTTCTTTTAGTTCTAATATTTTAGATGTCCATTTTAGCCCTTAGCTAGATTGCCTTTCTATCTATAATGAACCTGGGCTGGTGGTCTGAGTCTTCTGGGGTATGTACAGATTATCAATCATGGTTTGATTGAATCAAGCCATTCTATTAGAGTTTCCCCACCCTGGGTCTTTCCAGCCCTCAAGATTGTATAAGACCAAGTGGGCTAATGATTATGAAAGTAATCTGTAAGATTAAATCTTAAAACATTAGGAAGTACTACAGAAATATATAGTTTTAGAGTGATGATGATCATTATCAAATTTTCCAATGGTGCTTCTGTTGCAAATTATTTTCAGATAACTTACTTCCCATCATCCCATCTCTGCATTTCTGACTTCCCTTTCGTTTCCTCCTCACCTCGCCCAACGTTCCCAGCGAGGAACTCAGTATTGCCTGGGACGGTCAATTTTGCATCATCAGACACAGGCTCGAGCAGCACAGGAATCTTAGAACTCTGGTCATCCCTCTAGCCAGCATCACCATTGAAGCAATCTGGATAAAGATTACTTACAGAGACACAAGCAGATTATCCTCTAGACCCCACCCTCTGGGGTCTCTACGATGGTATTCCAAACAGAAGCTCCATTCACTTCATCTCTCCTTCAGGCTTCAGGGGGTGCCAGACACATGCTCTAGACAAGGGTTGAAGTCCTGGGTAGGCTTGTTAATCAAAGTTTCTTTAGCTTCATCTAACAACAGGGGTGTGTTGAATTAAACTCCAGAGTCCTGTGTTGGCTCTGCCTCCTTGAAAGGAAAGCAGTGGAACAGGAAGGCATCCAACTGAGATAAAAGCTAAGCTAACAAATGATAGCATTTCCAAAACAAATCACGGGGCTTGAATGCCCTGGAATGAAGTAGAAGAGGAGGGAGTGTCAGGAAGAGCCACGAAGAACCCAGCCTTCCAGTCAACAGAAGGCAGGGGGCTGACAGAAGACCTTGATTTCAGAGGTGTGTCTTTCCAACAGTTTTCCCAAGAGCCCACCCTCCCTGTATCATTTGGCCCTTCCTGTTGGCCCTGTACTTCCTGAAGCAATTGCATCCTTCTTTTCCTTTTTCCCTGTTGATATCGTCCAGAAACTATTTGTTCTTTTCTTTTTTTAAAAAAAAGAATTATTTTATTTAACTTTTTTTATTTATTTCAACATGACCAGAAAGGGACACACAAAAAGAGAGAGAAAGCAAGCCACTGGGTCCCGGACTCAAACCGCGGTTGGCCATGTGGGAGTCTAGCGCCCCTAACCACCACCTCACTTGCCAGCCCCTAGTTGCTTTCTTTATTCCAACACTAAAATGCGTTGGGAGTTTGTTATGCATCTTGATTTGTGTTCCACCTCTGATCAATCCTTTGAGATGAAGGAAAACATTTATCTAAGAGCTAAAAGTGCCAGTGGAAACACCAAAGGTACAGTTTTCAAATTGGTAAATTCCTCCAAGCTCCCACACTCACTTTCAGCTTTCCCATGCTTATTTATTTTACTTATTTTTCTCAGAGTCTTTCACCTAAATTCCTTTTCTCTACACAGCTATTTTGAAATGATGAGCAGGTGGATGATTTGTGTGGTTTGAATCAGCTTCTCTCCGAACTGTGCCTCACGGATCCGCCACCTCAGCAACATCAATAGTGGCTGTAGTATGATGTCCGTCCAACCCAGACTCCCAGAGGCCAGGCATCTTTGTCTAGGTGGTGAGAAGATGATGACCATCAAATGACCACATGGAGTTATCCAGGAGGCTATTAAAAATGTGATTCTGAAGCTCCTAGAGGCATTAGGATTAAAGGCATTTATTTAGAGGAATATGCTGTGGATGACAGTTGAGGTTGTAGAAATATAAATGATTACCAAAGAAGAAAATGGTGTATGAGAAGACAAGACAGCCAAGAAGAGTGTGAAGTACCCTATAGAGAAGGAAGAACAGATGATAAGAAGCTTCGAGGTAAGACAAAGACAAGATCAAGATAGGGAGGGAATTTGACAGACTTAGATGACCAACCTGTATTAATGGCGTGGGCAACCCTTATTTATCCAATGGTCAGACGTACTAGACTTAAAGATCCATGATTTCTTCTACTTTGCTGTAGGTTGAGGATCCCTTTTCTGAAATAGTTGGGACTAGAAGTGTTTCGTAGTTCAGAATTATTTTGGATTTTGGAATATTTGCATATACGTAATGAGATATCTTGAAGATGGGACACAAATTTTGACATGAGATTCATTTATGTTCCGTGTACACCTATACACATAGCCTGAAGGTAATTTTATACAATATTCTTGTATTTCAGCACTTTGACTGAGGCCCATCACATGAGGAAAGGTGTGAAATTTTCCATTTGTTACATCATGTCAGCAACTGAACCGGTTTCTAATTTGGAGCATTTCAGATTTCCAATTAGGAGCACTCACCCTGCATTACTAGTTCTCTATCTTGTTTCTTGATAGCATTAGCCTTTGGGGGCCGAGGAAGCAGATGGAACAATCTCATGTTCCTCCCAAACACTAGGCCTGTTTTTAAAAGGACTGATTGAGCAGGAAGATGGCTAAGGTGCTAAGTAAAGATTTTTATTTTCTTTCTTATGGATTTGTATTAATCTCTCCAACACTACAGTAAAGTTTTACATCATTCAATAGTTGCTTAGAATTCTAAGAAGCGAAGTAATTGGCTTCACATTTAGGGGACAAAGGTCAGCAAGATTGCATGCTATTGCTTAGAAAGGCCTTTCGCCATTGGACATCCTTTCCATATCATCCTATTATCCTCGTATTTACACTTGGCATTTAAACCACAGCAGGAAATGAACAGCCCTACTGAGAAAAGTACAGGTCTGTGTTCATAATAGCATTCATAACCCAACTGCTTTGACCCAATTCCATGCTCCTGAATATATGTCTACATGGGTTTTCACCAGCAACTGTCAAAAGATGGAACCAGCAATTTACATAGTTATTGGAGGTCATAAATGATTCAGATAAGGTATTCTTCTCTCATTAATGTTGTATAATCTTCCTTGAGGCTTTAACACATCTAATCCTGTGGGCCATATTATGGTTTTTTTGTCAGACAAGGTGCACACTCCATGGTGTGTTTTGTTTTTTTGGGGGGGGAGGGGCTCTCAGCATGGAGGTGACGGGTATGGGGCTCACAGTGTGGAAGTGAGGGATGTGGGGCTCGCAGCGTGGAGGTGAGGGAGGGGGCTCACGGTGTAGAGGTGGGGGTGAGTGGTGTGGGACTCCCAGTGTGGAGGTGGGAGCTGAGAGGTGTGGGACTCTCCATGTTAGGCTAGGAATGAAGTCCCATGATGTGTTTTTAATAAACAGTTTATACTAGTTTTCTGCAAAACCTGTTCATCGCCAGCTTCCAAAATTAGCAATGAAGGAAAATTTCCAGTGCCTTTTAGACATTCTTTTTTCTTTTTTATACCTTGGATACTAAGCTGACTGAATAAAATTTTTAAAAAACCCATCGAAGAAGCAACAACAACCTACTCCTTGCTTGTTAAAACATTTTATAGAATGATTGATGTAAACTGTGCACTACTTTCAAAAAACTCGAAGTTGAAGGATGGAATTTCTGGAGCTGGCATTTGAAAACATGTTGTCTGCAGAGTAATGCCAAGTAATTACAGTAAGTGGAAGTAGCAACCATACTCGTGGTGACATCAACCTGGGGTATTAATGCCGGGATCATTCTAGGTTGGCACTTCAAATACTTAATACGAAAACCATGTTATCGCAGCCAGCTGCTGGTGTGGTGCGAAGGCTGCTGGATATCCATGGCCCACGATGAAGTTTGAGTTCCAGACCTGGCAGCTTCAAAAACACTGGGCACATGTGCATGCATGCCTAAAACCCTTAGAGGAGAGTGGAAGAGAAGGGGTGATTTCTCACTCTCCCTCTCTGCGTGTCTCTCTCAAGCACGTGCACATGCTCTATGGAAAAGTCATAAAAACAAAACAAACAGACCGTGCTACCTAATATCATGCTTGTACATCGTTCCCATCACATACCACGCCAGTCTCTTACACATCCTCATTCCCACGCGACCACATTTCTTACATTTCTCTTTATCTGAGAGATTCCCCTCCTGGTCCACTGGAAGACCTCCTTTTAAAATCAATTAATTTAATTAATAATTTTTTCTCAGCAAGATTGTTTACTTCTTGCTATGGTTTAAATGCAAAGTGTGTAAATGATTGATTTATGTATTGCCATAGGGCACATCCACTCAACAGAGAAAGACAGAAAGAGGGAGAAGCAGAAAGCACCCCCCCCCCATGGGGTGTGGTCATGCTGCAATTCTTTCTCCTCCGTTTCTCCAACCTGACAGAATTTGGAGGATAGAAGGACACAAGCTGCCAGGGCCAGGATTTGAACTGCAGTCAGCTATGTGGGATCTGGCTCATCTTAGTCACCAGACTACCAGGCCAATTCCAAAGGTCCTCTCTTAAACGTGGGGCCACAGGTGGCAGATGGCTCCAGCTGTGGTCTGAGCAGAGCAGGGGGTAACCACAGGATGTATGCTTCCTGTGGTCTGACTACTGCATGTCTTTTCTGCACAAGCTCTGAACGCTTGCCTCCCTAGAAACCTACTCCTTGTTTGTTAAAACATTTTATAGAATGATTGATGTAAACTGTGCACTACTTGGAAAAAAACTTGAAATTGAAAGATGGCATTTCTGGGGCTGGGATTTGAAAATGTTCTGTCTGTGGAGTAATGCCAAGAGAAACAGCAGGGTTGAGGTAGCTTACTACCCTTGAAGATGAGAGGAAGGCGAGGATAGGAAGAACTGTAGTGGAGGAACGTCAGTGCAGCGTGGGCTCACGGGGGCGACGCACGCAGAGAAGACAGAAGCAAACTCAAGGCCCAGAGCAACTCTTTCTCACCTTGTCCAGTTGTCCACTGAGGGTGGCCTCTGCAGTAGGAAGTACGGGCTATTACTGTAGACAGCATCTATTTAATTACATGTTCCCAACTATGTTCATCAGGGTTCTCCTGCGAGACCTCTGAGAAGCCCTACGATCTGCCGTTTGCAAGTTGGAGAAACTGGAAAGCCAAGGACGTAATTCAATGAGTCCAAAGGCCTGTCTGAGGGCAGAAGAATTTGGAGCCCCCAGCTCAGACTGAAAATTCTTCCTCCACCCTTGTTCTATTCAGGCCCTCAGTGGATTGGACCATGACTACCCACATGGGTGAGGGCAAATCTACTTTATTCAGCCCACTGATTCTGATGTTTCATTTGCGGCCTACCGTCACCCATGGTGTCATCAGCAGTTCAATCTCTGGTTCCTAAAAAAGGCCTTGACATGTCTTTCCTTAGAAAGACACAGCAGTCTTCAGCTGGAGATTTCCCCCTTCTCCTGTCACCGCTCCTTTAGAATGTACTTGAGGACAGGTTTTCAATTCTGAGTCTCCAGAGAAGTTTTCCCAAAGCACCTTCTGCAGCCTCCCCTCACTGACGTGGCCTGTCTTCAAGAGTTTCCCGTGGAGTGCCTATACCCATAATGACAGTGACAGGTGTTCTGCTGACATGCCATCCTACATCTCCACTGTGCAGTTGAAGGGGGGTTTACTCACTAGGACTCCCTGGGCATTGGGGAGTACAGGATACCACCGTGCACGTTATAGCAGGAACCCTTCCTCATTCTGTTTGAAATTGACTTGCTTTTGGTTGGTTACCGAGAGTGCACGGATGCAGACTCCTAACCACTCTGTGAAAGAACAAGCCAGGATAGGAGAGGTTACTCCTTCACCTCCAAGAGACACCAGGTACGGGGGAAACGGACTCTTCTGCATGGTGGTCCAGCTGTGAACACAAAGTCCGCTTCCTTCTGAACAATGGATAGAAAATGAAATTGATTTGTAAACGAGAAGGCCGCGGGTGGGGATGCACATTCAGAAGTCCTGCAGCGTGTAGTGAGTGCAGAGGAAATGGCACCGAGTCACTGTCCCCTGGGATCCGAAGGCCATTGGGAAGGAAAACAGTGCCGTGAAAGAAAGTTCTTCCTATTAGGACGGGCATCATTGCTTCACATCCATTTATCTTTCCGAATATTTTATAGCCCTTAATAAAATATATTAAAATAGCTCTTCCCCCATCTTAAAATTATATATTGATTATACTAAAGTAAAATCTACCTTCTGTCATAAAACTGGTGTCATAAACCTAGAATCAACAGCATCCACACTGTGACCACAGACTCCTTGTATGTGGCATCTTCACACGGCGCACGACTGATATGGCCATCTATAACCGTCCTCCTTAAACCAGGGGAGGGGTGCGAACCCAACCCCCCAACTCTCTCACGGATCCCAGAAAACTTATTCTTTGGCTCTTTCTAATCAGGATGATCCACAAACAGGGGGAATGCATTTCTGAAGTCCAAATGAGAACTTTTGGCACTGAGAAAAGATTCTTTTTAATTAGTGAATTTGTTTAAATAGAGTCCTATAAAAGGCATAAAAATTAAATCACATTTAGTTATTTATATAATGAGTCATCTTTATTAAAAATAATTACATTGCATGAAATTGGAACTGTTCTGGAAAATCTGGGAAAGATGACTGCCAACTCTAACTTCTATTCTGAAATTCGAAAGCCGTGCTCACCAGTCCCCAAGTCTGAAGAGCTTATTGGGCACAGCCAGGAGCTTAGACTGTCTGGGTTTGACCCTTCTCTGCTCTGTGCATCTGCGTGGCCTTACGCAAGCTGTGGGGTTCTTCGTGCCTCAGTTTCCATGACCTGGGAACAGTGAGACGCATCACCTCGGAGGGCTACAGTGAGGATTGAGCCAGTGACGCACAGCACGGTGGACAGTGGCTGGCTCACAGGCAGCACGAGGAGCCTTGTTACTGCTGTCCTGGACACTGCCCTGATGAAAATTCTGGGAATGTGCAATGCTTGCACTGGGGAGCGTTTTAAAGAGGCCACCCAGGGCCTGCCAGCTTGTGTTCCGTCATTGGTGACAAATTGCTGCCTGGCCTCAGGCAGGTCACTAATTGTTCTCAACCTTCACCCCATTACCTGGTCCTGGGTGGCAGAAGAGCAGATGATGAAGACTTGTTCAGGAGGCTTGTGAAGGTAACCTGAGGTCACCCCCAGCAGAGGAGGGCAAGTGGCTTCATGTCTGCCATAGAGAGAGATGGCCAGGCAGCCTGCAGACAGAAGGAACACCCAGGACTCCACCAGGGCATGTTAAGCAGAAGCTTGGGGGCCTATAAAGGTGTGTGCGTACTCATGAGCTTCTTAAAGGGGCGCATCTACAGTCACTCTACCATAACTGAAAGGCTCATTAATGAGCTCTTAGAGTCTTTTTTTTAGAGAGATTTTTGCTATAAGGCACATGTGTTCACAGGAGAGACAGAAAGTCGGGCAGACAGAAAGCACGAAATCATCCCTGAGGGGGGATGACCATGCCAATCCCTTCTCCATTCTCCTCTCGAGATTTTGGGCACACACGCACATGTGCCTGGTGTGAGTTTAAAGCCGCTGGGTCTGGGACTCGAGTCACGGTTGACTGTGTGGGAGTCCAGTGACATAACCATTACGCCATCTGCTGGTCCCGAGCTCTCACAGTCTTTATGTCTATATAACTGCCTCACTGCAGTGAAGTTGGGCTGGGAGCAAGCAAGGAGAGGGTTCAGCATCCGCATAAAACTCAAAAGGCTTTTGCTACTTGATCTGACTTGCCAATCCCAAGGCACAGACTGAAATAGTTGAGTGTCCAGTCCACAAAGCAAAGCAGAAGGCCTCTGTCTGTCCAAGGTGGAAGTCGCAAGCCACATGTGGCTATAGAGCATTGGCAAAGTGGCCCATCGAATCGAGACGTGCCACACGTGAACACTAGGATCGTCAAGACTTTGTAGGAAACTAAGAATAACACAGATATCTCATGGTTCATTTTTTATTCATTGCCTATTGAAGTGCTACTGTTCTTTATATAGTGGGTGAAATAAAATATATTACTAAAACTCATTTTACCTGTGTCTTTTTCCTTTTTTATGTAGCGACTGGCATGCTATTTCTACCAAAGCGATTCGAATAGTGGGTGTTGATCCTGCGGCCTGGCTTTCCCTGTGCTGCTAATTGAACCATCACGGATTCCTCTGGCTCAAACAGCAAGAAGAATTTGTGATGGAGAAAGCACTGGACCAGGAGGCTGCAGATCCATTGATCATTGCAAATCAACCTTCACGTGGCTGCATGGCCCTGGTGACAACAATGATGGTCGCAAACACTTCTCTGGTTCTTTTCATAGACCAGATGCCGTCCTAAGCCTTTGACACATGTCACGTCTCACAACAGCCGTGGGTGAGGGGAACTACAGCTAGCTCCACTTTCCATCTGAGGACTCTGGTGGGTGAAGAGGTCAAACAGCAGCCCTAAGCTCACAGAGGGAGAGCGGTGGAGCTGGTTCAAACCCAGGCAGTGTGGTGCCAGGTCTGTGCTGTGAACTCCTTTGTTGCTTCCAGTTCTCCAAGCTAATTTGGCTTCAGTTTCTTGGTCTAAAAGTTGGCGTTAATGAGATCTGCTCTCCCTACCTTACAGGACTGTAATGAGGCTTGGATGGCATGGGAGGCCTCGGAGCGCACACAAGCACAGAGGCGGAAGTGTGAGAAAGGACGTCACACTGGAGGAGCTTCCTGCTCAGAGGCCCACGAGAATCCAGGCCGAGCCTTCACACATTGTGTCCCCAAATGCCCCCTTAGGGAATGAGTCTGCTCCTCTTCCTGGGCCCCATCACGTTCTGTGAGACCTCGCAGGCCCTCGCATGGCTTGGTGGCCATCCCATGAGTATGTCTGTTCCCTTCGTCGCTCTCCAGTTTCTTCATCCTCTGAATCAGTGCGTCCCAGGTGGAGGCGATGTTGCACCAGGGGACATTGGCGATGTCTGGAGACATTTTTAACTGTCACAACTTAGAGGGGGGTAACGATCAGGGAGGCTGCTAAACACGCTGCCATGCACAGGACAGCTCGTCAGACAGAGAGTGAGCTGGCCCAGAAGGTCAGGAGTGCCAGGATGTGACACCCTGCAAAGATCGTTACATGACCCGCTGTGCCCAAGACACCCATGAAACAACAGACACTCAATAAGTGAGAAAAGACGGATCGATTGAATGAATACAGTGTAAACAGCATATTGACCTGCCTTGGATGTAACTTCCTTTGAGTTACACTCACTGTCCTACTCGACTTCCTTTGGTTATACAAACGCATATTGAATACCCACTACGTGCCAGGCATATGTTAGGGTGAGCAGACAAAGGGACACAGAGTTCTGAGACACATGAGGCTCCCGTCCTCAGCATCTAGCATCTAGTCCTAGGGACTCAGGGTCACAGCAGAGAGACCCAACACAGCGTGGCAGGTGGAGATTCTACCAACCTCAGCAGCTCCGGGCAGGAGCACCACTCAGAGGCTGCAGAGATAACCAGTCAGTCTGGGAGGTACTGATCATTTGTTCTCCATTTTCTTATTCTGAAAAATTCCAAACATACAGAATAAGAGGAACAGCTATATAGTAGACATTGACTTACATACATATTAACAGCTGGATGATAGAGAAAAATCTAAACACACACACACACACACACACACACACCTCTTGAACCATCAGGAAGCAGATGCAGACAGCATGCCGTCAGCTCAGTACATCAGCATGCACAGAACAGACCCGCTGGTTTAATAAGCCTGCAGTGGGCCCTGGCATCAGATCAGTGGTTTAAAAATGCTCCACTTGGACACACAACCAGAGTTGCCAATCCCTGGGACTGAGGGACTGTGGGGATCGGGCCATCCTTGGGAAAGAGAGATGGCTTCAGAGCCGAGTCTGGAAAATAAGTCATCATGGTAGATAAGGTGAAGAGGGAAGCTCCCAGCAAAAGCAAAAAGGTGAACATGGGCTCAGAGGCTGGTAGTGCCATGGGTGCTCAGTATCCCTGAAGCACAGAGGTGCAGGAGTGAGGCCGAAAATGACTGACCAGGCCACTGAGGTCTCGTAGGCCATGAGGGAGCCATGGGGAACCACTGAGTGTTTTTGGCAGAGGAGGTCAGATCTGGGTGCTGAGTGGGGGACGAGCTGAGGGGGGAAATGACGGAGACAGTGACACCTTCTCCAGTTAAGCTCTCCCATTCGTCCTGGAGAGGGACCTGGGAGCCTGAACAAGGGCGGCAGAACGACAGAGGGGTGGGGAGGGGGATTTATCTAGAGGGTCGTCAGAAGGCCCGGCCTGGTTCCTGGTTGCCTTCTCCACACTCTGGGCTGCATGTCCCCTCCAGGGGCCACTCTCCAAGTCTCTAGAGCTAACCATGAGCCAAGGCTGTGGGATACGAGGGCTGTGGCTCAGAATCACCCTGGCTTGGGTCTCAGTTCCGACGGCTGCACTGCTGCTGTCCCCACGGGAAGCCTTAGTTCCAGAACCCAGCCCCTTGCCTTGTGTCTGCCCTCATGCCTACACCCATGACTCATCAGCCTACCTGGGGACACAAAGGACATCCACGCCCTCGTTCACGCCTCTTCCATTATCAAAAGTTCCTGAAGTCTTTTGCCTCGGTCTCTAAGTTCCGCCTGGGCCTGGGCATTGCTGAGCTCCTGGGGCACGCTGGCTATGCTGCTGTCACGGGCAGACTGGACACAGAGCCTCCTGGACACCTGCCTCTCCCTGACCCCGGCACGGACCACTGCCCCACCCACCCCGCAATCTGGGTCTGCTTCCAGGGCCCCTCGCCCAGACCTCCCACACGCCTGGTGCACTTTCACATTTCTGCTTCCCGTTTCTTCAACTGCACGCAGGCAAGAGCTTCCCTGAGGAATCCCTACGGCCTCCTTCAGGTTAAACGTTCTGTGACTGTCAAATCTGAAAGATGAAGGCCAGGAGATGGCATGGTGGTTAAGGTGCTGGACTCCCACGTGGCCAACCATGGTTCAAGTCCTGGACCCAGTGGCTTCAAAATCATGCAAAGCATGTGTGGATGTGTGTCCGAGACCCCAGGAGGAGAATGGAGGAGGAGGAATTGCAGTGTGGCCATTTCCCAGGGCGGGGGGGGGGGGGGGGGGGGGGTGATTTCTCACTTTTCCTCTCACTGTCTCTCTCTGACTCTCTCTGGTGGGTGCACGTGCCTTATGGCAAAACCTAATTTAAAAATAAATAAATAAACTGGACAATGACATGTGAGCATGGGAGCGTGTGCAGGGAGCCCTCGGCTTGGCTGTGGTTGTCCTAAGACTCAGCCTAGTAGCCACACAATCTCAGCATTCAAGGAGGGCAAAAATCAGCTTGTTTTTAGTCAATGAACCAACAGAACACGCACTGGCTGGCCGGCCGCATTACTGAGTAATCTGCTCCATGGCCCATGAATGTCCTCGTGCCCCCATTCCTGAGCACCCTTTCATTTCCTCACTTCTGTAAATTAAGGCAAAATGCCTCCATGTCCCCTCCGGTTTCCACAGAGCCTGCAAAAGCAGCTACCTTTAAAGAGGTCAGGACAGAAGAGAGCTGCCACGTGAGGACAAACGAGGACAGGGCTGGCCTGGACTGTTTCTTCCAGTCCCGCTCTGCCGACTGAGCACAGAAGGGACCTTGGCTCCCAGCTGGTTGTGGCAGCCTGGACCCAGGGACGCCGTGTCTGTGGCAGATCACAGGGCCAGGCTGTCCTCTTTGCCAAACTCCTCACAGCCAGGAAGTGCTGAATGCCAGGGACTCCCGAGGTGGAGAGGACCAGCAGGTCACCCAGGGCGATCCTTCTATTTCACAAACAAGAACGTGAGGCCCGGAACGCCGAGGGCCTTTTTGAAGGTCGTTCATGGAACTACCGTTTGCGTATCTATGCCGTCTCGCTCCCAGACCTGGACATTGTACACCATGAGCTTCGTGTGACAGGTCTCCTCTCACGCAGGCACACCGATGCCCAAGCAGGGTCACTTGGGCTCTGTGGCACTGTGACACTGCGGCAAGGCAGAACACTGCAAACAGCCTCGCTGTCCGCAGGCAGAGGCCTGGCAGTCCAGGGGTGGTCAGCCCTTGTGGGAAAGACAGGCTGGTTTCTACGCACAGATACGGAGTGGGCCTAATACATGTTAGATGAGGAACACAAGGCAGAAAAGAGCCTGTGAAAAGAGCACACGTGCGCACGTGTGTGTGTGTGTGTGTGTGTGAGTCTTTTCGAGAGGCAGCACTGTGACCTTGTTTCTCCGTGGAAGTGAGCTACACGGCTGGGGATGAGAGGAAGCTTTTCGCTGCAGGATTTGAGAACGTGGCGAGCTGTGGGAGAGCAGTAACGCAGTACTCTGTGGAGCGGAGACCATATGGGAGGTCCCGGGTCTCTCTACGACTCCCCACACGTGCACACTCAGCTGTGGGCCAGGATGGCTGTGGCTGAGGGTGGGACCACCTGTGAAGACCCTGCTGGAGGTGCCCCCCCCCCTTTTTCTTTCTCTGTTTCTCTCTCAACCAGAATAAATACACTTTAGAAAAAAATTTAAAACTTTTGGGACCATATTATTACTTATCTAAAAGCTTAAGTAGGCCTAGCCACAGTGGTGCACAGATAGTGCCACTGTGTGGGAGTCTGGAAGCCACTTGAGAGGCCCTCCTTGGTTTCCTGGGCTGACCTGGACACGGAGCCGGTGGTGCACACCCATGATCTGAGCTGATCAGGAGGAGCTGGTCCCAGAGGGGTGTGACACAATGATACCCTGTCAAAAATCTCTCTCTGTCTCTCGCCCTTTCCCTCTCTCTCTTCCTCTTTTTACAAAAGAAAACAAAAAGCTTAAAGGAGGAGGGGAAGGAGAGTCCTCGGAGGGCAAGTAGGAGTCAGAGCCGGGCTGGAGGGGGTGGCCCTGCAGCCAGGTCCCTCATGCTGGAGAGGGCACTGGCTTCATTTCACCGAGGTCAGGATATTCCCAAGTGTGTGAGGAGGAGCTGGAGGAGCCGGGTGCGGCCACATCTCTGCAGACAAGATGTGCACGTCTCCTGGCACTTCTCTTCCCACCCAACTCAGAGCTTGCAGAGGAGACCCGCCCATGGCCCATCCTGGGGGTGAGATCCCAGAGCACCTCGACTCACCACGAGGCCATGCTCAGCGCCCCAGCCTCTTCAGTTGGCAACATCTCTGCACGCCACGGCACTTGCTCCTACACCTGCAGCCTGGCTGACCCTCCCAGAGTGCTGACCACAGCCAGTCTCAGGCTGCTGCCCACCGGGCCGGGGCAGGCAGCTGTGCTGAGTCGCGTCCACTCCCGTCTTCTACCTGTGCCCCTCACGGTTATGAGGACTCCTCTGCCAATGCCAGTCTAAATACTCCCCTCATCACCTCCCACCTCATGGGGTGCAAAAGAAGGAAGAAGGCATGGGCAGTTGCATCTCCCCATGCCACCTTTGTGCCCCCGTGAGGGGGAATGAAGCTACCGTTCCCTGAAAGCTCCCACCCCATACTCCACACCCATCAGGGCTCTCATTCAATCTGCCTTTCTCTTTCTTTCTTTCTCTTCCTCTCTTCCTTTCTTTTCTTCTTCCTTTCTCTCTTTCTTGGAGACACTTGCTATAGAGTATGTGCACTTGCTGGAGAGAAAGAGAGAGACAGAGACAGAAAGCAAGAAATCACCCCAATGCGGGTGGCAGGGATGGCCACACTACAACCTCTTCCCCTCCATTCTCCTCTCAGGATTTTGGACATGTATACATGTGCCCAGAGTGAGTTTTAAGCTGCCAGGTCCAGGACTTGAACGGCAGTCGACTACATGGGAGTCCAGCAAAGTAACCACTAAGCCATCTGTTGGTCCCTGATAACCTACTTTTTTAATAAGACTATCCCAGGACTCTCCTGTGGTGAAAGTTCACTCAGGAATAAATGTGGAAAGGCGTAGGAAGCATTGGATGGTAACTGGACGGTCTTAACTGTAGAGCTAACTGTCCCCACATGAAATCCCACCTCCTAGGTTTTGCTCTATCTTGCAACCAAACCCACTTTTGTCCCATCATTTTGAGCCTTGATCTTCTTTTTCTGTTTTTTGAGAAGGTGCATCCACTTGCCTCATCCCCCTCACTTCCCCAAGGGGGATGGCCACATTGCAATCCCTTCTCCTCTATTATCCTCTAAGGATTTGGGGCACATATATACATGTGCCCAATGTGAGTTTCAAGCCACTGGGTCCAGGACTTGAACTGTAGTTAAGTAATGGGAGTCCAGTAATGTAACCATTATGCCATCTGCTGGTCCGTCAAGACCTCATTTTTTTATTATTTATTTAATTTTATTTATTAATTTATTTTTTTAATTTGACCAGAGTAAGACAGAGAGAGAGAAAGAGAGAGAAAGGAGAAAACAAGCCACCAGGTCTGGGACTGGAACCGTGGTTGGCCATGTGGGAGTGTCTAGCACCTTACCCACCACGCCACCAGCTGGTTCCCGAGACTATCTTAACTGAGCCTTAAGTCACCAGTACCTGGCCCAGTACTGGTCCTGGAGGAGGGGCAGGCATTGCTCGGTTCTCATGCTGTGGCCCAATCTTGGAAGACAGCTCGGTCCTAAGAACATTCTGAGCATTGCCTCCTCTGCCTCCAACAGCCACCCCTGTGATCTAGGCCCAGCTACTCCCCAGGCGCACCTCCACATTCTCTCCAGCTCAGACCCGCAGCTTGGATGTGGCCCACAGAAAATTCAGCCTGGGCCATCCCACTGACTCAAGTTAAATCTATTTTCCATAGGGTTTGGTGTTCAGTCGATACCCAAGCATTCCTGCATATCACTCTTTAAAGCTGAAGGTTTTCTTATGAAAATGGGTAGAAACTGTAGTCACTAAACTAAGATCGTGTGACAAACGGGCCCTTCTACATACCAGGGGAACTCTTGTTGATAGTCATCTTTTCTGAGGTCCAACGAAGACGGGCAGTCTTCAAGGATAAGGCCCAGGTGTAACTTAGCAGAGGGGTGAGATGCGGCTCACCCACACAGCAGTTCCAAGGCCCTTCTTGCTGGGACAGGTGTCACTTTAGGCTCAACTATGGTGTCCATCCTTGATAGCAAATGAGGTTTTTCCCAAGCTCCAACATCGGACAGGCTGGCTTTGATCCACTTTGTTTTTCTTCATTACGAATGGATTAGACTATAATTAGTGTACTCCGTAGAGGGCCATGGGTTTTAGAATCTTTTATTATCTATAGTAAAGATATTTCCTTTTCTCTTCAAGATGCTTGATAAATTGGTGTTTAAAGTGTGCAGTCAGCTTCGCAAATAAATACGATTTGTACACAGATGGCTGGTCACATTCTGGGCGTCTTCTCAGAGAGGACTTTGGGGAGGAAGTTGGAAGGTGGAGGGTGAGAAATACTCTGGCCTCTTCCCTGTGCTGTTGACTTGGCGGTTTGGGGACCCATGACCTTGGAGTCCCACTCTCCCAGAATAGTAGGAAAGTGTCACCAGCTCTCAGTTAAGGAGCTGAGACCAGGACTTTTGACCATGAACACAGTTAACCAACAAGCTATGCAAATTAGCTGGGAATTAATTCCTGGTGGCAGGAACATTTCATTTAAACTGCTGCTCTGTGTACGCTGACTAGTCTGGTCTCCAGGGAAGCTCTGGATCTTTCTCCCAGTGTTTGAGAGTACTGGACTTGTACCAAGGAGCCAGGTTTTAGAAATACCAACCCCTTTACTTAGTCCTGCCACTTGCCTCACCAAAGAACAGAGAGAGCCCATCTGGAAACAACTACCCCGGAGCCCCCTGCAAGTCTGTGCACCTCCTGTCTTATTTAATGTCTCCTGTTCCCATCCCACCCATTCACCCTACGCGTACTTGCAAAACCAGTCTTCCTAAAGAACAGCTCTAATTACTTACCTACCTGGGAAAAAAAACCTGTGGTGACTTCCTGTTTTTATTAGGGAGCAATGAACACATTTTTAAGTAGGGAACCTCCTTCAACTCTTTGTTGTAGGAAAGAAATTCCCAATTTTCTCATGGCAGTGGAGCAGAGGCCTGCCCCACTGACCACGGGTGGGAGGGTTCTCCGTTCCTGGTAGACCACTCTTCTCGCGTATGTCTATTCAAGCTGCTCTGTCTAGCTGCACAAGGCACCTGGAAGCCAGGGTTTCATCTTACATGGCAATTACCATGACTGATATGGCAGTCACCATCATCAATTATCGGTGCGTGATCTGACTACGTACGAGCAGGGGGATTGATCGAAGGCAACTATTCCTAGTATTGGCCATTCATATGTTATGAAGTCAAGAGAAAAAGAGTGTGTGTGTGGTGAGTGTCCGTGTGTGCCCATGTGCCCACAACCACAGCCTATCCAGAACCCTCCTCCTTTTTAACAGCCTACTAACCAGTGCGTCTTAGAAAGAGGTTAGCTACAGCCTAACTGGAAACAGGGCCAAGGGCTCAGGGCTGGAAGCTGGCTGGAGAGCTCGGTGAAGGCTGGGCATGTCTACTGGGACAGTGCTCCACCAGGAGACTTCAAGGGACCAGAGGTCAAGAAAGAACAGAGACTCAAAGCTGTACAGGTGTGCAGTGAAATGAGTACAAAAGTAAATTAAAAAAAAAAAAAATAAGGACCTCAGACCTCAGCCTTGCAGAACAAACAACAACAAACTGGGTTCTAAAGCAATGGACAACCTTGGAAGGAGAAATGACCTAGGTTGGGACCAAACAGAAAGAAGTAAAAGGCCAGATCTTCTGGTTTCAGTGAGTCCTGCTGAGCTGTGAGGAGTGCAGCCGTCCTGCTAGACCAAGGCGTAAATAACTCTAGCACAAGTCTGTGATGATAGGGAAAGCTCCGAAGACAAAAGGAGCTGACTCTCTACTTAACCCTGGGAACATTTGAATGAAAGCTGAGAAAGGAAAGACTCACCTAGGGCAGAAACCCAGCGACGTGATTGACAGCTCAGACAGTAGTTCCTGAGGGGCACTCTCCGGGCTCTGGACTGCACTATTTAGTATTTATAGGTGTTGTTATCTGTTCATTCAAAGGGAAAAACAGCCTGGTTTTTGTTTGGTTTGGCTTTCTTTCTTTCTGATTTAAGATTCAGAACCTCACACATTTTTGATGGATTTCATCAAAAAATTTTCCCCAGATGACCTACAGTTCCGTTTCTTAATACACGGCCGCCCACCTGCAGCTGGGAAGTCAGCCATTGATATTACCTATTTTTTTTTTTTTTTTTTGGAGAGGTTTTTGCTATAGGGCACGTGCGCTTGCCAGACAGACAGAGAGAGACAGAGAGACAGAAAGTGAGAAATCACCCCCCAGGGGGGATGGCCACGCCGCAATCCCTTTTCCTCCATTCTCCTCTCGGGATCTTGGGCATGCACGCACACGCGCCCGGCGTGAGTTTAAGCCACCGGGTCCAGGACGCGAACCACGGTCGACTACGTGGGAGTCCAGCGACATAGCCATTACGCTAACTGCTGGTCCTGAGCTATTGACATTCTGTAATTCCCAGTGACTAGAGAAGCTCTCCTGTGCACTACAGTAGGGCCGTGGCCGTGACAGGTAGAGGTAAAGAAAGCCATCCCTGCCCTGCTGGAAACCCAGCCCGCAGAGGGTGTAGCTGTAAGCTGCAGGACCCGGCATGCGTGGCTGGATGGGGGCATTACCAGTCAGCGATTTCACCTTACATTGCTTATTGTGAGGTGGGCCTGAAAGATATTGCCAAGCAAATTCAATTTACCTTGAAAATAATTAGTGAGATGTGAAAGCCGGGAGATGGAAAATTTCTTTGAAATTAATGATTGCCTCTCAGATCTAGCCAGTTTCTTCCAGCAGCAAGAATGCTCTGCAGGGAGAGAGTTCCTCTCCTTGAGCACTGCAGGAAGGATCTGTCGGATTCTGACCTAAAATCAGCTTGAATTTAGTGTTGTATGGGGGAAGCCCATGCAGATAAGCATCAAGGTGCATAGGCAAGAGAAAAATTAAAGGCAGTATCTGAACAAGCAATCCAGTCAGATTTAGAGGCCCTGGCCTGGCCTAGTAACCCGGGTAACTGTCCATTCCGTGGGTGGATGGGGAGAGGAATGTCTCCTCCACTCACCATTCATTCGTAGCACACCCTGCATTGTTAAAGATATGAAAAACGGAGTGACACATCGTATTTGCAACAAGCAAATCACAGCCCCTTCCTGGACAACATTCCAAGTGCTCGAGCAGAAGTCATGGGGTTTATTAAAGCCAGCAGGAATGACTGGCAAGGAACCTTAAACGATGAAGAAGCCGGGAGTCTAAACGCACCGCACAGGACTAGATCTGCCATCCCTCAAGGAGGGGGAAGGGGCAGGCCAGGTGACTGCATACACTGAGGTGTCCTTTGCCCTTCAGATCCATTTCTATCACCCCGATAATGTGCTGCTGGCCCGCATCATGCAATGCTTCCGGTGAGCCGGGGTAGGGCGAGCCTACGTGGAAACACAACCTGAGGTCTGGTCCACAAGACAGCCAGTGATCAGAAGCACTGCTACCTCTACTTTGCGGTCTGTCTGCTTCTCTAGGAACAGCCGAAGCCGTCGCCCTTGGGCAGCACCTGGAGCCCCTGTGTTCCTACCCCTCTGGCTGAGGCTGTGGGTGGACACTCCCACTCGCTCAGGTACACAAAAGCTGCAACACACAGACTGAAGCAGGAGGGGAAAGGAGAAGAGGAGGCGACCTACAGATTACAAACGACAATAAGCCAAGGCGCATGGACGTGCACTCGGCTCGAGACGGCCCCAGCGTGCGTCTCCTGGATGCCCACGAGGGAAAGGCTGCCCATCTCCAGGGCTCACAGCCTGGCCAGCGGGCCACAGGCTGAACTCAGGCGGCAGCGCTAAACCATCATGCGCATCCCTCTCAGGGTCTATATCCGCTGTGTTCCAGAAGGAAATAGGCACATAGCACATTCAAATTGGAATAATTCAGGCTAGCAGGTAGCACAGAGGTTAAGGCAGCTGGATCCCACGTGGCCGACTGAGTAGTTCAAGTCCCTGACCCAGAGGCTTGAGAAAAAGACCAGGTGCGTGTGCATGATTGCCCGAAATCTCAAGAGGAGAATGGAGGAGGAGGGATTGCAGCGGCCATGCCCCGGGGAGCTTTCTCGCTTTCTCTCTTTCTCCCCGTCCCCCATCGTCTCTCTCCAGTGAGCACACATGCCCTGTAGCAAAACTAAAAATACTAATAATACATGCACATATACATAAACAAATCGGAATAATTAATGAGAGCACAATAGAGGAGCATTTAGCAAGGTATGGGCTGGGTGAGGGATACACAGTGACCTGGGCTAAAGGGCTGAGGGACAGACTGTCACTGCGACCTGGCGGGAGAGGCTCAGGAGGCGATCACCTCCCCAGGAGCTGTGACCGCTGGAGAGTGGCCAGTTGAAGACAATCCCTGAGAGGACGTCAAGGGAGTAAATATCTCCCCCTCGCTCTGCTCCATGCCACCACACTCCCACCACACTCCTCCTGAGCCTCCTTCTTGCTGAAGTTTCTAGAAAGCCAGAGGTCAAGGGATCCCATGGATGCTGTCCCTGGGACAGAGAGCAGCAGGAAGAGGAAGGAGACTGGACCTGCACATGGGAATAGGCGGTCACCTCCCGGCAGGGCCGCCCCATTGTTTACTCACGTCTGCGTCTGTGTGCAGAGCCACCTCGTAGGCCCTGGACCAGCTTCTGGGGACGCACTGACACACCCACTGGGGATCCCTACTCTCAGGAGGCTTTTATCCATTGGAGAAAAGAGTTATTTTTTGTTTTCGCTTTTTAAATGTTGCCTGTGAATCAAAGATCTTCTCTTCCAAAGGATAGGTTCAGCAATTCGGAGGAATGAGACTTTCTTTCTCTTTATTTCGAGCTGTGTGGCCGAAGCTTCCACTTTAGTTGACTAGAGAAGGCTGGGGTTATCCTAAAGGCTCCTGACAGCTTGAAGACCGTGAATGTGTCTGCTTTATAAAATATTAACCAGGAACATATTAAAGTTTGCAAATACAGCAACAGACCCAGAGGGACAGTGTGATGACACCGTTTAAAAACATGAAACGCGTATCTGAAAAACAAAGGGGGGCAATCCAGGTGAGTCTTTTCAATGTAAGCAGGGTGGTATATGTTTGTTTTCTGTGGGCCATGCTGATGCCCTGAGGATTCAAGAATCACTAATGAGTGTTTTCGCTTCTCATTTACAAATGGAATACATTAAGACATTATTCAGACACTGTGTGGTTTTTAACTGAAACCCGTATGGATGAGCAGAATTTGTTCTCACTGCATACAGGGGCTGGTAGATCTTGTCGGCTTCAGAGGGCCCTGAATAAGGTCAGAACTTTTTCACACAGACAGCCCCATTTTTTTCCTCTCTCTCTCTCTTTCTCTCTCTCTCTGTCCCCCGGCCCTACTCCTCATCCTCTGAATACCTGTTAGAAAATGCAGCAGGAGAGGATACATTTTCAACCCAATTTCTACCTTCTATTTTTCCCCTTTAATATCAAACCCACAGAAAACATGAAGCCAACCCTAGATCAGGTGCAGCAAATCTCATCTCATACTGAAACCCTAGTAAAAATCAATAAAAATATGACACCGGTAAGTAAATGGGCGCAGGACACAAAGCAGACTGTGCATTGAGAAATCGCATTTGCTGAGCAAACATGGAGGGATGGTCAAGCCCCGTTCACTCATTCATTCATTCATTCATTCATTCAATAGTCACTGAGCACCCACGATGTGCCAGGCGCTACACAAGCTTCTGGAAAGATACAGATGAATGAGACACAGGCCTCCTCCTGAGTGAGTTCCCCTTTTAGCAAGGGAGATCCGTAAACAAGACCCGTGGCCCAGGCGGTTGTGTTCACTGCGCTGCATGCAATTCAGGATGCTGAAACGCTCAGGGTAGGAAGAGGAGAGTTGGTCACAAAAGAACTTGGCAGCAATGCAAGAAGTGAGAGCTCAAACAAGTACCATTTTCAATGAGAAAATTAGCAATTTTTTTAAAAGGATTTTTACCATAGAGTGTATGCACTCATGGGAGAGAGACAGAGAGAGAGGGAAAGTGAGAAATCATCCCCCAGGGGGATGGCCATGCCACAATCTCTTCTCCTTCGTTTTACTCTCAGGATTTTGGGCACCCATGCGCACACACCTGGCATGTTTTTTAAGCTGCTGGGTCCAGAACTTAACCACTTAACCACTGCACCACCTGCTGGCCCTGGTCCCACAAATATTTTTAATGATCATATTTAATGTAAATAATAGTGAACTGGGCTGACTCAATGACAACTTAAGCAGTAACAACCAGGGCTGCCTGATCTACTTCTGGAGGCCCACATTAAGAGTATAATCCATAGAAAGCCATTTACCATGAGATTTTATGTATCATATAATATTGTTATGTATAATAGCAAAAAATCATAATCATCCTAAGTGCCTGACAACCATGGAAAGATTCTGTGAATTACAGTATGTCCATCTGCCTGAATATTTTGCATCCATTAGAAATACTAACTTAAAAAAAAATGAAAACAGTGTATACACTAAATAGCAATTATTTTAAAATATAGACAGGAATTTTTTTTAAAAAAAACTAAGAGGAAATACATTAAAATGCTAACAGGGATCACATGTACCGTGCTTTTTCTTTTTTCTATGTTCATAAAAGTTTTTAATATGGTTGCTTTTTTTAGAAGGAAAAGTCAAACTTGTATCGAATGAATAGTGAATGAAGAAAATGAAATCCTACTCATGCCTTCTTAGCAGCACTTTTCCCACCAGCTTGAACTCAGACAGCAAGAAAAGCGATGTTGTTAGCCATGCGTCCTGGGGTGGGCTCTTCTCACCCACCCTGTTGTCATTTTGACCATGTCCCCCAATTCTCTGGTCTCATTTTCAGGACGTAAGAGAGATGCACTAATTTTAACATTTCTTCTGACAGTTGAATCTATGTGTCTTGACATTCTAGAAGGAGCCATGTGTGCCTCAATTCACTGAGATCACCAACAGGCGTTGAGACACGTCTTCACATAAATTAGGTGCAAAGTGTCGGGAAGAAGAATATAATCAGAAAACAACGTTTGTCTGTCTCACGGGAGAGTTCTCAGAAAAGACGAAATGTTGTCATTCCCTACCAAATTCATATCCTCTGGTTTCTGGTCTTAGCATCATTTTCTATGGAAGCGCAAGCTTTATCAGTGACTTAACATACATGTCCGTCTCTTGTTATTCAGCCACGAGGAGGCGGGGCGGTGCCTTAAATGGAGAGTTTGGGTTTCCTGGGCCAATAAAAAGCATGTCTCACAAATGCATAGACCCCCCCCCCCCACCACCACACACACACACACACACACACACACACACACCTTCTTCTAGGTTAACCACAATGTAGCCTACTCTGAGCCTCTGCAGAAGCCAAGTCTCCCACTTAGGTTGATCCTGAAAAATAGACTCAACCTAACACCTTCAGGCTGGGGCAAAAGGCAGCATTAGGAAGGCAGTTCTTGGCATTTGCATGTTTTGGGGCCTAGAAATATTTTCAGCTTATTTTTCTAATTGAAGAAGTTTTAAAGATTAGATTGGTCTTTTCTTAGGGACCAACGTAAACCAGTCATTTCTTAGGTGGAAGGTCGATGGGATTCCCTTGATTAAAAACTTGGATCAATGGCCATGGATGAGTCATCTCCCTTGGCTATAAAGCAGGAGGCTTGGGCTTTCTTCTTCCAAACGTTCTTTCCAGCTCCTTGCCTCTCAGTCTTGATACAGAGCATCTGCAACTGCCACACTCTGCCACATGCGTGCCTGGAAGCTTCAGAAGCAAGAACCAGGCTCTAGGGGAAGACCAAAGAGCTGCTTAAAGCCATGAAAACAGAGAAACAAGTGGCAGAACCCGCTGGCTGCTGTGCAGAGCTCCCGGGAGCTGCCTCGGGTTGCAGCCTACATAGGGACTGAGCGAGAAAACCTCACCATACTTTCCCTCTCTTTTCCTTGTAGCACAGTTACTGGGTTCACTAGATACCAGAACCACAAAAGGTAGGCAGGGTGCCATCTCCATCGTGCCGCACAGCCTTGCTCCTGCCGTCCCCTCCTCGTGCTCCTTGTGTGGCTGACTCTTCTTTGCCTTCCAGAATCAGTGTCACTGTGACCTGCTCAGAGACCTTCTCTGGTCACCTATGTCACGGATGCCCTATCTTCATTTCCATCTCCATTTCTACTTGCAGTAGATGCACCTGCAGTTGGTGTAGTGACGGGAAACTCTTTAACCCTCTCTTTGCACTTACCAAACTGGTCATTATTTTATTTATTGTTTATTTGATTACTATTCTATACCTTATTGGGATTGTAAACTTTAAAGGCACAGGGGTTCCGGTTATCTTCTTCCCTGTGTATAATACATGTCAATCAATAGTTGTTGATTAAATTAATTAATTAAAGTCATTCGTTATTCACACTTTATGGCTAGCTGTTAGGAAATCAAGTTGATTGACCTAATCTGATTGAAGAATACTGTTTTATTCCCTCTGCCTCTGTGCAAGAAGAATTCCAGCTGCAGAAAATGGAAAAAGCAATTTACTGCCTCATTTCCTAAAACCAGTTCTTAAAAAAAAAGAAATAGCAAAGTCTATTTCTTTTTCAGGAGGGCATGTGAACACTTTACTCTTCCACAGCACCCCCCCTAAAAAGTCTTGATTTCACAGAATATAAAGAATATTAATTATAATCATGTATGTGAGCTACTCTTCACTTTATACTCAATTTGCTTGTAGCTCAGTAACATTTATGTACATCATTATATATGTGTCAGATTGATTTTCTTGTAAGTTTTTTAACCACAGCTCAGATAATGCAGTTGTCCTTTTTTTAAAATTAGAGGAAACAACACATAGATATTATGTAGCATATAAAGCTATTATTATAAAGTAACAATAACAATGTTTATGATTCACCTTAAGAGAAAAAACAGAACACATCATTGAACAATATCTTGGTTTTCCAGGGCAGTGGATTTGTATCTGATTCTTTAACAATGCATTTCCATTTTCTCGGTACAATATTAATTGCACAGTAAGCTCAGGGAACATGGGCTGTAAACACCATTGCTGGGATGCACCTGCAGTTGGCGTAGCCTGGAAACTCGTGGAGTTAGTCTGAGAAATCTCACTGGTAATACTCCTGCCTCTTTGATCTGTCGAAAAATTGTGCCCTTTTGCTCACCACTTCTGGCTGTATCACTGATTAAATCTGTCACTCATAGATTTCTATCAGGAAATAGCAGCAAGAATGAGCCTCTTTAAAATGTATATTTCCCATTTGTTCTCCAGGAGGGTATGTGTGAAAACGTGTGGGTTAGGGCGGAAGCAGCAGAGAACACAGTGCACTTAAAGTAAATGCAACAAAATCAATAAGATGGGCTGTTAGGTCCTGTGTGGAACAACTCCCAAGAGGTACTGTTAAGTCTATTCTCTTCGAAAAGTAGAAATGCATGGCACCCACCTGTGGGGGAATGCAGACACCACTCGCTGAGTGAGGGCGAGGGCCACACGGGGGCCCAGGCTCAGACTTCAGGCCAACTTGAACATCCCGGTGTGGTGGCACATGCTGGAGGCTGGAGCGTGGGGCGGGAATGCTGGCTGTGTTTCCTCCCTCTGCCACCATCCTCCCATGCTATCTGTCCATAGCTGTATCTTTCTCTCTCATTTTTTTAAAAAATGGAAATATGTGTATATTAGGCTACCATTTTTAAAAAATAAAAAGCACACATATCTATAAAGAGAGATTTGCATAAAGGACATATTTGCAAAAATGCTTATTCTATCTATAATACATGTGTTCATATTATACACATGTATACACATACTTGTTTTAAGCAAAGACATACCTGTAAAGGCATGCTACACTGGTTATGATTGCTTCTAGAGAAGAGAACTGAGGGGTGAGTGAGGCTTATCTTTCATCATATGATCTTTCATACTGTTTAAAATATTTACCATGTTAATTCAAATATATGATTAAATTATTGTTAATAAAGACAAGAAGCTGTTGGCCAATAAATCAGAATAAACACATGATGAAGTAAATGACATTAAATGTGTTTCATGAACAAATTCTCTAAAATATATAAAAGGCAAAAAATGCAATGGATTTTAAGAAATTGCTAAATTGTGTGCTAATGTGCTAATTGGTTTCTTAAGGCACAATGAGCAGAGGATGTACTAGAGAGAGATAAACTGTTATTATTGTATCTGTTTGCTAGGGCTGTTGTAACAAACCCCACAGACTAGAGGTTTCCACAACAGGAATGAACTTTCTCACAGTTCTGGAGGCTGGAAGTCCAAAACCAATGTGTTGGCAGGTTTGTTTTCTCCTGAGGCTCCTCATCCTCGGATTGCAGAAGACCGCCTTCTCACTGTCCTTGCATGGTCTTTCGTCGGCGTGTGTACACCTCCACTGTCTCTATGCGTCTAAATTCCATGGCTTATAGAGACATCAGTCAGATTGAATTAGGGACCGCTCCAATGGCCTCTTAATTCATTACCTCTTTAAAAGCTTTATCTGCAACTACACTCACACTCGGCAGCACAGAGGTTAGGACTTCCGCATATGAGTTTTGCGGGGACACAATTCAGTCCTTAACATTATCTGCGAGGAATTTTTCATTTATCCAGTAAGCTAAACCATATATTACTGGGGAAAAGAAGAAGAAGAAGCAATAGAAAAGGCAATAAAAAAATAAAAATTAAATGTCAATGTGAATAATAATATGGAAAGCAATGAGATGAGATTTTCTAGGAAAGAAGCAATTTCTCCAGTATGCTCTTCTATTACAAAAAAAAAAAAAAAAACTAAAGAAAAAAAGAAGTGAAAATCAGGAATACATGATAAGGGTCTGTCTGCCTTGGTTTAGAAAATCAATTGATTCACCAAATAGTACTATGGCAAACAGGATACTAAATTATCCCATTAATTTAATCAATCTGATGGAAGGCTATTACCCCTGTCTAGGCAAAAGAAAATAAGATTATTAGAATGTTTTATTTATTACCAATTAGTTTTAAAAATTATTAATTTAATTTTATTTATTATTATTATTTTTTTAATTTTACAGGCAAGAGAGAGAGGGAGAAAGTGAGAAAGCAAGCCACCAGGTCCAGGTCTCAAACCGTGGTCAGCCATGTAGGAGTCCAGCACACGCCATGTGCCAGCTCTGCTACCAATTATTTTATGACAGGACAGGTGTGTGCGATCCGTACACATTAAAAAAAAAAATTCCTCCATCCAGGAGAAGGACTTACGCATTCTCCCTGTTAGTCATTCTGGTAGCAAACGGTTGACTGAGTGCCCTATTGTGTGTTTGGACGTTTAGGGTCTTGAGTTAAATCAAAGGAGGAACCCACCGGGTTCCCGGAGCTCTCGGTCCAGCCCACTGAAGCTACAGTTGGTTAAATGCTTATTCTGGTATTTTAACACCCTGGCCTGTCTTCCTTCTTTCTTTCTTTTTTTCTCCGTCTCTCCTCACTTTTTCTTTTCTCATTTTGGTCCCAATCTATGCAACATTTTCTGTATGGGTAAAAGAGAACATGAACCACAACCACACCAAAGAGATTTAGACCCTGACTCCACAAGATGCGATGGTGAAACCATTCTACCACGCGCTACACACAGGCCCCGCCAACAATCTGTTCAGCTACTCTGTGGACAGGGAAGCTTTCACTGGCAATGCTTGTAAAAGCATTTTCAGAGCAGTGGAGTGTTACCTCTTAATACAATGGAGAGTGAAACAAAACAGAAGCCTAAAACAAACGCAGGGCCCACAGAAGCTGGTAAACTAGTCAAGTGGACTGACCGTCAGGTAACTTGCTAAGGTTAAAAAGATGCTTTTGTTCCCCACATAAAGGGCTGAGGAGCATGTCACCAGGGCGACCCTCAGTGGTAGATCTTATCGAGAGCAAAAACACATGTCGTAGGACAAGAGGAATTTCCGGTTCCTCGTGCTCTTTAGTAAATACGTTGGGGTTGACTTGTGTTTTCTACTTGTGAAGGGCCACTTTCACAGGCCCCTGGAAAGGACACACAGTAACACCAAGCTGGCACTCTGAATTTCAGGAACACAGAGACCTGAGCCATCGGAGGAGAGGACAGTGGGGATGCACGATGGATGGCGGGCCTGGTGGCCTGCAGGCTGACCACACAGATCCCTTCTCCAAGGAGGAAGCCGCAGTCACATTACAACAGGATTGATCTGAGCTTCCCTCAGCCCCAGGCAGCTCGTCTGCTCCCTGCTTTCCCTGGCTCTGCACCAGATGCCAGGGCAGTGACAGGACAGTTCTCCAGGATGCTGGCCCAGGCTGGGTGTCCCCGCAACGCAGGATCCTAGGGGAAATTCAGACACAGAAAGGCTGCCAACTCCATTCTCCCAATTGAATCTATAGAGGAAGAATGACACAGATATTTCTGTTTGTTTGTTTTCAATTTTGTTTTTGTTTTCTGGGGTTTTTTTGGAGAGAGATTTTTGCTATAGGGCACATGCACCAGAGAGACAGAAATGAGAAATCACCCTCCGGGGGGATGGACACACTGCAATCCCTTCTCCTCCATTCTCCTCTCAGGATTCTGGGCACGCACGCACACCCAGTGTGAGTTTCCAGCCAACAGGTCTGAGACTGGAACTGCAGTCGGCCATGCAGGAGACCAGCACCTTGGCCACCGCGCCACTTGCTGGTCCCAGAGTTCTTTCTTTATCTCTCTTTCTTTCTTTTCTTTCTTTCTTTTTTTTTTTTTTTTTTTTTGTCGTTATTCTTTTTGTTTTTGTTTTTGTTTTTGTTTCTAAGAACAGCAACAAAAACAGCGTCAGACCACTTTTTGATTACTTGAGCTCCTTGCACGGGTTTTTGTTTTGTTTCATTTTATTTGTTTTTCTAATTTAACCAATCTATTTAAATATCAAAATTCCATTTGACCTTGGGACCAGCAGTTAGCTGGTTATGTCACTGGACATAATGGCTATGTTGCTGGACTCCCATGTAGTCGACCGCAGTTCATGTCCCGGACCTGGTGGCTTAGAACTCACGCCGGGCACGTGTGCGTGCGTGCCCAAGATCCCGAGAGGAGAATGGAGGAGAAGAGATTGTGGCGTGGTCATCCCCCTGGGGGGTGATTTCTCGCTTTCTGTCTCTCTGTCTCTCTCTCTCTGTCTGTCTGGCGAGCGCACGTGCCCTATAGCAAAAACCTCTAAAAAAAAAAAAAAATTCCATTTGACCTAGGTCCAGTCTGGTTGTCATCAGAACACACGTTTGCTTTGAATGACAGCCCTTTGGCCCTTCCCCTTCCTACAGAGAAGTGTCCATTTCCACTCTGGGATAAGGGACTTTCCAGTTACTCTGGGAATGGAGGGGAAGCCGGGAAGGGATGGCTGGATCATTACTCCCAGTCTGCAGCCTGCCTGCCAGGTTGTGCCAGCTCCACTGAGCTGAGCCAGACACAGCATCTGGAAAGCGCTCTGGCCACATGGAACTCGTCACTGTCATCGCTGCGTCCTCCCACCCCTGCTGTAGCACTTCCTCGAAGGGGGAGACGGCAGGAGCTGGGAGTCAGAGCTGCTGCGCGGTGTGCATTACAGTTACGGCCTGCCAGAACTCCCGTGGGGCGGGCTGTGCTCTCTGAAACGCCGTCAGGTCTTCACTGGCACACGTAGGAGGGAGGAGAAGAGAAGGCCTGCTGCCAGGCATGGAGGGAGGTCAGGGAAAGGGCGTGGGCGTTGGCCAGAACCCTGTTCCTGCCACTGTGTAAATCAACTAGGTTAAGGTGTGCTGCAGTAACAAACAGCCCCAACCTTGGTGACTTGCAGTAACAGAGGTTTATTTTTTACTTGGTCTACACATCAATTGTAGGTCAGTTGCAGCTCTATCCCACGGGGTCTTTATCTCAAGACCCAGACTAACGGAGTAGTGTCTATCTAGGACATGGATCTTCTGGAAGAGAGAAAAGAGACAGTGAAACCGTATGTTAGCTTTTTAAATGTCTGCTCACATCACTCTCATTCAGATTTTATTGACCAAACAAGACACATGGCCAAGGCTGGCACTGACAGCAGAGGGACATGTAACCCACCCCCAGGGAAGAGCAGCGAATGTACTGAAAATTAATACAACGTACCCCGGCCACGTACTAATCGTGTGTCCTTTGGCAAATTACTGTGAGGTGAGCATAATGATGTAAATCTGGAGATGACAATAGGGTAAATAAAATGTGGATTAAAGATTGAATATTGGATAGTAGGAATGAAATAAAAGGCACCTCCCAGAGTTTCTATACTAGACTCCGTACTCAAAGGAATGGCCATCCCTTCAGAACTGCTACTCTGACACTCTCGTACACAGATGTGCCAATGTCCATTACTTCTCTTGGGAAATATTTGCATTTTAATCATGTTCTTAAATGTTGCTTTAACCTCAAGTCTTAACTCTAGGAGGGGAGTTTCACTCTTTTTTTTTTTTTTCTTTTTTTAGAGAGGTTTTTGCTATAGGGCGCATGCGCTCGCCAGACAGACAGAGAGAGACAGAGAGACAGAAAGCGAGAAATCACCCCCCAGGAGGGATGGCCATGCCGCAATCCCTTCTTCTCCATTCTCCTCTCGGGATCTTGGGCACGCACACACACGCGCCAGGCATGAGTTTAAGCCACCAGGTCCGGGACTTGAACCGCGGTCAACTACGTGGAAGTCCAGCGACATAGCCATTACACTAACTGCTGGTTCCCAAGGAGGGGAGTTTCAGATCCCAGAAGGTGTCCGAAATGATGACCTGCTTCCTCGCACCTACGGCCTTCCTCGAAACTCCAGCTTGCACAGCTTCACCTTTACCTGCGGATTCCGCTTGGGCCAGACTCTTGGGCAGTCCCTGTCTGTCACTGTCTTTCACAGTGACATAGCCCCAGAGCAGATGCTTGGTGACTCAGGGCCTGTTCGGCCCTTAGAATAGCTCCATGCAGTCTTTTCCTGCACCCCATCTACAGGTTTCAAGTGCACGTACCTTATAGCAAAAAATCTATAGCTCAGAAAATAAGTTCCACGGAGCCACTTGCATGGTTGAGGGTGCCCACAGAAGGGGAGGTTCTCCTCTCACCCCTGGAGGGACAGTCTCGAGGTTGCTCTAGCGTTGCCTTCCAGGAAAGGACAGAACACACGGCAGAATTCTTAGGCACCTGGACATAAACGCCCTGGTGGCAGAAAAGGACGCTCCTGAACCCAGACGCTGCCACTTGCCTCTTGTCTGGATGTTTCTACGGAGGAGTTCATGGGTGAGAGAGAACTGTGACGTGTCGTGCCATCCAAGAAAACCGTGGGAGAGGCAGCTTCGCCCCAGCAGCTGTGACTCTCAAAGGGTGTAGACGAACCTCAGAGGTTGTGACAGTGTAACGCAAAGGAGAACAGGAGCTGTAGCATGAGGAGATGTACGTTGCCAGGGCAACCAACAGCCAGATGTGGTAGTAACCCTTCAGGAGAAGACGATGGGGAATGGATCAGGCTAAAAAAGGAGAGAAGGAGAGAGAGAGAGACCAATTGCTTCTCTCTGAGGGGGCTTTGGTACCAAGAGTAGGGATGGGATGAGAATCAGACAAAATGTGATGCCTTTTCCTCAAGGAAACCTTGAAGACCGTCTATGCAAAACTGCTCCATCGGCAGTGGCTACCAGCATCAGACAGAGATCAAAACAGAGAGATGGCCAGAGACGTCTCCCTGCCTGTGCCATGTCTCCATCCTCCTGCCTGCCCCCACAGCCCTGAGAATGGAGACCCAGAAGAGGGCGAGGTGAGCATCCCCCCTCCTCTACCCCAGCATCCTGGGGTCACTGCTCAGGCCTGGGCTGCAGGGAGGAGGAGTGCGGTTTAATAGACTTTGAAACTGAGCTGGACTCATAATTACAAAAGTAACGAGAAAGTTAAGAAACAGGAAATGGAGGCGTTATCAGAGCACGCCTTCAATTGGTAATTGGAAACAATAAAACTGTTCCACTCCACTAAGCTGCTACATTGCTGAAGCTATTTCTGAGTCATTACCTGTTTGCATTTGCCGATTAAGGACTATCTAATTCCAGGGGTGGAGTTACAAACCACTTCTTTTTCTGTTAAATAGTGGGCACTGATTCAGGAAACGTGGGGTGGGTAAGCATAGGTAAGACCTAACCAGGCTTAAACTCTGCCTTCCAACTTCCTTTTTTGTCCCAAAAGGGTTCAAAGGAAAATGAGGCTTCCATGGAACCAGCAGTTGTCGTAATGGCTAGGTCCCTGGACTCCCACGTAGTCGACCGTGGTTTGCGTCCTAGACTCGGTGGCTTAAAACTCATGCTGGGCGCATGTGTATGCGTGCCCAAGATCCCGAGAGGAGAATGGAGGAGAAGGGATTGTGGCGTGGCCATCCCCTCTGGGGGGTGATTTCTCGCTTTCTGTCTCTCTGTCTCTGTCTGTCTGGCGAGCGGACGTGCCCTAAAGCAAAAACCTCTAAAAAAAAAAAAAAAGAAAAAAGAAAAGAAAAGAAAATGGGGCTTCCAGTCAAGGGGAGACACGTTTCTTCTTATTCCAAGTGGGGTTTCACACTCACAGCCGGTGACAGGCATGGAGTGGTTCCCACTGCATGTGACCTCCTGAGGAAGCCAGGCCGGCAGCACGGGCCCTCACAAGGTGCACCCCAGCAGCACGGGCTGGAGTGCCCCACAGCTTTGGGCTACCCCAGATCTTCCCAAGGGAGCAGAGCCACCTCTCCGCTAATTAACGAATTCTTTAGCAGGTCCTGAGCACCGCAGTGGGTGGGTCTCCCTTCTGCTTCACTGCTGGGACCCAGACAGGAAACCCCCACCCTTTCATGGCTCCTTCTGTCACGGAGGAGAGAAGGGATAAACCGCGAAAAGGGAATGCATGTTTTTCATGCCGAGAGGGAGTAGGCCATGCAGTTTTCTTGAGGAAGTACGTTCTGGACAGAAGCTCCGAGAAAGGAGCTTGCCTCGGCGTTTGAGGAAGAAGGCGGAGGCCGGTGTGACCCGGGCAGGCCTGAGTGAGGCGTATTGAGCAGGAGATGTGGTCAGAGAGGGAAGGGTGCCACCGTCCTCGGGACTCTGTCACGTTCTGAGTGACCCTGGGAGCCTTCCAAGGGTTTTGAGCAGGGGTGTAATGTGATCTGAGTTACGAGTGAAAAGATCATTCTAGGTGGCCTCGTGACACAGGGAAGCCAGACCCCGCAGAGCTGACTGTGGTTTGAACTCCAGCCCTGGAGGCCTGACACACACCAAGTGTATGCGTGTACATGGCCACAAGACTGATGGATGAAAAATGGAGGAAAATGGATTATAACGTGAGCACACTCCACTGGGAAGTATTTCTCTCTTTCTCTCTGTTTCTCTGTCTCTCTGGAGACCACATGTACCCTTTGGCAATTAAAAAAAAAAAAGAAGAAGAAGAAGAAGGAAAAACAAAGGACACAGGGCAGGGGCCATCCCAGCCAGTCACATGGTGGTGCAGCCGGCTGTGACATTCCACCATGCCGAGGCCGTGTGAGGAGCTCCCACGCGCACGCCGCACCTGCCACTCAGGCACGTGGGCCCCGGTCCTGGCTGGCCGAGGCTCGGCGTGGCTCACGGTGTGCAGACCCTGCCGGGTCTCTGCCTCTTTTACCATTTCCTTCCCTAATGGAAGAAATAAATGAATAAACTTTTTTCCCAAAAAAAGGATCATTCTGGTTACTCAAAACTTCAAAGAGAGGCCCTGGGGAGGACAAGATTAGATGCGAAGAAACTTACCGGGAGGTTATAATAATGTAGTTAAGAGATTATGATCACTCAGGCTGGGTACTGAGACATTGCTGGATGCACGTATTTTTAAACGTAGGGCAACACGATTTCCTATATTAATTTCATGACTACAGGTTATAAAAGAAAGACAGAAATCAACAATGGCCGTAAGATTTGTGCCCTAGCAAGTGCAATATGGCTGCCACTGACTTACGGGGAGACGACGGTAGAGGAGAAGGCTAGAGGGGACCTACCAGGAGGTCAGTTTCGATTATGCCATTTGAGAGCCCCAGAAAGAGATGTTGGATAGGTAGCTAGGTATACGAATGCGGCATTTGGGAGAAAGGTCCAGGCTAGAAATACCAATGTGGAACTCACAGGCACATGGATGGTTTGAAAAGCCCTGAGACAAGATGAGATCGCCAAGGGTTTGGAGACGTTAGTGTAGACAGAGAAGAAGATAAAGGACTTGCAACAGGACCTTGAAATTTTAAGAATTTAGGAAAAACAAATCAACAAAAGCGATGGAGAGGGAGGGACCAGTGATAAAGGCTATTCAGTGCCGTGTGGTAACTTTATAATAACCAGTTCACCAGAAAAAAAAAAAATCATATGTGCAGTTTGCCAATTCCCATGGTGTAAATACTTCCATCATGCCCAATGTCGAGGTGTCCATGTGACATCTGCCACCTGTGAAGTTCTTAAAATTCTAGCAATGATCAGCTGTCATTAGCTGGTATGAGCTAGCTCCATTACCCACCCCACGTATATAACTATTATGAACAACTATAAACCAGTAAGCTAAAAATGCTAGTTAAAATGAATAACCTTCTTACAATCTATTTTTTAATGACAGAATAAGCAAAGAAGAAATTGTAAAAAAAAAAAAAAGTGTATTAAATCAATTACCATTTAAGAAATTACAATTGTTCCCTCTGCTCCAAAATGCATCAGAGCCAGATGGTTTTATATAAGCGTTCTACCAAGTTTTGAAAAATAGATAATCACTCTCTAATGCAAGTTGTGTAAGAAGAAAAAAAGGAAAAATTGTCCTACTGACATTATTAGGACTGTATAATCTTCGGTAATAAAACAGGAAAAGGGCAATAGAAGAATAAAAAATTTACAGGCCAATTTCACTTTTGAACATTGGTACAAAATGCAAAAGAAAACGTTCTCTGCCTCATTTTGGGGCCCCCCAGAAGCACATCCTAAGATAAGGATTACAGACATTCATTTTATTCGAAGGTGATCCTTGGAAACACAGTGAGTGGAAATGTGAGAAAATGAAAGGGAGGGAGCGAGTGCATTTTAAACAAATCACTACTGAGAATAACTGGAGTTTACCAGGTTAGGCTGGAACCACCTAAAAACATGTGCCTTCGTGCTATCCCTGCTGACGGGCCTGGAAACGACGTGTGTTACACTCTCAATCCCACAGCCATTGGCTGTGGGCTGCCCCTGGCGTGGGGAAGGTCTCTAATACTTGAAGGCCGACATGCACACAGGCAAGGGAGGCTTCGGTGACCAGAGAAGCTCTGAAGCCTTGAATCACAAACACTGTTAGTCAACTCCACAAGCACAGAATGGTCCACATCGAGTGGATATGAGCAGGACACAAATACGAGGCGTCTTCAGAAGGTCCGTGGGAAATGCGTATATGAAAAACTACACAGGATTTTCAAATTGTTGGCACCAAAGTAAACTGGCACTTTAATTTCATTTTCCCACAAGCCTTTCGAAGTCCCCTGTAGCACTTACTACTTTAGCTAACTGAGTAGACTAGTATATTAAATATAATATTATCATGCTCAAGAAAGGTTGAACACAGGAATGCAGTAAACAGTTCAAAAAAATCTATCGGAAGTGGGGGGAGGCCGTAGGTGGCATGGTGGTTAAGGCACTGGATATTCTCACACTTTTGACCTGGTTCAAGTCCCGGACCTGGTGGCTTGCTATCTCACTTTCTCTCTCTCTCTCTCTCTCTCTGTGTGTGTGTGGTCAAGTTAAAATAAATTAACGAATAAATTAAATTAATCATTCTTTTATAAAACCTATTAATGTGATTTATACCACATTATAGCATTATGTGTGAAAATCTGCATAATTACATCAGTAGATGCAGACAGGGTATTTAATAAAGTCCAACAACCATTTATAATTTTTAAAAAGCATTTAGAAAGGGACCAGCATATGGCATAGGGGTTACGTTGCTGAACTCCCACGTAGTCCACCGCAGTTTGAATCTCAGACCTGGTGGCTTAAAACTCGTGCCGGGCGCGTGTGTGCATGCCCAAAATCCAAAGTAGAGAACAGAGGAGAAGGGATTGTGTCATGGTCATTCCTCTGCCCCGGGGGAGGGGGGTTTGATTTCTCACTTTCTGTCTCTCTGTCTTTGTCTCTCCAGCGAGTGTATGTACCCTATAGCAAAAATCTCTTTCTAAAAATAAAAATTTAAAAACAAAAACAGCACGTAGGCAAAGATGAGAATGAAATTTCTTTTTGGAACAGAACAGCCTACCCGTCTTCGCCAACAGGCCAGACACCACATGAACGGCCACACTTGTTAGTGTTAGGAGCCGTCTGCCACCATAACTCTTGGTGTCAGAAAACTCACCATGAACTCATACTCTTCTTTACGGAGACTATGGTAAGAGTGATACGCTTTTAGGCCAAGCCAGACAAATGAGGAAACCCCATCACTCTGCGTGATATCTAAGTACGGGCACCCTTTCCTGTACCTGATTCAGGGTAGTGAGGATTAGGTTAGAACACAGCCTCCCAGCCACCCAGCCTGTGACCATTTCCTACCAAGTCTATCACACCCATGCTGATGCAAGTGACCCTCTAGTGTATTTCCCATGCGGCGGATAATCAATGTGACACGCCAGATCAAAAATGGCATTGGAGAAAAATTATTACGCAGGGAAAGTTAAGTGAAATATCTATCTCTTACCATGTATTTTTTAGACCAAAAGAATAAATTGCAAAAGTCTATTTGCAGAAAGTTCAAAAAGCAAAACTAAAAGATGTTAAAAATAGTTGTAGTGATGGTTTTAAAAATATGTTCACCAATTCTTTTATATTCCTGCCTTAAAGAAGTAGAGTCTAGCCCTCTTCCTCTTGCCTGTGGGCTGGACTTAGAGACTAGATCCTAACCAGCAGAATAAAGTAAAATGGCAGCATGCACCTTCAGAGCCTCAGTCATAAAGAGGAGCCGTAGTGCCGATCTACCTATCTATCCATCTTCTCTTCTTTCCCCCGGCAAGCTAGCCACGGTTCTGTGAGAGGGACATGGTGAGGGACTGAGGCCTCCTGCAAGGCCCAACAGGAAATAGGCCTCCGACCAACAGCCACATGAATGAGCCTTGGTGGGTGCACACCTTCCAGCTCTAGGGAAGCCTCCGGGTGACCACAGCCCTGGCCAGCATCTTGGCTGTAATCCCATGTGAGACACTGGGCTGAACTTCCCCTGCTGAGCTGTTCCTGCATCCCTGCACTCAGAAAGTGAAATAAGAAGTGTTTATTACAGTAAGCCACCGTGTTTGGGATAATTTGTTATACAGAAATACATAACCTATAGTTGTTGACTTTAGAGAGGAAAGGAAGGAGAATGAAGGAAAGGAAGTGAAAAAGAGACATAGATTCATAATGTTCTATGTCTTGTCCTGCAGGGTGAACCAAAGAGTATTCACTGTGATAATAATCAAGCTATACACTTCAAGTTTGTGTTAATTTTTTTTTAAAGAGATTTCTGCTATAGCGTGTGTGTGCTCACCAGAGAGACGGGAGAGATGGGATGTGAGAAATCACTCCCTGGAGGGATGGCCATGCCACAATCCCTTCGCCTTCATCCTCTCAGGATCTTGGGCGGGCATGCACACATGCCCAGTGTGAGTTTAAGACACTGGGTCCAGGACTCGAACTGTGGCCTACTACGTGGGAGTCCAGCAACATAGCCATTACGCCATCTGCTGGACCCTAGATTTATGTCAAATTTTATGTCCTTTGTATTTTACTAAAAACCCGCTTTGAACATTTTACTAATAAGTTTTATTTGCTAGAAAGACACTAAAGACAAAATGAACACATCAGTGATTATCCAAGAGAGGATATTTACATGTCCACAACTGACAATAGGCTAATATCAAAAATGTATGAAGAATTCTGCAATATAAAGAAAAGTGAGCAAGTAAGAGAGTGGCCCAGCAGCAATGTCCACTCATAGTAAAGGAGACATGATTAAAACCATGAGCTGCCCATAGGCATGTCAATCAACCGGCTGAAACCATTGTACCCCAGAGACCACCAGAGACCACCTGAGACCACCATAGAATACCATAGACCACCTGAGACCACCATAGAACACCGTAGACCACCATAGACCACTATAGGCCACCATAGACCACCTGAGACCACCATAGAACACCATAGACCACCAGAGACCACTATAGGCCACCATAGACCACCTGAGACCACCATAGAACACTGTAGACCACCATAGACCATTATAGACCACCAGAGACCACCACAGACCACCACAGACCACCCAGAGACTGCCATCGTAGCATGTGATGGCCATCACCTAAGATCAGGACAGACCTGAAAAATTCCGACTACCCAGTGATGGTACCGCAGCATCATGTCATAGTGTGACACATTTCTCCTGTGTGTGCTGATGCTGCTATCAGCAAACCTACAGTCCTGTCAGACTTAGAAAGTATAGAACACATAATTACGTATAGCGTGAAATATTGGTAATAATAAACAATCGTGTTGCCGGTTTATAAACTTACTATACTGTATTTATTCCACACCATATTACATTCCAACAACTATTGGGTGGTTGGAAAATCCATGACATATTTTTCTATGCAAAAATGCATCATGGCTTTTCGAATGACCCAATATTTTAGAGTAAAAGCCTATTTATCCACATTTTTTAAAGTTTACTGTAAAACAGCATGTTGTGTTAAAGTGGCAGTGGCCTCATGTATCCATGTTTACCACATCTTTTGATTGCATTGTTTGTCCTTGTCTTGACTTAATCTCAGTTGTTTTGTCCATCGTGGCCCTGAAGTGTACAAAAACCTACTGCCAATATCACTCACTCACTGAGTGAGTGACCTGGAAATGAAAAGTGGTTAAAGACTACAAAGGTGTGGTATCAGTGATGGTTATAGCTCACCAGTCAGCATGCCCCATTCCACCAGAGCTATGATCTTGAAGAACAAGAACAAAGGGATGGAAGCAGTTAAAAGATCTGCTTCATTAAAGGCTAAGAGACTAACCAAAAGTCAAGAAAGGCCTAGTTGTGATATGGAAGAAGTTCTAATGACGTGGATTGAGGACCAGACGTAGCAGAATACCCTGTCAGCACCATTACAAAATAAAGTTTGTTTACGGTGTGGAAATTAAAGGCTGGACATGACTATAACATTGAATGACTGCTAGCTTTGGGCAGTTTAAATAATTCAAGAGTCGTTATGCATTACAAAAATGTGAAAATGATGGTGAATCAGTCAGTGCTGATGTGAAGGCAGCTGGAATTGTCTGGAAGCTCCACATAAGCTGAGTGTGGAGAGAAATTACTTGCCAGAGCAAAGCTTCAATATGGATAAAACCTCCCTGTTTTGGAAACACCAGCCTGAAAGGACTTTTATCTATGAGGAGGCCAAGTCAGTGCCAGATTTCGAGCTTCCAAGGACAGAATAACAGTCTGTCTTGAGGGCAGAGGTGCAGGCTACAGACTGAAACCTGTGACGATCTGGCACCGTGAGGACCGTAGAGCCTCCAAACATTATCAATGAGCACGCACCGCCAGGGTACGACAGGAGCAGTAAGAAGTCAGGGATGACCCAGCTCCTCTCCCCAGATGCCTTCTCGAATTGCCATGCCAAGAAAATGGAGAAATACTGTCTGGAGAACAGCACCTTTCAAGATAGTGTTTATTGTTGATAATGATCCCACACATTCTCCTTTACTAATAATCTTCATCCTAATATCAAAGTGGGGTTTCTCCCTCCAAACACTACCTCCTTGATCAGATTCCAAGGCATGATGGCAGTTTTTAAGACATACAACCTGAGGAGGACCTCTGCCCAGGCTAAGGCTGCAACTGAAAACACCAAGAAGACACAGATTCATTCTGGAAGCATTACAGCTCCTATGACTGCATCGAGACCCATAGTTGGGCTTAGGATGGACCCCAGGAAGTGTACGGTTGACATCTGGGATAAAACATGCAGGAGAGCTGTCCATGATTTCAAAGGATTTGTCAAGGATGAGGAGGTTACAAAATCAACAAGGCTGTGGAGGATGTGGCAAGCAACTTTAACCTGGGCAAGGATGAGAATGACACTGAGAAGCTCCTAGAGGTGTTTCCTGTGGAAGTGAATTAGGAGGAGTTGTTGGAACTGTAACAGGAACACATCACTGAAGAAGAGGCAAAGGAAACGACAGAAGAACCCTCAAGAAAATCTACAGTGAAGGTTCCAGCAGAAGCTTTTGCAGATCTTAAAACTCTCCTTTAAAGCTTTGAAAACATGGACCCCCACACTGGAAGGTATTTACTAGTAAAGACGACATTCCTGGTGCATTATCTGCTTACTAGAAAATCTATGATAAAGAAGGAAGAGAAAGAAACTAAGCAAACTACCATGAAAATGTTTCTGAAAAGAGTGACAGTCTTCAAGAAGAGCTTCTTGCAGGTCCTTCAGGAGATATTCCAGAGACAACATTGCTATCACAGGCAATAACAGCCCCTTGTGGGTTATTGCCTCAAAGACCTTCCAGGGGTACAAGATGTGGAGGTGGAAGACAGTGATATTGATGACCCTAACCTTGTGTAGACCTAGGCTAATGTATATATTGGTATCTTAGTTTTTAACCAGGAAAAGTTTAAAAATAAGAAGGAAAAATTAAGGGACTAGCAGATGGCATAATGGACTCCCATGGTTTTGGTCCCGGCCCTGGCAGCTTAAAACTCACACCAGGCACATGTGCATATGTGCCCAAGATCCCAAGAGGAGAATGGAGAAGGGATTGCAGTGTGGCCATCCTCCCTGGGGGAGGGGGGTGATGTTTTGCTTTCTGTCTCTCTGGCAAGCACCCCCACCCTATAGCAAAAATCTCTCAAAATAAATAAATAAAAAATTTTAAATATGAAAAAGCTTATAGAATAAGAATATAAGCAAAGAAAATATGGGACCTGCCAGTGGCATGGTGGTTAAGGCAGCTGCATCCCTCACGGCTGACTTTACAGATCAAGACTCAGTGGCTAAGAAAACATGCTGGGCATGTGTGTGAGCATGCAAAAACCCCAAAAGGAGAATGCAGGAGGAGGGGTTGAAGCCTGGTCATCCCCCCAGGGGCTGACGTCTCACTTTCCTCTCTCCCTCACTCACTCTCTCTTTCTCTCTCTTCTCTCTCTGACATGCATACAAACCCTATAGCAAACTTTTAAAAAAGGAAAAAAAGAAAATGTATTTATATAGTTGTACAATGCATTTCTGTTTTAAGTGTTATTATAAAAGGGTTACAAAGTGAAAAAGAGAGTTATCACATAGAAAAGTTACAGAAAACTAAGGCCAATTTATCATTAGTGAAAAATGTTATTAATTTAATGGAGTCTGAGCGTACAGTGCTTATAGAGTGCATAGTAGTATACAGTAATGTCCTAGGCCATCACACTCGCCTACCCCCTGCTCCCTGACACACCTGGAGCAACTTCCCATCCTACAGCCCACATTCTGGGAAATGCCCTACACAGAAGTACCACTTTTATCTTTTAAAAAAATTATTTATTTATTTAACTCCATTATTATTATTTAGTTTAGCCAGAGAAAGAGAGAGAAAAAGGCAAAGCGAGAAAGCAAGCTCCCCGGTCCAGGACTCAAACTGCATTTGGCCATGTGGGAATCCAGTTCCTTTAACCACCATGCCACCTGCTGGCCCACCACTTTTATCTTCTATAGCATATTTTTACTGTACCTTTTCTGTGTTTAGATATGCCATACTTATCGCTGTGTTGCAATTGCAACAGTCTTCAGTACAGTCACACACTGTCCAGGCGTGTGGCCAGAGAGCAGTAGGTTACACCAGGTGGCCTGGGTGTGTCGCAGGCTACACCGTCTGGTTTGTATACATGCACACTGATTTTTACACAATGATGCAGTTGCCTAATAGGTACTTTCTCAGAATGTTTATGTTGTTAAGCAGCATGTGATTGTGTTTAATAGCCACTTAAAGAAATCTTCAACCTCGGATCCATCCCGTAACTCAGCAGTTAAGGGAGCTGGATCCCACATGGCTGACTATGGTTCAAATCTTGGCCCTGGCAGCTTGAAGAACATGTCAGGTGTTTGTGCATGTGTGCCCCAAATCTCAAAAGATGGAGAAATGGAGGAGAAGGAATCGCAGTTGAACATGCTCCATTAGGGGGCGCTTTCTCCCTTTCCCTTTCCCTCTCCCTCTCTCTGTCTCTGGCAAATGTACATGCCTGCTGGTGATTTAAAAAAGAAAATCATATTCAATTCAACCTCACCAGTAATCAGATAAATTAAAACAACAGAAAGATAACACTTTGCACATATTCAATTGGCAAAAAAAATAGAAGCAGATAATATCAAGTGCTGATGAAGATGTGTGAAAACAGAAACTTGATTTCTCTGCTAGTGGAAATGCGAACGAGTGCAGCCATTTTGGAAAGCAATCAAGCCTACAGAACATGCTTGCACTCGAGCCCTGTGTAATTTCACTCCTGGATATACACCCACAGGAACTTTCACATAGGAGCAGAGAGAAACATGCCATAAATATTAATTGAGTGTGGTTTGGAGCCATAAAAAGTAATAAATAGCTACCAGGGGATTTTACAAGTAAAATATGGTAAATGGCTCAGAATGAAATCTTGCAGATTTCTGATGAAATGAACTAGATCTGTACCTTGCAAAGAAAGTAAAGTTCAAATAATTCAGAATTTAAAAACAAGAATGTGACATTTCTAACCAGATATTGTTTCTGTACAGTTAAAACATGTATACAAAATAACATACTGTACCTTCATTTATATACATATGTGTAAATAAACATGTAAATAGTGAAATAGAAAGACTTTTTAAAATAAGTGAGATGGGTGTTTTGAGTAAAGGGAGAGACTCAGATTGGGCTAGAGAAGGAAAGGAGAAAATAATGAAATAAAATATAAATAAAAACAAAGGGAAAATTTTGAATAAACCAATGAAGAAAGTGAGGCAGGAACTTAGGAGCAGCTATGAAAAACTCAGTTCTGTACTCAGAGGGCAAAAGAAGAAAAGACAAAGCAAGAAGAGTGGATAACCCATTTCCAGATTACCCTGGGTAGAGAATTTAGCTCTCAGCGCCCTGGGGGGGGGGGGGGGGTGCTCGTATTCTAGCTGCTGAGCCTCCACATTTACCTATCAACCCATTCCCAGCAACACAGAAAAATAAAAGGTGCTCTGATCTCTTTTGCAATGAGACCATTGCCTCCTATCAAAAGACAAAATCTCCCCCTTCTCTGCTCAAGCACCCACCCCCAAGAGAAAAAAGAAAACTTTACTGGAATGGTAATACGTGATTATAACAAGTACCATTTATGGGCACCCTCTCTTTATCAGGAACTGTGCTGGCACTTTCTGTGAGTTATGCCAGTAAATCTTCACTGCAGTTCTTCCAGTTAAGCTCCTCAGCCCACTTTAGACGTTAGCGAACCGAGGTTCAGAGAGTTAGCTTTCTCAGAGTCATACAACCAGCAAATACATGTGCTGAGTGTCCAGGTCCGTCTGGAACTGAGTCGCAGATCTGTCTGGCTTTCCATTACACTGAGCTGCCCCCACACTGTTGTTAGGGAAAAGTAACAGATACAAGCCCTTTGGCACAAGAAAAAAGCCTTAAGAGCATATGGCTAGGGGGTGAAAAGCGAGTCCAGGTTTAAATAGCTTTTTTAAAGTGTGTCTGCACGATTGGTAGAGTTGAGTTATGAAGATGGTTTTGGCCGCAACTCTAACCGCAGCTGCTGGGCCAGCGAGACCAGGAGCTGTTAACGCACTACATGTGCCAGACGCCCACCCCCCGCTGCCCACACAACCCACGGCATTTGCTCCATCAGGACATGGGGGCAGAGAGCACCTCCACTCTGAGCTGCCCCCACACTAGCGTGGAGAGCCTTCCCGGAGCCTGTGAATCATAAAGGAGTTAGATAGGGAGGACCAGCATGCTGTCTCTCTGGGCTGACTGCTCCCCAACACTTCCATCCGTATTTGTCAAAATGGAACCTGCCCAGCCTGCCGTCTACGGTGTAGATATCTACATTCCGCTCCATCGCTTTTCAAGCATAGAAACCAGTGCTGTTTCCATGAGCTACCCTTCCAGCCTGGACATCATCTGTTTCAGCACCATGGACAGAATCCTCCTGTTTCTTGAGTGCACGGGTGGAGAGCCCTAGCGTTCTACAAACCACACCATGTTACAGAAAAATGTCCTTTGTTGCTAAAGTGGGTTTACAAATATTGTCTGGAATAGTGTCTGATTATTTCTGCCAGAATGACTAAGTCTGCACTATTTCTAGGCCAGCTCAAAAAGTGAAAGCCACACACACTAATGGCTGTTTTAGGCAACCCCCGATTCTCTTAGTTCTCCAATAGCACTCGGGGCCATGAACCGTAATTTTCTGTTTACTTCCCTTCCTTCCCCATTGCATAGCAAGCTCCAAAAAGGCACAGATCTTCTACCTGTTTGTTCCTAGTGACTAGCCTGGCACTGGGCGCATAAAGGCTCTATGAACGGCTTAAACAAATGAGATCTAAAGCCTGATGATAAACCTAACTAAGTACTTAGAATGTCACAGGTTTCAAAACTACAGTCAAGAGCTAAATTCTGTTCACTTCCTCAGTCCTCGTTTGGCTTCCTCCCCAATTCTATGCCTTTCTTGTCTGATTCATTCAAATCACTATCTTAAACTGAAAGAAAAATAAAACCTTTTTTTTTTTTTGTTTGCCTTCAAAAATATGATCTAGAAACGGAACATAGCTGGAGAGATGGAAAAGAGGAAGATCTATGGTCCAGGGGCCAAAGGGGGCTGATCTCACTCAAAGCCATGTCAGCTTCCAAAATCAAAAGAGAAACCAGAGAAAGAAAAAAAACCCATATACAAAATTACTCAGTGGCAAGTGCCATAAGATCATCCCAAACCAAAGGCCCCCCCAGCAAGAATTGAAGTCAGAATATGGAGGGAAAATTCAGTTAGTAAGTTGAAAGTGAGAGCAAGCCTGAGTGAATGTCACTGTATTTTAACACAAAGTCATGAAGGACAGAACAAGTCATACTCCCCTGGTGGACACGATTTACCAAGATAGTTTAAGCCATGTGGAATATAAATATCTCTTAATTTAATTTTTCTGGAAAAAAAAAGTTCCCAAATCATCCCTGTCATAAACCCAGACAAAGTCTAATCAAAGCACTTGTCATTTCTGCCATCACAAGTGGCTCCAGACTTACTTTACCAGCAGCTCAGATTTAACATGATTTAAGATATTTTAAGAGCTGTTCATTTGGTTTTACAACAGCACAAGACTGTTCTGCTTCAAAATTATGCACTTTTCCAAGAAAAATTGGTGCTGAAGTATTAGATGATTCACAAACCCTGATGCATACTGTTGGAGAATAAAGAAATATGGAGAAGAAATTCCACTCTTATTTTTCTTCTGGTAAATTTAGTCTCTCATACATGCTCTTATTTTGCAATTATTCATTTGTGGATTGAATAAAAAGCATAATCGTTTCATTAGAAGATAATTTTGTTTAATTAAAGGTCTCCATTGGAGAACACAGTTTGTTGCAGGGGTGTGTGGGACCTGTGACAGGACCTTCATATGAGTGGCCAGGACTTGCCCTAGTGACATCAACTTTACTAACAAATGATCATACATTGCCGATTGAAGAGGGTAATTTGAGAAATGTGTTAAACTGCTAGTAGAACATGCTTCAAATAAAAGGGTCATAATGGATTTATAACTTAATTATTCTCTCAATAAAGAAGGGTCCAGTTAGGAAGCCAAGGGCTAGACTGGCGACCCCATAATCTAAAGGACCCAGTGTCCTATCTGTTCTGGATCCCAGCACATGGTCTCCATTCTCAAGTTCACCTTCTGGTTCTAAATAACTAACTGGATGCTAATGCTCAGATTCAAATTCAAGGTAGGAAACAAGATAAAACAAGAAGAGCCAAAAAACATCACATATCAACTGCTCATCTTTTAAGACTTCCCAAAAGCTTTGAAAGCGGGGTAGACCAAGAAGTATAAACTTTAGCTGGCATTTTTCTACCAGAAGAAAAGGAGGAATTGTTATTATATTAAAGAAAGAGAAAATGGTTATTAAGTATGTGAGAAGCCCCCACTATTTGGATAAAAATAAATAAAGTTCAAATTGGCCAGATGGCTTGCCCAAACTCATGCAACTGAAAAGCATAAATCCCAAAATGTTCTGTGAGCATTCATTCCTCTTTCTCTTCTGTTCTCCTAACAGAACCCTGATTTTCTGTACTTAGGTTAACTCTAAGGATATTTCCATATTTAGTTATTCACCACAATAACTATAATAAATGTTTCCTTTTTTTTTTTTTTTTTTTCTGCTTGTACGGAAAGCCCCTATTTTCTTTTTCTTCCAAAGCCTGGTATCATAGGAAGGGTCATGGCATGTCTTCTATATTTCAACAACCATGTCAGTTTTGCTGCTTGACACAGCCCAGAGATCTCTCGATTCCCCATTGCTTGAGTCTGGACACATCCCTCCTCGTGTGTGATCTCCGCCTCCTGCAGCATGTCAGCTGTCTCCTTCAATTGGGACTTCCTGGTGAATATTTAAGGCAGTGATCTAATCAGCTGAAATGATGCTGCTACATTTGCTCCCTGGGGGTGGGGTTTCCATCACAAATATTACTGCAGCTCCAGTGAACACGCCATGACCAAAGTCCACCAACAAGTTAACATCTCTCAATGTCTGGTTTTTAGAATTGTACACAAGACATCTTTACTGATGGCTGTTTACACATCCAATAATGTTCGTTGATCCTAATGCTTATCATTATTAAACCTTTTAAAGTTTTGTGGTTGTGCTAGCCATTTTTATGATAAATAGTCAAAGAACAGGCTATGATAGGGTATAATCGCATGTGTCAGCAGGCACACAAATATTAATGAGAGGATTATTGAAGAATTTTAACCTGTTGATGGACATTTATTGCAATAGGACATATGTAAATAGGTAACAGTGGCAATAATTGAAGTTATTTATTTATACCAAGATTGGAAGAAAGTATTTTATGGCATATTTACTAATAAAGGAAGAACAGTAACAGATCTGTCCAAAACAGATTTGTTTAGAGTTCAAATGTCAATTTAGTTTGCTATGGTCATAACTGCCTGTGTAAAACAAAATTCTTCAGTCTCAGATATAATAATAAATTACACATTTGGAATTTTCTCTCTGAGGTATGTTCTTAATAGCTTTAAAATAGTAACTATTTTATAAGGGTCTTTTTTAAGCTTAAAATAGTACATCTGGGCAGTAAATGTTAATAAATTTGCTAAAAGCTACTCTCAGTTTCCCAGCTATGACTTAATTTGACTCTTTATTCAAAACACACTGCATATTACATGTTACATAGATAGAAATATGAATATAGAACATATTACATAATTAGGATGCTAAGACCTAAGAACATCTCAGCAATCACCTAGTGCAACTCCCTTATTTCACAGTAAAGGAAGTTGAAGCCAAAGAGGTTAAGGGGTTTGCTCAAGTTTGTGAAGATACTTAGAATTCAGGACCTACCTCTCTTTCTGGTCTATGATCTTTCTGTTGAGTCGCAGTACCAAATAATTACTATTGTTTCTAAGTGTTTACATTTACTCCTAAACCCAAACTTCCATTCATTTGCATGAAAACTACACCTGTAGAGTACAAAGTCGACTTGGAATTCCCAGTTGGGTTGAGATTTTTCTGTTCCAGAAACAAAATTCTCAAGTGTAACTTGTAAAAATGTCTAATGATCAGATGGAGCTTGTGCCATGAAAAACAGACTTCCAAGAATTCAAATAAACAAAATCACTTTCACACTGAAACTATTGTGAAGGTTAGTCAGCCTGTGCGTGCTAATTCAGAAGCACTTTCTGTGACTTGGAAGTCACCATTACAGAATCTGCACCGAACTGTGCAAGTCATGTATGTGCTGCCCATAGACCCCTGCCAAATAAGGACCAAAACTGGTTTTCTAAGTGTCTAGGAACTATCGAATTTTCTCACATTGTTAAAGGATAAGTCTATTTCTAAAAGGAGTCTTCTTTGATACCCAAATGTATGGCAACTTGTCTTTATCTTATATTCAAATCATTCTAGTAATCAGAATGAATTTTCAAACATAGAACCAAGCATGCTAAGATACTTGAAGGCTCAGAAAAATTACTGTCCGGCTTTAGATAGCTTAGCGTCATATCCAAATCATCTTTCCTAGGATTAATATAAAGAATTCTATTTAAAATGTTTATGGACTTCAGAGGGAACCAGCAGTTAGCATAATGGCTATGTCGCTGGACTCCCACGTAGTCGACCGCGGTTCGCGTCTCGGACCCGGTGGCTTACAACTCACGCCGGGCGCGTGTGCGTGCGTGCCCAAGATCCCGAGAGGAGAATGGAGGAGAAGGGATTGCGGCGTGACCATCCCCCCTGGGGGGTGATTTCTCGCTTTCTGTCTCTCTGTCTCTCTCTGTCTGTCTGGCGAGCGCACGCGCCCTATAGCAAAAAAAAACCTCTCCAAAAAAAAAAAAAAATGTTTATGGACTTCAGAGGCTTAGAGAAGAAAGTTGCCGAGATAAAGCCTTCCTGTTATTATCCACTTGTAGAGTTTCTAGTTACTACAGTCAGCTGGGAAACCATTTAGTAAGCTGATACTGGCGGTCAGACACCATTTGGCGCTGTATTGATGCCAGCTTAGTTTTCCATCCCCCAAATAGTATGACGCCACTGTTATTATCCCATTTCTCGTATGGAAAACCTGAGGGTCAAAGAGGCTAGACAATGCCTCAAGGTTACGTGGCAAGTGAGTGATTATTTCAAAACGTATGCTTTTGCCTCTTGGATATTCCCGGGGGAATAACTAGTAGAGTACTTTATACAGACGAGCATCATTTCTCCCCACATGACACAGTCTTGGGATACTGAAGATCTTTCTAAAAATAACCCTTTTGACATAGAGGCATCCATCTGGTTTTCCTCCAGCTCCTCCGAAGTCATTGTTTCCCGTGCTCAGCACCGTGTATCTAAAAGCTACTGCTGCTGCTTTTTTCTGCAACTGGATGTTTGGGGTAGAACATTTTCTAAAGAAAATCTGCTGCTTTGGATGATTGCTCTAAAATCTCTATTCCTCATTAAATGATGCCAGCAATACACTTTGAAAAATAGCAATAACTTACATTTGCATCGTTATCCAGAAAATGCTTCTAGATTCAAGATATTTTCTTCAATCATAGCAGCCTTGTGCAGGAGATAGGGTAAATATTATTCTCATTTATCTGACAAAAGAGGCTGTGTTTCAGATGCAAGATATGGGACTTGACCAAGGTCATAGATATGTAAGATGGCAGAACTATAGCTTAAACGCTGAATTCCAAAGTCAATGCTCTTTCTGCTAATCCCAACCTCCTATAAATGCCCACATCTGCCTGAAATCTTCTGTAGAATGAGAATAAATGGATAAATCTCAAAGTAGGTGTGAGATAACATCTCATATCCAACTCCCGCTCTTTAGTAACCACCCATTTCACACAGCCACCATATGTTTGAGGGGACGTGAATCCCAAGACTGAGTTCATGGTTAAGTAGACTATTAATCAGTATAATCCAAACATCTGGTTAGAACTTCCGATCTAGAAAGGCGTGCAAGACCACTGAGACTTGACGAAAGTGGCTGCTAGGAGCTCATGGGGAAAAGGGCATAATATCTCTCCTTCTGGAAGCAGGTGGTGCAGATGTGAAGCCTGGAACTATTGCAACTATTCTGACACCATAAAAAGTAGCTCTTCTGATGACTGTGTTAAGCTGCTGAATCAAATACCGAACCCTGCCCTATCACCTATCTATCCTTCCTCCTCGTAAAAAGGATTTGAGGCAGGCATAGGGTTTTAAGAGCCAACAAATTCCCTTATTTTCAAGTCAGCTTTTTGTTTACTTGCAAGCAGATGCATCCTCACAGACAGATACAAACATACATTGAAACGTTTTTGGATAAAAGCGAGTCACCCATTGCTCGGCAGTAGCTCCAACTAAGACATGTCAACTCCACTGCTCTTGAACATCAGTAGGACGGGGTCCAGCCCCCTGCATTCCGCCACTTTTCAGATCGACGGCTACGAAGGACGGCCAGCCTTCTTCCTTTAAGCTTTCCTTTCCTCTGCTCATTTCTCACGGCACTAAAATAAGACATCTTCCTAAGACAAAATTAATTAGCACGCTAACATCTTCATTAAGAATGTTTGAGTCCAGCGAGGTGACAGGCTGAGCTAAGAAGATCTGGGACTCAGGTATGATATTTTGACAACTAACGACACAAAGACTGCTATCTCATAACTAAGGTCATTGAGTAATTGTCAAACATCAGATGATTTTCTGGGTCCTTCTTTATAAATAACTGTAATAGGGTCAGATAAGAACCTCTAGGCGTAAAACCATGATTAATGTGTTAAATGATTTGAGGATTGGACCAATCAGGTTTGCATTCTACTTGGACAGTAATCTCAAGAAAAAGAGATCTCTTGACCATAAAGTTTGAAAAATTCTTTATTATTTGTACCTGCCTGGAATCTTTTTCTCTTTCTCCTGGTAACAGTTTCCCTCCCTCCCTCCCAGGCCCTGTTATTTAAGTGATATTCACCCCACCTCTCAGCACCATAGTGGGCACAGAGCGCAATCCAGCCAATTATTCTACTCCAGCTCCCTGAACATAGTGATTGGTTAAGAAATGGCCAGATGATGCCAGTCAGCCCAATGACAGTGCCACCCTAGGACTTGTGCCGGAACTATTGGGAAAGAGGTGTTCTCCTCCCATCGACTTATTAACCTTTCCTTCTTATTTTTAAGTGAGTTTGGAGCCATCGGTGGGCATTGGTCACCCTTGAGGGGAGCTCTGAGCACAGCAATCATTCCTTTATCTCCCATGATGGGAGGTAACTTTAACATCACTGCTCCAACCCACTCCAACCTAAACACAATATACATACACAATTTGAAATTCCTTGATGTCATCCACTCCCCAGTCATGAGAAGAAAAGCCTGATTTCCAAAATATCCAGTGCCACTCCCTTTAGACACAGTGTGTGTTTCCAAAGCCAGAGGTCACATACCTTTCTTAGTAGGATGAACGTCTAGTGTTGCTCTTTGTCACACTGTCCTCTTTTCTCTTGTTTTATGAGAATTCTAATCAGTTGAAACCATTAGCATGTGTGAAATGGCCCACGCTTTATGCAGACAGAGTTCGTTTACTAAAAAATCAGAGATGTTAAAGCTACTTACAGAATCCTAAGGAGATGGGCACTTGCTTGTTAAACCAGCCATTGTCAGCATCTGTTCTGGACAAAACAATTATAGTCTTCAAGCTATTGTGAGATGGGATTAAGTTTGCCTTGTTTCCCATTATCGCTTTAAGTACTTCTTCGGGTGATACATTAATTGGCATGAATGTTTCCAAGACTAAACATAGGGAAAAGAGCAGCTGCAGACCGGGCAGTGCAGGGACTCTGGGTGCAGGAATGGGAAGGAAGCCACACTGTCCCTGCACTGTCATCCTCACCTTCATCACAACAGAAGGTAGAGACCCCAGAGCACCTACAGAGAAGCACAAGACGAAACAGATCTCATGGGTGAGGCAAGCCATCACAAGTGCCCATCTGAAGAAGGTGTGGAGAAGAGAAGACATCCTTGTTAGTTATCACAGTCATCCACGAACTAGGTGTTCTGTCTGGTCATCATTTTTAACAGATCCAGCCTCTACTGAATACCAATATATACACAGAAATCAAAAGAGTCAAGCATCAGATAATTTTTTGGGTCCTTCTTTTTAGATAATTTTAATGGGGTCAGATAAAAACCTCTAGGCACAAGACCATAATTAACATGCTAAATGATTTGGGGATTGGACCAATCAGGACTGAGTTCTACTGGAGAGTAAGCTCAAAAAAAAGGATTCTCTTGACAATAAAGTTTGGAAAATGCTTTATTGTTTTTGCCCACCTAGACTCTTTTTCTCTTTTTCTTTTTCTCTTTCTTTTTTATTTTCTCTCTGTCTCTCTCTCTCTCTCTCTCTCTCTCTCTCTCTCTCTCTCCCTCCCTCCCTCCCTCCCTCCCTCCCTCCCGGTAACAGCCTCCACAACACATGGCTTGGCTAGATGATTAAGAGTGGGACTTGCTGCCTGGCTCTGTGACATACTGGTAACGCACTGCTCAAGAGAAGCCAGATCCCACATGGCAACCATGATTCCAATCCCTGGCCTAGTCAGCCGGAAACATGCCAGGCATGAACCGGGAGCCAGCAGGCTAAAGGACTGAAGGAAGGAGATGGTGGCATAACCAGACTCTGCGGAGGGAGTCTCTGTCTCTCTCGCTCTCTCCCTCTTTCTCTCTCTCTCCTCTCTCTCATAGATAAAGAAAAAATCAGGACCTGCAGGTCAGTCCTGGAATTCAGTACACTGGTAACTGGTTCAGGATTTAGTCCAAGAGCCAAGTCACCTTTCATAAGCAGCTACCCAGGTGGGATGGCTGAATCTTCCCAGCAGCACATACTGGGTTTTACCTCAGTCATTTTAAAGGTACTCTTGGCACCTAGCATAATGAGACATAGGAAACGTAACACAAGGATGATTAAACACTACGTTTTGTGCAAGGAGGGGAACTGGGGGAGCCAGCCTGCGAACGCTCCCTCCCTGGGGACCTGCACACAGACATCCTGGTTAATGACTTAGACCTTCTCCAGCTGGGACCTGGAGGCGACAGAGACCGGAACTGCATTCCCCTTTCTGAATGGTCTCCTCACACTCATCTAATGTGCTGGAACGCTTTCCAGTGTTTGGTCTTCTTAAGAACTTTAAGAAATGAGTAAATGGAATAAAATATTCTCATTTTCTAAAAGTCATTGAATTAAACAGGATAACGCTTATACACAGCAGGTGAAGACATATCTTTAAAAGGCTGACAATAAAATAATCACAGTTTTGCACGACGGAGGCTGCCTCAGACCGTAGTGATTTGCTTGCCCATCTTAGGAAAAGAATCTGCGGTGGACATAACTGACCCACTCCCAGTGTAATTCACTATCTTCCTGATGACACGGCGTGGCTCCTGAGACTGAGGTACGTTAACAATCCCATTCGAGTGAGTGCCATTTTTTTCCCATCCAATTCTCTCCTGTGCTTATTTATTGATATTCTTGTTTTGTATTCAAAGCTGTGGCTACTGCCTCGATAATGTGACCTTTCTTACATGCGAAGGTGACAAAAACAAACACACAAACTACACCTTGGTCTGCAGTCGTCCCTTCATTGCCTATTGTCGTAATGGCTCCTTGGTTCCTGGCAATGGCCAGAAAATGAAGGCCACTATTGTAAGAGGCTCAGGAACTCTGCCAATCGGCCCAGGGACTCCTTTGTCCAGTGTGAGCTGTCACCTTTCTTGTTGTTGCACTGGACGTGGCTGCTGACCTGGGCTACACCCTCACCTGGCCGAGGGAAACCACGCAACTGTTAGCTAGTAGACCTGAATCTGTGGGAGAGGCCTTAGGGGCCTCTTAGGGGCCTTAGGGGCCTATCTGCCCCCTCTGCATATTTTTGCATAGAAAAATACGTCATGACTTTTCTGACAACCCAATATCACGTTGAGACAAGGCACCATGAAATGGCATAAAGTGACTACGGGAACGAAGCCCATACTGATCTACAGAGGACCAATGCACAAACTTGTTATTGTACTGCTAAGAATTTGGGTATGTTTATCGTCACAGAAAAACCTATAGGATGCAGCAGTTCAAACTTTGGCTTTCATAGCAAAGCCCCTTGAAAAGGAGGTCCTGTTTGTTTGCTGGCTCTGGTAAGCAAGACATTGATTTTCCAGGGGTTTAGGGGAAGAGCAGTGGACTGAGAGACAGAAAATCTGTGAAACGTGAGCTTTAGTCCCCGCTTGTCTACCAACTACCTATAGGGCCTTAGGTTAGTCACACCCTCCATGTCTTCATTTTTTCACTACAATAAGTTGGGATCCCCCGAAATGTGGGACATACCCCATCACTGGTACTTTACATCCCAGCTATTCAAAGCATGGTCCAAGAACCAGCAGCCCCCTTCATCACTGACATTGTATTCTAAATGCAAGTTCTTGGGTACCCCTGCCAGACCTCCTGAATCTAATTCTTCATTTTTAACAAAAGCCCCCAGATGATGCGTATGCACATAAAACATTGATTTAGATGGTACTAGGGCTCAATATGAGATGACCTACAATCACATAGTGAGAACTTACTCCTTTTCCACTTATCTTTCAGTCTTTCTGATTATTTTATGGAGAAGGTCTCAGCTTGAGGCCAATATGTCTTTAACACCTCACTCACTAACAGCTGCTAATTTCCTTTTAACGAGAAGAAAACAAGTCTTAGGTTCTGGGAAAGCAAAAGCATTTATCTTGACTATAATAGCATTGTTTGATTTCATTGTGTTTATTTAAATTATTACCTTGTATTTATGGCAACTGATACCAGTTTTCTATTTAAGGTAGTGATGGAAACCTCTTTAAAATAAGTTTATTTGGGGGCCAGTACATGGTACAATGGTTACATTGCTGGACTCCCCTGTAGTCGATTGTGGTTCAAGTATGTAACCAATATGGCAGCTTAAAACTCACCTTAGATGTGTGTGCATGCATGCCCCAAATCCCAAGAGAATGGAGGAGAAGGGATGATGGCTTGGCCATCCACCCAGGGGGGTGATTTCTTGCGTTCTGTCTTTCAGGTGAGCACGTGTGGCCTATAGCAAAAATCTCTCTAAAAAAATAAGCAAATAGGGGCCGGCAGGTGGCATGGTAGTTAAGGGTGCTGGACTCCCACATGGCTGACCATGGTTCGAGTCCTAGACCTGGCGACTTGCTTTCTCACTTTCTCTCTCTCTCTCACTCTGTCCCTCTGTGGTCAAATGAAGGAATATAAATACATAAATAAAGTTAAATAGAATAATTATTTTTAAAATAAGCAAGTAAATATAATACGTTTATTTGGAACAGTGAATTTATTTGAAGAAAACCAATCATGAATGGGAAGAAGTACTTGATTGAATATTTCCTTCCATGTCAGGAAACTCCAGCAGTTTGACATTCTCGACCTCTGACTTCTCTCCACAGCTTTATTCATTACGGAACTGTAACCCACCTGAATGGGGTGAAGGTGGGGAGCATGCTGTATCTAACTACAAACTGGAGAGCAAACTGGGCATGCTCAGGTCAGCATCCCCTTTCTTCCTCTTGGAATTTTGATGCCCAGGTCATAATTTACCCATAAGTAATGGGCTTATAAATGCCCCGTCCAGTTGGCATGATCCTTGAAGCAAGTAATTAGTTTAATATGTCTTTACCCTGTGCCTAGGTGGGGTTCTGGTGGTGTGTCTTCTTTTCTGTCCTCCTGCTGCCCAGAGGGACCACTCTCTTGGGAGGGCTCCAGACTACCTCTGGCCAGACTGTTACTGTGTCTTTGTTTTTTCAGCTTTTGAATCTGCTTGGATGGTTTAGAAGAATCCATTGGGTACTCATCGTCATGAATCATGAGACAAAAATAGATGATTGTTTTTAAGGCATCTGGCCAGGCCCCGCCCCCCATAACCTAACTGCCATCCATCCCAGCAAGTCAATCACAAAGGATTTTAGTGCCTACCCTGCTAGCGACACAATTTTGGAAAAATCCCTACGTAAAAGCATCCTACCCTTTCCTTGGAGTAATAACTTCTGTGTCTGGGCTCCATATTTGCTTGTTTCAGTTCCCACCACTTAAATAAAGTGACGCCGTTTACTCCTTATCAAATTACTCTGTTTCATTTTTAAGGTAAAAAAATGAAACACTGTCATGTTTTTTTGTATTAACTCATTTATCATCTGACTCCCTCCCCTAGATTGTAAACTCAAGGAAAGCAGAGCCATTTTGGTGGTGTTCATGGTGTATTTTAAGTGTCTAGAACATGTTGGATCAATGAACCAACACATCTGCATTCCACTTGTTGGAACAGGAAAGCTGGGGTGTGTGCTTTCAAAATCTACTTAGCAACTGCTGGACGTCTCGGGCAGTAGCATTGTTGGACTGTGGAACTGCTGTGCATGGCTCCTACATACTCAGCCCCGTTTCTGTCTGTCTCATTTCTGCTTATCGGTTCTTTAATGCTCTACCCACAACTGGAAACTGTTTGCAGTGGCTTATGATAAACTAGTAGCTAACTAGGCAAAAGAGAAGAGCTTATAAGTAAGGTAGGAGAATCCAAAGGATATCTTATCAAAAGATCTTTGCAAAGACATAGCATTTTGTCGTATCCATGCATGATCTATCCTCCAAGTTTCTCCTTTCTGCCCTACGCTGGGTAAGGCACTCTTGGGTGTGCAAAAGCGATTTGCAAAAATTATTCAATCCTAGAGCAATTTTTTAAAGAAGTATTTTATTTAACTCTTATTTATTATTATCATTATTATTTTCCAGTTTGATCAGAGAGAGACAGAGAGAGAGAGAGGAAGTGAGAAAGCAAGCCACCAGGTCCGAGACTTGAACCGTGGTCAGCCATGTGGGAGTCCAGCGCCTTTAACCACCATGCCACTTGCTGGCCCGCCTAGAGCAATTTTTAAACTGTCCAGAATTTTCTAAAATGTATACTCATCCAAGTAACTACTCTTAAATGCACCACTTTTGAGAACAAATTAAATAATTTTATGCTTATTCTTCCTTTTTTCCTATTTCCTAATAACCACGCAGAGAGGGGGAGGAGTCAGCAACATTTTACCTAGCCTGGGCAATGTTTTTCAGGGCTGTACATATATGGTTGGCATCTTCTGGCCTTTTGGACTCCCTATTAGTAAAGAGGTCTAGATTAACAATTCCTGAAGAATACTAAAGGAAAGTACACCAGGAAATAGGATTGGAATCTGCTGCAGGGTGAGAAATTGCAGAACTTTGCGGTTTGTGTGAGGATTTCACTGAGGTTATTGGCAGTAGACTAGAAACTCATACCACCATTCAAGGTGCTGATGGGTGCCCAGAAATTTTGTCTGGAATATGAATATTTCTCTTTTTTAATTTAACTTTATTGATTTATTTCTTTTAATTTGACCAGAGAGGGACAGAGAAACAGAGACAGAGAGAGAGAGAAGGAAAATGAGAAAGCAAGCTGCCAGGTCCAGGACTCAAACTGAGGTCAGCCATGTGGAAGTTCAGCACCCTTAACCACCATGCCACCTGCTGGCCCCCAAATCTGAGTATTTCTTACATGGAAATCAGACCTACTTTGGCCCATCAACCCAAATCAATTTTACCTACATTTTTACCTAAAATCAAAAAAGTCTAAATTCTACTGAACTGAAATCCAGGCGTACATTGATCTCAGATAGTAAATATTCAACGTCACTGTGATTGTGGCTAGTGTTGTAAAGATAAGGAACCAGGAAAGAAAAATACAGATTAAATACACAAACGCAGGGGAGGGTGGAACTGAGATGACGTAGCCCCCCAAACACTCAGCCTCTCGAGTTCCAGGCACACACACGCCGACATTTCAGTCACTGCCCGTTCCATGGCCATCCCATCTTCCTGTCTCCTCAGCCCCATAAGGCCCCTGGACTAGAGTAGACTCGGGGTTCCCTTCGTCCGTAATCTTGATAGCTGGGGGTTTGTTTTCTCTTTACCTTTCACAGTGTCCGCTCATGCATCATCTCACCTGAACATCATATCTATCATATAGAGAATGCAGAGAGAAATTCTTTTCCAATTTAAAAAATGAGACTCTGGGAGTTTAAACAATTTATCAAAGATCGTTTGATAAGTAACTGGCAGTACCTACATACACATTTCTGATTCTTTAATTTTACACTTTTTCTGCAATGTTTCACAACTTCTTGGGACTCCCAGGAAGTCTGGCACACCATGTAAGGCTACTTAGAAGCTTAAACTATAGGGCAGTCTGGAGACTCCAAACCTATCCCCAGTTCCAGGGCAGCAATAAACTCGAGTTAGGTGGCTTTACCACGGCTGTTTTGGCAATGATCAGCCATCTTTCTTGAGAGGACCCAGGACCCACAGCCTCGAGCCAGATTTGAACAGCTCCACCCTGGGAAAGGAGCAGCAGTTGGCCAGGATTCTCCCTAAACACAAGATGGATGAATTCGTTTCCAAGGGCAAGGAGGTTACATTTCATTAGCTTGTATTTATTTTGAGGGCTTGGACCAAATTTGCAGGAATTCAAGTAGGTACTTTCATCCAAATCAATCTACTCAATGCATGCTAAATAATTCATTCCCTGACGAGGCCAAGCATGCCTGGTTTGGTTCCATCTCCTCCTCACTCTTTTGAGATACCCTATGGTTCTGGGACACTCGCCTTGAAGGAATGGATGCCCGGTATAAGGCTGTGTCTCTCCTGTTCCCACTTACACGGGTTCTCTGTGCTGCCTGACCTCACCGAAGCCCCCTTCCATGTTTAAAAGCCATGTCTCTACCGGCCCACACCACAGCCTTCTCGTCTGAAATGTATTTTAGCAGAAGCGAGGGAAGACGAGCTCGGGTAGTTATGGGGATGTGTCCAGCCCTGGGCCAGGCCAGTTTCAAGAACGTGATGATCTCTGATGTTCATGGTCGTGCCATGAGGTGGTCATTTCACAGAAGAGAGAAGAAAAGCTAGGAGAAGGCCGGTGCTCCAAGGTCATGCAGACTGAGCTTCCTGGGGGTCTTCAGATCTCAAACTCCTGATCTTTTCACCCCTAAGACCTGCGATTCCAAAGATAAACTTGACCTTTTTGCCTGCCCTTTAGAGGAAGTGGTCTTGTCTTAAGAAGAGAGGGGAAACTAACCTCCCCATCCTTTCTTTCCAGCAGCGCTGAAGAGGGTGGGAGAAGTGTAAGACTGGAGGGCTCCTCGGAGGAAGGGGAAGCTTCCCGAGGGCAGGAGGAGGGGCTGGGGAACCCGGTCCAGCAGAGACGGGGCTGCTGGCCACTGTCTTCCCAACGCACACACACACTGGGGAGTCCTGGCCGCCTCTGCTTTCCCGAGACAGAGAACTGTCCCCAGCCCCAGCCCCAGCCCCTTCAGCCTCCGCGCAAAGGAGGTCCTGGAGGCGGCACCTGCGGGCTTGGAAGGCCAGCGAGGAGCGGTGAGTGGCAGGCAGAGGGGGGCGGGGGCAGCGTCTGGTGCAGGTTTGGGCTCAATAATAAAAGGGGTTGGGCCGGCCACGTGACTCCAGGGAGGCGGAGACAGCTGGCGGGAGGGAGGGCCGGCAGGCGCGGGTACGGGGGTGAAGGGGGGCGATCTGAATAATTGAGGAGCTGTTCAGCAGCAGCGGCTGCCTCTGCCTTCCTCCGCCGCCACCAACACCCCCACGCCGTCACAGTCGGAGAGACCTCCCCGCAGCGAGCGTGGACAGCGGCCCCCCGCGCCCGCAGCGGTCGGTCGCCTCCAGCCCCTCCGGTGAGTGCACTGCCCCTTTCGCTGCACGGTCTCCCCTTGCGACCCCTGTGCCCCTGCTGCACCCCGCGACTGGGAAGATCGCCTCTTCCGGGAAGAACCGGGGAGCCGGAGCGCCGGGAGGGGGGAAACGGGAACATGGCGCGGAGGCTGCGGGCGCCCTCCGGGAAGGGGTGCCCTGGGAGGAGGGGAGAGCTGCGTCGGGGTCTCTCCGGTTCCGGCCCAGAATGGAGCCCTCCGGCGCCCGCACTCAGAGGACGCGGGGCTCCGACTCGCGGGATCCGCCAGGCGGGGCGGGGGCAGACGGAGCTGGCGCGGCCGAAGCGAGAGGCGGAGGAGCGAGCCCGGAGCCGCGTCCGGCCGCCGGTCTGGGCTGAGCGGGCCCGGCCTTCCCTCCCCCTCGGCACGCACCCGGCGGAGGCTCATCCCGGCCGGGGGCTGAGCTCACCCAGGGAGAGCTCTTCCAGCCGCAGCCCGGAGGGCGGGCAGGTGCGACGACTGCGCTTTCCCGCGGTAGCAAACTCTTCCGAGGGACTCCGCTGAGCCCGGTGCTCGACCAGGCCGGGGCGCCGAGGGTCATCTGTCCCCGGGGAGCGGTGTCGCGCTGGGGGGGCGAGGAGGACGTGACGGGAGAAGTGTCCACGGAGGCTCCCTGCTCTGCGAGGGCAGCCCTGGGCAGAGGACTGTCGCCGCACTCCTTCCCCCAGCAGTCTCCTCTCTCCCCCATCCGAAATCACTCCGTTTTCCCCGCACCCAGCGGGCTGGGGTAAGGCAGTGCGGCTTCTCGGGTTGCAGCCCGATCCCCTTCTCGCTCCCGAGTGCCCCCACCCGCCACCCCGTGTGTGTTTTATGTTGCGATTGCGGAGTAAGACCGAGCTGTCTGGTGGCTGGAAGCGGAGGGAGGTGCGGAGGGATGCGGGAAGGCTGGCGCCGCAGGCTCTCGGCGGCCCGCGCCTCCCACCCTACCTGTTCACTGAGGTCGCGAGCTGAGAAGCCCAGAAGGACGGCTTGAGGGACGGAATTCTCGCTCCGTGGAGGAGGCAGTCACTGGCCGAAGTTGGGCAAGGGCTCCAAGATAATGTCCCCGCCTCCCGGGGTCCGGGGTCCGGGGTCCGGGGCCTGGGGCCTGGCTGGATGCAGAGCATCAGCGCCCGGGCTGCAGGGCAGGCGCAGCTGGGCGCTGTCCGCGGTGCTGAAAGTTCTCAGAGGCTGGGAGCTAATTCCTAGGCTGGATGCAGAGCATCAGCGCCCGGGCTGCAGGGCAGGCGGAGCTGGGCGCTGTCCGCGGTGCTGAAAGTTCTGAGGCTGGGAGCTAATTCCTCCCCGAATTGGCGGCTCGCTGGCCAGCACCCGCTGCGAGCAAAAACTACGTTACAGTCACGTAAAGGGGGCCTGGGGGAGCCGACCTAGAGACACGAGGAAAGGGGCTCTGCTCTTCTCGGCTCTCTGCTTCCGGACCCTGCTTGGGAAGAGATGCTGGTTACTCCCGGGCGGAAAAGCAGCTCTCTCTGCAGGACCCAGCGTCGCTGTAACTTCAGGTGATCCTTGCTGTCCCTGCTGCCTGCGCAGTGAGTTTTTCTGTTGCTCAAGTGTTGAAAAGGCAGCTTGGGGTGCTGTTTCGATAGACATTTCTGTGGCTTTCAGGACCTAAAGCACTGTAAAGCTACTCCAAGAAGAGGCTTCCTTTATAGGGAGAGCGGGGTTTCTATCCTGGTCACGCCTTGTTTCACTCCTCAGCACTCTCGCTCCTACACACAAACGATCTACATTCTCTGGGTACACATTTCTAAGTAGCCCTGTGTGTGTGTTTCTGTTCGTAACGAGTCTTTTATATTATGGGTATGGTAAGAAAGGGGTTATGCAAATTTCAAAAGACCAAATTAAGAGGGTATTTACTGAACACTTACTAGCTGCTGGTAATATTATCTGATTTAAGCTTCACAATAGCCGTCAATATTGTCAAATATGGTCACATTATTGACAATTATTGTCAAATAATTATCACAGAGAGAAGAAAACTGAAGTCAAGTATCGTGAATCCAAAGATTGGATTCAAATTCAGATCTACTTAACTCAGAAGTTCAAGCCCTCGTTTTGGTATTTAGCTTTGAATAGCCATTATGGGGACTGTAACAGGAGAATGGTAACACAGGAAGGCCTGTTTTTTGCCCTCCACACATTCTACTCTCTCTTCCAATCCTTTCCCCTTTAGTCTGTTCACCCACCCACTGTCACTCACTCCCACCCTCCCAACTGCTTCTATGCATGCTGCTTGAGATCTCACTGTTCACACAGATTAAGCTCAGGATGATAAAAACAGGCTGGAGAACTAAACCAGCAAACTTTGCTGAAAGCATTGCGGTGATTCAGGGACTCCAGAGAGCTGCCGTACATGTGCTTCCATATGCAGTTACACGGTTGGGTTTTAGGTCTGGAATAATTTCAAAGACGCTTCAACACCACTGTTCAATACAAAAGAGAAGTTGGGAACTGAAATATGAAATACGATCAACAGTCTAAGTCACGTGACTGGAAAGTGAGAATTAGGACCCACTTCGCTTAGCTCCAGGGCCAGTGCCCTTCCCACTATTCTATGGCACCTCCAGAGCTTTCCATGCACCTGCTTTTGATTCTCTCTGACGAGAACACCAGCATCAATAACCCTGTCCAGTAGTTCACTACAGACACATGAATATAAGCAGTCCTCTCAGCTTCTTCTCCTTCCTGCCTTCCTCCCTGGTCCCCCCATTCCAGTGCTGCTCAGCCCAGAGTATCTGAGAGACGCGACCCCCCCTTCCTCAGCAATCGGTTTCTCTATGGCAGCATTTGCAAACGGGGGTAGCAGTGGGCCTTTTCCCAACTTGCCCTTATGTTATCTATATTTACTCTTCTACAATCTATTCCCTAAAATTTTCCCCAAATTTATTAGCTAGCAGCTTCCAAGGTCCTCACACAAACTTGTAATAAGACCCTTTATAAAATGCTTCACTATGCTAAGTTCTTTTAGCAATCATTTTCTTGAATCTTCACAGCTCTGTCCAGTGGGCGGCTTCATTAGAGACGGCCCCAGGGTTCTGGTTTACTCTCTCACACACAGCAGAACCTAATGTTCTGTTCATTTATCCTTCCTCCTGTTACCAGCCCATAGCAAAACCTATCTTTGTTTATTGCATTTCTGTAGGCCTAGTAATTGCATTGGCAAGGAGAACATTTTTATAGTGAATTGATAGTTATGTCCTACTCCAGTAAATAAGGCTTAGAAATTCAAATGCAATTCGAATGGCACTGTTCTGCTCTTCACTGCCTTACCATCTACTGCAACTTAGTCTCCCCATCATTATCCCTCACTTAAATACCCCCATAAGCCTTGTTATTGCTAAGGCCAACATTCTGCTTCAAACCCCCTCTTGAGCCTATTAAGGCATAATTTATAATTAAATACATAACTTCTATTAAACCCTCACAGGGTGATCCTGCAAGGTGCTATTGCTGGGGCTTTGGATTCCATAAGCCAGAATCTTTTTTTAAAAAGAATTATCTAACTTTATTTATTCATTCATTCATTTAATTTGACCAGAGAGAGACAGAGAAAGAACGAGAGAGAGAGAAAGTGAGAAAGCAAGCCACAGGGTTTGGGACTCGAACTGTGGTCGGCCATGTGGGAGTGTCCAGCACCTTAATCACCACGCCACCTGCTGGTCCCCGTAAGCCAGAATCTTAAACTGCCTAGAACTACACTGCCCAATATGGTAATCACTAGCCATGTGTAGCTACTCAAATTTAATATAAAAATGTTTAAATTGGAATTTAGTCTCTGGGTCATGTTAGCCATATTTCAAGGACTCGGAAACCACATATAGCTAACAGCTGTCTTATTGGACAGGGCAGATACAGAAAATTTCCATCATTGCGGAAAGTCCATTGTGTGGATATATGGTTTCCATTTTACTATAGAGTAAACTGTTCTATTTACAGGGTGTGCTGGTGTCCTGAATTCCAACTTAGAAATAACCTAAAAGTTCTTGTACAGAGTTCATGTTTATTTATCACATATATATGTAACAATGTGTTTCACATGTGTACATATGTGTGTCTTACCTCGGGAAACATTGTATGATAAACATGCAATGACACAAACTCGGAGTCGGTAGTCTTACTGTAAGTGCCTACTTAGTGACATTGGAAGACCCCTGAAGCTCCATTCCTTCAACTGTAAAATGTTGATGAGAATTGCCATAACTAGCTCAAAGGGCTATTGTGAGACTCAAAGTGTAGTTATGTGAAAGTACTTTGTGAGACCAGCAGGTGGTATGGTGGTTAAGGCTCTGGACTCCCACATGGTTGACCACAGTTCAAGTCCCAGACCTGACAGCTTGCTTTCTCACCTTCTCTCTCTCTGGTGAGCACATGTGCCCTATGGAAATTTTTTAAATAGTAATAAATAGAATTAAATAAATAATTCTCCTTTAAAGAAAAAAAAAAAAGAAAGTACTTTGTAAGTAGCATAATTGACCCTGCAACGATTGATTATTTCATATAGATATAGTATAGTCAATATACAAATAGGGAAGTTTAAGCTGAATGCACTGGCAAGTGTTTCTGATTCCTGAAATGGATGTATTTTGTCTTAGTTGTCATTTATTTCTCTAAAAAATGGAATGTGGAAAGAATAACATTTAGGTTATTGAGATTTCTGTTAATTGAAATATTATGTGTTCTCTGCTGTTTAGTTTACTTAGTATTTCCTTCTTAGGGTAAAAAGAAAAATAACTAGGAAGTCTCAATAGTTTGAGACAGCTTTTATCTTTGAACTAAATCATTTTAAATTAATTGTCAGTAATTATCCTGGTACGGTAACAGGACTTCAGAGATAACAAAATATTCATTAATAAAAAGATTATGGATTCTTCAATATGGATGAGTGAGAAGGCCAACTTAAATATGCTTTACTAAATACTGATTGAAATGAGCTTCTACTATCTCATAAATCACTGAGAACAAAAATATATCTATTTTTACACTAATTAACCAAAAGTAAAGGCTATTAATTTGACTGAATTCTTGCGGTTGCATTAGGAATTCTGACCTTACGTGAAGAGTCTTTACACAATCCGTTCTCTTAGGTAGAGTGTGTTGGGCTCATGAGTAGAACCTTAAGGACTCAGGTGACATTGTTCCTAAGTCTGACCCCCATTCCTACTCCTGACCTTCGCCTTTGTTATTGATGCCTTGAGAAGCACTACTTTTCACATACCTCCTGGAACACTTCACAGATTTGCATGCCATCCTTGTGCAGGGCCATGCTAATCTTCCCTGTATGTTCCAATTTCAGTAAATGTGCTGCCAAAGCAAGCTCTCACCTTCTTTAATGGCTCACCATTTTGATACTTAAATATTTATCTCGTGTAACACAAAGCCAACACAATGTTCAGACATTTTAGAATATCAACATGGAAATGAAGCTATTTCATCAGATGCTTCTTTTTTCTTAAGAATTATTTAATTTTATTGTCATTATTATTATTATTTAATTTGCTATAGGGCACATGTGCTTATCAGAGAGAGACAGAGAAGAGGAAAGTGAGAAGGCAAACTGCCAGGTCCAGGACTCGAACCATAGTCAGCCACGTGAGAGTCCAGAGCCTTAACAACCACACCATATACTGGCCCCATAAGATGGTTCTTATTTGTAGTGATTATGGTTGTTATTCATTCCAAAAACTCAGTGTGGTTATTTTATTTGTTTGTTTATTGCCAAAGATGCTGAGAAGCCAGGTTGAATGTGACCAAAGGAATTAGATAATATCTGTGGTTTCAGGATCACTGGAAATTCATTTTCTTTCTTAGGGATCTAGTTTAACTCTCTCTCTTGCTCTCACTCTCTCTCTCTCCCCACTCTCTCAACACATGCCCTGTAGCAAATTTTAAAATAATAATGATGATGATAAATAAAATTAAATGATTCTTTAAAAAAAAAAAAAAAAGGCTTAGCAAAGTCTTTAAAAAAAAAAAAATGACATGAGACCAGCAGATGGCATAATGGTTAAGTCACTGGACTCCCACATTGCCGACTGTGGTTCAAGTGCTGGGGTTGGCAGCTTGAAACTCATGCCGGGCACGTGTGCATGCCTGCCCAAAACCCTGACAGGAGAATCAAGGAGAAGAGATTGCAGCATGACCATCTCCCCTGGGGGGTGATTTCTTGCTTTCTGTCTCTCTGTCTCTCCAGCGAGCATACATGCCCTATAACAGAAACCTCTCTCTAAAAATAATAATCATAATAATAAGACTTAGCAAAGTTTTAACAAAGTCATAGAAGATAACTTTTTAGATGCTAGAGAAATAACTGGGACATGCTCTGAAGCCCGGATGCCGGTCCAGCTTGCTATCCTCAGGCCGTTGTGGTGTACAGAAATGCTACTAAAGGGAACAGTCGTGAAGTTGCCCACGCTAGCCTCTAGTAGACCACGTTAACTTTATTAATAAACATGCTTTGCTGGGAGTCATTGTTCATTCTCTTCATGGGACTTGTTGGTTTTTGTTTGTTTTGTTTTGTTTTTTAGAAGGCCCTGGATTTCAAAAAGGGGGAAATTCCATTACAATGGAGCCAAAAAGAATTTACTCTGTAGCTTAAAGAATTTCCTTGATTTTACATCCCAGAAAATAAAGAGAGTTGACACTCTAACTTTGAAACTCATTCTGGTAGCATGCAATCATCCATTTAGTCAACAATGGTTTGTTTGGTTTTTTTTTGAGAGGTTTTCGCTATAGGGCGCGTGTGCTTGCCAAACAGACAGAGAGAGACAGAGAGACAGAAAGCGAGAAATCACCCCCCATGGGGGATGGCCACGCCACAATCCCTTCTCCTCCATTCTCCTCTCGGGATCTTGGGCACGCACGCACACATGCCCAGGGTGAATTTAAGCCACCGGGTCCGGGACTTGAACCGCGGTCGACTACGTGGGAGTCCAGCGACATAGCCATTACGCTAACTGCTGGTCCCATTTAGTCAATAATGTAATTGAACAGTGTCCTATGCTGCGCTCTGTGATGCTGTGGTCAAGGGCACTAGAACTCCGATCGCCTGGCACATGCAGCGGTGCTCCATAAATATTGGTTGAATTCAAGTCATTGCTCCCGGTCAGTTCATGCCACACCTCCAGCTAACTGACCCTCTATATCAAGAAATGAGGGTTCCCTATGGCATTTTCCTCTAGCAAATGAAATAGAAGACAGCCACAGAACATCAGATTTTACCCTGAGAACAACAGACTGAGCCCCTCTGGGGACACAGGTAGTGACAACCAAGACAGACTGCTCCTGTGAATTGTGTCTTGCTGCTTCCTGCAGAGAACAAGGTACACATCAGCCCAAGGGTCTTGCCTTTCACTGCCATGAGGCAACTGCATAACCCTGAAGTTTACATGGAGTTGTGTGTTCTTCTCCACCTTTGCCTTAAAGAAATGCTTGTTTCCTTGAGAAAATATTTGATTGGCCTTCATGGTAGTGGCAGGTCATCGCTATTATTCCTAAATTCGGAAGAGGCTTTCCTTAAAATGGAAGCACATATATTAACTAGAGAGCTGGTGACATCTGTCTGACAGGTCACAGAATATTATCCCTTTCCAGAAATAACTGGGCCTCCTTTTAAGAGTTTTAACTGGTGATTACTGACAAAAAATGAAAGAAAAGCAGATCATTCTATTCTAGCAAGTCAATAAGCAAATACGTTGGCTTAATTCTCATTTGCCAAAGGCAAAATTTTCCAACCCAACGAACTGTCCTACACATGAACAAGCTGGTTTCTATGCCCTCTTCATATAAAAAAAGTTTTCTTTGTTTTTCCCAATAATTAGCAAATGAAAAAATCACCATATGTAGGTATTTCAACACACTGATGACAAAATGGTCTTCACAACTGGAAAATTATAATTGTTCACTAGAAAGTATTCTAAATATCATTATGCCAATATTTTGTAACAATCACATAACTCAACTCTCACTTCACAAACAGCAGAGCTGAGCTTGAGCATGCTCACCAAGTTAATGACAGGGACAGAAGTAAGATCTGAGTCTTCTCTCTCTCAGCCACAGTTCTTTGCAATGTTTCAACAGTATGCATCTGTTAGTCATGAGAACTGGTTCAATGAGGTTAGCCCCTTCCACCAAACCTTTCCCAGAGCTTCTAAGGAGTAAGCAAGTGGATATATCTGGATTTCAAATTATTTCCTTTTGTACCTCCAGGAAAAGATGGTGAAGAGGTAGGAATGTCATGGGTGGTGCTGGCCAGTTGGTTGATGAAGGTGGCTGGATCCCACATGCCCAGTTTAAGTCCTGCACCTGCTGGCTTGAAAACATGCCACGCTCATGTGTGTGCAAGGCCAAAATTCTAAACGGAGGGGGGAACTGAGGAGAGGGATTACTACATGATGATATCCCATGGGAGTTGCTGTCTAGCTTCTTCTCTCTGTCTCACTGTTTCTCTCCAGTGAGAGAGACAGACAGAGGGAGGGAGCTGGAGAAAGCACTTCTCAGTGGGGAATGGTCATACCACAATGCCTTCTACACACACCCTTAGGCAAATAAACAAAATAAAACAAAAAAAAAAAAAAAGGAAAGAAAGAAAAAGAAAAAAAAGTGAAAGAAAAATATTATAGATGAAAATATGAGCCAGGAAAAAAAATCCCAGAATCCTTGTTGTAAGAATTTGGGCAAAGATTGAACTCCTTTTACCTTTTTTATCATCATTTCTAAAACAGGATATTTGGATCCAATAGTGCTCCAGGCCTTGCAAGTTGTAATTTATGACTCTATGAAATAGGACCAAGGGCTTGAGTAATGTATAGTCTGCTTCATAAAGCTCAAAGAATAAAAAATAAATCAAGATTTAAATTTTTCCATTATTACTTATTGGAAGCTCTGATTTTTTTTTTTGGTTGTTGTTCATTTGTTTTTTTGTTTTCGTTTTTGCTATAGGGAGTGTGTGCTCAGCTGGAAAGAGATAGAGACAGTGAGTGGGAAAGTGAGAAATCACCCTCCAGAAGGGATGGCCACACTGCAGTCCCTCCTCCCTCATTCTCCTCTTGGCATTTTTTACGTGCATGCACGTGTGCTCAGCGTGATTTTCAGGCCACTGAGTCCAGGACTCAAACCATGGTTGGCCATGTAGGAGTCCAGTGCCTTAACCATCACACCTCCTGCTGGTCCCAAGCTCTGACATTTCATATAGTACTTCACCCAGTAACAATAATAATAACAATAGCAATAGCTAATACTTATTTATATTTACTATGTTCCTGTAAAGTTGATAATATCTTCATTTTACAGATGAGGAACCTGGAACCCAAAGTGGTTACATAACCTGTCCAAATTCATGCAGCTAGCAAGTTTGTGCCTTTAACCATCATTCTTCATTGCCTCTTTGATAACCACTAATCTCAGAGATAACTATTGTATGTCATTTAAAGGCCACTTAAAGTCTCTTCTCTAGGAAATTTCTCTTCTACCTCCATTTTCTGCCTAAAAGAGTAACGGAAAGGGTGAATAGAACCCCAGGTCTGTAGTTCTGATGACACTCTGATATTGGGAGCTGCATTGTCTTTCTGTAAGCTTTCTTGTCCTTTTGCAGTTGAAGCTACTAACCAGCTGTCAATGGTTCAGCCTTGAATGGTGGTCCACATTACTTCCAGCGGGGAGACCCTTTCCCAGAAAATGTGGGTGGCCGCCCCATAGAAATGGATGGGTTCTGGTGCAGATGCAGCACTTTCCAAGGCTCTGAAAGCCAGCCCTCCACATCTTCACTCTTTGGTGCATTCCTCTGGCTTACATTTGCAGGTTTCTGACTCAGAGTAACATGTAGGCAACTTTTAAGGCAGGGGGGGCATTCCCAGATGTCACTTCCTGAAGGTGGGCTTGGGTCAAGAGGAAGACGAAAACTTTAAAACTCATGTTGTGAAATTCATTTTCTTCTTATTAAACCTACCTTGCCTAATTAGTCATAAATACAACACGCCACACTACCCATCATTTTTTAAATTGCCAAAGAGCATGTGGACTTACCAGAGAAAGAGAGCGAGAGAGAGGGAGAGGGAGAAAGCATCCCTTAGCGGGGAATGGTCATACCACAATGCCGTGTCTCCATCCTGTTGGGACTTGGGACATGTGTGCACACGCTCCCAGCATGTTTCCCATGGTCGTCCATGTGGGTTCTGGCTACCTTAACCACAGGCTTCTGTGGATTCTGGTGTGTGATAATTGCTTGTGGGCATTAAACACTTGATGTAGCTAACCTAACCAGATGAGAATGCTCTAATATATGTATGTACATATGTGGGCATATATATTTAACTTCTTATCTTAATTTAGATTTAACCATATATATCTTCACAGTGTACAACTTCTTTTCAGCATGAATACCATGCATATCAAGACAAAGACATTACTATATACATTATTATCAACAAATAGCTTTTCATTTTTTTGTCAATTAAACATACTTTTCTTTTCTCCCCCCATCCCCCTCCCTCCCTTCATTACCCATCTCCGTGTTACCACTACCCTTACTCTCTCTAGTACCTACAGTTGCCCTTCCTTCTACTATACCTTCCCAACTTTCCATTTCTGCGATAGAGCTCAGAAAATTGGTGCATGTTGAGTGGGGACATACCAAGTCTATCTTTCATAGTCTGGCTTGCTTTGTATATTTATATTTATACTACATGTGTATGTAGTTTCTGGCTTGATAAACTAGCCACAGAATTTACTACTCTACTCCTACCTCTGTGGTTTTCTAGAGACTGCAGAGAGTGGCATGGGCTAGGAATCAGAATACCTAGTTTAAGTCTCAGCTTTGAAATGTACTGACTGTGAGACTGGAGCCAACACATTTTCAAGATTCAATTTCCTTATCTTTAAAATCAGCGTAATAGAATCTCCTCCCAAGAAAGGCATGGGTTTTCCGTTCTTCTAGTCCATCTTGGTCAACAACAGCTCTCGAGTTGCTGAGACTCAGTCCTGAACCAGCATTGACAACTAGATCAATGTCTTTAGGGATCAGAATACCTTGGACCTAAACTCACAAGTCTAGAAAAGTGATGATTACAACACGAGAGGTCTCCTGGTTTCCTCTAGCATCAATGGTTGTCAACCTGGGGCAACGTCACACCGCTAAGTGGTAGTTTTTATTGTCTCAGACACTGAGGAGGTATGTATTCCAACTGCCTTTGGTGGACTGGAGTCTGAAATCCTAAGTGTCTTACACGAGGCAGGAAAATCCTGCGTGATAATTTTTTAAAAGTGTGCTATCCTAAATGCAATAGCACTCCTCCACCTGTCAGAGTAATGTGCTGCTCACGGTCCTGATTCTCTGATTAATGTAGAGAGAAAGAGCAAGAGAGAGAGCTGCTTTTTGTCTCCTCCCCCAGATTATGTGAGGTCTTTAACAGCTCAGAAGCATTACTGGGCTTTTAATGATTTTTACCGAAGAGCAAGAACTGGAGTCAGAGGTCAGTGGTTTTAGAGTTGGCCACAGTAGCTTCTACAGAATGTCCCCTCCAACGTCAGCAAGCCAAAGACTCTCAGTAGGTGAACATGCCCATGGTGTGAGGCCCACCTAAAGGTTGCGAGTTAAACTAAGAACAGCAAAACATCATTGTGAAAATCACCATCTTTGCAGTCCATTTAAGAAGCATTGGCATATGCCCTCGCTTCATGACAAGCATGGGCCTAGCTTGTCACTGGATATATGATACAATCCATGCCATCATGTCACCAATAACCCAATGGACAGACATGTAAATTCCACTGATTACACATCCAACATGGCGCTTGCTGTAACATGTTCTGCAGGAATCTCTGAAGAGAGACCAGAGAACGACTGACCTCCACAGAGGAAATTATGATCGAACAGTACCTTGCATGGTATGTAATGTCTTCTCAGGTAGATGAATGAGAGAGAAGGCTGTCGCAGAAAGGGAACAGCGTAAGCAGGTGCTGGAGGTGTGAACGGAAATGATAAATGTTTAGGTTGACGAGCTCACCTGCCAGAGAATGGTGGGAGGTCATATTGGAAAGACGCCAAGGAAACATGAATGCAGCTGGATGGATGTATTTAGTCAGCCTGAAGTTTGTCTTTTGAGCAGGGTTTTACGAGTATTTTAGGACTATCACTGAATTCAGGGCTGGCTGGAGGCAGATACCAGAACCATGAAGTCTAATCTTATAATTAGACAGAATCTCAGCAATCATCCCCCCTTTCTCCTTTCCCTGGAAGTAATTAAAACTCAGAGAGGTTAAGTGACTTGCCCCAGGTCAGGCAGCACGTTAGTGTCAGTAGAAAGGTTAGAACCTAGTTAACTCTCTCTGTTCACAGCATTTTGCCCTGCTCTGTGCTCCCTTTGGGGATTTTATTCATCCTTTGAGCGTTAGCAAGTAACACACAATGCGATTATTATTTAGGAAGCTCCAAGTTTCCCTTGCTCACTGTTACAATATCATTCCTTCCTTGTGAAGAGGGGAGAGATTAGATCCTACATGAGAGGATTCTCCTCAGGACCTCAGAAGAACAGCAGACCACACATGGGGATGACATTCTCCTTCCTCTCACCCACCCTCCCTGCCTCCTCATCTCCAACTGCCAGAGATTACAGAGGCACAGCCTGAACAGAAGGCATTTTAATCTCTGGTGGTTCTGTAAATAATATGCTGTTCATGCTTGCGTATAAATGATCACAGCCTTCCTGTTTTCTAGATGAGGGCGCCTTCAGAAAGATGAAGCTGCTTGCATGCAGAACACATCAGAGACAGAGGCTCAGACTCCAGAGCTTCAGCCCTCTTTACAACAGGGTTGGATTTTTCACCCACCTGCACATTTCACCCTCCTGATAATTTATCCAGGCTTACAGTCTTCAGTTTCACCTCACAGCCAGGTTAGTCTGCATATTTAGATTTCTTAGAATAGTTATTCCCCAGTTTCCTTTCTCTCTGGCCACCTTTCCTTCATCTTTCTTACAATATAAATCCAGTAGAAATTTAGCTAAGCTAATCCACTGGTTTCTGAGAGTGGAAACTGAGGCAAAGCTACTAGCCCAGAGTTCACAGCTGAAACAGGACTGTGGATACCTTCCTTGACTATCAGTCTCGTGCTTTTCCCTCTATACCAAATTGCTTTTTCCCAAGGATCGATGCCACAGCCTTTTCCCACTCTCATACCCCTCACTCTCGTTGCACAAGCTCATAAGGAAGGGTAGGAACGGCTGCCTGCACTGTGCTCAGAGGTTCACTGCAGGACCCTCTTTACAGTGCCCATAGCGTGTCATACCCTTCGCAGGGTTGCTCCACCCTTCACGTTGAGAAGTTGGTTCGAGAGGAGTTCAGTACACTTTCTGATCTAGAGAAACTTGTAATCAGCACCATCACTCAATGGCGATCACCACAGAAAACAGTGTGCCCAAGAAGAGAGAGGGCAGGTCCATGGCTCTTATCATTTGAGAATGAAGTAAAATCTACCCAAAGTTGACCGCAAGCGCCAGGTTATGAGACATTATCTCAGAGGTCAGGCAATTGGGTAATTGGATGGATTTAGCCAAGATGGGCACTGGCCAAGAAACTGAAAATAAAGACAACTCACAAGCCTTTCCGGCATCAAGGGCAAGGTATTTTGCCTGAGTTGATCAGCACGGTGCATTTCCTGTAGTGTAGACAGAGTTTACAGTGACAGAGGATTAAAGAAAATCAAATTTGAAACTCAAATTTTCTGTTTAAATTACTTGAGGAGTCATTTAAAGATAAAAACAGGTGGTGTTTAAGTAAGAATTATATTGAAAAGAGAAGCAGGGAAGGGAGGAGAGAAACTCAAAAACTGGTTGTTCCGGTAGGGCTTTGTAAAGTCAATAATCACTGTCTCACCGTCTGACCCGGCCTATTAGGTGCAGAAACGCAGCTTTTATCAGTTCTGTCAAGAGCGATCTAGGTCTACAAAACCAAACCAAATTTTCCAAATCCCAAGAGATTGATGTGGAAACCAGATGCCATTATAGCCACATACACTCGAGGGCACTCGTAAGGTTGCCCAGGTTACTGCCTTGCTAGTGCTAGCGTAGTGAGGTGCCAAATGAGAGATCAAAGATACCCTCTAGGCACAGCGTCAGGGTTAGTGGAGTTGGACAGAGAGTTTCATGAACCATGGCATCAGATCGAGATGGAGCTGAGAGAACGCATCCAGTTCCACCCACAAACACCTTTCAGTTCCTGGAATAATTTCACCTTTCAAACTGAAGTTCCTCTACTTTTCTATTCAAAGAGAAACTGGCAAATTCTTTTGGTAAAAGATAGAAACTTTAGTCTCTAAGTAGTCCCCTCTCCTGTGAGGATATTACTCCAGAAACTAACTTGTACCCCACAGCCTGTCTTACACTGGTTACATAGCCATCTCCTTTCTGGAGCTCTGGCAAATGCCCAGCTTAACCACGATCCTGAATAAACTGTCCGAAGGGGTGGTTATTTCCATAAGCCTCCAGTCTCTTGTACTTTGCACTGATTCTGTTCATCCCATGTCAGAGGGTACCATGGTCTGGCCTTGCTTTGAATGCACCTGGGTTGGGTTCATCCTTCTCACTAATCTCCATGTGGACCCTGACATTTGAAATTCTGTTAGTCACTCTCAGCCCAGAAAACAGTCAGGGCTGACTATGACTCATCTACAAAAGGCTGAAGAAATCAACTCTGGAAAGATTTTCTTAAAATCAGACACCATTGTTACCTCTAAAAAAGGCCACACCAACCATTCTGACTGTTGTTATATCCCCCTTGAGCTGACTGGCTATCCTGCTTCCACGTAAAAACAAACTACGCTGACAGTTTGGGATCCATTTTACGTCCCATCCTAGTCACAAAGATTTTAACATACGTTCTATTCTGAAGGAGTGTAGCCTGTCATGCCAGAGAAGCACTCCTAACATAGACAACCAAAACATGCCACAGTAGAATCTATCAAAACAGAGACAAGAATCTCCATTTGGCCCAGCTCTGGTGGCACAGCAGTGGCACAACCCTGCGGTGTTAAAAGCCATATGGAAGGACGATTCGGGGGCCCGCCTACATACCCCATGTGCATGAGCACCCATGATCCTGGCTGCCTAGGAGATCTGGGGAGGATGGCGGTGTGAGATCCTGTTGAGGGTGCTTGTCTCTTACTTGCTCTTTCTTTTTGTTTTGATTGCTTGATTGATTGCTTGCTTGTTTAGGGCACTTAGGCTCCTCAGAGAACAACAGAAAGAGGGATGGTGAGAGAGCACCCCATGGGGGATGGCCACACCCTAATCTTCCCTTCTCTCTGGATTTTGGGCACACAGGCACACACACCTAGCATGTTTTTCAAGCTGCCAGGTCCAGGACTTGAACTGTGAAGTCAGCCATGTGGGATCCAGCTGCCTTAAACATCATGCCACCAAGTGACTTGTGCACATACTCTCTCTCTCTGTCTTTTCCTCTGTCTCTCTTGGAAATAAACTTTAAAAGGAGGCTTTCTTATTCCAATACTGTCCTAGACCTCTGTCTTCCTTTCTGCCCTCAAGCCTATTCCAATCTATGGTTAAAACCCAATACTACCGTCCCATTCTACCATCACAGTGTATTAAGAATTCAGGAAAAACTTGTCACTTAAGAATTCTGATGCCATCTTTTTACATATATGCTATCAGTACGACAAGTTGTTGAGTGTTCTTCAAGTCAGGGATAATTGGATAGTTGTATCATAATAATTCTGATAAGAGTAGCGATAGCTCAGATTTACTCATTTAATCCTATGGAGCAGGTGGTATTATTCTTACTTTACAGCTAAGGACTATTGAACTGAAATGACCTGTCCAAGTTCTAGCCAGGGAGGGTTGCAGTCAAGATGCCATCTGACATCACCATCTTCCCCATCTGTTCTGCCCATCCACAATCTAAAAATTCTTGGGCAGACCCAATGGTCTAGAGGTTAAGAGAGTGGAATCTCACATAGCGGACCATGCAGTTTGAATCCCAGCCTTGGTGTCTTGAAATACATGTTGGGTACATGCACATACATGCCCAAAATCTCAACAGAGTAGAGAAATGGAAGAGAACGGATTGTGGCATGATCATACTCATTGAAGGTGCTTTCTCCCTCTCTCTCTGTCTCTCTGTCTCTTTCTCCAATGAGCTCACACACCTTCTGGCAAAAAACAAATAAACAAATAAAAATTCTCTCTGAAACAGACCCAACCTAATGTATCTTATACGAATGCATGAATGCTAAGAATTCCTTTGCAGGTCTACCATCATTGCCTTCATAAAAAATTAGAACCAGGGTCCAAAGATTTGGTTTGGGACATTGGGCTGGTCATACTTTTCCTAGGACTCAGTGGCTCTATCAGAAAGAAAGAAGAAAGGAAAAGGAAAAGGAAAAGGAAAAGGAAAAGGAAAAGGAAAAGGAAAAGGAAAAGGAAGGAAGGAAGGAAGGAAGGAAGGAAGGAAGGAAGAAAGAAAGAAGAAAGAAAGGAAGAAGAAAGAAAGGAGGGAAGGAAGGAGGGAAGGAAGGAAAGAAGAGAAAGAGAAAGAAAGAAAAAGAGAAAGAGAAAGAAAGAAAAAGAGAAATAAAGAAAGATTATTTATTCATTTATTTATTAATTCAGCAAATACATCCAAAACTGAAGCTACAGTGGGGCACAAAACAGCCTACAAACTGCTAATTAAAAAAAAGGCACCATGTCTAGGATTGCTAAAATAAAAACAATATTAAGTCCAGATTGTCTAGGGTATGTGGAGGATTCTATCCAAGATTGGTTGTTTTGGTTTTGTTTTCTTAATCGATGAAGTTTATTTGAATTCATCTCATGTACCTGTCAAGGACACAGAATTACAGCCCCAAACACACACCGCATACCACAGCTTACTACATACAAAAGCAAAAATCTAAATCTCGGAGGTTCCCATGAAAGGTTTGTAGAAGGTGGCTTTGCCCTAAACTGTCAGCAATGCACACCACATCTCCAGAAGTAAAAAGAAATGAACAGTCTAGAAGTTCAAGATACATTTGCATGTGCCAGGAACTCATTTCTTTCAGCAAAGGCTGAGATTGTTTGATTACTCCAAAGCTAGAACATTGCACAAGATGACTAATTAAGCTGCAACGGGAAAACTGATGGCAGAAGGGGAATTTATTAAGCAAAGTAGAATGGGGGTTTGAAAGGAAGACATGTCACTTGAAAGGCTATTTTGTTCAGTTTAAGCAAAGTCTAAAGTTTAATCTTGCTGATGGAACGAAGTATATTAAAGAAATGTTGAGTGAGAGAGTAAAAAAGAAAATTGAGTGAACAAAATAAGAGGGAAGGGAAGTTATTTTCTTTTTGAAGTACTTTTCTCTTAAAGGGAAATAAAGATGGGAGGCATGGAGGCATTTGCTGGGCAGTGGGCATGAAGCTGCAGCCCAATCTCCTAGGCAAAGCCTTTACCAGTGTCCTGGGCTTGGGAGTAAGAAGTACACAAAAGGCCAGCCTCTGGTGTGGTGGTTAAGGCAGCTGGATCCCACAAGGCCCATTGTGCAGTTCAAGTCCCAGACCCAGCAGCTTGAGAACACGCCAGGCATGTGTACATGCATGCTTAAAACCCTGAAAGGGAAAGGAGGACAAGGAACTGCAGCATGGCCACCCCCAGGGGAGGGATGCCTTCTCACTTTCCCTCTCTCTGGCAAGCACACAAATCTTCTGACCAAAAAATAAAATTTTAAAGTACACATAAATAAACAGTTGACACTTTCCTTAGTTCTCAGTCTTTCCACTTCTTGCCAATTTTCAGAAGTCACTTGCAAAAGGCATTATCATGAAGCCATTCGTTAATGGATCCCAACTGTGCCAAGCCTAGATGTCTAATTATATACAGGAAACTCTTGGGACTTTTAAAGTGATTTTCTCCTCTTAAGACCAGAAACATCAAGCCTTTCTTGGGTATTATAAGACCAAAAAGGAAAGAAAGGGAGGGAGAAAACCAGTGTAACTGGAAAATTAAATATAAACCTGCCAGCCTAATCTCAGCTCGGCGGGTACGCAAGGCCCATTGTGTCCACAGTTAGGGTCATACCGGTTATAAATAGCATGGTTAGGGTCCTGCATGACTGGCTGCCTCACATCACTCAGACCGGCCCATTTCAGCTTCACTCTAACATGAAAATAAAAGTCTGCAGCCTTGCTGTGGGCTCAGCTCCTTGCAGTCTTTTAGAGAAGCTTCCCATTGCAAGATCAAAGGCTATAAGGTGAGCACAACTCCTCTTCCAACACCTTGAACGCTCAGGTGGGGAGGTGAGGTGTTAAGTCCCCAGCAGCCGGAGCCACTAAGGTTGGTTATGACTGGGAGTGTGAGGGGAGGTGCTGACAACAGGGAGTAGGAAAATAAGGACAAGGGACAAGGGGCGAAAGAGAAGCTGGAAACACAAAGTCAAGTCCAGAGTTTCAACTGTGAAAACTGTACAAGGAAAAGAGAACCAGGAACACTGTTGCTCTCGGTGGGCCAGTGTCAAACCACCTTGCCCAGGCCTTGTTTGAGGAGAACCCAACTTCAAAGATTGAAAAGAGACAGCACCTTCTCTTTGTGGCTTCAGGCTTGACTTCAGTGGAACCTCCTCTCTCCCTCAGATGGCAAGAGCCACTCCACTCACGAAGAGTTGGTGAGCGTAAGCAGGGGTGCAGAGAACCGGGGAGAGAGAGGTTTACACGCCCAGAACCAACATGATGCCCAGGAAGTCCCCGGAGAAGGGAGCTGCGTGGTGATTCTGGCTCAGCCCTCCTCCGGCTGCGTGAACTTCCCTACCCCAGGTCCCTTTGCTTCTCTGAGCCCACGACACCTCATCTATAAGACAGAACTATAAGACGGAAAGACAGCTACAGTCGATCACCATGGCTTTTTACTGCTTGAAAATTTATAATAGCAGCATACTTTTTTATTTTTACTTTGGGGAGTTTGTTTCCTAAAATATCCATGTTCTCTCCAGAGACAGAGCAAGAGGGAAAGGAGAAAGCACTCCCCATGGGGAATCGTCAGGCCACAGTCCCTTCTCCATCTCCCCCTTGCTTTGTGATTTCAGGCATGCACACACATGTGCCCCACTTGTTTTGCAAGCTACTGGGTCCAGGACTCAAATCACTCAGTCAGTCACATGGGATCCAGCTGCCTTCACCAGCAGGCCATGGAGCCAACCCACAGCAGCGTATTATTAATTTAAAGATGCATTTCATGGATCACATTCAATTCCATTTAATTCTAGGATGGACCACTGCACTAAATGCCAAACTTCCTAAGGTCCTGCTTTCCTCACTGTATTTACCCTTGGTGTGTTGGTTTTTTCCATTACTTTTCTGATGCAGTATTTTTCCCCTCTCTTTCTTCTTTTTTTTTTTTTTTTTTTTTTTTTTTTCATTTTCTATAATAGTGACACAAGGAAGGGGCTGTTTCAATAGTAAGAAGCCAAGGTGACCTAATTATCTGCAGGCCAAGGAGGAGCCAAGGCACAGCCAGCCAGCCCTTTAAACAGCATTCTGCTGGCGACCTTCTACCCTGCCCCCCAAGAAGACGAAGTTGAACTCAGCCTCCCTTCTGACTTTCTTTTATAACCTTTCTCCACTATGCTGGAAGCTCCTAGATATTTTAGACGACTCTCCTCCTCCTCACTACCTGCATGCCAAGCAAGGTGACTATCGTCACTCCCTTTTCTCAGGAAAAGTGTTACAGAGGGATAATTTACACAAATCTTGCTTTAGTTCTGCTTGAAAATTACCAGACACACAAGTGTGTGTACACTCTCATCCCTCAGCCTCCTGTCTGCAATGTCTCTATTAACCCGGCCTGCTCAAGGCCAGCAGGTCAGCAGAGCCATGGCGGCCTCATTTCCTGGACCTGGCCGCTTACTCTCTCACTTTCTCTCTCTCTCTTCCTCAGAGACCGGCAGGAGGACATACATATTCTTGCCAGTGAGGGTGAAAGGAGGGTACGAGACCCAGGAAATGGCACTAATGTGTGTGGGTGCTGGAGAGGATGGTAGGGGTTCCTTTTTTGTTATGTATTGTTACCAATTCCAGACACATGGTGAAAATGGTTATATGATGGGTCTTCAAAAAGTTTGTGGAAAATGCACATTATGGGGGAAAAATGCATGGATTTTTCCTTTTTTTACAACCAAAGTAAACTCATATGTTAATTCCACTTTTCCTTGAACTTTTTAAAGTATTGTGACTAAAGCAATTTCCATTTAGAGGCTGTAGTAAAACGAGCTACACAGATTAATACAACTTAATTTTTCATTGGAAATTAAAAACACTGTTCAACTATGCTTGGGGTTTTCTTCTGTTACTGAGAAGAGTTGCTGATATGAGCCACTTTCTGCTCTTACTATTTTTTTCCATGAACCAAAACTTTGGTCCATACAATGTGTATTCATATGGAACCTACAAAGAAGAATGTTTTTGGTTTCTGCACATTGTCACCAACACCTCGTTTTGTCAGACTTTAAAACTGTTGTTTGAATAATGAGTTCAAACTAGCTCCATGTGGATTTAGTTGGCCTTTTTGTGTCTGTTTGCATGAGCAGGTCTTTACATGTGTTTTCTGACCGTCTAGAGTTCCTCTTCTGCAAATTGCCTGTTCCCAGCCATTGTCCATTTTCTATTGTGTTGTGCTTTCGATCTTATGCATCTATAGGAATTTTATAATACTTATTATTTACATAATTCTTTGTTAGTTATATGCACTGAATATATCTTCTCTAGCTTCATGGATATTTGTTTTCCTCTCCCCCTCTGCTTTCAAAGTTCAGTTTCCTGAGCTGTCAAGATTTATAACTACTGCACTTACCATTTTGCTAAAAGAAACTTACATTTAAAAAAGAATTTTTCTTTGTAATGAAGCTAAGTTTTCAGAACAGTATGTTGAAGATGTTAAAATTACATAGGTAAATTAGATCTCTTAAGCTATTTCTCTGTACCCCTGAGGGTTCATGTAAAACTTGTTTTACAAAGGGGGGATTTAGAAGGTAAAATGCTTTAAGTTACTCAATTCTTACGAAATTACTCATAAGAAAACATTTGCCAATAAAAGAGCTATGAAAACTTTTTTTAAAAAAAACTTAAGATTTTGCCATAGAACTCATCTACTCCCTGGAGAGAAACAGAGACAGAGAGAGGAAAAGTGAGAAATCACCCACCCGCGGGGGGGGGGGGGGGGGAGGGATATAACTACACTGCAATCCCTTCATTCTCTTCTCAGGATTTTGGGCATGCACACACACGTGCCTGTCATGAGTTTCAAGTCACAGGGTACGGGACTCAAACCATGGTTGGTCATGTGGGAGTCCAGCACCGTAACCACTATGCCACCTACTGGCCCCTGAGAGTTCCGTATTTAAAATATTTATTTATTTGGTTATTTTTAGTACCAAAGGACAACCAGAGAGAAAAAGAGAAAGCACCCCCTTACAAAGTATAGTCACTCTTCAACCCCCTTTCCCTATTCCTCCCTCTCATCAAGATCCTGGACACAGGGACACACACACCTGGTATGTTTTTCTTTTCTCTTCTTTTTTATTTTAACTTACATTTAATCATATATATCTTTATAGTGTACAACATTGCTTTTTTCAGCACAAATACCATACATATTGGTCAAGACAAAGACATACATTATCAATAACAAATACATTTTTTGTCAATTAAAGGTACTTTTTTTTCTGTTCCCTTCCTTCCCTCCCTCTACTACTCACCCCTACCCTTACTATCTCTACTATCTTTCATTGCCCTCCCTGCTACTATATCTTCTAAACTTTCCATTTCTGCTATAGAGTATAGACAATAGGTGTATATTGAGTGGGGACATACAGAGTCTGATTTTTATAGTCTGACTTGCTTTGCTTAGCATTAAATCCTCCATATTCATCCACTTTATATCAAATGTCAGAGTCTCATTTTTCAAGGCTGAGTAGTATTCCATAAAGTATGTATGTCACACTTGTTCAATCCAATTATCTATTTTTGAACATTTGGGTTGATTCCATATCCCAGCAATTGTAAATAATGCTGCAATAAACATAGATGTGTAAGTGTTTTTCTGATTGAGGATTTTTCTATCCTTTGAGTAAATACCTAACAGCAGAATTACTGGGTTATGTAATGTTTTATTTGTAGGTTTCGGAGGAAATTCCATATCATTTTCCAAAATGATTTTACTAATTTGCATTCCCGCCAACAGTGTAAGAGAGTTCCCTTTTCACCAGAGTCTTGTCAGCACTTATTAGTAATTTTTTTTTTCAATTTTATCCATTCTGACTGAAGTTAAGTTGGTCTAAGTTGAAGACTTTGTCTTCAAGGTCAGAAATTCTTTCTTCTGCATGGTTCAATCTGTTGTTAATGCTTCCTAGAAAGATTTTCATTTCTTCTATTCTTCATTTCCAGAAGTTCTGTTTAACTCTTTTTTAGAGTGTCTATTTTTCATAAAATTCTTCTTTCATGTCCTGAAATGATTTTCTCATTTCCTGAAGCTTACTGTTTGTTTTATCTTGCATTTGTTTTGTCACTATAAGTATTCGGAATTCTTTTTCTGACATTTCTGTGTATATCTCTGTGCTATACCCTGTTGGTGAAGGGCTACTACGCTCACTTGGGGGAGAGTTACCACCTTGTTTTCTCATATTTCTTCAAGATCTACAGTATTTATTCTTTTCTATGTATTGGAGTAGATTTTTCGGTACTGGTAGAGGAAATTGTACCCTTAGTTCCCAGGCATGTTCCTATTGGAAGCCTTTGTCTCCCAGGTTGGACCAATTATGGGTAACTTCAGGTGCTTAGCTCCTCTACCAAGTGCTCAGCTCTTGGTGAGGTGGTAGCAAGCTAAGGAACTAAAACTTAGTGAAGAGGATCAAGTCACAAGGAGAAGCATGTGGGTTGGTATACCAAAAGTCCCAAAGTTGCTTCCAGGCCCTGAGCGTGGGCTCACCCAAGGCAGTCTTCCCAGACAAAGCTCCAGTCTCCTGGCAGGCGGATGGCGTGAGCTCAGGCTGTCAGAGCAAGCCCAGGCCACCAGAGTGGTGGGTGACGGAGTGGCTAACGTTCCAAAGTTGCTCCCAGGCCCGGAGCATGGACCCAAGGAAACCTGCCCAGACCAGACCCAAGACTCCTGGCAAGCAGTGGGGAGAATCCAGGCCACCAGAGCAATGGGCAGTGGAGTGGCTGAACTTCCAAAGTTGCTCCTAGGCCCAGAGTGCAGACTCACCCCCACTTGGTGTGTTTTTCAAGCCATGGGGCACAAACCCATAGTGAGCCATGTGGGATCTGGCCCTCCCACCAAGTGTTTAACCACTGTGCTATGGGGGTAGCCCAAGATGGTCTTTATTCAATACTGCTAATGTCCTTCCAAAAACATTGGTAAGAACAACTTGTGTTTTAAAACCAGAAGAAATCACTTAACTGAGATGATTTTCAGTCAGGCAAGAGAGGTGGCAGATTGATCTGGTCTTTCACACCTCTGGAGTGTCTGTGAACTGAAAGTGGTTCCATTTGGTTGCATACTGGGGGAGAGTTAGGCCCACTTAATAAAGCTGAAGTGTGGCCCCCTAAATTCAAAAGAGTAAGTGAGAAAGGGGAAAAAAAGATGAAGAGGGGACCAGCAGGTGGTATGGTGATTAAGGCACTGGACACTACCACATGGCTGACTACAGTTCGAATCCCAGACCTGATGGCTTGCTTTCTCACTTTCTCTCTCTCTCTGTCTCTCTCTAGTGAAAGTAAAATAAATGAATGAATAAATAAAATTAAATAAATACTTATTTTTTTAAAAGATGAAGAAAGAGGGGATAGAAACTCTATATGTTGTCAATTGAATATATTTATTTGCCTTTTTTAGCTCAAATATCCAAATTTTCCATTTTTTTCAAAGCTGTGGCATTTAATTTGAACATGGATTAATCAGTATTTGTTTCTTGAATGATGTAATCTAATAAATGTTAAGGGATGGAAATAAACTTGCCAGAGGAGAAAAAAGTAAGCAAAAAATTACTGTGAATGCTATGTCTCTTACATAATAATTTAAAAACTGATGTAGAACCAGCCAGTGGCATGGTGGCTAAAGCCTCAGGGTGTCACCTCGTGGTTTTACTCCTGGACCCAGTGGCTTGACAAACATGCCAGGTGTGTGGATACATGCCCAAACTCCTGAAAGGAGGCAGAAAGGGAGGAGAAAGATTGAGGTGTGATCATGTCCTGTGGGGGGTTCTTTCTCACTTGCCCTCTTTCTGCCTCTTTTTCTCCAACCAGTGTATGTACACTCTGTCAAATGTTTTGAAAATGAAAAATTGATATAATGGCAAATGTGTTAGCAGATAGGTTATAGGCCTTTTCCCCACTTAATACATTTTTTTGTAATAATAGTTAATTGTTACTCTCATTATAACAAAATTCTTAAGGAAAAGAGGTAGCATAATATTTCTTCAATCCATTAGTTCTACAGATTGAGAGAAATACATCTTTTCTGATACTCAGATGACAATCACTTAAGAAATCTATTTTAATGTAATAACATCCACTTCCCTGAAAGAGAAAAGAATTGAGTTTTATCCCCAGCCCCCCCAAATCTAAGTCAAAAGAACCCTTCGAAGCCACTAATGCGTAAGTAGGTCGTCTATCCGTATTAATGCTGCCAATTGAGAGCAACCTAGTACTGAGTGAATTTGGGGAGTGCACTGTGAAGTGTGGAAAGCACGGAGTCGTTGGTGGGTTTTATGAATCAAGACTTTCATGCATTTGGACTCCTGCATAACCCTCCCAAGATAGCCTCTCTGGCAGGCAGTTACTACCACGAAAACCACCGCTCACATCCTTCAGTTGAATAAGGCTACATGCCGGGAGAACTATTGATACCAGGACTGAGCACTATTATAACAGGGAGGAATTACCACCCCTCTGCTACAGTGTAAGGAGAAGCCGAAACAAGCCATTTTTGCACGATAACCTTTATTTATAGGCAGCAAAAAAAGCCCAGTCACTGAAACCCAACTTTGTAATTCTCCATTCAGAATGACACTGTAAGAAAAACATCATGTTTAACTCTGTTATTTGACATTTTTCCATACGTAGTGGGTGTGTTTCCTATTTGAATTTCAGCCACGCAGCCTTATTACTGAGCTGCTCACATCGACCATGGTGATCTGAAAATAAAACTGGCTATTTTCCCAGATACCTCAGCGTACGAAAACACAAGTTAGAAGAGAAGGTGATTTAGAATTCAAGCATTGTAAATCCGAAAGAGGATTTCAATGTTAACCCCTCCATTGGGCCCTTTCATTTTCTACATTGAGAATACTTGAGTCCTGACTGCACTGGGTTGGGCAGTTTTCCATTGACTCAAACCACAGGCCGGGAAAAACCAAGATGCCGAAGGGAATCTCTGTATTTCAGACACTCCCTCTTGCCCCAGAATGCGTTATAGTATAACCCAATTTCCTCACTGATGGGTGGGCCAACGGCTCAGCCCCTTCAGTAACCCCTGCCCTTCCCTTTTGATTCAGAGGCATGAGTCTGAGCTCTTCAGTGAGAATCATGGGACTAAAGTTCAGGGCCCTAACCTCTCACTAATAATAATAAACAATATTGACCGACGTGTACCATATACCCTTCATTTTCCAAGTATGTTCCAAGGTGCATCTAATGCATTTAATCCTTACAGTGAGGCTGTGGGAAAAGATACCATTGTTATCCCCATTTTGCAAAAGGCAAAAAATAAACGGGGGTGTAGAGAGCTCACAGAACAAGGTCGCACAGCTAGCCAGGGACAGAGCTGGGATTCGAGCAAAAGTAGCTGGACACCAGATGGCCACTCCTCTCCCCAGGTCCTTCTACTTCCTCCCAGCCCATGTCTCCCACTCAGTGACATTTTCGCTACACAGACCAGAAGCCACTGAATACGAGATCCCTGGGGCAGGGACTCCATGCCTTTCATCTTCTGCCCCAGCACCCAGCATGTGCCTGATACAGAACTGGCATTTATTAATAGTTTAAAGGGGCCAGAGACCAGCGAATGGTGTAATGGTCATGTCACTGGACTCCCACATAGCCAACCATGGTTTGAGTCCTGGACCCAACGACTTAAAAACTCATGCCAGGTGCGTGTGCACATGTGCCCAAAATCCCGAGAGGAGAATAGAGGAGAAGGGATTGTAGCATGGCTATCCTCCCTGGGGGGTGATTTCTCTTGCTTTCTGTGTCTCTGGCAAGCACATGCTTCCTATAGCAAAATCTCTCTTAAAAAAAAAAAAAAAGAGTTTAAAGAGGCCAACCAGTGGCGTGGTGGTTAAGGAGGCTAAATCCCTCATGGCTATGTGGTAGGAGTCCTCGACCCAGGGGTTTGAAAAGCATGCTGGGCACATGTGCATGTGAGCCCAAAATCCCAAAAGGAGAGAGAAATGGAGGAGAAGGGGTTGTGGCATGACCGTCCCCCATGAGAGGTGCTTCTCCCTCTCTCTCGCTCTATCCCCGGTGAGCACATACACCTTCTAGCAAATTATTTAAAGAAAAAAATAATAGTTTGATGAATGGCACTGAACTCTAGGTAATAAAATTGGGGAGTTCCGGTTGCTCCATTCTTCGGATCAGTATGAAATTATATGACTTAGGGACAGTTACAAATGAAAGCTGATTAAACCTCCCTGACCGAAGCTATGATACTCTAAATAATAAAAAGATTGGTTGTTTGACTTTTTCCTTTTATTCATTTATTTATTTTTGCTAGAGGCTGTGTGCACTACCCAGAGAGAGACAAAGAAAACAGGGGGGGTGGGGGTGAGGAGAGAAAGCACTCCCCAGGGGAGTATGATTGTGCCGCAATCCCTTCTTCTCCTCCTCACTCTGTCAGATTTGGCGCACACATGCACACGTGCCCACGCGCCTCTCAAGCCTCCAGGGCCAGGACTTGACCTGCAGTCGACCGTGTAGGATCTGGTTTTTCACGCACAGCGCTTTAACCTCTGTGCTGCAGGACTGGCCCTGGTTTGGCATGTTGTTTGAATTTGCTGTTGTTTAGCGCTCCCATGTGTCTAGATTGTACTAAGAATTTCATACACATAATTTCCTCTGACTGCTCCCGACAGCCCTGAGTGGGTGCTCTTACTATCCCCGGTTTACCTGTGAGAAAGTAAAAGCTTGAAGAGATGGAACGACTTTCCCAAAACCACGCACGACTAAGTGGTGGAGACAGGCTTTTGACACAGGAATGACTCATTCCAAAGTATGTACTTTAATGCTCTAAACATAAAATCCATAGCGCTCAGTCACTTTTCCTTATTTCACCAGGAGGGAGGAGGACGCACGGAGGCAGAGCCAGTACAGGAGGAAGCCCAGGCCGAGCTCCCTCTAGACAGCATGCTCTGCCCTCTCTCCTGAGACACGCAGTACACATGCAACTGCACATTTCTCCCTTAAACCGGCCCCGCCCTCTTTAGCCACACTCTCCTCCTCTGCTGGGCCCAGCCCAGCTCCTGCTACCTCTGCTTACATCGCCCCACCCTGTTCCCTGGAGGTGCAGCCTCAGCTGGGTAGCAGAACCACCTGCCATCATGTGACTTCTGGAAAAAAACAATCCACATTCCAAAGAATGACCTTAGTAGTGGGTCCTCATAGCACTCCCGCTGGACAGTCTTAGATGGCCTATAGCCAGCAAGACCAACTGATTCATCAGAAAAAGAAAGCGAGCAGGGGACAGCCACAGATAGCACTTGTCAGGAGGGCCGTGCGCCGTAATCCATATGGCTATCGGGAAAGAGCAGATGGTGAGAACACAGGAAGCCTGGCCCATCGCTCTGACTCATTAGGTGGGTGCAAGAGAAAGGATTCCTTGAGGAATCCAAAACTTGCGACTACTATTTCTTAAATGAGGTTTCCATCTAGTTGCTTATTGCCACTTTTGTTACAAAAGTTGTTTTTGTTGGTATGGTTTTTGCTGCCAGAGGGTCCATGCCATTGCTAGAGACAGACAAAGAGACAGAGACAGAGAGGACCGCCCCCCAAAGGCACACGGTCACACCACCATCCTTTTTCCTCCATTTAAGAATTTTGAATTTATTATTATTATTATTTTCTAATTTGACCAGAGAGAGAGAGAGTAAAGAGAGAAAACAAGCCACCAAGTCCAGGACTCAAACTGTGGTCGTCCATGTGGGAGTCCAGCACCCCAACCACCATGCCACCTGCCCGTCCCTAGAGAAGTTTTCATGGTGGTGGGAGAGGGCGTAGTAGGCTATGTTTCAGGTGAGATACTGTAGAGCTTGAAATTATTCATCTAAAAAATCAGTAAATTGATTTTTTTAAGTGTGTCTTTGCCTATCCATGTGGTAGAAAGAAAAATCAGTATCTAGTTCCTCTAGAAATTTCTGGGAAATGTCTATTAATAAGTGAGTTCTGTGTCTAGATTCTGCCATTAACATACACATCAGGAGTATAGGCCTATGTAGTGACTCACCACAGTGCTGATTTTGAAAGAGGATTAATGCCCACCTCCACGCACAACCCTGGTAGAGCCAACCTTTTTGTGATCACTGAGGGCACACAATGCCTAAGTGAGCTACTCCTCAGTAATAGCTTGTGACTCTGTGAATAGATGGTGAACTGTGCTTTTCAGTAATAGCTGTGACTATTAAAAGCCTGCTTTGGTAAAGGACCTTCCATACTTTACCCATTGGATCCTCCCACCGACACTGCCAAGTAGGTGTGATTAGTGCTGTTTACAGGAAACCTAAAACCCAGAAAGAGTAAGGCACAGGCCTGGTTTACTCAGAGGAACTTGAAGCCTGAACTAAGGAAATGAAACCTCATAACGTCCCACCTCGCCATATTGCCCACAGACTGGACCACAGTCCTTGTACGGGATGCAAGCCGCTCCTAAACCCTGTGGAAAATTAGTTACCCATGTAAGAAACAGGCTGTGTCACAACTACTTGTGCGTATCATCTGCGATATACATATTTGCTAAGATCTGAAGATACAGAAACCATAGAATATGTTGCTAAAAGACGATATAATTCAGCACCTTCACTTTACAAGGGAAGAAACTGAGCCCCGGGGATGTAAACTTTCCATTTGACCAATGCATGTATGGCGGCCGCTCTGCACAGGGCTTTGGGCCAGCAGGGACAGGGCAGACTGTAAGAGGAGAAAAACGAGCATGCTAGTCATTAAAATAATGGGCACCAGAGTCATAAAGTGACATCTTCCACAAATTTCTTCTAAGCAACATCAAAATATGGTCAAACATGTAAATCCAAGCGAGTTTACTGTAGCATTAATTATAGTAATGAAAATGTAATAGAAACTCAAAAGTCTAACAACACCAGCGACGGATGAATGGTTACATCAGTTATGACCCAACTGTAAAATGGGACATTGAACAACCGAGCTGTATTTTATAAGGATATTTTAATGACCTGAGCACATGTCCATTATATAATGACAAGTGAAAACAGCAGAATAGAATATTGTTATGTTTGATTTCCACGTCATTTTGGACCATTTTGCAGCAAAATGTGAACGGTGGCTAGTTCTAGGCAGTGGGCTATGGGAAATGATTGTTCTCTTCCTTTCTCTCGAGTCGTCTAGGATGAGCAGGTGTAAGTTTCATAATTAGCTAACACCAGTGTTATTTTCCGAGGGCTTGGCAACCTCTGTGGAGATTACTTTCCACTGGAGCAATCTTTGAGTAAGGAAATACAGGGCTGGAAAGAGCGTGAACTTTGTTCTTTTGCATCAGGAAATTGCGATGGCAAAGAGGCAATAACCGGGGCTGGGGTTTCAGCAGAGCACCTGCCAGAGGGCACAGAATGAGGGAGAAGGGCCTGGAAGGACAGGCTGACCGGCTGTGATGAGGGGCAGGGCAGCTGGTGGCTCGGGAGGGCAGAAGCAGGCGAGAGCTGAGTAAAGGCTGCGGGGGAAAGAGGAGCTCTGTGGAGGTATGTAAAGGCCTCCTGCTGGCCATTTGTAGAACTGAAGTCCTTCGCCTCGCTACTCCCACCCACCCCCCCAGCCCCTCCATTTCCACCCCCCCAGCCCCTCCATTTCCACCCCCACCCCCACTCCCACCAACCAGCCGGGAAAGGAAGTGCTGATCATTTACCCCACAGTCTCAACAAGGCCCCTTGGACTTTGTACTGAATAAATGAAACGCACATAGAGGGAAAAGGCTGCATTAATAAACCCCCTACAAGACCTGTTTCTCCTTAGCTGAACAAGCCAGAAGCTGCCATCTGACTCAGGGTAAATTTCATTGCAGTCATTCGGAATTGCATTACTGACGTCACAGCTGCGCGGTGGAAGGTGTAATAGAATCCATACTCCAGTCACTCTTCACCATGCCCAGAGTCCCTGGGCAGAGAAGGGGAGACGCGCTGGCAAACTCTTGGCACTTCTCGTTTTCCCTTCTTCTTGCTCCAGTCCTCTTTGGCTTTCTTTTTTTAGCACTGCAATTTGCAGTTTTCTCTAACAACTGCCACTCAGAGTCACACCAAGGAGGGGTTAAAAATGCTGGCGAGAAACCGACTTACTAGAAGCTTGTTTATCAAAGTATTCACAGTGCCATCTGTAGGCAGTGAGAGTCATGGTGACGGATATTACCTATTTATATTTAGTCATTTTTTAAAAGATTTTTCCCAATTAACCTGTATTAATTTTGGAAAGAAAACAAGAGTATTTTAAAGGTCAAACCATACCAATGGTGTTTTTCACAGTGGCTTGGCACCAGAGCTGTAGCCAGCACACTGGTTTCCCTGTCCAGCTCCAGTGCTGATGTCTGCAAACGAGTCACCGAATGCAGCAGCTGCCGTTCAGGCAAGCTTCTCCACCTGCTCACATTTCAGAGGCCTCTGCACTGTGACTCCTGTTCAGTCCTAGGGATTTCTTACCTCTCCATAGCCTCTGCTCCTCTTCCACCAGACATTTCTACTGTCCGTAGATATACCTAAAAGCATACGTAAAACGTATGCACAGTGCTTTGTGTTCATGTGACAATGGGGCCAACAGGTGTAGTGGTTAAGGCACTGGACTCTCACATGGCCACGTTTCAAAAACTGCCTTTTTCTTTATGGAACAAAAGTCTTCACCCCGTTAGAGATTTTCTACTATTCGGGAGACGTTTAAATGTTGCTGTGGCGATGATGAGGCTGTTCGTTGGCTTGAACCGGGAGCTCCCTTCCCTTCTTCCTGGGAGTTAAACATACAGACTACCTATCTTCTCAAATAAAGGCATATGTGTTATATAAACAAATGGTAATCAATCTGTTTGAGCTGCAAGGTTAATCAATGTCTCAGGAGAACTGGAGCAGCGAGTTGCCGAAGGGGTAAGAACATATGGCACTACCAGGGATGCCTTTCAACCAAAAGGTAGTGCTGTGGCAGGCAGCGTGATGGGACCAAGCTGGACCCAGAAGGGCCAAGATGAGCAAGGCAGGGCACTCGCAGTCAGAAGGAGAAAGTGCCCAGCCCTTGTATCACAGAATGATAAAGACCGGGATGGACACTCAAAGCAGGGCACCACCAGCCGGAGAGAACAGAGAGACTTCCGAGGGAGCTGATGGAGCCGGTCCCAAAGGCTGAACGTGCTTTCCAGAGAGCTGTAAATGTGCCCCGGGGAGGGGAAGAGCCTTAGAGGCTGGCAGTGCAAGTCCCATCCCTCAGGCCAGGCGGCAAGCGGGACAATGATTTAGAGGGTGATCGAGCTGATGAATGATGTTGGAAAGTTTTCATTTCATCTAACAGGCCATAAGGAGCCAAGTGAAAACTTCAAGCAAAGAATAATCTGAAAAGGTCCATATTTCAGTCATGCGGGGGATGGGCTAGAAAATGCACGGAAGGACACAAGCTAAAGGGTGCAGAAGGTAACTTGAAAGAAACGGCTCTCGAAGGGAGTAGTATTGCCTGCTGTGGTATGTTCTAGAAACTTAAGAGACATTGTGATTGTCAGAATAGTTAAGGGACACACTGGCATTTAGTTGTTAGAGGCTAATAATACTAGAAGGGTTACAATGGGTTGCATAGTCTCACACGAGGAAGAATTTCCCTGCCTCCCACATGACCTTAAAATATTCCACCAGACAATCCTGGTGGGTGAAAACCTGTTAATAATTATTTGAGCCCAGAACGTAACCCTTTTTTCTCCTTTCTTTCTTTCTCTTTCTTTCTTTCTTTCTTTCTTTCTTTCTTTCTTTCTTTTTTTGAGAGATTTTTATTATAGGGTACATGCACTCACTGGAGAGATAGAGAGAGTGAGAAAGTGAAAAACCACCTCCCAGGGAGGATGGCTACACCATAATCCTCTCTCTTCCATTCCCCTCTTGGAATTTTGGGCACACACACACACACACACACACACGCCCAGAGTGAGTTTCAAGCCCCTGGGTCCAGGACTTGAATTGTGGTTGGCCATGTGAGAATCCAGTGCCTTAACCACTGTGCCACCTGCTGGCCCCATTTTCACACGAACAGAAAGTATTGTTCATCAATTTTATATACGTATTTATATATACTATAAAGATTATTATAGAAATCAATAGAATATAACGAAGAGTTTGGAAAGATATTGTTACATTTATGGGAAATTGCTTTTTTTGACAAGTGTACCAAGACAGTTCAGTAAGGGAATAACAGCCTTTCAACAAATGTTGCTGGGACAACTGGATGTCCACCTACAAAAGAATAAAGTTGGACTCTTAATTCAGACCAAAATGGACCAAAGACTTAAATATAAGGAAACTATAAAACTCTTAGAAGAAAATATAGACATAAATCTTCATGAACTTGAACAAGGCAATGATTTCTCAGATTTGACACCAAAAGTATAAGCAATAAAAGGAAAAAAAATAAGATAAATTAGACTATCTCAACACCATAATTATAAATGAAACCATAAAGAAAGTGGAAAGACAAACCACAGAATAGGAGAAAATATTTGTAAACCACATACCTGGAAACGATCTAGTATCTAGAATATATAAAGAACCCTATGACTCACCAATAAAAAGACAAACAACTCAAGTTTTAAATGGGTAAAAGATGTGAACTGCGATCAGCCATGTGGGAGTCTGGCACCTTAACCACCAAACCACATGCTGGTCCCAAGAGAGTAATGTTATGGTATGTAGGTTATATCTCAGTTTTAAAATCTAGTATGTGTACAATTTTTCAGAAAGGTAATTAATGTGTAAATCAAGGAAAGATGATGTTAGGCTTCATTTTGAAGTTTACAAGAATGGTTCAATATTTCAGAAAATCGTTTCACCCATAGCTCTCTCTGACAGTATTTGAATCATGGAACCCCACAACTTTATCATTTGTAACTATCAAGATCACAGAGACTCTGCATAGATGCAAGCTTGAATACTTCATTAAACTGTGCTTGAATATCTACAGCTTAAAGAGCATTTTTTACTACAAATTAATTGCCTTCCAGTTCTTTTTTTTATTGCAGTGACGGGCTATATTGATTTTCCTGAAATAGTGTCTGAGGTTGGTTATATTATATATTAATTCCATCTCAGGACGGGGGTGGGAATAATGACCCATCAAATTCGTTATGCCACGTATGCTATAAAAATGTGACACTGAGGCTAATAGAATCGGAGATGCTGACCCATCCACAGATCAACCCCTCATTACACACGTTCCCACTCACAGCCATCCTGTAATTACAGCCCCGGGTCTTCCTCTTTTCCCCTCAGCACATAAAATTGCAGGCAGGTAAAAGCAGTCACCCTGGCCTTTGGTATTTTCTAGACTAAAATCTGCACTCACTAGGCCTCTGCCCCTGGAATTAGAAAGACCTTGTACAGCACTAAAACTGCTTTGCAGTCCTTGCTCCAAGGACTCCCCTCCGTGGGTTTGGGGGAAGATGACTTTTAGCTGGCAGATCTAGATACATTTTCTCACCTGCTCCTGTTTAAAAATTAAGATTTGGAGGTCACCAGGGGAACTATTGTTTATTCTCAGAGGAAGCAATCTTCATGTCACTCTTCAAACTAGGTACCCCCTCCTCAAGTAGGGTGGGAATCATTGTTAGCATTTTTAGTTTCTGAGATTGTAGTCATCGTCATAGTGGGGACATTTAAATAAATGTCTTCAGCGCGGGCCAAATATAAGAGAGGTACAGGAGCAGCCTGAGGTGAAGAGATTGCGGCATGGCCGTGTGGCCATTCCCCTTGGGGGATGCTTTCTCGCTTTCTATCTCTCTGTCTCTCTCTGTTTCTCTAGCGAGCGCACACGCCCTATAACAAAAATCTCTCTTAAAAAAAAAAAAAAAAAAGTTCCTTGAAGGAGGAGCCCTGACTTCAATATCTTAACATCCTTAGAACGCAGCACACAGTAGGCCCACGGTAAATACAGCTTGTACAAATGCAAATTTTCACCTTGTCAGAGATACCAAATTCAGAAACTGCTAAGACTGATGTAAAACTAACCCCTCTTCGCAGAGAAGCAGGCACGGGTGTATTGTACCGAGGAGAGCGTATACTGGCACAATTACTCAACAGGGTTATCTGGAAAAAGACACCAGAATATAAAAGACACGTGCCCACTAACTTAGTATCGCCACTTCTAGAAACTTAGCCTAAGGGATTACACAGACATGTCTGCAAAATACATGTCCACTGTAGCATTGCTGATAAGAACAAAACAATGAGAACAAATTTAATTTCCACTGAAAGGAGATTAAAACGCAGTTGAACGTTCATAAGATGGGAAACCCTGCAGCTCTTTAAGATGATGCAGCTATACATATCCTGCCTTGGATATGTGATATCTCTGACATGTTACATGCAAAAAACGTCATAAAATAATATTGCAATGTTGTCATATACACACACACACACACACACACACACATATTTCTAGAAAATGTACTAAAAGTCAATTGCCAAAATATTAAGTGTATACACACACACATATATATGTATATATGGAAGGTTATGAGTGGTTTTGTACTCTCTCCTTCAGATGTCTCTAGATTGCCCCAAATTACTTACAATTTATATTTATGTTTAGAATTTAATTACAATTGGGATGAGCAGATTGCATAATGGTTACATCTCTGAACTCCCACATAGTTGACTGCAGTTTGAGTCCCTGACTCAGCAGCTTAAAACTCATACTGGGCGTGTGTGTGTGTGTGTGTGTGTGTGTGCGCACGTGCATGCCCAACACCCAAGAAAAGAATGAGGAGAAGGGATTACAACATGGCCATTCCTCCCCGAGGTGGGGGATAATTTCTCGCTTTCTGTCTCTATCTCTCCAGTGAATGCACACACCCTATAGCAAAAAACCTTTTTTTCAAACAAAAAATAATTTAATGACAATTAATTATAAATTAAATAATTTATATTTACAGCTGGCGTTAAAAATATTTTGTTTCTAAGAGGTTGAAAGTACTTTTATGTTCCTAAAAGTTTTTTTGAAAACCTCCATATGAGAAAGTGGAAACTACGCTACTGCTCTATTTGGCTCATGGAGTCCCAGTGAGGTGGGGGGAGGGGAGGAAAGGATGGAGTCAGGGTTGGGGAGGGGTTCTGGTGACCTCACCTCTTCCTCCTGGCGACCTTAGCCCTGACCACACCTTGGATCAGTCTAGGAAGGCTTCCTGTAACACTGACGCCAGGTTCCAATGTCAGACCAATCAAACTTAAATCTCTTAGAAGTGGGGCTGGACATGTTGGGTTTAAAGGCTCGTCAGGGGTTGTCATGTGTACCAGGGCTGCGAACCCCTGATGACCAACTTGACAGACTGAGGAGGCCTGGCCATCATCTACTGCACATGATACTGTTCGTGGTGCTGCAGGTTTCACCAGCCACACCAGTCCAATCCAGCATGTAGCAAGGAGAAGAAAGATTGAACGAGGAAAAGACTGACCCAAATCGCCCTCTAGGGCTGGCCGCAGAGCCTGTGGTGACAAGAGCTGGACCCCACAGGGCTGACCTCGGTGTGAGTCCTAGTCTCCGCAGCTTAAAAAACATGCCAGCCGCTTACGCCTACCTGCCCCAGATCCCAACAGGATGAAGAAATGGAGGAGGAGAAGGGACTGGGGCATCAACACACCTCATTGGGCAGTGTTCTCTCTCTCCCTCTCTCTCTCTCTCTGTCTCTGGAGAGTATACATGCCCTTTGAGAATTAAAAATAATCACCTCGTGAGCTCAGCTGTTCATCAATGTGAGGGGTCTCCCCTTGGACTGCATTGTAGGAAGGAGCACCAAGGACTGGCCTGGTCTGACGCTGGAATTCCTCCAGGAGGGGGACTGCAGTCTGTGCAGGAGCAGAAAGAACTTCTGTCTAACCATGCAATGCTAGCTTTCACGTCTTGGCAAATCCTAAAATGCCTCCTCATCCCTTGCTCCTTCTCTGTTCATAACACGGTGTGAACTAGTCCCCTCTCGGTAAGTCAGTAGAAATGATGACATTCACTGATACCCAAATTCTGGATGTTTTTAAAGTACCAGCGGGTTGGCTGTGCTAACACAGGTCAGTCATCTTCTGAGACCCACTGAGTTCACCCTGTGTTCCAACAGGATCGGGACATCAAGAAGACCTGAGCACAAGCGCCCTTTCTCCCTATGTTGCCACTGTCCTAAGAAAGCGTCCTCCTCTGTCACTTCTCAAGCCACTTTCCCACAGACGCTTCCTTTCCAGGTCACTGGAAACACGGCAGCACCCCTCGCCACCAGGTGACATAAGATGCCGCCTGCTCCATCTGGGAGCTTGCGAGTCTCGTCTGCAGATAAGACAGCGATCACATTTCGTGATGAGATGAGCAGGCTCCTATCACAGAAAGGGACAGTTCTTCTCTTCTAATGCCAAAAAGAATTGCCTGAGTGCTTGAAACCTGGATATACCAGCACTCGAATTGGGTCTTTCTTAGATAGAGTTCTGTTCTCTGTTTATGTCTATGTAAAAAGTGAGATTTCCTGCCCAGGTAAGTCCTAAGTCACGACAGGAAGGCAACGCGATTAAACGCCAACAGTCGTGGGGAGGTTATGGCACAGAGCCTGTGCTCCGTTCATTGTGGGTTAGCATACAGTCAGCTTATCGAATCCAGGTTTAGGATAAAGTGACACTCCCTCAAACCATAAACGAATGCATTTCCTTCTTTAATAACAGTATTAGCTAAAGTGAGTCTAATTGAAAGGTTTTCCCCCTTCCACAAGAGAGAGTCACTTTCAAATTTAACAGAAAAGTTCAAAGTGAATATAATTTCAGTACGTTTAGCCAAAGGTGGCTTTATTTACGCGACATATTTTGTTAGTGATGGTAGAAAAATTGGGGTAGAGTGAAGAGAAGAATAATCAAGGAGAGATGGCAAAAGAAAGCTTGGAGTTCGGCCCTTACGGATGAAGGAATTCACCGCCTGGTACCAGTTTGGCCAGACTACAGGGCCGTGCCAAGCCCACACTAGAGCCTGACCCACTGCCACCACGCTCCGTTCTACTGTTACTCCGTTAATAATAGAGGAAGGGAAAGAGACGGTTGGATAAGGATGGGGAGGACGGATATGCTTTCAGATCCCACCTGGAGAAAGGTGAAGCAGCAAGACAGCAGGCTGTGGGGACCCGGGTGTGAGAGCGCCGGGACAGCACGTGCGACGGCGGCTGCATCCCGGCCCTTCCACAGTCTGGATAAATTCCCCAGCTGCCCTGATCCCCGATGTCTGCCTCTGTTAAGGATAGGCCCACATTTCAGGCTTTCTTCCTTCCTTCCTTCCTTCCTTCCTTCCTTCCTTCCTTCCTTCCTTCCTTCCTTTCATAGTTTTATTTAAGACAGGGTCTCTCCAATGACCTTCCAGCCTCAGCAACCCAGCTGGGACTACACGTGTGTGCCACCATGCCCAGCTATTTTTTTAAATGGGATCTGTCTATGTTACTCAGGCCAGCATCAAGCTCACAATCTTTCTGCCTCAGCCTCCCCAGGCTGCTGGGATTCTAGGTAGGTGCTGCCACGCCTAGTCTAAAAGGCCAGGAATCAAATTCAGGCCTGCCCTGTGGTCCCAGCCTACAGAGTGCAGTATCTTAGTGTGTGCCACAGCAGTGGGGCCTCTGATGTTCTTTCTGAGGTTATTAAGTGCAGAAGTGACAGCCACGCTGACAAGTAGAATAGCCAATGGCCACACGTGGCTGTTTACATTTAAATTAATTAAAATGAACTGAAATGCAAAATTCAGTCCTTCAGTTGCTCTAGCCACATTGTGAGTGCCCAGTAGCCTCCTGTGGTGGGCTGCTACTGTACTGGACAGCCCAGAAGGCATGTCCTCCATCACAGAAAGTCCGCTGGACAGGACTGCCCCTGAGTCTCCAGTCTCCTGAGCTACGTTATCCGGATACACAGCCCAGCTCCACCAACTTGTAGCTGGGTCACATTCAGCAAATGCATCAGCTGCTCTGTGCCTTAGTTTCCTCTCCTTTAATTTGAGGTGTTTGAAAACAGCGGGACCAGCAGATGGTGGAATGGTTCCATCGCTAGACTCCCACATAGTCAACCGCGGTTTAAGCCCCAGACCCGGCGGCTTAAAACCCACACCAGGTGTGTGTGCACATTCCCAAGATCCCGAGAGGAGAATGAAGAAGGGACTGTGGGTGTGGCCATCCCCCCGGGGGATAATTTCTCACTTTCTGTCTCTCTGTCTCTCCAAGCGCACATGCCCTATAACAAAAATCTCTATTAAAAAAAAAATTGTATCTCCAAAGGGAAAGGCATTCTAACGATGAGTTGTCACCAGCATTATCCAGTGGAGGGAACAGCCAAGCGAAACAGTCAGCCATGGTGGGCTGCATAGACGTGTCACTGCAAAAAATGAGGGTGGAGGCCAGATGGCGATAAATACGACTTTCTGTGAGGATGGCCCACATGGGAACATTACTGGTTTGTGTCCAGAGACTTCCCCGAGTATGCCGGGCCTGCCATGTCCCTGCCTGGGCTGGCTGAAGCTGAGAGTGGGGAGGGAATGTCACAGTGTCAAGACTCTGGTAATGGTGTTGTATCGCTCGCTCTCTCTCAGAGATAAAGGATTTTTTTTTTTTTTTTAGTTTGTGATAGGGCACATGTGCTTGCCAGGGAGAGACAGAGAAAGAGAGAGAGAAATCACCCCTGGAGGATAGCCACACCACAACCCCTTCTCCTCCAGTCTCCTCTCCAGATATTGGGCATGCACGCACACACACACCTGGTGTGATTTTCAAGCCGCCAGGTCCAGGACTCGAACTGCATAGTCAGCTATGTGGGATCCAGGACCTTAACCTCCATGCTACCTGTTGGCCTCTAAATAAAATTTTTTTTAAATGAAGTTATTTATTCATGGCCAAGAACAGGAGCTCATTATCCTGGGAGGGTCCATGTTTTGTTTTGTTTCATAATTAAATAATTTTTTTCTGATTTTATAGGAATACCTGCTGACCAAAAATGATCAAAATAAAAATCTTTCCTAATCCCACCCCGATAGAGTTCCCATTTTTAGCATTTTACAGACTGCTTTCACAAAAAAAGCATGAGATTGGATCCTATCTATACGCCGTTCTACGGCGTTTACTATTATAGTCGTTTTAATTTAATTTTATATGTCTTAACTAATTTTTTATGTCATTAAATGTTATTTTCAAATGATATTTTAATGGTTACTTAATCTTTTATTCTTGAATGCCTCATAATTCATTTAACTATGTATCTATGTTTTGGACATTTATATTGTCACTAGTTCTTATCACCATAAGTAATAGTGTAATGGGTGCCCTTGAAAAAAATCTTTTTCTGCTCCTGATTACTTCTACACAATGCAGTTAAACATTTACATCAATGTACATACCCACCATCAATGCATGAACATATCATTTCTTTGATCTTTTGTTAGCAGTAAGTCTTTATTTTTTGACTTTTGAAAATTTTGAAAATAGTTTCTTTCATTTGGCTTTTTTCTTAATACTAATGATAATGGGTAGGTTTTTACATATTATTGAATTTTTTTATTAACAATTGCTCCTTACTGTGCTCTACAGGGAATACTTTCAAATTTAAGAACCTGCAGTTACGAAAACAAAATTCTTTTAGGTTTTTGCCGTAGAGCATGTGTGCTTGCTAGAGACAGAGAGAGGGAAGGTAAGAAACCTCCTCCCGAGGGGAGTTGGCTATGCCACCACCCCTTCTCCACCATTCCCCCCTCAAAATTCTGAGTGCACACACATGTACCCAGCATGATTTTCAAGCCATTGGGTCCAGTACAAAACCATAATCAGCCACATGAGAATCCAGCACCTTAACCATCATGCCACCTGCTTGCCCCAGTTTAGGAGAATTTTAACTCAGTAGTTTGGATGCAAGTACTTCTCAGTTAGATAGCTTGTAGGTTAGAAATTCATTTAAAAGTCATTGAATTAAACCTAGGATTCCTCCGTGAGCTAGGCTGTTGGCACTGAAAGATACCCCCCTAGGTTTTGAATTTCCTAATAAAAAGACAAGATGTAAGTTAGGAAAAGACCCTACCTCCATAGCAGAATTCTCTGGGCTGTGGAGCCGGAGTGCACCCTTAAGGCCTGCAGATTTATAAATCCTGTCGATGCCATCCTCAAAGGAGACTTCAGAAGCTAGTAATGAACAGTGCATCTACAAAGCAAAAAAAAACTCCATTTTTCTACAATGTTTTAAATCCCCAGGCTATCAAAGGTCTCAACTATTTTCCTCACAGGTTAAAAAATAATAGTAATAAAGCAATTAAATAGAAATATACCTTCTCTTCCAGACCGCCTAGTGTATTACTATTTATGAGATTCTTAATGCTCTGTTTGGATAGAAGGTAGTATGAGGCCTCCAAGGAGCTACCTGGAACTTCTACATCAAAAAAATGCAATTCTAAACCTAAAATAATTTTAATTTAATTTTTTTTTATTGTCAGAGAGCACACACAATCACGAGAGAGAGAGATGGAAAAACAGAGAGAGGGAGAGGGAGAAAACACTCCCCAACGGGGCGTGGTCAGGCCACGACCCTTCTCCATTTCTTCATCCAGTCGGGATTCTGGGCACGTGTGCACATGTCCCCAGCCAGTTTTTCAAGTCACCAGGGCCAGGACTCAAACCACATAGTCAGCCATGTGGGATCTGGCTCCTTAACTAGGCCAAGGGGCCAACCTAATTTCAACATTTTAATATTAAAGGTTTTGATATCATAAGACCGTAGATTTTTTAATTTGCACTTTCTTCAACTTAATGAATATAAAAGGATAAAAAGAAAAGTATGGGGATCACTTATTTATCATTAGATTTAAATATTTGTAGATAATTTAATTTCCTAAAAGGATTTGTAGAGACATGCAATGAAAAAAGTTTTCTCCTTTGTAAAATCTGAACTTGGACTAAATGACTTTTTACCATTTCGTGTTCTGTGACTGTATACACTAAGTAAGTTTACGAAGAAACTCATCTTTCATGGCAGAAGATGTCTCAAGAGAACAGGGATTGTTACAGCCTACTATTTTGTATGATGTTTTTCATATGGAACTATTTTGTGCTCAATACTTTTTTTGAAGAATCATTTCTTCTACAAATACTTACCGATTACCTCCTCTGTGCCAGTTCCTGCTCTAATTACTGGGGATTCAACAAAGAAAGAGAGAGACAAAAATCCCTGCCTTCAAGGAGTTTAGAGCCTAGAGGGACAGACAATGAAAACACAAAGAAATAAGTGTCAAATCAAGATAAATGACTCATAAACAGGAAAATAAATAGATGGGTAGATGGTAGATGAATAGGTAGGTGACTGACAGATGAGAGATGAAAGACAGAAAATAAGGAGAAGAGCACAAAACCAGGCCCGCCATAGGTCAGATGGTCTGGGCTGCAGATGTGACCTTTCCTCTGAGACTGGAATCTTGAGGAATGAGCCAGACAAAGACCTGGGGCAGGAGATTCTACATGGAGGAAAGAAGACTGAAGGCCCCAAGACAACAGCGTGTTCAGTGTGTTTCAGAAACAGAAAGGAAGTCAGTGTGGGCAGAATTAAGAGGGAGTGTGGTAGGAGACAAACTCAGAGCAGAAGCAGACGTCGGAGTGTGTAGGACCCCAGAGGCCACTGTAATGTTTTTGGACTTCATTTTGTTTGAAATACAAAACCTTCAGAGAGTTTTACGAAGAGACCCCAGCACTCAAGTGTTTAACAATCTGTGCAAGGCGAGTTGTGTGTCTAGCAGAGGATCCCATAAGAAATAAGAGAGGAGGAGGCTCCAGTGGGTAGCACGTATTTAATAATAGATGAAATATGAGCTGAGTCCCGAAGGAACGTGGACAGATGAAGAGTTTCCAGGGAAAAGGTGAGAAAAACGATCAGTGAGAGATCTGCTGCTATTACACTGGGTGGTCACTTCATGCCTAGGAGCCTCGGAAGAAAGGGCAGGGCTATCTTTTTCTGCTCTTTCTTTTTTTGTTTTTGTTTTTGCTTGTTTTTTGCATCTTGCACACACAGTGCCAGTCATTTACTAGGTTTCCATAAATACTTATAGAAATCTGGTCAACCCATCAAGGCAGCTGGTGTATACAGAGAACAAAATGAGCCAATAGTAGAATGGGGCTGGCTCTGTGGGCCTCAGGTTTTGCTGAGAATCAGAAGTTTGTGGAGCATGCTGTATATAATCTACATCGAGCAAATAAATCTGTTTATTGTCGTATCATGTAAAATGGCCATTCTCAAAACTTGACGTGTCTACCTGAATTCATCTGACTCAAATGCAGACTCCTGAGAGTACTAGAAATTCCCATTGAGGGCATGGAAGGAATCTCAATGAGATAGGTGGCCACCTTCTGGAAGTTCTGAGTCCAAATTCCAAAAGAGGCCTGGGTATGGGTTAAGATAGGGGGGAGGGGCTACAGCAGGTGGTGTAGCGGTTACAACACTGGACTCCCACATGACTGACCACCATTCAAGTCCCAGACCTGGTGGCTTGAAAATCATGCTGGGTGCGTGTGTGTGTGTGTGTGTGTATGTGTGTGTGTGTGTTTGTGCACCCCAAATCCCATCCCCCCAGGAAGTGATTTCTCACTTTCCCTCTTGCTGTCTCTCTCTCTCTTTCTCTCCAGCAAACATGTGTCTTATGACAAAAACCTAATAAATAAATAAATAAATAAATAAATAAATAAATAAATAAAATAAACAGCTGTTGGAGAAAACAAAAGTAGTTCCAAATATGAGCTCCAAACCCAGAGGTACAAAGTCAGTCATCCAGACTGCAGTTGTTGACTGGGGAGAGCTCTTCACATGGGCCACTCTATTTAGTGTATCCATGGTGAATAGCTACAGGGATGTATCTGCTTAAGGATTTTGGGATGAGAAAATTACCAGGTCAAGTCACTGGAGTTTTTGTTTTGTTTTGTTTTGTTTTTTTCCCCCATTTCTTTCATTTTAATGTTGCCAGAGGGAATATGTGCTCACCAGAAAGAGAAAGAGGGAAAGAAGGAGAGAGAGAAAGCATCCCCCCAACGAGTCATGATCATGCTGCAATACCTTCTCTTCCATTTCTCTGTCCTGTCAGGATTTGGGGCATACACAAACACACACACACACACCACCAGCGTGTTTTTCAAGTTGCTGGAGTTGGGATTTGAACCATGGTCAGCCATGTGGAATCTGACTTCCTTAATCCCTAGGCTATGGGGCCAACCCACCATGGGTATTTCTAAAGGACAGTAGGTAGGTATTATTTAGACTTAAGTTTTTTAATTAACTTATAATAATTTTACATATTTATAAAGTAAAACGTGATTTTTAATGAGAATACAGTGTGTGATGGTTAGAGTAATTAGTATATCCATCATCTTAACCCTTTGTCATTGTTTTGTGTTAGAAATACTCAAAATCTTGTTTCAGCTACTCTAAAATACATTGTTGTTAACTATAGTTACCCTATGAAGAAACGAGTACTCTTAAAAGGTTGGTAAGATATACAGCCAATATGGAAAACAGTATGGAGGTTCCTCAAAACACTAAAAATAGAACTTCCATATAATCCAGCAATCCTACTGCTAGGTGTATACCCCAAAAAAGAGAAATCAGTATTTTGTAAAGATATCTAAACCCCATGTTTACTGCAGTGCTATTCACAATAGCCAAGATACAAAATCAGCCTAAGTGTCCATCAACAGATGAATAAAGAAAATGTGATAGATAGCTGTAGATACACACTCATATACGTACACACACATGCACAATGGAATACTATTTAGCTATTTTAAAAATTTAAATCTTGTCATTTGGGCTAAGTTTTTCTTTTAATTAGGGTCAAAAATCTTGAGACAATGTATGAAGAAAGGCTGAACAAGTTTTCTTAAGACAAGAAAAGAGAAGAAAGTGGTGAGTTTTCAGTGTGTAGAAATATGACATACGTCTAAAATAAGAGCGCTTCTTAGAAGGTGTGTAGGCTGAATAGCGCACCCTAGAGATATCCATCCACAGCCTAATCTCCGGAATTTGTGACTCTTTGACCTTATATGAAAGAGGTGCATGTAAAGTCGCAGAGGTGATCTCAGCAGAGAGAGGACAGTGAGTAAGCACCTCCACTCAGGGGGATGGCCATACTATAATCCCTTCTCATTCTCCTCTTAGGATTTGGGGCACATACAGGACTCAAATTGCACAGTCAGCCATATGGGATCCAACTACCCAACTACCATGCCACCAGCTGGCCAGAAAGTTGTTTATTTCAAGCTAACAAAATTAAACCAATTTCTCATTGTTTTGTTCTGCTTCATGTCAGAAGCAGAGGAATTCTTAAGGCATACTGGTCATTAAAAGAAATCAATATTTGTATCTTTGCAAAATTAATTGTGGAAATACAGGAGTAAACACACCAGAAGTTCCTTAAGTTTGTACATTAGATGTACAGACTTCTGCCCATTAAAAAATAAAAGCAGCCTAAAAAGAAAAATGCAGTCACTTTGCCTAGCACATAGCAGTCTCGATGGATCTTATCATTACAACTATCTTCAATCTACTTTTAAAGGGGAGTGTCTCTCCATCCACTAACTTTGAACTCACATAATTTATGTTAGCCAATGAAAATCAGTGGGAATGCCAGTTCCCACCAGAAGCAGAAGAGGCATTTCCCTCTGGCTTTTGTTCCTGGCTTGTGCTACCAGAGAGCAGCATATGTCAGAGAGAGATTGCTCCTCCAGCCTATACCTTGGAAGGAGAAGACACTGGAGTAAACCCACAGCCCAGAATGAGGAAAATATCTAAAGCCAGTTCACAGCCGAGAGTAGAGTCATAGCAGGCAATAAATGTCATTATAGTAGCATATCGAAATTTGGTGGTGTTTGTTACTGCAGCAAAAGCTGATTGATACACTCAGTAACTTTTTAGAAACAACAACAACAACAAAAAAAAAAAACAGCAAGGAAAGGAAACTGAATTGGTACAGTCCTTTTGCATAACAGATTCAAACACCCCGTTAAAGATATTGCAGGCAAAACAAAGTCAGCTGTGTCTGAAATTCCACAGATGATCACATGGGTTTGCACATTGTTAGTAATACAGTAGGTGATCAGAAAGTACTCCAAGTGGGTTTGATTAATCAAACACTTCAAAAAAACTGTGACTGGGAACCAGCAGTTAGCGTAATGGCTATGTCGCTGGACTCCCACGTAGTCGACCGCGGTTCGCGTCTCGGACCCGGTGGCTTACAACTCACGCCGGGCGCGTGTGCGTGCGTGCCCAAGATCCCGAGAGGAGAATGGAGGAGAAGGGATTGCGGCGTGACCATCCCCCCTGGGGGGTGATTTCTCGCTTTCTGTCTCTCTGTCTCTCTCTGTCTGTCTGGCGAGCGCACGCGCCCTATAGCGAAAACCTCTCCAAAAAAAAAAAAAAAAAAACTGTGACTGGGAAGATTAGCAACCCCCAAATCAGAAACCTTGGTTTTAAAGTCAACTGTACAGCTGAGTGAATTTGTTTGGCACTATTATTGTGTGATCTGGAGGCATGTACACGCATGCACACACACACACACACACACACACACACACACGGCCAGACTGATCAAAAACATCTCCCTCATCGCTCTCTCATGGTCCAAAGACGTCAGCCATGATAAACTGCAGCCTTCCCAAGGACTGCACATCAGAATGTGATCGATCTAGAAGTTGTAACTTGTGCAGCGCTCTTGATCACAGAAGAAATTGAAGATGTTTAGTCTAGGGAAGATAAGACTCTGAAATATTTCAGTTGCCTTCAAAAATTTGAAGACATATCCCATAAGCAGATGAGCCCTAATCTATATAGATACTGAGAACAAAACTGTGGACGACAGATGAGAGTTACAGGGACATGTATCTCCATCCAGTTTACGAGGGGATTTTATTCAAACTGAGCAGACCCCCTGAGATCCAGATACATCTGTCCTGTACCTGGCCACCCAGGGTAAAGTCATAGCAACTGAAGCACACGCATACCCATAGTTGGTACACACAGAGACCACATCTGGTGAGCTCTGAAGGAACAGGTGAGCGACCAGGGCCTCAGAGGGAATCCGCCATCTAAGACTGACTGACTGAGCCACAAGCATGAAGGTCAGAAGAGGTCATGTTGCAGGAATAGGATGGTGACTGTAGATGATACCCCCATCCCATGTCCTAGTCACCCAAAGGTATGTGTGGATCTTGAAGAGAAAACTCAAGGGTATAAAAGAACCAAAGGAGGTGTTACATCCAAAATCCAAGGCATCAGAAAAGTCATGACATATTGTTGCATAGAAAACATAAAAAAATACAGCATGATTTTTCCAATGACCCAATAGAATTTGAACTCAGGGAAACTGGCTCCTGAATTGTGCCTTAACCATGAGCCAAGAACTCAGCCAGAAGAGGAGAACTACAATACTGAGAATGTTTGCCCAAGACCCTGAGATCAACGATGGGGAAGGGGCCTCCAACGTGGCCTTCATTCTTGCAGTGAGAGGTGAGGCTCTCTGGGCAGCACCCTTCACTTTCCCTGGAACCTCATGTCCCTGGGCACACTGACTAGAAGAATGTTGTGACCGTGCTCACTGTCTAACCATATGACGGGGCTGCACCCATCAGTTGATGTTCTCTGCTGCTGTAGATGTTCCAGCAGAGACCAATAACTACTTGGAATGTCATAGGGGGAATTTTGTATTTGCAAATCAAGCAGGAATGATTTTTTGGGGCTGTCTACTGCCTTGTTAACCTTTGTTTCCTTCCTCTCCTCACCTCCAAAAGCAAGTTCCAACCTAACTCAATAATCCTACCTACTCAGGGGACTTCTAAACCAAAATTGTTTCCATCCTGAAACAAACCTACTTTTACGGCCATTATACTTGGAGCCCACGGAAGCCTCAGGCATGCTGGTAAACACCACAATGATGACTGTCTTCTCCCAGAGGTCCTGTAAGCGGTCCTTAGTTATAGCTGTGAAGTATTTTGAGAAACTTGAATTAAAGTGCTAGAGAAAGCACAACACTCATGTATTGCTCATCTTGGAAAGACAACAGCGATGAGCTTCCAAAACTATCTTTGATTAACATAATCTGGAAGTGATGAATATGGATATTGTCAATAGTCACCTAGAAGCATGTTTTCTTTTGTACATTTTGTTCTTGCCAGTACATTTCCTACCAGGGACGGGAATGCACCAAGCCCCTGTTTGCATCAACAAAGCAAGCACTCCGAGGACTTGCTCAGAGGGAATGGAGCCAGAAAGGAACGCTTGCTACCCTCCATCCACGTTGTCATCACCGTTTCTAACTGTCACCTCCCTAACTAGGCTGGCTTATTTCTCAGTGTCTATGTGACAGTTCTGATGAAGGACTGACCAGACAGTGTCCCAGGGAAGTTCTCTACACCATGTGACATCCACAGTCGTTGCCCACGGAAGAGAGCTGTCAAGAGGCTCCCCTACCTGCCCAGGAGGGGAAGTCGGAAATGCTTGTCAAAATCATGGCGCCCTGTGGAAAGTGGTAGTCTCTGGTTTTCCACACTAAGCAGTTGAGCCATAATACCTGGCGTGGGGTAGAAGGCTCGAACTTGCCATGCCAGAATGACTTGGGGAGCTGTAAAGAATCCTATATGCAGGTCATACCTCAGACAAGTGTTGGGCGTGGGGCACAGGCACCAGCGTCTCTGAAACCACTCTGCGCAGTATCAGCGTGCATTGCAGCCAAGGTGGAGAGCTGGTGGAAAGGGGTCTGAGGATGGAAAACCCTCAGCACACTGGAATTAAGGTCACTTGCCCCCACCACAGCCATGCCCTGCCATGGGGCCCTCACTGTTCCAGCAGCACCTGTGGCTCCTGAGGCCCTTCTGCCTCTGCTGACCATTCGCCCCCTTCTCCTGTGTACCACGCCTGTGTGCACGCACTGGCCGGCTGGGACCGTGCCAGCCAGATTTCCAGCCACTCGTCGGCCTCCCCAGCAGCAGGCCCGTTCCCTACTCGCCTCTCTACATCCACCTTCTGGGACTGCCTTACAGGCCCCTGTGGCTGCGGTTCTTCAGCTAAACTTGGCCCAGCAGCTACCGTGAGTCATACTAGGCACATATCCCAAGGAAAGGAAATGAGGGGCACGCAGATGGTATAATAGTTACACCCCTGGACTCCCATGTAGTTGGCCACGGTTTGAGTCCCCGACCCAGCAGCTGAAAACTCACACCGGGTACATGTGCATACATGTCCAAACTCTCAAGAGGAGAATGGGGAAGGGACTGTGGCATGGCTGTCACCCCTGGGGAGTGATTTCCTGCCTTCTGAATCTCTTCTCTTTGGGGAGCACATGTGCCCTATATTTGGCAAAAATCTCAACAAATAAAAGAAAAAAAGAAAAGAAAAGAAAAGAAAAGAAAAGAAATCAGTGTGTCTTAAAGATATCTGTTCCCAGCATCCACTGCAGCTCTGTTCAGAGGAGCAAAGACATGGAATCCACCCAGGTGCCTATCAACAGACCAGTAACTGAAGAATATGTGAGAACACACACACACACACACAAGTGGGACACTTTGCAGCCATTAGAAAGGACAATCTCCCGTCATTTAAGGTGAGCCTAAGGATATTATGTCAAGTAAAATTAGGGCAATCACAGAAAAAGAATACCACCTGTTCTTTGTATGTGACACTCGACCACCGCCACCCTCACAGAGGTAGAGAAATGAAGGGTGACTACCGCAGATTGGAGGGGTATAGGGCAGTGCCGAAGGACATTTATTAGCAGAAACACAATGAGAGGTACAGGAGCAGTCTGAGAAGAACATTTCTAGTGTTATAAAATATAGCGGAGTGACTCTGTTAATAACCACCTATGGTATGTCTCAGAGTAACAAAAAGGAGAGAGAATTTTGAATGTTCACAGTGCAAAGAGATGACAAATGGTTGAAATAACAAGTGTACCAATTGCCCTGATTTAATCACGGCACTTTGTAGTCTCGTATAGAAAAGATCACATTGTGCCCCCACACCTAGGTGCAATTATTTTGTCAATTAAAAAAAACGTATTTTGAAAGCCAACTGTATGATGCCTGCAAGAGACTCCTCAACTCAAAGGCCATGGGTGCTTCATGTACCGGGGCTGCCACAGGACAGTGCCATGGACGGCAGCTTTCCCAACAGACACTTGTCGTCTCATCATGCAGTGATGTTTCCATAACTATTTTTTTTTTTGGAGAGGTTTTCGCTATAGGGCGCGTGTGCTCACCAGACAGAGAGAGAGACATAGAGACAGAAAGCGAGAAATCACCCCCCAGGGGAGATGGTCACGCCACAATCCCTTCTCCTCCATTCTCCTCTCGGGATCTTGGGCACGCACGCACACGCGCCCGGCGTGAGTTTTAAGCCGCCAGGTCCGGGACACGAACCGCGGTCGACTACATGGGAGTCCAGCAACATAGCCATTACGCTAACTGCTGGTCCCCATGTTTCCATAACATTAAGATGGGAAAATATTCTATCATACTGTTAAACAAAACAAAACTCAAGCCCAAGTCAGTAGTTAACTCCACATTATAAAATAAACACCTACCTATGTATTTGTTAATCCATACAAACAAATATGTACTCATATTTATATAGAAAAGTGTCTGAAAGAATAAATGAGGGGTCTTCAAAGAGTTCATGGAAAATGCCTTCTTTGAAAAAGCTACATATGGATTTCAAAACTTCATACCAAAATATATTTGTTTCATTCCATTTTCCACAAACTTTTTGAAGTCCCCTAATAAATCAGGTGTAAATGATGGTTTCTTGCTAACTAGACAGTGTTTTACTTACTCGTTTTTTAATTGTGTATAGTGTTTGGTTTTTCTGCAAAACACATGGCACCTTTTTGTAATAAGAGAAACAATTTTAAAAAAAAAAGCTTTTCAGAAAAAAACAGAAGTGAGTCTCACTCGCCATGTAACTCGAGTGCCTCTGATCTCTCATTCTCTCATTCTAGACTGCACAATGCATTAGGGCCAGAATGGCGTCATTGCATCCGCAAGCCCACCGCCACGCTGAGCCCGGAGCAGATGTCAGATACGTGCAGGCTGAGTTGATACTACACAGATAATGCGCCTTCATCTTCCCACAGGGATTTAGCCAAAGCAGTTGCTCTAACAGCTTTCCTAGGGTACATGTGGGGTATTTTCTCATAAATCTGAAAATCTTTAGAAAAAGAGGAGCAGGAGGAGGAGGAGTGCAAACACTCTAGGCATTTAAATATCTCTGGTGTACAGTGGCACTACCCAGCCATAGTGATATTTAAGGTGTTGTCAAAGATAAAAACACAGCATGATACGACACTGTCAAACCTAGGAGGAAATTAAACCAGAAGGGCTGCCACCTGATCCCAGTGAACCAAACTGCCAAATTTCACCTGATTCTTCTCATTAGCTTGCAAAGCTTTTAGAAGCAGACAAGTGCTATCTTAAGTGCTAAGTAGTACTCATTAATAATATTAGTAGATTAAGTAGGCAGGTGCTTACAGTATATGTAAATATGTGAATGCTCTGGGCTTATCAGCACAGCGTCTCGTATATTTCCGTAAATTGAATGAATTAAAACTAAAGCAATGAGTCTATTTTCTGAACAAGAGCACTGAAGCCACAATGGCAAAGTACCTATTCAATTAGCAGAGTGATGTTTCCGGCTGATTCATGTAGAATCATGTTTGGCTACAACAAATGTTTTGTAAAATCTCAGAAAACTTCTGGCTCCCAAGCAAAGTAGCTCCACAAGAATGGCTATCAGAAGGGCAAGCAGGTGACATGATGGTTAAGGTGCTGGACTCCCACGTGAGCATCCGTGGTTTGAATCCCAGACCTGGTGGCTTGCTTTCTCACTTCTCTCTCTCTCTCATCTTTCTCTGATGAGCACATGTGCCCAACAGTAAATTTTAATAATAATAATAAAGGAGGACTATTAGAGACTGGGAAGGTTGGGGGTGGGACAGAGGAGGTGGGAATAGAGGAATGTCGGTCAACAGAAACAAAATTACAGCTAGACTAGAGGAACAATTTCTTATGTTATAAAACAGAGCAAGGAGAATATAGTTAACAACAATCTAAAAACTAAAAAAGGATTTGGAATGTTCCCAACCAAAAGTAATGACAAATGTAGGCAGGATAACTATACTAATCACCCTAATTTAATCACTACCCATTGTATGGAAAAACCACCTTGAATCCCAAAAATATGTACAATTACAATGAATCAAATAAATGAATAAGGCCAAAAGAGAAAGTTTCGTTTCATATTGGATTTTCTAACTTGAGTAAACTTCAGAAATCGCCTGACACCATGGTTTTAACGCTCTCAAACCCACCACCCTTCTTATAACAAACACCCTGCCACACCCCTTCTTATTCTCCACGTCGTGGTTTGTTTTTCCCTGGGTCTCACCGTCTCTTTTCTTGTGTTTTTCCTGCAGACCTTCATGCCCAGGAGAAGGCTGCTTTGGGTCCTTCTGGGCCTTTCCTAAAAGCGGGATTCCTGTTCGCTAGATGAGTTCCAGAACCACGCACTAAGGCTTCTGCAGGCCTCTTCCCTCAGCTGAGCTTCGCCACCACCCCAGTTCTCGCGATGAGTGGCTTGCTGGCCTCGCTGGACCCCCGGCGGGTGCAGTGGGGGGCTGCCTGGTATGCCATGCACTCCAGGATCCTGCGCACCAAGCCGGTGGAGTCCATGCTGGAGGGGACTGGGGCCACCACAGCGCATGGCACCAAGCTGGCCCAGGTGCTCACCACTGTGGATCTCATCTCTCTGGGCGTCGGCAGCTGTGTGGGCACTGGCATGTACGTGGTATCTGGCCTGGTGGCCAAGGAAATGGCAGGACCTGGCGTCATCGTGTCCTTCATCATCGCAGCCGTCGCGTCCATATTATCAGGTAAGGTTAAGGCCAGGTTTCCACTCAATTGTAACAGCTTCCATTTTCTCTGTTGTTGTTGTTGTTTTGTTAATGCATATCATTATCCTGGTGCCCAGCCATCTGTCAGCTTCTCATGCCCTTTCATATTCTAGTGTTCTATTTTTTATTTTCGACTCTCCCTTTCATTGAAAGAATAGTGAATCTCTTTGGAGGATGAGGAAGAGATACAGCTTAAAAATAAGTAGGGAACAAAAGATAGGCAGACTAGCAAAATAACAAGCCAATCAATCCGGTATGATTGGGATTTGGTAAACCTCAAACTAGCATTGTGCATCTCCACCCCTACTGGCCTTGAAACCTGGCTAACCGGAAGACGATCTCAGCCTCCACAGCTGTGCCCTGATCTCCAGCAGTAATGTTGCCTGGCTGGAAGATGGCGTGAAGAGAAGACTGGTTTAACCAGTTAGTCTTTTCCAAATGGACAAGAGCAAAGGGGTTCAAGGGGTTTGCAAAGGATGAGTAAGTCAGGCTGAACCCTATCATACGGCTGAACGCCGGGGGAGGCGAGAACAAGAACGTGATGACGACCCATGAGAAGTGGTAGATAGTGGAGAGTGGAGATGGCAAGGAGGTCAGGAAGTCACTGGAATAAAAATGCTGAGACAGTGAAATAGAAGGCTAGGAGGGGACGGGCATGGGTGGGATGTTTGAAATACAGACTTGAGGAGTGATACAGTGATCAGAAATGTTCCGTGTACACTTGGAACTTGGCTCCACCTTACACAAGTTCTGTAACTTCTCTGAGCTTCAGTTTCTTCACTTTGTAAATCATATCCACTTCCTGAAGTTGCTGTGAAGATGATAGGAGATAGACACCTGTAAGTACAGCCCAGCGCAGCACTAAATCAGTGATTGCTGCCAGTTCATGCCAGCCCACTTCAGCTTCTTCCCATGCAGGTTAGCATCGTGAATTCACAATGTCTCTTCAAGGTAGACTTTATTACCTCCAACTTTACATATATGAAAGCTGAAGTTCAGATGATAGGACCTGGATTCAGATCTGTTATGCCAACAATATCTCTTTTTTTTTCTTTTAAGAGAGATTTTTACTATAGGGAGCTTGCTCTCACCAGAGAGACAGAAAGTAAGAAATCACCCTCCTATAGGGATGGCAATGCCACAATCCCCTCTCCTCCATTCTTTTCTCGAGATCTCGGGCACACACATGCACCAGTGTGTTTTAAACTGCCAGGTCCAGGACTCAAACCATAGCTGACTACATGGAAGTCCAGCAACACAACCATTACGCCATCTACTGGTCCTCCCCACAGTATCTCTTAATCCTATCTATGAATTCAAATCACTTGGGAACCTTTTTCCTGGAATAATGGATTTGGGAGGTTCGTTTTATTGAGTTATAATTTCATCAAGTAAAATTAACCCTTTTTAATGTATGTAATACTTCCATGAGTTTTGACAATCACGTCATCTTTATCATAATCAAGTTATGGAAGCATCGCGTCACTCCAAAACCATTCCTCCATGCTGCCTCTTCATAGTTACTCCCCCCTCCCACCCTCTATCCCTGGCAACCACTGACCTGTTTTCTGTCCCTACGTTTTTGCTTTTTCCAGAATATCATATAAATACATAAAGTCATTCTGTCTATGGCTTTTGAGTGTGTTTCTTTCTCTTTCGTAAGATACCTGTGGACTTCGTTCACTCGTGTCCTTACGCGTATCCAGGTTTGTTCCCTCCCGTTGTGAGTCGCAGCCCATTGTATAGACGTACCGCAGTTTGTTTATACGTTTACTGGTTGAAGGGCCACTGGGTTAGTTACAGTCTTTGGCCAACATTCATAGTTATTCAAGTGTAGGTTTTTGTGTGAACACAAGTGATTTTTCTAGAGTAAATCTACCCAGCAATGGAGTCGCTAGTGTGTGTAGTAAGTGAATTTTAACCTTACAATAACAGCCAAACTTCTTGCCAGTCTGACTGCACTGTATTTCATACACACCTGCTAGATTTGTAGGACAGTCCCATTTTCTCCCTTCCCTGCAAGAACTCAGAATTGTCAGGTGTTGTTTTTTCATGGTGGTTTTGCGTGTTTGCCATTTTAAGAAGTATATAGTCGGGACGAGCAGTTAGCATAATGGCTATGTCGCTGAACTTCCATGTAGATGACCGTGATTTGAGTCCCAGACCCGGTGGCTTAAACTCACGCCGGGCGCGTGTGCATGAGTGCCCAAGATCCTGAGAGGAGAATGGAGGAGAAGGGATTGTAGTGTGGCCATCCCCCCGGGGGGTGATTTCTCACTTTCTGTCTCTCTGTCTCTCTGTCTTTCTGGTGAGCACACGCATCCTATAGCAAAAACCTCTCCAAAAAATAAAAAAGAAGTACTTAGTGATCTCCCAGTGTGCCTGAATTTGCATGTCCCTAACTACTAGTGATATTGAACATCCTTTTTAAATATGCTTTTCCCATCCACATGTCTTCTTTGGTAAAGTGTCTATTTAAAAGTTGGGCTCTTTTTTTTTTTTTAGAGATTTTTGCTCTCAAAAATAGGGTGCATGTGCTCTCCGAAGAGACAGAGGGGCAAAAAGTGAGAAATCACCCCCCAGGGGGATGGCCACAACACAAACCCTTCTCCTCCAGGCTCCTCTTGGGATTTTGTGCACATATGCACACAAACTGGCATGAGTTTTAAGCTGCCAGGTCCAGGACTCGAACCCCAGTCAACTACATGGGAGTCCAGCGACATAACCATTACGCCATCTGCTGGTCCTTTGGCCCATTTTTCAAATTAGATTTTTTTTTCCTTATTATTAAATTTAAGATGTGCTTTATATAGTCTGAATATAAGTCCGGAATATATGTATTAGTGGGTGTTTTTGCAAATACTTTCTCCCAGTTTGTGGCTAATTTTTTATTTAATTTAATTTCTGCATATCCCTTTTTAAAACTATCGATACCCAGACTCCTTTCACTGAGATTCTAATTCATTTGGATTTGCGTGGCCCAGGGACTTGTTTTTTCAAGCTCCCCAGAGAATTCGAACGAGCAACCGAAGCTGAGAACTACCGTGTCAGAGGAACTAAACCCTACCTTCTGCTCCAGCCAAGGCCTGAGAGAAGGAGAAATACATGTTGAAATAGCAACTGTTTCTGGCAAATTTCTAAGATATTTTCTTGGGCCTATGGCATCATCCTCCATGCTTTATAAATCAGCTTAGAACATAAAGCCAATCCAGCTCAGAGACAGAGCTGTTTTCTTTTCAGTTTGGCAAGTCCCAAAGTCACAGTAACTCCCCACTCTTCCAGCCATCACACCCGTCCTGCCCGGACACCACAGCTGCCCACAGCTCGATTCTAGGTGGAGGGCAGCTTATCAGAGGAAGCGGCCTGTGCTGCGGCCGTGACCCCTGTGGGAAAGGTCTTATCTACTCTTTAATAGCTTCATAGGCCACAACCAGACCCCTTGCCCAAGCCAAACTTAAAAAAAATTTTTTTTAATTCTTTTGAATATTGCAGATTGTATAAACCAGATGAGGAAATCATTGTTTTCTTCCCACCCTTAGCCTTGAGGGCAGGCTGAGGGGTGGAGGCAGAGTGGTTTACAGAGGCTTCCTAATTGAGTTGGCTGGGGATGAAATGAATGAAGCCATCACACCAGTGACATCTGGCCACTGGGAGCCCCACGGGGGCGCCTACGATCTTGAGTGGTAGAAGAATGGCAGGTCTGACTTTTTTTCCAGGTTTCCACCCAGTTCTCTTTTAACATTATTAACTGTAAACCTCAGACAGAATATAGGTGTGAACTCATGTACTTTCTCCAAGAACCCTTGAAGCCCACATCTCCTATGGTTTTGGTAAAGATTAAATGATAATATTCGTATACGGCATCAGTCTCCTGCCTGATCCACAATACCTGGCATTTTAATCATCTACTCGTAAGAAAGGGGTGGCAAAAATCTAAGTGATGGGTTCCAACCATGTACCGACCAGTCCTGGAGCAATACCAAAAATAGGCAAGAAGCCGTGTCTGTTCTAAAGGGCCCGTGCGTATTGACGAGATGAACACCAAACCCAGTAGAACAGCAGCAACAGTCACATTAGAAGCCACTGGGGCCAAGCCACGGGGGTCAGGAATGGAGAAGTTCAGTGACGTGGCCGGATATGTGCTTTAGTAACAGTGTGGACAGTGGTCAGAGCTGGAAAACCTGGTTGCAGACAGAGAACAGTCAGGAGACCATGAGGCCCGAGTCCCTGAGAGCGGAGGTTGAAAGAAGGCATGGGGTGAAGAGAATTTGAGTGTGTGTGGAGGAGGAAATACGAATGAAATGGAGAAATGTTTTTTTAGCCCAGAAAAGACAAAATAAATGAGAATGCTTTTGAAATAATGTCACTTATGGTGCAGTTTGGGTAGCAGAAAGTCAAAGTAGAAACAGAAAACTAGCAGCGAGGACACCGGAAAGCTCCACAAGAGATCTGAGTGAACTCGTTTTGCCTGCAGAAGGTGCTTTCACATGGCATCTCTTCCCCAGCGCACCAGCCCGGGGAGGGAGGGAGGACTGGCTTTCATTCTGCTCTGCGGATGAAGATCCAGAGAGTCAGAGGCTAAAGACCTCCCTGAAGGCCCGCAGCCAGTCGGTGAAGAGCCAGAACTCAGATCTGGGACTGCAGGAATCTAAAGCTCACGCTCTTCGGCTTCTGCAAGCTGTCTCTGAGATCTTCCAACCAGAACATCTTTCTCATTAAACAGGAATGAAGAAACCAAGATCGATTCCCATTGATCAGGTCTAAAAGGGCCATAATGGGCCACCTCACAGAGCAGGGTATTTCTTGGCACTCTTAGTGTCTGGTTTGGCATTAGGGTTTATGATCTGGGTTTCCTCCTCCATCCTCATTTGCTCTTTAGCAACTTCTGATCCGGCATCAGGTAATTCCACGGTAAGGGAATCCCTGGGGAGGTGGCAAGAGGGCAACGCTCTGTCAAGCCCTTCCCTCCATAGGTGACCCTCCCAGCCTCCTCCCTGCACTGGTCCTGTAGACCTTCGCGAATCACAGCATGGTCTCCCCCTTGCAGTATTCACCTCAGCATGGATCTCCATGGCCAAAGAAAACTTTCAGAAGATGAAGAATGTATAAATAGATGAAGAATGTGTAAATAGTCGGCTGAGTTCCCTTGTTTTATTTTCCAGAACAACAAACTATTTTCCCTCCTTAAATTGAAGCCGTTCTTGAGAAGGTGGGCCAGGAGGGTTGATCCCCTGCAACCACTTCTCAGTGATCTAAGACCGCTCATCGGTTCCATAAACTTGCATTTGTTCGTTCCCTCGAACACCTCTGAGAACGTCTCTTAACCACGTAGGTGGGAGAGACAGGAAAGTAGAGTGGATGGGGAGGAATGCAGAGACAAGCAAATGCATGCCAGTCCTCAAGCGTCTGGAAGACTAGCTCTCCAAAATATTCAAATGCACAGCTATCTGTTAAAATTATATATATTTTTAATTGCCAGAAGGTGCATGTGCTTGTCAGAGAACGAGAGGAAAAAAGCATAGCCCTAATTGGGTGTGGTCACACGGCAATCCTTTTTCCTCTATTTTTCTATCCCATCAGGATTTGGAGCATGCATGCCCAAGCATCCAGCATTTTTCGTTGGTTTCTTTTGTTTTGTTTTGTTTTTGCCTCTGGGGCCACAGTTCAAATCATGGTCAGTTGTGTCACCTGGCTCCATTAATTGCTGCACCATGGGACCAGCTGATACGTTGGAATGTGAATAATGAGAGCAGCCACCCTGATGTCTGTAAGGTTCTAATACATAACTTAGCAAGAACTTGATGCATGTCAGCCTTTATGATTATCACTATTATTTTTATTATTATTATTAAGCAAATATTATATACCAGGTGTTCTACGTACATTACCTCATTTACTCCTCTCATCCACCCTGCCAGGTAAATACCAGTGGCACGGCTCATCCTAATAGCTCCACTCTTGAGGACTTTTCACGGGCCCCACACTAGCTGAACACCATTGTGGAATCCTCCGAGCAAACCATACAAAATAAATGGCATTATTGCACTCATTTTGCAGACGACAAGACGGGCTCGAAGAAGTTAAGTGACTTTTCCAGGCCCATTAGACTTGGCCAAGGGTGAGCCCCAGTTGAATTCTGCCTGGCTCCGGAGACCAATACTCCAAGCTGCTTCATGCAGACACATACTGCCAAGTTTTAAAATTCCCTGAAAAGAATCAAATGAATCAAGAAAAACTCCACTTGAGATTTTAAAGGAGCCTGTGCTTCTCTTCATTTTATTGATTAGGAGAGCACTTTTCTCAGTCAAAACTGCTATAAGTTAGGTCATGAAAATGACTTCTAAGTTCAGCATCTTCCTGTCACCTGTCAACTGTGAGAAAAGGTGTGAAGTTCATGTCGCTCTTCTGTATGGGTTTTGATTGACAGCCCTGTAGGAAGGATGTCAGTTACAAGTTCAGAGCGGGTGAGCACATTTTCAACAGCAATTTGCAAGTTTTTCTAATTGCTGATGGTGAAAACGAGTTTCCTCCAGCAAATCCAGAAAGACCTGTACTTCGTTCACATCCTCTGCAGCACCTCGTAGAGGGGGCAGTGCACACCCAGTTGCCCGGCTGGCTGCGGGAGGCCTACCTGGCTGCTCTGGGCTCAGCCTGGTGGGTGTCGATGGGAAGAAACACAAGAAATAATTGTGAGTGCTGGAGAGAAAGGCCTGGGTCGGAGCCCAGGACACCTGGGATCTAGGCCCAGCTCTGTCCCTCGGCAGCGAGGGCCTTTGGGCACGTCATTCGCATCTCTAGACCTCAGTTTCCTCTTTTGCAAAGTGAAGACTTTGGATCAGATTGCCTGTTAGGATGAAAAAGAGTCGCTCAAGGAGGGGAAATATTTATAAAGAAAAGTCTGTTTTCTCACCCACCACACACACACACACACACACACACACACTCCAACCCCATCGAGCATCTGGAAGTCAGAAGCAATTAGTCCCTGAACTGCCTCAGTTCAAACCCTCCTCTGATGTTTGCTTTTTGTGTGACTTGGGTAATTTACTTAACTTAAGGCTTCCCCAACAGATTTCTAGAAGTTACAGGTACGCCAAGGTATTGATCTCTCAGCCTTCAGGGCAGTGGGGAGGTGACTGAGGCCCCAGGCTAGTCACCTCTACCAGAGCAGCCTCACCCTTTCACACATTTCTTCCTTCCCACATCACAAATATGGCCATCTTCTGGGTGTGTTGGTGAAGTAGAAAGGTTAGAAGTCTTGATAACCTGTCTAGATCTTGGATTTGTCATCTGTAAATGGCAATAATAGTTTCTGTATCACAACCGCGTTGTGAAGATTAAGACTGTGTATATAGCGGCCAGCAGATGGTGTGGTGTTTAAGGCACTGGACTCCCCATGGTCAACCACAGTTCAAGCCCCGGGCCCAGGGCTTGAACTCACATCAGGTGCATGTGTGTGCATGCTCAAAATCCCAGGAGGAGAATGCAGAAAAAGAGACTGGAGCATGGCCACCACCACCCCTGCCAGGAGGTGATTTCTCACTTTCCTTCTCTCTGTCTCTGTCTGTCTTTATCTCTCTTCAGAGAACATGCACACTCTATGGCAAAAACCTAAAAACAAATTACATATTTAAAGTGCTTAATATAGCTCATGCACATAGTAAGTGTTCCTGATATTTGTTATCATTATTATAACTATTAGCAATACTATTGGCCAGTCCCCCACCAACTGGGCCGGGTTCTTTCTCAATGTAAATGGACAGTCCCTGGTTCCAGTTCTGAAGCCCTTCAGCCCACCCTTAGCAAAAATACCCAGCAGGCCTTCCTCTTACTCACCCCTTCTCCAGATGAACAAGCAAAAACATAGTTTTTAACAACAGTGTGACCAGAGAATGCTCAAATGCACCATCGTATAGAAACTGTACCTCCAATAACCTCTGAAGTATTCTCGCAGAGGTCTAGAAAGGAGAGTAATCACATAGGCTGGTCACATTTAATCAAGAAATTATTAGACTTCTTTGACCTGTTTTGGGGTATCACTTCTCTGACCACAAGGACAGCTTCTTTCCTTCCTGTTTATATGTTGATATATTGAAGCTGTGTCTTGGGGGGGAGGGGTGAGAGTGCTCTGTTCCCCACCCAGTTTTAATTGGAGCCTGTCAGACTTAATAACTGATCGTGTCTTGTACCCCCTGATGGATGGTGCTGCCTGTTCTCTGAACAAGGGCTGGCACTGTCCACCTAGGGTCTGCTTCTGCAGAAAAATCCTAAGTCTCTTCATAAATAAAAAGAAACACAGGCATTCCCAGACAAATTACTTTTCTTCCAGACACATTTGTAAAAATTGCTCGGGTTTTCCTGACAGGAGATGGAGTGACCAAGGTCGCTCAGGTAGAAGAGACCTATCACTGAGGAGGGAGGAGGACTGATGGATCACTCGCAGAAAAGTAACCCACAATCTTCTTGGCTAACCAAGAGCATCAGGAGGAAGACATGAGGGCAGGCTCCTTGGGTCCAGCCATGCCTGACAGGGAACTGGATAGATGTTTCCAGAATTCAGCAATCTGCTTCTCAAGGGAGGCCGTAATGATGGGACGCTTCATTATCCTCCATCTGGAATTCAGTGTCACAGAGAAAACAAATGTTTCTGTGAGAATTCACACTCCATATCGCTCTGAGGTCCCGTGATTTCTCCTCATATCCACTTCCAAGCTACATTTAAGCAGGACTAGCCACCATAGTAATGTAGATAACATGCCTTAGCCCTGCTGTGAATTTAGAAAAGGAACAGGTATCTTTTAAGAAAACTAAAAAAAAAGAGAGAGAAGAAAATTGACAGTAACCATCTCTAGTAGCCTGGTGAGATCTTCCTCAGAGACACGTTCAGGCCAAGGGGTGAACTGCACCGGCGTAGCCCACTGACCCACTTTCACTCCATCCTGTCTGGGAGAGGGCAGATACTGGCGCTCGGGGGAACTGACTTCATGATAGAAGATTCGCTACCCACATCCATTTGCTAGATCAGCCTTCCCGAGCCTTCCTGCCTCGATGAAGTGTAGGAGGTCCAGTGTGTCCCAAACAACTAATCGGGTCTGATAGCCACAGCCCGACTGGCCCCCTAGGATCTCTGAGGTTGAAAATCCTAGCGGTCCGAATGAAACTGCAGGTCAGCAAACTGTTTGATGGGACTCCTCCCTCCACTCCCTTGCATGTCTCTTACTAACCTTTTTTTCTCTTTGGAGTCCTTCTGATGGTTGGGTTTCTGGTTTGTTTTCTCCAGTAGAGAACAGGCTCTGAGAAAATGGACTATACTCTTCCAGTTCCTCTTGCCCCCTAAAATCTAATGTAGAGATCACACTCTATAAATGTTTTGGATAAATGAGCCAATGTCATGGAAAGCCTCTAGAACTGGATGTCAGGAGACCTTGACTCTGACCCTAGCTTTGTCATTCATTGAATAAGCAACTTCAGGTCTGGGGCTGAGTTGCATCATCTATAAAATAAACAATGGACCAGCCCCATAACCTAGTGGTTAAGGGCGTTGATCCCACATGACTGGTTGTGGTTCAAATCTCAGATCTAGTGGCTTTAAAAACATTCAGGGCACATGTGTGTGCGTGCATGCCCAGAATCCCAACAGGATGGAAAAATGGAGGAGAGGGGATTAGGGCATGACCAAGCCCCACTGGGGGGGAGTACTTTCTACTTCTCTCTCTCCTCTCTCCTCCCTCCCTGTCTCCCCATCTCCCACACAAGCACATGTGCCCTCCAGCAATAAATAAATAACCCCAATGAGCAACTGACAGCCCTTCCCACTCCTGTGCTCAGTACAGCCCTGTGGGTCCACAGAGGAGGGTCAGAGGCTTTGTTTGGAGGAGGTGGGGGATGGAGACCCTGCACAGACTACACGCACATCTCCCAGCCCTCCAGCAGTCACCTCCTTTTGTTTATTTATGTATCAGGCTCTCAACCAAGACTTGGAGTGCAAAAAAGTGGTCCTACAACTAAGAGAGTTTTTAAAATGGGGAAGTAGATGAACTGCATGGTCCTTTCCAGCTAGAGCCCATCAGTCACTTGTTCCGAGTCCACCTCTACAGACTCATCTCCTGGAACCCTCCAGGTAGCCTGCACGTGTCATCCAGCAAGGCCCTTTCACCTGCCTGATGCCACCTTTCTCCGTTTTTTTTTCCTGACTGGCAAAGCCCATCTCACCCTTCAAGACTCAGCTCCAAAGCCTTCCCCCAGCCTCCCAGCTTCTCTAGCAACCAAAAGCCTCTATTCCCAAAGAATCGTGCTCAGCCCACCGGGCTCCAGGAGCCCCTCAGAAATAGCCCACAGTATTGAGTACCGGCTACATGGAGTCGTGTTAGTACTCTCTCTCCCGACTTGGCATAGACGCTGCAAGGTCAGGAAATCTGCCTTACCTACCGTTTGTCTCTGGTCTGAGTTATAGTCACTTAATAACATATGTCATATAAAGGAAGGAAATTATGAAGTCAGAGGTTTTTAAAATTTGCTAAGTTAGTGATAAGTAGGTGAAGGAATGAGTTGAAGAGAAGGTGCATGTTAATGGGAAAATCTGTCTTTATCTGAGTAGAGTAATTGGCATTCAAATGTGAAAAAAAAAATTAGATATAACCCTTACAGGTGAACATACACTTATTTAAAAGTGCTTATTTATCTAATGACTTCCTTTGGTGGACAGGGAGAGAACTATATTTCCTTTTTTTTAGCACAGTTTTTATTTAAATTAAGGGGAAATGTTCTGTAGATACAGAAAATAAATTTTTATTTCATTTTATACATTCAGGCACTGTATTTCATTACAGCTTATAAAATGAATTTTCCCAGCCTGAATACACCGCATATTAGTCCAAAGACATTATCGTACATGTTATCATCAATAGATCATTTTCCATTTTTGTGATCCTTAAATGCTTTGCTGCTTTTTCTCCCCTTGATTCTCTTCCTCTCCCCCTCCCCGGTTTCCCACCTCCTCCCACACCATCTCTAATACATTCTGTAAGTGGAGAAGCCCATCGCCATGTTGCGCCTGCTCCCATCTGGACCTTTCCCTTTACTCTCAGGATGGAGAATCTTCGTCTCCCGGTTCTAAGAGGGCGATACAGAGCCAGGGCCAGCTGGGGCTAACTACATGATGAAATTGGGGCGGGGAGGGGGGACAAGCAGCCATTGTCTTTGCCTCTGGGCTGGGCTGTCAGAGCACAGTTTGGAAAATTCAACGCTGTGTGTGCTGTCTGGGGGTACTGAGCCTGGGGCTGGCTCCAATACGTGAAAAAATAGAAACTCTGATTTGGAAAGATATTCACATTGAGAAGGACCTTCTCTTTGTCTGAAACCCAAATCATACATCTTCTGGGTTACATGAGATGGGACTGATAGAAAAAATTTCAAATAGAGAGCTTCCTGGTATCTTGTCCCACCCCTCTTTTTCCATATGACATCCTCTCTAAGTTCTACTGCATTCTAGGTTGATGACTTGTCAAGTCTTAAAATGGTACTTATTTCTTCCATGAGCGAGGAAGAAAGAAAAAGTCACGTGACAGGGTCTCGATGCCACCATCCACTCCCAATTTCCAGCCAGCCCCAAACCATGGTCAAGTTTGTGCTCGGCATACTCAAAGAAATACCTGGACTTGAACCAGGAACCATCACATGTGTTGGACTACCTTGTAGAGAGTTGCACTTTGCCACTGCACCATTATCATCTGTCCCCAGCAACTGGTGAATTTAGCCACAAATAATTCTGGACATGGAAATAAAGCAAAATACTAGGAACATGACAAAATGTAAATAGAGGTAAGTTTAGAATGTGCTTGGGAGGAGTGGGGTTGAAAGGGGTATCAGAGTTGCAGGCTATGTAGAATCACACCTATTTTCCTTTGGTTCTGCTAAAATGAATGTTTGCTATTTCTCAAGGACCTAGACTTGCCATCTGTAAGCAACTCCAGTGGAAGATTTTCATCTTGTGGCCTGCCATGTGCAGTCATGTGCTGAGGGCCACCTGCACACAGCCTTCTACTCTGTATCGATCCTCCCCAGGGGCAGGGCTAACTTCAGGAATTAGTATGTCTCTCCATCTCTAGTCACTCGCTGGGTGACCAAGAAATGAGAAATCACTGATAATAGCACAGGGGAACTGTGACTTGGAAGGTAACTTTGGGGCAATTATTTTTTCATAGATGATCAAGTTAAGTAAAACTTTCCTATAATTGATCTCTCATTTAGGGAGTGGTTCTCCACCCTAGTACACCCAAATTGACTTTTGGTAATAAATACTTTATAATGCTTCCTTTACTATTACTAAATGAAAGCTAGAGATAATGTCACCTCCCTACCCACTTAATTATTTTTCCCACTTATTGTTTTTTTTTAAATCAGTATGCGGGACCAGAGGATGGTGTAATGGTTATGTCACTGACTCCCACAGAGTCAACTACAGTTCGAGTACCAAACCCAGTGACTTAAAACTTGTGTGTGTGTGCCCAAAATCCTGAGAGGAGACTGGAGGAGAAGGGATTGCAGTGTGGCCATCCCCCCAGGGGATAATTTCTCGTTTCCTGTCTTTCTCTTTCTCTCTGTCTCTCTCTCTCTCCTCTCCCTCTCTCTCTCCAGCAAGCACAATGCTCTATAGCAAAAATATCTCTCAAACAAACAAACAAACAAACAGTATGCCTTTAGTATAAAAGATAAATTAAAGGAAAGTCATTTCTAATAAAACAAGATCAGGCCAACAGGTGGTGTCGTGGTTAAGGCGCTGGACTCCCACATGGCCAACCATGATTCAAGTCCTGGACCTGGTGGCTTGTTTTCTCACTCTCTCGCTCTCTCTCTCTCTCTCTCTCTTTATCTGTCTCTCTCTGGTGAGTGCATATGCCCTATAGCAAAACTTAAAAAATAAATTAATTAAATAAATTTTTTTTCCAACATGATTTATTTCAGTGTATAAATGCTGAGGTGTGAGAGTGTTAGGAGACATAAAATGATCAGACGTCCGCAGAGGTGCATTGCTACATTACAGTTGCTACAAACGCACACTCACCTGGGTGTGTTGCTTGGTGCTCAAAGACCACGGATAACGTTGCCGTTGATGATGTGGTTTTCCAACGATGCCCTACTCTTGATAAACTCCAAATGAAACAAATTATGACTCAGTTTACCCACTTACTACCATCCTGGAAAATTCAAGGTATATACAACCATGGAAGGAAAATGCTTCCTTTTAGATGTAAAATGCAGATAAACTCAGGTTCGGAAATGATCAACCTGTTTGTACTTATAGGAGTGCCCACTGGCACCTTCAGAAGTCATGTAAGATACAAGACAATGCTTCCTGCATGGGAAGGTTCCACACATTGCAGGATGTCTCACATCCCAGCCCCTGCCCACTAGTGCCACGGTCTCCACTGAGAGTCATGAGAAGCACCGACACCCCCTGGATTTCCAAACCCCCCCCAGGAGGCAGTACCATCTTGGTTTGCAGCACTCTCTGCTGGGTCTCCCCCACGGACTCAGATGATTAAGAGCTGACTCTAGACGTGAAACCAGAGACTGATACACCAGGACGGAGCTAGAGCGTATCTCTAAATAGTTGGGCGTCTCATTTCCACCCACATGAGGGTAACTCCTGGACACTCAGCTGCTGGATAAGCTAGGGTGAAAACCAAGGTCTCCCCTTCCGTGGTCTTGATTTCTTATTGAAATGAGAATGACACCCTTGACTGTGTCTCTCTCGCACACCAGATATTTCAGAAGTTGAATGACTGGTGACATTTTCCAGGATGTTTGGGGTTAACGCTCCTCACCACTGAGTTTTGATGCCAGCCTAGGTCTTGTCCAGTGTCTCTGAAAGTCTGAATTCCTGCTCAGAAACAAAGCAGAGGGTCTGAAAATATTATAAGATCTCATATGTCCAAATGATGATTTCTTGGAGCACAAAATGTCTTATACAGTTAGTGGCTGATTGATTATCCAATGGCTCTCCCCAGACGATAGCAATCAGGATGTCAGCTCGACCTTGTGAAATGAATAAGATCACAAATGTCCCTTAGACCAGGCACAGCAATAGCCTCTCGTCCTGACTCGGGACAGCAAGGGGCTGGTCCATCTCAAGACCTAATGAAGACTTGGCCGTTTTCTTGTCACCCTTAGCAAATGAGCTCTGGTGGTAAACTGGGTATTTTTTAATTTAATTCGGCAGATCAAATATTATGGAGAGAATGTTTGATTACACAAACTCTACAATATTGGTTCTCCAAATTAAATATGCAATCAAATCACTTGTTTCAAAAGCATCACTTAGAAAATTTCTACTTATCAATCTTATACATTATCAGGGAGTGAAGTTGGATAGAACATATAAGCTCATAGGATACAGAAATTACTGGATGAAGCTGTAGATCCTCCACTGAAGAGAAGTTAGTTGCCTCTTAATTCTTCCCTCACATGGCATTAAGAGAGCAACCTAGGGGCTTGCAGGTGGCATAGTGGTTAAGGTGCTGGACTCCCATGTGCTTGATTGCAATTCAAGTCCCAGACCTGGTGGTTTGGAACTCATACAGGTGTGTGTGTGTGTGTGTGCATGCCCAAAATCCCACGAGGAGAGTGGAGGAGAAGGGATTGCAGCGTGCCCATCCCCCTGGGGAAGGTGATTTCTTGCTTTCTGTCTCCTTTTCTCTCTCTGTCTCTCTGGCAAGCGCACAAGCCCTATAGCAAAAATCTTAAATAAAAAGAGAGAGAGAGAGAACAACCTAATCCATAGTGCAAACTTGACTTTCAAGAACCTTAAAAAGAACACAGAAGTCCTCCAAGTAGCCGCGAGAGACAACGGGACCTCACATGTAGTACTTACATGCTCTGTACTTTCCTCACGTAAGAGTCCTTCCTGTCTTCCCTCGGAAGCCATTTCCTCTTAATTTTAGACTCCCTCTAACAGTTTAAACATCAGGTGCTGGAAGCAGCAATTTAGAAAAGAGGCGGTCTGGAGACTCGAGGAAAGGGCGTGATGGCAGTGAGAAGGGACAATTGCAGCCTGACATCAGGAGGGAGCTGGGAAACTGTATCACGAAGTGGGGAGAAGAGGGCTGACCTGGGGACACCAAACGAATAGCTGTCCGAGCCATTTAACATGATCATCTCCATCAGACAGGACAACAGAGCAATTGATGAAGGAAAAAAAAAAAAGAAAAAGAAAAGAAAATAGTTATGCTCGAGGTATTTTGCAGCTCAGTAGCAGAATTCAATATCCTCCATAGAACCCTAGAGTGTCAGAGTCAGGAGATCCTTAAGAGAGAAGCAGGTGTAATGCTTTTATTTTACAAATAAGGACATTGAGTGTAAAGGCGGAGTTGACGAAGCCCAGCCCACCTGGGCCAGGGCTCCCTCCGTATGGACGTCCTTCCCGAAGGTGCAAAGAGATTGCACACCACACTGAGGCGTGGCCTGGGCCCTTGCTTTTGACATCCGTTGGTGCTTTCTTGCATTGATCTCACCCCCTTGGGAAGGAGAAGAACTCTCCTCTCATTATTCACAAAAGGGTGAATAGTGGCTCCCTGAGGTGTGATGAGAGAACCTCGGGGGTGGCCCTTAATGAAACTGAGTCTGAAGGTAAAGCCCACCCTGAGTTTCCTCCTACATCCTCCTACAGCCTGTTCCTGCTGGGTTCCCTCCATCTGGTTGCCCTACCTACTGGCCCCACACCCAGAATTCCCAGCACAAAATAGGAAATGCCACCTCCCAGAAATTTGCTGCATTCTCAATATCTTTGTAATTTCATCTCTAATTGCATTAAAGAATGAGGCAATATTCCAATGTTTTTCAAATACAAGTGAGCACAAGTCTTACCTGGGGAACTTGTTAAAAATGCAGATTTCTGGGACCAGCAGATGGCGTAATGGTTACATCACTGGACTCCCACGTGGCCATCTGCAGTTTGAGTCCTGGACCTGATGGCTTGAAACTCATACCAGGTGCATGTGTGTGCGTACCCAAAATCCCGAGAGGAGAATGGAGGAAAAGGGATTGCAGTGTGGCCATCTCCCCGGGGCAGGGGTGATTTCTCACTTTCTGTCTCTCTGTCTCTATCTCTCTGGTGAGCACATGCATCCTATAGCAAAAATCTCTCTCTTAAAACAAAACAAAATGCTGACTTCTGGTCCCCAACTCCTGAGATTAGGGTTCAATAAATGATTCTGATAAGTGGGCCCTGAACTCATCTTAGAAAGCTCACATCTTCTGCTTCCCTCTTCAGTTTCATCCTTTCTCTCACCCCAACATGCTTCCCTTCTCCTTCATCCCTCACATTGTCTCTCTCCACTGCTCCCCACCTTCTTTATCCAGTTAATCCCTCCAAGATCTCTAAGCCCGCTGAGCGCATGCCTCTCCTCTCTGCTCCTGTCCTTGTACATTTCCACACCGTCCAGCCTACCCCAATTTCCTGGCCTACTTCCCCCTGAGATCGTTTCTCTTCCTTATTCCTCACCCTCAGCACCCTGCCATGCACATGGGAGGACCTCTGAAAGGGTATGTTAAACTATCTGTTGCCTGTGCTAAACTTCTTTCTTAATAACTAACCATTTATTTGTATCTCTTTCTTGTTTTGAGAGAGAGAGATTTTTTCTATATGGTGTGTGCACTTGCCAGAGAGACAGAAAGCAAGAAATCACACCCCAGAGGGGATGGCCACACTGCAGTCTCTTCTCCTCCAGTCTCCTCTTGGGATCTTGGGCATGCACACACACACACGTACCCAGTGTGAGTTTTCAGTCGCTGGGTCCAGGACTCGAACCACAGCCAACTACATGAGAGTCCAGTGACATAACCATTATGCCATCTGCTGGTCCTAATATATTTCTATTTTTTTATCTCCCTCCCTAGATATAGTGCAGCATTTTCCGATTGTTTGAAGCACCACTCTCAAATGAGGAGCACCTTCTGTAAAACATAAAAACTGAAACCGAAGACTATTACTGCATTAAAAAAACCCTGGTTCTATTAAAGGGTTATGCAACTGGGTCATCGGAAAAGTCCTGACGCATTTGTGCATAGAAAAATACATCATGACTTTTCCGATGACCCAATAATTAGGCCCAGGATCACTTGGGATATCTGACACCCCAGAGACACACACAGCAAATGGGAATTTTTCTAGATAAAGATCAGTTTCCAGTAGCTCAATAGAATGCATTCTGATGGCCTTCCCAGACATGCCGGTTAAAACCATTTTTGAAAGCGAGGTTAAAAGAGATGAGAATTGGCTTTGAGTCGATTCATATATGTCGAGTGTGTCTCTCTGTTCTAAGGCACCAGAGGTTCCCACGTTTTTCTGCCTGAGATGGTTAACCACCAAGAGGTCACCTCATCTCCTGAAGGCCACCCTCTGCATTTGTCACTTGCAGGTGTCTGCTATGCAGAGTTTGGAGTCCGGGTCCCCAAGACTACAGGATCCGCCTACACCTACAGTTACGTCACCGTTGGGGAGTTTGTGGCGTTTTTCATTGGCTGGAACCTGATCCTGGAGTACCTGATCGGCACCGCAGCGGGCGCCAGCGCTCTGAGCAGCATGTTTGACTCCCTGGCAAACCACACCATCAGCCGCTGGATGGTGAACAGCGTGGGAACCCTCAACGGCCTGGGTGAGACCAACACCCTCTGTCCCGACACGCAAATTCACTGAGCCGAATAAATGAGTTCCCCCTTCAGCATGCAGTTTGGCAAAATGCATCAAAGCCTTAATTCTGTCTTTTTTTTTTTTTTTGCAAAGTAATTTTTCTTCTGTGAATTTTTCCATCCTAAGGAAATTATCCCAATTTCAGTGAAAGTATTATAGAAAGACATGTTCATCACAGCCTTATTTATAGAAATTGGTTTAAGATGGCCTAAATCCTTTACAATGGGCAAATGATTCAGTAAGTTGTGAACACATATTAGATAGCTGGCAATTAGAGGATGAGGAGAAAGACTCTTTTAATAACATGGAATATGTTTTACTGTGATGAGTTATTTTAAAGCATACAAAAACCAGACATGCACATGTCAATAACTACATGACAATAAAACCAATGTGAGAAAAAGAACTGTACGGTACTTCTGCAGTGGTTTCATCAAAAGATTTTTTTCAAATTTTTGTAACTATGCATTAATTTCCAAATGAAAAAAATGTAAAGGAGCAAAGTGGCTCTGGTCTAGCAGGGGTCAAGGAGAAGCAGCATGACAGTGCATGCTGACAGCCGGGTCTCTGACAAATATACCTCGTGCTCCGTCCACCTGGCCACCCCATCACATCTGAGGTCTTCTCCTTCCCACATGGGGAACAACAGCTGAGGACATGGCCTCGTCTCCTAAGGAACGAGTCTGTGGCTGTCATTTGACTTCAGTGCCCCTGTTCCAGAAACGTTGATAAAATGCTGAGCACCCAGATATCATGACGGGATCAAAAGTATCAGTAAAGACAAAGGGTAGACTGATCCCGTCGAATTTCGGGCCTGACGGGGTCCTCCAGAACCAGGTGGTCCATGTCCTTCACTTTACAGAAGAGGGCCAGGGAGATGCCAAACCTGCCCAGGGTCACAGAGCTGGCCACTGGCAAGACACAGCGGAAATTCTGGACCCCTGAGGCCAAGGCAGTGCCTTCTCCACTCCATAGGGGGCAGAAGTTCACTGGCCAACAGGCAGGCTGTGCTCACTGGTCATCTTCTCTTGGCAACCACATACACACGAATGGAGAGAAAACTTCTCTTATCATTTTTCAAGACATGGATTCTTAAATTTGATAATAAGAAAAGGTTATTGGAATGAAATGAAAACTTTATGAACTATAAAATTTACAATAATGAAAAGAAAACCATTTTCAGATAACATGTTAGACTTGTCTGTCTGACTTCAAATGATCCGTGCCCAGGTTCTACGGGCTCCATGGCGATTGTCACCTCACGTGTCCCAGCTGGGGGCCCAAGATATCAGGTCAGGTTACCTCTCTACCAAACCTGCCCGTTTGCAGAGAGACACCTGTATCTGCTGTGGACCACGAGCTAGGCACACATGGGCATGTGCACACATACACACACACACACACACACACACACACACACACACAAAAGTGCCCTCTCTCCCCTTATGAACCACGGGCTAGGCATACATGGGCACATGCACACACACACACACACAGAGTGCCCTCTCTCCCCTTGTGGGCCATGGGCTAGGCACACATGGGCATGTGCACACACACACACACACACACACACACACACAAATGCCCTCTCTCCCCTTGTAGACCATGGGCTAGGCACACATGGGCACGTGCACACACACACACACAGAGTGCCCTCTCTCCCCTTGTGGACCATGGGCTAGGCACCCATGGACACGTGTACATACACACACACACACACACACACACACACACACACACACGGAGTGCCCTCTCCCTCCTTGGTAAACTGGCCACCCTGCTGAACGTGGAGCGTGGCTTCTCCGGGGCGGGACCAAGAGTCTTCGTGGTGCTCTCTGCTCCCCGGACACTAAGTCACGTCTCTTTCCTCCAGGGAAGGGGGAAGAGTCGTACCCAGACCTCCTGGCCTTGGTGATCGCGGTCGTCGTGACCGTCATTGTCGCCCTAGGGGTGAAGAACTCTGTGGGCTTCAACAACGTCCTCAACGTGCTGAACCTGGCTGTGTGGGTGTTCATCATGATCGCCGGCCTCTTCTTCATCAACGGGAAGTACTGGGCTGAGGGCCAGTTCCTGCCCCACGGCTGGTCAGGGGTGAGTCCATCCCCACGCCTACTCCGGTGGCCCACTGCCGGCCGCCTCGTGAGCAGCCTAAGACGCAGGTCCTCGGAGGAGGCTGCTCTGCTCCGTAATCACCCGCCACCTTCCTCCTCACCTTTCGTCTACATCACACTTAGCCGAGATGTCCTGACGAGGTGACTCTTTCTTCACAAGTACCTGTTGTTCTATACGGATAACAATAATAGATTCAGTGTTTGGGCCCCTTGTGACGTGCCTATACCATGCTAGGCGTTTTGCATGTACGCTCTCATTTAATTATCCTGATAATCTTGTGAGAAAGATATTTACATTCCAGCCCTTTTTTTTTAAAGGTTTTTGCCATAGGGCGCATGCACTCACCAGAGAGAGACAGACAGACAGACAGACAGAGAAACTTAAAAAATCCCCCCAGGGGGGAGGGGAAGACCACCCCTCAATCCCTCTCTTCCATTCTCCTCTCAGGATTTTGGGTGTGCACACCCACGCCCCCAGCTTGAGTTTTAAGCCACCAGGTCTGGGACTTGAACCACAGTGAGCCATATGGGAGTTCAGGGACATAGCCATTACACAACCTGCTGGTCCCAAAAAGAACATTTTTAAAATCCAGTCCCAACATTTGACCTTGGAAGGTGAGTCCTGGGGGGCAAAGACAGTGGAGCACAGTGGCGTGCTCCTCATTAACCCCATTCCAGACGTGTGGTTCATGGGGGAAAGGTCTCCTAGTGTGGGCTGGGGGCTGAGCGTGAGCTAAACCACATAGATACTCTCAGATCTCAGCCCATGACCTGGGTGGGGTGGTTTTGCTGAAGGAAAGTGGGAAGGCCAGAGTGGCAAATGCTTTTTGCCGACGAGAAGTTCCGAGTTGCTCCCAGTTGTGCGTTCTAATATGACTAGAAACCCTTACCTTCTCTACCTTCTGATACAATTCACTAGCCCATAGCTTTCTTTTTCATGATAGAACCTACGTCAGAGAATTCCTGGCTGGCAGGGGGCTTAGAGGACAGTGGTCCTGTCCCCTCACTTAGGTGAACAGCTGAGGCCCCGAGAGGCAAGTCCACCTGGTGGCAGAGAGCAAGTTCAGGACTACAGTGCTGTGCTTTTGCTGTTGTGCTTGGACTGCTTTTCCTCTGAGATGTCCAAAAATCAGAAATGTCACAGGGGGGGAGGGGATCAGCAGGTGGTGTGGTGTTTAAGGCTCTGGAGTCCCACATGGCCAACCACAGTTCGAGTCCCAGCTCTGGCAGCATGAAAATCACACCAGGCAAATGTGTGTGCCCAAAATCCCAAGAAAATGGAAGAGAAGGGATTACAGCATGGCCATCCCTCCTTGGGGTGATTTCTCACTTATCCTCTCTCTGTCTCTTTCTGGTGAGTGCACGTGCCCTATGGCAAAAACCTAAAAAAAAAGAAAGAAATATCTCTCGGAGAACACTTGAAATAACTTCTGTTTATTCTGAACCATGTCGAGCTGTTCAATGCAGAAAAATAAGCAAGAAAGCAACGTACGCCAAGATTTCTAGACTTCTGCTTATCTGTAAGAATTCCACAGAACCGCAAAGTTCATCCCTCCTCTTTGAAATGAATAAATACCAAAACTGGTTAAAACCAGAAAAAGACACAAAAAAACACTGCTGACCCCATTCTGGATACCCAAGTCTGTATTTTCTTACGGTACAAATTGTTCCTTTCCTATCATATAAGAAAAACAACAAAGCGCAAGCGTGAAAAGAATGTTTTTCTGGAACGCATTTGCGTTTTCGTTGTAGCATATGAAAACGTTCTCATCACTTTCTTAACAACGTAAGAAGTTTTTAGGTCATGGGATTACTACACAACTTCTACATTAGTTAATTGCTGTCCTTCCACATTTTTTTCCATCAATTGGTAGGACCAATTGCATCAAGTGTTTGCAAAAATGAACAAAATCTCGGGTACTGTTAGGTGCACGTGGTTATGGTTAGCGATAGTTCTGGTGATGGGAGGAAAAAGCTCCTATCTTTCAACTACCTGTCAGGGGCTGGCTTGGTGTCTGTAAATATTATCTCACTCTCAAAAGAAAAATATAAAACAGGTACTGTTATCCCCATAAAACAGCACCTGCTTTAAAGTTTTATGGTGATAAGTGTTATCTCTGTAAAATGGAGCAGTTGAGGCTCAGAGTAACTTTCCTGACCTCACGTAGCCAGTCAGCGCCAGGGCTGAAGTTCCTGCCCGGGTCCATGTGTCTCTAAAGCCCTGTGTGCCACGGGAGTACCTTGTATATGGGACTCCTCCTTTCTGAGTTTACTCTTAAAGAAAAAAAAAAATGGGGGCTAGCAGGTGGTGTGGTGGTTAAGATGCTGGACTCCCACCTGGCCAATCGCAGTTTGAGTCCTGGACCTGGCAGCTTGCTTTCTCATTTTCCCACTCTATCCCTCTCTAGCCAAATTAAAATAAATAAAGTCAAATGAAATAATTCTAAAAATAAATAAATAAATCCTGGAAGCCTCTGATCTTTAAGGGAAAAAAAGGAAAGGAAAGGAAAGGAAAGGAAAGGAAAGGAAAGGGAAGGGAAGGGAAGGGAAGGGAAGGGAAGGGAAGGGAAGGGAAGGGAAGGGATTGAGAGAGAGAGAGAGAGAGAGAGAGAGAAAGAAAGAAAGAAGGAAAGAAAGAAAGAAAGAAAGAAAGAAAGAAAGAAAGAAAGAAGGAAAGAAAGGAGAAAGAGAGAAAAGAAAGGAAGGAAGGAAGGAAGGAAGGAAGGAAGGAAGGAAGGAAGGAAGGAAGGAAGGAGGGAAAGAAGGAAGGAAGGAAGGAAGGAAGGAAGGAAGGAAGGAAGGAAGGAAGGAAGAAAGAAAGAAAGAAAGAAAGAAAGAAAGAAAGAAAGAAAGAAAGAAAGAAAGAAAGAAAAGAAAGAAAGAGAAAGAAAGAAGAAAGAGAAAGAAAGAAAGAAACAAAGAAAGAAAGAAAGAAACAAAGAAAGAAGAAAGAAAGAAGTTCATTTATTTTATTCATGAACAAGAGCAATGTACACATGCCACAGAGAGAAAGAAGCACCCTCGACAGGTCCCAGCGATGGCCGTCCCCAGCTCCCCAGCTTTTCAGTCTAGGTCCCCACGTGAACACGGGGAGGGGTCCATGTCTCCGTGTAAATGCCTTTGCCCGTTCTGCCGAGAGAAGTGACCCTAGCTTTCCTTTCGCCTTGTGCATCGTTCTGTGGTCTCGAATCTCTTTTGGAGTCTTCTCTTCCCTTCTCAGGGGCTAAAAAGCTTCCTCAGTCGGGAGCCCACCTCATAAAGGAAGGGGCAGATCTAGCTGGAGGGGCTCCCAGTTCGTATCCTGGGTTCTCCTCAGCGTTTGTAACAAGAGGCGATGAGAAGCCAGGCATCACATAGGAGGATGCCCTTCCTAGACATGTCCCGGTTTTGTGACAGAATCCTGTATATACACTTCTCGTCTCATCTTCACACCAGGCCTGCAGGATAAACACGAGGAGCCGGCATTTACAGAGCTGAGAGCTTTGAGGGTCGCAGGCACAGGAGGGCTGATGCTGCTACTTAGCCAGGGCCACTCCGGAGGCCCGGGTTCATTTCCGGGGTTCATTTCCTGCCCTCCGGAGTAGCTGGACACAGTGGCACCTGCCTGGTAGTGCGGGGCCCTTTGGGGACTGAGGCAGGAGGATCATGACATAGCAAGACCCTGTCTCAAACAAAAACACAAGCGACATTAAGGTCACAGATCTGGATCATGAAGTAACAGAGCTGAAGTGTGACCCCATTCCTGGACGAGCCCCAGCCCAGGCTCTCCGACCCCGAGTCAGGAGCTGCCAGTGTCTTTCCACACTTGTGCCCGCTATCCTCGCACCATCCCCAGCCTACTCCCCTGTCCTTGGCCACCAAACCAGCTTGAGAAAGATTCTGGATTTTCTGGAGCAAATCCATCATTGCTGAAGGAAACGCAAGTGTCGGTCCCAGTGTCGCTGGGCCTAAAAGGAGCGTCTGAGCAGAAAGGCACCGGGTGGGAGAGGGTGCTGATCCATCCTCTCTGCCATCTGGCCATTTCTCAGCCCGGCAAAGTCACTTTGAAGTCAACGTGACTGTTTAAAGTCTGGCACGCTGTCTCACGATTGTGTCGCCCGCCAAGGTAACGAACATTCCCGCATAAAGGCACACATGGCGGCTGCGTAAACTTGTCCTTCCTGAGGGAAACCCTGACCCCCCCTTGACTAGGGGACTCGTTCCAATCCACTTTATCGTTCACTCTACCCAGGACGGAGTGGAGGAAACCATTGGACGGGGTGATTTGGAAGAGTACCACCACACGACTTTAAACAGGGTTCATGAACAGTCTGTCCTCTGCTGGGGACCCCTCAAAGCCTACTCGGCCCCTGCTCTAACCACTTCCTTCCAAAGAAAATAGCTGAAGGGACCGTTTACTCACATACAGGTTCTGGGTCAAATGCTTCTTTGGTCTTGAAGAGTTTAAGAACAACAAACATTTTTTTCCTATATCAAGTAACTCTGGCCCTCAGCTGACCCCCTGCTTCCACCCGCAATTTCTCAGTCCCTGGGCATGGTTGGACGTGTGCTCCTTTATATTATTTGTTCTTGATGCTATCTTATGCTTTTTCTTTAACCAAATAAGACACTCGACCAGCACAGATTGCTCCCGGGAGAACGGCCCATAGCAAGCATTTGTGAGGAATTCTGACAACCTCCACACAAAGAGAAGGTTGCTTTCCCTGTTCCCCACATCGGAATCCATTTGCTGGAGCCATCAGTACATTCCGCTGTCTGTGTGGACAGGCTCTACCCGGGCAGGGGCGCGGGTGGGGGAGCATGCCGTTCAGGAGGTTCGTCTCATTGCTGTGGGAGGGAACTACATGAAGGTACTTAGTTATCTCCTCGGCATCTGGCAGGCCGGTTGAGGCAGAATGCAAGAGTGCCACCTCATCCTGATGCTTCTCAAATAGCAGCAAGGTGCGGGGGGGGTGGGGGGGGCAGCTTTTAGGGGCCCCGCACGCTGAGTATCAGGCCACTGATGGCATTGCTCTTGACGACTAATTAAGCAGCAATGGGGGCCCCTGCTGCTTCCCAGTGGGATGCTCCATGAAGGGCCTGACCCCTCTGGGTCTCCTGGCTGAGCATCGAGGACACCAGGTTGCCCTTAGAAAACCTTTTCAGCTATATCATCCAATTAAAAAGCCAATTCTATTTTTTTATCATGTGAAACACGAAAAGGAAGAGTTAAGGGAGGGGTCAGCAGGTGGCGTTGTGGTTAAGGCTCTGGACTCCCACATGGCCAACGTGGCGGTTTCAAATCCTGGACTTGGCAGCTTGAAATTCACACCAGGCATGTGTGCATGTATGCCCGAAATCCCAAGAGGAGAATAGAGGGGAAAGGATTGCAGTGTGGATTTCCTCCAACGTGGGACATGATTTTTCAATTTCCTTCTCATTGTCTCTCACCATCTCTCTCAGAAGAGCACATGTGCCCTACAGCAGAAACCTAAAAATAAATAAATAAATAAAATAAAGAGTTAGGATAAAGTACCCATGGGTGTCCAGAAACACACAGAGACACATAACAAGCACCCACACATATACCCACATTTCACCCACCGGTTTTATTCACCCCTAGGTGCCATAAACATTCTATTATGCAAGGGAAAGTATCTTAGTCATAAATTCCAGTGGCCAGATCTGAAATCTGGACAGTGACATGGAAAACAGGGTGGTGGCTGTTGAGATAGAAACACACCCATGCACAGGCCCGTTTCATGGTCCTTCTGCATTCATCAATCAGGGACCATTGCTTGCGGGGAAGAAAAACTCATTCAAAGTAATTTGAGTAAAAAGGTGGCCTTTGGCCTGATTCTGTTCTCTTCTCCTGGGTAATCTGCTTATCTGCGCTGTCTCGTTGGACAGAGTATCCACCTCCATCCTCCAGACCCACTCTCCTTTTTCGCTGTCCTATGCCAGAAGGCCCCCTCTCTAGTTGTTTCTTGTTGGGTCTAGCCAGTGGGAGATATTATCAGGAGGAAATCAGATGATACGGGAGCAAGCCAGCTATCCTCCCACTCTCCCTCCCAGCCTGGACACTGATCGTGACCCCCATAAAGACAGCTGCTTCTGCGTGGCCCCGCTCCCCATCTCCAGCTCACCTCCGAGATGACAACTTCTCACGGTTGCTAGTCTTTGATGCCTCGCCTTCCAACTTGCTTCCATAACTCTGCCTACCCCACACTTGTCCAACTGGCCTATAGTCCCCTCATCAAAATAATTTCACTGGAAACATTCGATGCTGTTACTGCCTCATGCAGTAGAACCCCCAGATGTCCGACCTTCCACCTGCCCAGTGTCTCTTCAACTACAGTCGTCCTCCAGTTCTACATATGCTAAGTCGGACTCATGGACATCCTGTTTGCAAGCTTATTCTGGTTCTTTCCAACTTGACCATCATTTAATTTTCTGGCATCTACTCATTACCAATAATCACCACCCATTCTTCCATTCATTTGGAAAATAATAACATTTGTGTATTTTTTTAATTGCCAAAATGTGCATGTGCTCCCCAAAGAGACAAAATGAGAAGGAGAAAGCCCCCCCCATGGGGCACGGTCATGCCACAATCCCTTCTCCTCCGTTTTTCTCTCCTTTTGGGACTTAGGGCACATGCACACATGCACCCAGAATGGTTTTCAAGCTGCTGGGCCAGGATTTGGATCACAATCGGACATGTGGGATCCAGCTCCCTTAACCACTGGCTAGGACGCTGGCCCAGCATTTGGGTGATACTAATAGCGTATGCATTTATTAGTCTTCAGGTTGTTACTGTAGTCGAGTTGCATTTGGGGTCTCTAGACTCCACGCCCCAGGAAATCAAGCTCGTAACAGTATCCCCATCACCAAGCACAGTGCCTGGTACATGACAGCACTTAGTACATAGGTGTCAAGGCTAAAAGAAGGAGAAGTGGAGACACCGAGAGGGAGAGAAGGAGGGGCCCAAGGGGGAGAGTAAGGGAAGGAGGAGTTCATGCCCTTGGGTTGCATCTGCTGTAGAAAAACGCACAATAGTAATAATTATACTGATGGTAAGAGCTGATCCTAGAACACCTACTGTGTTCTAGGAGTGAAGTTTACTAGACTGTTCTATTTAGCTCTGGGGACAACCCTATGAGCTAGGTGCTATTATCATCTCCATTGAAGTGACAAAGAAACTTGGGCTCCAAGAGATTGGGGATTTGTTCTAGATCACCAAGCCAATATGTGGTAGAATCAATGTAGGTCCGACAGTCTACACAGCCCCTCTAACCAAATCCATCCTGTGCATGACTCTCCGGTTCCTTTTGGAGCCTATGGTATGCCTCTACTCCGAGTGCTACACTACTAATGCTCCGGATACTCAGAAGTGTCGCCCGTGTCTTCCACGGAGTCTTCCCTTCTTCACGTTAGACATCCCCAGGCCCCTACTTCTCCACATGGAAAGGCTCCCAGACATCCTACCTTCTCTTGTTGTCATTCCTGGTCACTGTATGACCTACAAGGGGCATGTATGTACATGTACATATGTGTATAATGTAGGTGTATGAGCATCTCTGCGTGTGTCCGTGCTTGGGAGCATCTGTGTGTATATGTGTGTGTGTGTCTATGTGTATATGTGCATGTATCTCTGCATGTGTGTGGAAGGGATGAAAGATGTTAAAGGAAGCAGAATCTGTTTTCTGGTAGCTGCTTGAAAGTGAGGTGCTCCTGAGCAGGAAAGCTCCCCACCTGCAGTGTTGGCATCTGTTCATCCTTGAAGACCAGTAGTATGTTTCTAGATGAGGAAAAACAAGCACACCTCCAAGCCTGCGAACCTCTGTGTGTGATGACGTGAGATTCGTTTTCTCTCCTTGTCTGCAGGCCAAAGACACTTTCCATGCCCTCAAATGAAAGACTTGGCTGGAGAAAGTAGTTTCCTCTCTGTCCCAAGAAGTAGCTCTGTAGAGCTGGAACTGCTTGTGTTCGGGAAGTTCTTCCCCCCGGCTTGTTAGACGTTCTTAAGTTTTGGATGCCCTGGACTCCTTGATGCCTCTGGACTTCTTATAAAAATACAGTTTTTTTAATTTAATTGATTTCTTCCATCTACAGCCCACTCCAAGCCACAGCCAGCAGGATCATGGGCATACACCCACGTGCCCACGTGTTCGGGAGGCCTGGGAAGCAAATCCAGGACCTCTCCCTGTGGCTTCGGTATACAGCAGAGTATCCCATTGTCACCACGCCACCGAAGCTATGGGAATTGTGTTTTTAAACAAATACCCTAATTACATAGGAATCCAAAAGAAATCAATTGTATTGAAACACAGTTATAGATTTTGTATTGTGATAGAATAACAATGTACTTCTTTATCAATGTTTTAAACATTAATGTCTCCAGCTGGGAATTATCATAAATTGGAAGTAGCAAGTAGCATAAGCAATATTCGACGTCCCTGCAGCAGCTCTCAAATGAGAGCTGAAACTATCTGACTGCTAATGTTGACAAAGTCGTGGGTACTACTAGTTTGTCACCTACATTCACTATTGAAAGGAATGCTAAAACTTAAAAGTTAGTAAAAATAGGGCCAACCAGTGGCACGGTTGTTAAGACTACTTGATCCCACATGGTTAACTATGTGGTTTGAATCCTGAACCTGGTGGCTTGAAAAATATGTTGGGCTCGTGTGTGTGCATGCCCAAAATCCTGAGAAGAGAATAGAGGAGAGGGGATTGCAGTATAGCCATTCCCTCCATGGGGTGATTTCTGACTTTTCCTGTCTGTCTCTTCCAAAGGTAACACACTTCCATTAAACACACTCCTCAGTAGAGTCACTGAGCTTAGTGTGACTAGAGTCACCCGCAGAGCCATGTGGGCCCCTGGCAAACGGACATCCAGCAGATGTGACCAAATGCCACCTCCCCAGCTATTCTTTGACCTCCTGCCCCATGCCCCACTAGTTATTCAAGCCCCCCAAAGGAGAAAAATATCAAAGTCTGTCTCCACCTTGTCTTCCCATTGAAGATAATTGAATATCGGGAAAAGTGACCATAGAGATGTTGTATCAGCAGCACCAATGGTCATTTGGGCCGACGATTTTTGTACATAATTTCTGTCCCCTATGTGAAATGCACAAAGTGCCCACCCCACATCTCTGGGACAGTCAAAAATCTCTCCCTACATTTCCAAACATCCCCTGGTGATAGTCATAGAAAGAGCTGTGGCTGAGAACTGTTGGATGAAAACAAAAGCACAGAGAGGTTGATCAATTCCCTAAGGCGTGGGGACAGCCACCTAGTGATGTATTTACACCCCACTCATGGCAAAAAGGATCTGAAAGAGTTCAATGACCCAGCTTTTCTTCAGGCATAATCTTTTTTATTTATGTTACACACAAGGGAACTGCCCAGGGTCACAGAGAAAGCAGAGATCGGAACTTGGGTGTTTTAGCACCAGTCCCACGGTGTCACCCCTCTGCCAGGCAGCCATGTCCATGGGGCGCTGGGCTAGTGAGGGCATCACACTTGAAGCCCTGGTGCTGCCCGGACCTTCCGAGTCTGATGGTGCCCTTGCCCTCACAGGTGCTGCAAGGAGCAGCCACGTGTTTCTATGCCTTCATTGGCTTTGACATCATCGCCACCACTGGAGAGGAAGCCAAGAACCCCAACACGTCCATCCCTTATGCCATCACCGCCTCCCTGGTCATCTGCCTGACAGCGTATGTGTCTGTAAGTACCAAGTGCCAACGGGACCCTCCTCGTGGGCCGTGTACACTGGAGCTTAAAGCGTGGCTCTGGGACTGCCCTCCCTCTCTGTCAGGAAGCCATACTTTCCTTGAGCCTTCTTGATGCCTGTGTCCTGTGCCCCATGGAGCTCCACACACCAGAGTCTGGAAGAAAATCAGGGCTCCGAACCGAAGAGGAGAAGACGCCCAGGCCTTCACTTCCGTCTCCCGAGTCTTCGTCCCCACCCTTCCTATGCACAGGCTCTTGGTGTCCACGGCTGCCCCAGGGGATAGTGTGCAGGGAGTGGGCGGCCATCCAAGGAACTCAGGTCATAGGCTGGCAGTAACGGGTAGGCGTGCAAGCAGAGGCATTGTGGGGCTCTGTGCACATTCCTCAATGCTCTTCTGTCTTCTGGGAGCTTCCCGGCAGCAAAGAGGCGAGGCTCCCTGCAGAGTGGGGAAAGAGAATACATTGTCCTCTGGAGGGTCCCTTCCCCTTAGATCTGAAGAGGAGATACAGCTTTTCTCGGCTGTTGCTCCCTCTTCTTACACCAGCTCAAACTCATTCCTTGGGTTTCCCTACTTAGAGAGGTCCTCAGAGTGCAGCCTCAGCCCTGTCTTCTCAGGGTCACACCTCCAAGGCCACACATTGATGTTTCATGTCTCGGTTCCCATCCGAGAGTTTCTGGCACAGAAATAGTGCAGCCACATCCAACATCCCCTCAGCTCCTGGTGGTGGAGAGGACCAACAAGCCCTCAGGTGAGTGGTCACACAGAGGTTTCCAGGTCCTGTGGGTCCCACTCACTAGGGTCACCACAATTAGGAAACAGCCACCAGCTGGGGTGTAACCCTGCTGTCTCTCGCTCCCCAAAACCATCTTTAACAACTACCTACGGAAGCCAGACCAGTGGATGGCTAAGACAAGCTGCAAAACAGGACTGTCCTGGAAGCTGAAGAACACAGAGCAGTCTGGAGCGGTGAATGGACGTTCAGTTGCCCACCCAGATGTTTACAGATGGGTCAACTCTGACTCCACTCCATGCACACACAGACAGTGGCTTTGCCCTGTTCACACCTTATTATCCCTGTGAGGAAGGCGTTGAGGGAGGGATGGCGAGGTAGAGGGAGCGGGAGAAATACTCCATCTGCATTTCCCCTTCTATTCCTCCCCCATATCGCCCCACCCATGGAGCCATGTGGGCCCCTGGCAGACAGACATCCAGCAGATGGAACTAAATACCACCTTTCCGGCTATTCTCTGGTCTCCTGCCTCATGCCCCACTAGGTCATTCAAGCCCCTCCAAAGGAGTAGAATATCAAAGTCTGCCTCTACCTTGTCCTCCCATTGAAGATAATTGAATATCTGTAAAGGGGACCATAGAGATGAAATATCAGGAACACTTACGTGTGAGCCTCGAAGCTCACACACCAGTCAAGAATCGGTTGATTCCTCAGAATCAGAGCACCTCTGTGTATCTATAACCTTTACCCATCTGGATCTAACGTGGCCAGGAGACAACGTGAGCTGCTGGGAGCATCAGTCCCATCTTCCTCTGGCCCACCCCAGCCTCCCCTCAAAGGGGTGGGCTTTAACCATGTCTCAGCAGCTGTGTGGTCTTGTGCTGGAGAGCAGGCAGTTGCTCCACCACGTGAGAAGAGCCAGATTGGTGGGTGGTAAACCCCCCTGTGCTCCCTAGTGCCCATGGCTTCACTGCAGACTTGGGGCTCCTGAGGAATAGGCAAAAAAGTGGTCTACACATGACACCTCCTTCTCAGGCTTTGAACTCCCTTCTTAATGTCAGGATTAGCTTTCACAAGCCTGCAGGAGCCCCATATCTGGCTGTGTGACCAGCGGTTCCACTCTGGGCCAACTCTGGAGGGAGGGGTCTATGGCTGGTCTCTGACACGTGGAAGGAGGTAGGTCCAGAGTCCCCAGACAAGGGATTCCCAGGTAAGCACAGATTCCGTGGTCTCACAGCCCCAGGGCAAGACTGGATTCTATCTGGATGCCATAATTTCCTTATTGACTTGCCTGGCTCTTCAGACTAAGCTAGAAAGAGAAAATGGAAATATGAGTCCTCATTCAGGTTCTATTAGTTAATTGGCTGTGGCCTCCCAAGCACTTATCCTTGGAGCTTTGATCTCTGATGTTTGAGTGAGAGAGAATATAGATAAAACCATGTAGGCTCCAGAAAATGTAAAAGGAATGAGAGTCTTGTCCATGTGGGCAGCATTCTCATGGTCACCACCAGGTCCTAGCTGCAGCTCCTTCCACCTGGTAATATCTACCCTCCTTTAAACTGTCAGTAGCTCTGACTAAATGAGGCTGAATACCTGCACACCTATTCCTTGGATATGAAATGCCCACAGAGAGTTAGAAGAGAATACCTGGTCCGGTCCACCAAATTCACACGTGTAGAGAAAATATATTGGCCAAGAGATGCTGAGGCCAAATGACCGTTCTGGAATGAAGTCACATGCTAGGAAGTGACAGATCTAAGCTGTCATGCAAGCCTCTACCTCCAGATCCAGGGTTCTCTCCCCTCCTACAGGGCATCCATTCCCTCCTGACCCCCCACGCCCCCAGCCATATCTTCTCTTGTTTTAACAGGTGAGCATGATCTTAACTCTGATGGTGCCATATTATGCCATCGACACGGAGTCGCCACTCATGGAGATGTTTGTGGCTCATGGGTTCTACGCTGCAAAATTCGTAGTGGCCATCGGGTCAGTGGCAGGACTGACGGTCAGCTTGCTGGGCTCCCTCTTCCCAATGCCGAGGGTCATTTATGCCATGGCTGGGGACGGCCTCCTTTTCAGGTAAGCGTCATGCTCTGTGAAACGTATCCTGCTCCGCCATGCCCCTCCAGAGAGGATGTCACCCCTGCCAGCCTGAGTGTGATTTCCATGTGAATGCCTTTCGCACAGACTGTGGAGGTTGTCCTATAATCTAGCAGAGAATTAGCGGAGAGTCCAGGCCCCGAAGAAGCCCTTAGTTCATCTCCCTCGATCTGATCTAAGGCAGACTGCGTCCGCCCAGCTGCCCTCCTCCCTCCTGCGTGACACTGCTGCTCCTTGGTGAAGATGGTGGGTGCTAAATCGCTATACTGGGTGACCTCCAGGAGGGACAGCCCATCCTGGGACAGCTCGGGCCTGCCCTCACATAGAAACCTGGCTACCGCTCCTCTGTCCACAGCCCCTCTGATGTTTTATTATTTTTTTTAAAGATTTATTTTATTTATTCATTCATTTATTTTAATTTGACCAGAGAGAGAGAAAGAGAGAGAGAGAGAGAAAAAGTGAGAAAGCAAGCTACCAGGTCCAGGACTTGAACCGTGGTCAGCCATGTGGGAGTGTCCAGCACCTTAACCACCACGCCACCTGCTGGTCCCTGTTTTATTATTTTTTAAAGAATTATTTTATTTAACTTCATTTATTTACTTACTTATTTTAATTTTGACCAGAAAGGTACAGAGCGAGAGAAAGAGAAAGTGAGAAAGTAAGCCACCAGGTCCAGAACTTGAACTTCAGTCGGCCATGTGGGAGTCCAGTGCCCTTAAACACCATGCCACTTGCCGGCCCAATGTTTTAAATAAATAAACAAAGAGGAGATAAGACCCTCTGAACAAGCAGTAATAACAGCAGCAGCAACAACTGTCATTTACTGAACATCTATGCATCTTGAGTGCTTCATATACAGGAGCTCATTTTGTTCTCACAATAATGTTTTGCAGCTGAGCATACTAGGACTTAGAGAAGTAGGAAAAAAAAAATCTTATCCCAGATCCCCCAGCTGCTGAATGGTGAGCTGGGATTTGAACCCAGAACTATTTGATTCTAAAACCTAGAGTTCTAACCATACCAATATATTGATAGCTCTAGTTCCCTCTATTGGCCACGAAGTGACCTGCTTATGGTTAAAAAAAAAAAAAAAAAATGCCAAGGAGCTTTCAGGATGCAGAGGGAACTGGCTCGGGGACTTTATCTCCACCACCAGCCATCATCTTCTGCCCCGTTTTCTGAGCAACCTCAATCACCAGGTCCAAGTTGCTGTGTTTGTGTGGTTGAATAGTTGTAAGGGGGGCTAGGGTGATGGAGGTGTGACAACTTCACACGTTCAAAAGATTGTTCTGCTGTTGAAGAAAACTAAGGGGAAAGATGCTGGGACTTCGAGTACACTGCAGTGTTGTGTGGATCCTGAGAACAAGGGAGGGAAGGACGAGGGGAAAGCAGGAAAGACCAGGAGGAAAGAGAGGAGGGGAACCTACTTAAGGCCTCTGGAGACTACTGAAGAGGCACTTGGCATTTAATCGCCTTCGTTGGTCTTCTCTTCCCCAGTGGTAACTGGTGGATGGAGTCTCTGTCAGTAAGCACGTATTCTGAGATACTGAGCTATTTTGCCAACCAAATCCTGTTCGTTTGCTGTATGTCTCAGGCTTTGGCATAAGTCACAATTCCCTGGAAGTCTTTAGCATACTTTGCTGGCCCCCACTCCCAGAGGTATTGGTTTGGTAGAGCTTGGGAGAAACCTAACAGTATATATTTATAATGAGCTCCAAGGAGATGCCAAGACTTCTAACCCCAGGTCTAAAAGATTCCCAAGGCAGGCGTATGACTTCCTCCAACCGCCATGTTTTCACAGCAAGACTTAGGTTTCGATTTAGATCTCTGACAGACCTCCTAGATTCAATCAATCCTTCTTATCACATAATAAAATAAGGACTTTAAAAAGGAAGTTTGCCTCAAAACCAAAGATTTAAAGTAGATATTCTTTAAATTATATTCCAGGATCCAAGTCCTGAGGTAGAAATAGTAGCTGGTCTTAATGCAATGGACCCAGAAGTGAACTGGAGGAGCCGGACCAGGAGGAGTTAACCACTCAAACTCCTGACTGCTCTTGTCCCTGCATCGGCCATGTTGGAATCAGCCGGCGTCTGTAGATTCAGTCACTGCTAACCCTCTGCTTTCACCTCTCCTCCAGGTTCCTGGCTCACGTAAGCTCCTACACAGAGACACCAGTGGTGGCCTGCATTGTATCGGGGTTCCTGGCGGCTCTCCTCTCACTGTTGGTCAGCCTCAGGGACTTGATAGAGATGATGTCTATTGGCACACTCCTGGCCTACACCTTGGTCTCTGTCTGCGTCTTGCTCCTTCGATACCAACCTGAGAGTGACATCGATGGTTTTGTCAAGTTTTTGTCTGAGGAGCACACCAAGAAGAAGGAGGGCATCCTGGCTGACTGTGAGAAGGAAGCTTGTTCTCCCGTGAGTGAAGGGGAAGAGTTTTCTGGTCCAGCCACCAACACGTGTGGGGCCAAAAACTTACCATCCTTGGGAGATAATGAAATGCTTATAGGGAAATCAGACAAGTCAACCTACAACGTCAACCACCCCAACTATGGCACCGTGGATATGACCACAGGCATAGAAGCTGATGAATCTGAAAACATTTATCTCATCAAGTTGAAGAAGCTGATTGGGCCCCGTTACTATACCATGAGAGTCCGGCTGGGCCTTCCAGGCAAAATGGACAGACCCACAGCAGCCACAGGGCACACAGTGACCATCTGCGTGCTTCTGCTCTTCATCCTCATGTTCATCTTCTGCTCCTTCATCATCTTTGGTTCTGACTACATCTCAGAGCAGAGCTGGTGGGCCATCCTCCTGGTTGTTCTGATGGTGCTGCTGATCAGTGCCTTGGTATTTGTGATCCTGCAGCAACCAGAGAACCCCAAGAAGCTACCCTACATGGCCCCTTGCCTCCCCTTTGTGCCCGCCTTTGCCATGCTGGTGAACATCTATCTCATGCTGAAGCTCTCCACCATCACATGGATCCGGTTTGCAGTCTGGTGCTTTGTGGGTAAGCAGCTTCCTTTAGAGCCTTGAGTGTTCCCTTGAAGTCTTGAATAGGCTTATCCCAAAGTGACCTCCTCACTAGACGAGGTACTTGCATTCTTAGAGAAAGCGGCTGGTTCTACGGACCCTTGCTTTCTGCAGTAGAGCCCACAGAGTCAGTTGTCCCCGTCTGCCTGTGCTGGTCCTGGTCACTGATTCTGGGAGAATGACGTTGATCAGTCCATCACTTCATTAAACACTGAGTTAATGGGAGTTCTTCTTAGAATAAGATAATTAGTACAAGGAAAGAGTCTTCATTTTTTAAAAGGACAAAAGTAGCTTTGCAAAAGTGAAGGGGAGATGGATTAGCATTTTATCTTACAAATTAAAAATCATGGAACAAAACAATTACTTTTTAAAATTATTTTTATTGACAAAATTAAAATAACAATCACTCCAATTTTTAAAATGAACAAAATACACATGAATGTGGTGTTTTAAATATTATTGTTCTGACAAAATTATATCATGGTGTCTTTTTTTTTTTTTTTTTTTTGAGAGGTTTTCACTATAGGGCGCGTGCACTCGCCAGACAGACAGAGAGAGACAGAGAGACAGAAAGTGAGAAATCACCCCCAGGGGGTATGGTCACACCGCAATCCCTTCTCCTCCATTCTCCTCTCGGGATCTTGGGCATGCACGCACACGCGCCCAGCGTGAGTTTTAAGCCACCGGGTCCGGGACGCGAACCGCGGCCGACTACGTGGGAGTCCAGTGACATAGCCATTACGCTAACTGCTGGTTCCCTATCATGGTGTCTTTTAACATCCCTCACTTCGTGTTGACTTTTGTAAAATATTCAAAAATTTTTCATTGTTTACCTCACGTTCTTTCTTCATCTTTTGATCTTCCAATAATTCTCTTGGAAAAGTGCCCATTGTGCATCACCTCTGATTTTCTCTCTTCCACTGTTAATAACTGATATGACTCTGTTAGGTCCTCAATTATCCATAACTTTGAGTGTGAATTCAAGTTATTCTCTAAACTCACTTTCATGAACTTCAAGAGCCTGTGCCTTTTTCAAGATTTCTAATTTACCTCTGTGATTAACGTGCATTGTATTTGCATTACATCTGACAATCCCTGATGTTGATGAGAGAGGGCATTGATGCTAGTGATATCTTGAGAGTGAAGACACGTAAGTTCTTTAGTCACTTTTTTATGTCCCTTATACAACTTAGTAACCCTGGGGTCTTTGATAACAAATACTTAGCTAAGGAGTTTCCTGATGATCTTTTAAAAATAGGAAACTAACAGAATAAGTAATCCCTGCCTAGAGGACACACAGACAGCATAGATGAATCAACCAGTCTGCACAAGGCTAGGAAACTCATGCTGATTAGCAGCCCATCCACTCTTTGAGATGGGGGATGTGGGTGTTCAACGTGTGTCCTCTGTGCCTGGCCCTGTGTGCTCCTAAAACAGTTCTTACGTTATCATGAACTATCCTTCAAAAGGAAGAAAGAAAGGGAGGGAGGGAGGAAAAAAAGAAAGAGAAAGATGGAAGAAAGGAAGGGAGGAAGAAAGAGAAGGGAAGAAGAGAAAGATGGGAAAAAAAGAAAGAAGAAAGGGAAGGGAGGAGAAAAGAGGGCGAGAAGGAAGAAAGGAAGGAGGAAGGAAGGAAGAGAAAGAAGGAAAGAAAAAAAGAAAGAAAGGAGAGAAAGAAAGTAGAAAGAAAGAAGGAAAAGACTTCCAGTCACAATAACAGAAAGGACTTTGAGGAGGGAGAGTTGGAACTGGACTGACAAGACAGGAGTTAGAGGGGAGTCGGGCTGGGGAAACGGCCGTTGAAGGAAAGGGTTTGTGTCTTGTGGGGAGAGGCCCTGGGCAGAGCCCTCGCCTGATGAGTCCAGCAGAGCCAAATTCAAATCACAGCTCCACTCCCTCCTTGTCATGAGTATATTCACTTAACTGCTTTGGCCTCAATTTACTCATCTGTAAAAAAAAATCAAATAATTCCACCAGCCTTGAACTAGTTGTTATTTGGGGTTAAATGAGAACATTTGAAGGGAAAGCAATAAGAAATGTGTATTTCCTGTCTTTCTTCAAGATATCTAAAACGAGTCATTGTCCTCCAGTGTGGACAGACTGGCTATCACAGGCCAAAGCACAGCGAGAGCCGCGCTGACTCAGGCCGCCCTCCCAGTTATCGTGCGGAGGAAAACTCCCTGCAAGCCCTCGGTAATCTTGCTGATAGCACAAACCATGAACTCCCTTCCAAAACCGTTACTCACTGGTTTGGGAGGATCCCACCCTGCAGACGGGGGCTGGCCAGACAGAAGGCACCCAGGTCACTCCCATCCAGTCCGAAACTGCATTTAGGATTGCTTGAGTTGATAGACTCCTGCTCCTAAGCGCTCCTAGGACGAGGTTTCACCCAGAGTGAAGACTCAACCTGGCCACACGTCAGTGTCACCTTGGGTTGCCACTGGAACATTCTAAGCCTGGCTTCCCCACCGGATTTTCTATAATCCAGCTGGTCTGGTGTGGCCCAGCATTGGGTAGTTTTAAAGCTCTCCCAAGTAAGTTTAATGTGCAGCCAGGTTTACAGTGATCGAGACCAGTGGTTCTTTTTTTTTTTTTTTTTTTTTTTTTTTTGAGAGGTTTTTGCTATAGGGCGCGTGCGCTCGCCAGAGAGAGACAGAGAGACAGAAAGCGAGAAATCACCCCCCAGGGGGGATGGTCACGCCGCAATCCCTTCTCCTCCATTCTCCTCTTGGGATCTTGGGCACGCACGCACACGTGCCCGGCGTGAGTTTTAAGCCACCGGGTCCGGGACGCGAACCGCGGTCGGCTATGTGGGAGTCCAGCGACATAGCCATTATGCTAACTGCTGGTTCCCAGAGACCAGTGGTTCTTAAACATGGTCCCAGCCCAGCAGCATCAAGACCACTGGGGACTAGTCAGAAATGCAATTTCCAATGCCATCCCAAATCAGAATCTCCAAAGGAAATTTAGACTTTCACTAGCCCTTCAGGTGATGCTAACACATGCTCAAACTTGAAAGCCACTGATCTAGAGAGAAGAATAGATGATTAAGAACAGCATAGGGGCCAGCAGGTGGTATGGTGATTAAGGTGCTGGACTCCTACATGGCCGACAGTGGTTTGAATCCTGGACACAGCAGCTTGCTTTCTCTCTCTCCCCTTCTCCCTCTCCCTGTCTCTCTCTTGTCAAATTGAAGACTAACAATAAATAAATTAATAATTCATAAAAAAATGAATTTATTTTTTGAAAAAAAGAACAATATAATCATTTAATTACAAAACTCTGTTTCTCAAAACCAAGTTTGGCATATGTAAAATATATCCATTCCCACAACCCAAAATTGGTTTATAAAATCTTTAATGATCTTACAGAATATCCTACCTCTAAACCTCTTAGTCTCCAAAATACAAGATTTTTCTTCTTTATCTCTCTCTACATGGTGTAACTTTCCTAGGGAGAACAGTAGAGATATTTTTAAATGAAGCTTATTATGAAACATCAGCTACTTTTTAGAAAGAAGATTTACATGGTTAGGCTGAGTCATAACTTGATAATCTTCTTAGACACATTTTTTCATCCAACCTTCTCTAAATGAATCTTAATTACAGTGTTTTGTAACAATATTTTGCTAAGCTTTTGACCTTCAGAAGAGCACAACTCATAGAGTCAAAGGCACAAGTCCCAAGAAGATTACCCAGCACGTGTTTCTTCTTCAGACAAGAGAAGTAACACAAATGGACGATGCTTATTAATCCCGACGAAATGAGCACAGAGCAGACTTCATTTTTCTTTTCTCTTAGCCAATGCAATCTGGTGAAAGAATGTCTCAAGGGGTTGGGTAGATCTCAGGAACATGAAACTAGCAAGGTTTCAAACTCCGGTGTTTTCCAGGGCATCGTTCAGGTCTACTGCTCCCTGTGGGCCTTCATGATAAATTAATCATCTGTTAGAATAACTCACTGGCACCCTGACCCCGGGAGCTGCCAGGCTTTTATCTGGAATGTCTTCGGTCCCTCTGAGGAAAACAAATTCTTGTCCACAGATTTAGAGAATAGATAAGACTTGTAATATGGGCAATCCTGTACCAAAATGTAGTTATTTCTAAGAAAAAACACATCTTGTGATCTAAACTATCATCTGGTAGCCCATCAGAAATGGATCCAAAACAGCCACGTGAGGAAGGGGAGAGGAGAGGAAAGGGGCCCGGAGCTGGGACCTGAGGGGCACCCGGATAAGCACAGCTTGATGAGAGGTCCCCTAAGGCAGTTTCAGACTCTCCTTGGAGGCAGAGGAGAAAGCGATTGGCACGCTACATCAACATCGTGCTCAGGAGAGTAAGAAAAGCCATGAAGGCCAGGATGAAGCTGCAGCAGGGCTGGCGTGGTGCCAAGAAGGGCACGCACGGAAGTGAATTGGACAGTCGAGGGTGTCTGCTGCAGATGGTGCGTGGCCAAGACATGCGCGTGCGGGAAGGGGCTCTGCCACCAGCGGCAGTTGAAGTGTTCACTCCCCTTTGGCTGGCCTGTGAAACACACCTGGCACAGACTTCACGCCACCACGAAGGGGGCCTTGGCCAACTTAATGTCTGTGAGATTCTCCCTGTTGTTGCTTACGGTTTCAGTTTGCTCATTCTCGTTGTTGTCTAGCCTTCCACTGTGTTAATATACCACCATGTGGGACCAGTAGATAGCATTAATGGTTACATTGCTGGACTTCCACATAGTTAACTATGGTTCGAGTCCTGGGCCCGGTGTCTTAAAACTAATGCCAGATGCTTGTGCATACATGCCCAACATCCCAAGAGCAGAATGGAGGAGAAGGGATTGTGGCATGGCCATTCCCCCCCCCGGGGGGGGGGGGGTGATTCCTTGCTTTCTGTCTCTCTATTTCTCCCTGTCTCTCTGGCGAGTGCATGTGCCTTATAGCAAAAATCTCTCTTTAAAAAAAATATTATATATATATATGTGTGTGTGTGTGTGTGTGTGTGTGTACATACCACAATGCATTCATTCATTTCAGTGTCCTTGGATGGACATTTAAATTGCATTTAAATGGACTTGTTGGCTGAAATTGTAGGATTTTTTCATACTCTCTAAGAAGATTGCATTCTCTCTCATAGCCATTATACACCTCAAATACAATATTGGTCCCCAACTCCATTTTGCAGACAGAAAACTAAGACATGAAGTAACAGGGCTCCACACCAGGTCCGTTTCAGGCCGGGGGAAACCCGCCCCTACCCCCTGCCTCCCCATCCTCAGCTTGCTCTTCCTGGCCACGCCATATTAAACAGACCTCATTGTTATGACACTCGACAGGGCTTGTGGTAGTAGTTTTTAAAATAATCAACAAGAGTGGGAGTTGGTGGGGAGTGCTGTGGGCAGAGAGGACACCTTCCCATCACCATCCAGTCTCCATGTCTGTGCTGACAACTGCCTGTTTTGGAAAGCTGACCCCACGGCAGTTCTGGGCATAACAAAGTGCCCAGCTATCTGCAGTGGGCAGGGCTTCCTGTGGGAAAACGCGCCCCCGGAGGGGGCAGCTCCACCCAGCTGAGGTCAGGTGTTCGCCCTCCGAGGCCCTGAGCATGGGCTGCATGCAGAGGACAGGACGTTCCCGGGGGCCCTAGATGTCAGGGACCTGTTTTTCAACTGAGTTTATGCCTACAGAATTGGAAATCTGAAGTTACTGTTTATCCACAGGTCACTCAGCCTCTTCTCTGAGGTGCAGTTTTGTCCTAGGTTTCTGGGCTTTCTCTCATGTGATCATATGACTAAAACTCACCTCCCTCACCCCTCTCACTTGGGGTTTGGGGTCATTTGCTTAATTTGCACTGGGTGGATCCACATCACTAGGTGAACAGCTGTTTGGTCACCACAGGGCTCCCAGCATCTGAAGGCAGGTGTGGTATTCCTCAGCCTTCCCTGGAGGCTCCCGGGGTGGGACAGGAGCAGCCCTTAGGATAGAGTCAAGAAATGTGAGACTCAGGGATGGCGTAATGGTTATTTCGCTGGACTCCCATGTAGTCGAACACAGTTCAAGTCCCAGATCTAAAATTATTAAAATTCATGTCAGATGCTTGTGTGTGCATGTTCAAACCCCTGAGAGAATAGAAGAGAAGGGATTGCAGTGTGGCCATCCTCCCCAGGCGGGGGGGCGGGGGGGGGGGGTGATTTCTCTCTTTCTGTCTCTCTGTCTCTCCAGTGAGCACATGTGCCCTATAGCAAAAATCTCTCTTAAAAAAAATAATAGGGATCAGCAGTTAGCGTAATGGCTATGTTGCTGGACTCCCACGTAGTTGACCGTGGTTCGTGTCCCGGACCTGGTGGCTTAAACTCACGCCAGGCGCGTGTGCATGCGTGCCCAAGATCCCAAGAGGAGAATGGAGGAGAAGGGATTGTGGCGTGGCCATCCCCCCGGGGGGTGATTTCTCACTTTCTGTCTCTCTGTCTCTCTCTGCCTGTCTGGCGAGCACACACGCCCTATAGCAAAAACCTCTCCAGAAAAAGAAAAAAAAAATAATGAAAATAAAAAATTAATAGCGAGTCACTTCTCTGGCCACAGCAGGCACTCCCACCAAGACCCATCCACTGAAAACATACCCTGATTCCTTTCCAATTTTTAACATCACACCTGCCTTTAACTAATTTATTGCAGATACAAAATGTGTAACTGCAAAGCAATGGATTGGCGGATTTAAGAAACAGCAGAGTCAAATATCTAAAGAGAATAAATCATGGTATTTATCAATTAGCCATCTTATTCTTGGGGCTTCGTTACAAATGATTTCTGGCTTATGCCAAAATCAAATCCACCCTTGAAAGATAAAATAAGAACTGGTGTTCCAGCGACAATCTTCAGAACCCACGTCCAAAAACTGTCCCAAGCAATGATAGCGTCACGGGGTAAGTGTACAGCCCCGTAAGGCGGGGAGTTTTTCTCTCTTCGTGTAATAATTCTGCAACACTTCAGTACTGCCGGCTACCAAATGTTATTAAGAAATTGTTCGGTTTTAGATATGACAATGATAGTGAATGCATTCTAAATGAGCCTATTTTGTAGACATGTACTGAAGTGTTAGAGATGACACCTACCAAGGAAGGGGCTACTTCAAAACGGTCTACAGAAAGGGGGCAGGGCCGTTGGGCAGCTGGTGCTGACGCATGGGGATCCTTATCTAGTCACTCCGCTTCTGTATGCTTGGATCGTTCAAAGTAAGAAGTTAAGCAAAATTATCTTCTATTATTCTGTACCTCCAAGCTACTCTGGGGAGATGGGAGAAATAAGAGAGCTAGAAACACCGGGGTCAGGGCATGGGGAGACCTGGAAGGGTCCCCAGTCCAGCCGCTCACCGTGTGGCTGTGGACAATCCCTTATTTCTTCTGTGCCCAGCTTCTTCTGTGAAGTGCACATAACCACAACCTCCCTCGCCACAAGCGCATGCATATACTCACACACACACACCCACACACACACACCTCCAATAAACCAAGGGAACTCTAAACAAGATATCATTTGTATAACATCTGAGCTCCTTGGGAGACAGGTGCAACATGAATAATGCATTATTATAAAATCTCAGCACACAGCGCTGCTGTGTGAAGTTTGGTTTAGATAATTCAGGATTCCCAGAATCCCTACAGATTTTTCAGAAACTACCTCATGCTTAGTTCTTAAGCCAACTGAAAATAGGAGCAGAATCAAAACACCCTGCGTCCACACAGGAGGCTTTTAGCAGCTGTTTACTCGCCGACACAAAGCCCTTGTGTGTGTGTGACAGAGGGCAGGACGTGTTTCTCTTCTCTTCTTTCTCTTCTCTTTTCTTCTCTCTCTCTCCTCTCCTCTCCTCTCCCTCTCCCTCCCTCCCTTCATTTGTTGCCCTCTGTTTTATTTCATCGCCGCCACTTTTCCCTTCTCCAATCCTTCCCTGCCTCTCACCACTTTTTCTGAGTTGACTCAAGGACCAGTGAGAAGGGGAAAGCAGACAGAGTGGGAGTGCCGAGACCGGGAGGACTCCTTTGCCCGGGGCTGTCTATCCCGCGAGGTTTCACTGTCACGTCTTGGTTCCCAGCACCCGTTATTTGAAATGCATTTGGAAGACAGAGGAACGCACCTTTGAAACTGCAGGGGCTCAGAGCAAACATTAAAAGAACCATAAATATTTATATGGCAGGTTTCCATGGGCTGCTTTCCCAAAGTAATCATTTTCAATATGTACACACATGTGCATTCACACACACACACACACACACACACACACGTGTTCCCTCCAGGCCTGACCACTCTCAAGAACAGACGTAGACAGACCTCCCCGCCGACTGAACGTCGCCTGCAGTAGGCATAGTCCGCCAGCCGGCCTGGGGGAGGGCTGCGAAGGGCGGTGATGAGAGTCGGGCCCGCAGAGGCGCTGGCTCTGCCCCTCTGGGGTGCAGGAGAATCGCTGTCTCCGCCTGTTTCTTCTTCTGTAAATGGAAGTATTGTTGTAGAATACATGGATGACCTAGAGAATCTTTCCCAGGTGAATGTCTATGGCTCTGTGAGCAAGCATGTCGAGGGTTTTAATGGGTTCCCATGGTATGAATCTGCCTGACACACAAATACTGGGTTGCAGGGGTGGGGGGTCTTCTAGAATAGTCAAACCAGGGGTTGAAAATCTGTGTAATAACAGAGGAGACAAGTTAGGGGCAAGATGGAAAAAAAATGATACTGAGCTCAGTAGGAAAATGACTCATCATTAAATAAGGGCAGAGAAGGGGCTCAGAAAGGAAAAACTGGCGTGACAGACACGGACCAAGAGTAGGAGGCAAGATTTGACACCTGCCTGGATGTCTAGGAAAAAGAGAGTGAAAAAGAGCAAGGCCGTGCAAAAGGAGGGGTGTGCCTGCTGGCCACATCACCTGAAATCCGCTCGCAGGTCCTAAACATGCTTCAGACGGAGGCTCTCTCCGAAACCCAGCACGCTGGCCTTCCAGAAGAGGCCTGAGTGTGACCCCTCACTCTGCACGAGGGTAATAACGAACCCCCATGGCTACCCCCCACCCTCAAACAGAAAGAGTAAATACTCATGCTTGAAAAGATGAAGCTGCTATTTGAGAAGTAATAGCTACATCTGCAAATGATTAAATCCGGATTTATGACCAATTAAGACTATAAGTCTCTGCTTTCTTTGGCTCCTGGGAGGCTGATCTCACTGGGGGCTGTGGGAGGCCATAGGGAGACAGTCATCTGAGACAAGGAGGGAGAAATCCAAGCTTAAAAAGACACACTTGGAATTCTACAGGGAGCAGATCTCTCCAGCGCCAGAGCAGCACAGCACGCTTGACTTAAGACTCTCAGCAAACAGCCCAGCAATGCCTGCAGCGTTAGTTACGTGAAAAGGGCTGGTGTCACTCACAAGAGGGTGTGGGAGACCGGACAGAGGTGGACCTCCGTAGCCAGGCCGTGGCATGGCCCAGCCGGGCAGTGGAGTAGACGCGTTAGGTTCTCAGCCTGGGCTGCTGGTTGGACTCGTCTTGTAGCTTTAAAAGCATACCTATGCAAGCACTAAGGTGTAGAATGGATGGACGCATAGCTCTCTTACTACAAATTATTCTCCCCGTGACAGCCAGACGCCCCCTGGTCCAGTCACAGCATGTTCTCAACAGAGAATGCAGCGTCTCACACTTGATGGGAAAGAAAACACTGAACCCTTATTTGCTAATATGCAAATAGAGACATTCTCTTACCTTAAGGGAGGAGAAAAAAAAAAAAAAAAAAACTTATGCTTGGGTTACACTGCAGACCAATTAAACCAGAGTCTCCAGGGATGGGACTTGGGTATCCGAGTGGTTAAAACTCTCCCAGCGTGGCCCTCAGGGGCAGCAGTGTTGAGACCCATCACTCGTCTTCTTGTGTCCTCAAACAACTCCATGTTTTAGGATTGTTATGACGCTCACATTTTTGTAGACGAGAAAATGGAGGCAGCGTAGCTAAGGAATAGGTCCAAGGTAACCCAGCTAATGGGGATGGAGGCAGGATGCGAACCCAGCACCTGCCCTCTTCCTCATCATGTCTCGTGGCCCCCACGTCTCTGAGTCCCAGCTTTCCAGGCCGTAAACCTTCACTGGCTTTTCAAAGCACAACATCGGGGTGCTCAAACTATTTTTATATATTATTCAAAAAAAAAAAATACAGAAAGGAAGCATTAGCCCGTGTTAATGGTCCGTGTAGCGGCACTTCTGTTAATACGTAGGCGAGCGTCATTCCTTTCGTTGGCATGAGATCCACACAGGTGGCACTGGGCATCTCATTCGATCCGGAGTGTCACTCATTCATTTAACGAGGGTTAGTGCCAGGTTTCCGCAGTCTCGAGTCGAACTACGCTGTGCAGATAATCGCCTGGCCGATGTTCCAAGGGCCATACCAGCAGCACTCCCTACACATCTGGAGAGCTCCCGGGAGGAAGCGGCAATGGTAGTTATGCCTTCGGTGAGTGAAAACGGCAGAGGAAATGCCAGTGTAACGTATGCGTGTTGCTGAGTGGTGAAATACGCGATGAGGCAGGGGTGACAGCGTGTTATGGAAAGATGGGGAAGAAACTGTTACTGATCCATAATATTTTACCCAAGGTGGGAAATGCAAATTCCTGGCTGGCAGCTCGATGAGTATAATGAGGTGGATGCCAGCAACGGCCGTGGGGACGGAGGTGACCCGTACAGCCCGAATCCTATCCAGAGAGGTAGCTAGTTCTCACCTCTAGCCCCAAACTCACGTAGGAATGGGGGTTCGGTGTCCTCAGAGCACTGGGCTTTTTGAGGGGAATGTGTAAATATAGGTTGTTTAATGCAAGATCTCCCGATTTTAAAATGGCACCTAATTCCAATCTTTTCTAAATGCTGTGTGGACCAAAGGGAATCCGCCCACCTCCAGTTTTCCCCACTGAGACTGGGGAAAGCCAGTCTTTGACGCAGACGTCAAAGCCACGCCTGTCCTCCTGTGTCCCCTGCAGGTATGCTCATTTACTTCGGGTACGGCATCTGGAACAGCACCCTGGAGATCAGTGCCCGCGAGGAGGCCCTGCACCAGAGCACCTACCAGCGCTACGACGTGGACGACCCCTTCTCCACCGAGGAAGGCTTCTCCTACGCCACCGAGGGCGAGAGCCAGGCCTGGGGCGGGCCCGCCGAAGACAAAGGCTTCTATTACCAGCAGATGTCAGATGCGAAGGCAAACAGCCGGACGAGTAGCAAAGCGAAGAGCAAAAGCAAACACAAACAGAACTCAGAGGCCCTGATTGCGAACGAGGAGCTAGATTACTCTCCCGAGTAGGAGTACACGCGCCAGAGTAGACAAGATGAACAGCGCGGTTCGGGAACTTAACCTGCTGCCCAAGGGGGAAACATTTTTGGCTCTCATTTCACAAATCCGGCCTTCCCCAAAGTCAGTCCCCAGTCATAGCCTGTCATCTGCTACTTCTGCTCTTCAGGATAGTTCTGTCAGTCAAAGGACTTAGCCCAGGTCTTCTAGCTGATCCCACTGAAAAAAAAAAAAAAAAAAAAAAAAAAAAAAAACTAAGCAAGAGGCTAGTGAACTACATCTTAGATCCAGCCACCAGAGTTAATGGTAGCAAATGTTTCCCTGGCCTTTGCTTTGCTGGTGGAAACTTTTTGCTTATTTAAATCCCAAGAAGCAAGGAACAAAGTACTTGGGCCCCATGAAGATTGCAGCTCCTCCCTGGAGATGTGCCAAAGCAGGTGGGTGTGAGGGCCTGCACCAGGCAGCCTTCCAACCACCTGAGACCACAGGGCAAAGCTTTGTTCTCAGCAGGTGGCTGGGAGTTCTTCCACCAGGTAAGAGTGGGGAGGGGGACATGGGCCCTTCCTCACAAGGCAACATTTTGTCCCAAAATTGCACCCCAAGAGAAATTCATGGAAAAACCACATGCTTCTTTTTATTCACCAACATTCTCACAGTTTCCAAACTGTGATTTCAGGATCCAGCAGAGGTTAGGGACTCTGAGCCCATTTCCCCAAAGATTTCATCCACCATACAGCAGTCATGCAGACCCAGTCGGATGGTAAGAAACCCCACAAAGCTCTACCTAAATGCCCAGGGAAAAAAATCTCCTGCAGTGAAGGCCGGAAAGGCATTGGCAGAAGCTGCCTCTCTGTCATGCCTTCTCTCACCCCAGACTCTAAGCTCCTGCTGACATGTTGCAAGGCCGAGGTGGAGCGTGACTCCACGGCGCTGATATGCCTGGATGAAGTAAGCTGTTTGTTTTATGATCAGATAGAAGTCTTGATGAGGAGAAGTGACCCAGCCACTGAGATCACGTTGCAAATTCTATTTCATAATTCTAAAAGGATAAATTCCGTATTTTGTGTGTGTGTGATCTGTAGCCACTTGATTGATGAGTGCTACACTGAAAACAAAAAACTGTTGAAGCTCAGGTGCCTAGGTCATTGCATTCCATGGCATCGCATTTCACATCTGAACCTCCGCCCTGGGGGGAGCTCACTTCTAGAGATCTAATTTTTCTGTTATTTCCCAGAGCAGTTTCACTAAAGCTCAGAGAAATATCTCCCTGATAAAGTCTAAATTTGGGCCATTGAAGAGACCATTGAAGCTGGCAGATGGCATTGTGGCTAAGGCACTGGACTCCCACATGGCTGACTGCGGTTCCAGCCCCAGACACGATGGCTTGATAATCATGCTGGGGACGTGTGAGTATGTGCCCAGAATCCCCAGAGAAGAATGGAGGAAAGGGGATTGTGGTGTGACCATCCTCCTAGGGGGTGATTTCCCACTTTCTCTCTCATCTTTGTCTCTCTCTGGTGAGCTCACTCACCCTATGGCAAAAATAATAATAATAATAATAATAATAATAATAATATTCATGGAAACAGGATAGCTGAGAGAATCAGGATAGCTGAGAGAATCAGGATAGCTGAGAGGATTTGGGACAGGGAAAGAAGCACCTGGGTATAAATTGGGTATAAATTCTGCTCTTCGGTCTCAGAGTTGCACCAGGGTGAGTGCACATGTTACATGAAGGCACAGTTTGAACAGAGTGAAAACCTCCAGGAGACCTCCCTGAAAGGACACAACAGCTCCTTCCTGCCCCTTCCCTGGACCTGTCATTCTGCCACAAGTTTTCCAGAACACGTCAACTCACATTTGAGTCTATTATTTCTTTAAAGTCATCTTGGCCTTGTTTAGGGTTATGGGAAGGAGACAAAAGTCCATGTTTTTCATTCAATGTGCACGCATTGAGAATATAGCAGTGTTAAGCACGGGAATGAAAAGAAGTGGAATGCCTGACCCTGGGGACTCACAGGCACTAGAGATAAACATAAACCAAACAGCTGAACCCCACGGATGCGCTAGGCATTAACGTAACCTACAAAGATTCGTTGAAACTAGATTTTTCAAAATATGCTTTTAGCAAATTGTGTATTCCATAGCCAACGTATACCACCAAATTCAAATCGCTACAATTTTCTAGATCTTCTTTTTGTTCCTCTCTATCAATTGTTTAGAACTCTAGTGTCCCGAGGTCATTATGTCACTTGAATGTAGTGCTTGACTTGCTGTTTCCTCTCCCTTAACCGTGAAGATATTGACCCTAGTGTGTGAAATACATCCTTGAGGGCGGATTGTAAACCAATGACTGATAATCATTGTGAGGACAAGGTGGCTCCAGGGCTCAGCAAGTCTTCCTGGTTCAAATACCATCCGTTAAGCTTGATACGCATCCAGCTAGATGCTGTGGGGTTGTATTCATTAAATATGTTCAAGGGAAATCTGAGTGCAAAATACCAAAATCTAATCATGAGTGAAAGAGCTTCCCTTGGCCAGTAAGGCTCAGGTTATTACAGTAGCAAGAGTCCGAAGGCAGAGGTACCAATTTCTGTAGCATGGGAGGAGAGAGCACATGCTTTGGTTAACACTGTCGGGATGGATTTTGTGCAGATCCTAGGAACCTCTCTAATTTCAACAACCATTGTCCCCAAATATTTTGTTTTGTTCATCTTTGCTCTCTTTAATGTTTGGAAGGTGATAGGTTATCTCTCTAACAAACTTGGTTCAAAAACATCAATATGATAGAAAAGGCTTTTTTTAGGACATAGACATGTTTTTCCTCACGGTTCCTGGCTTCTACAAAACAGTTCCAGATTTTACAATGCAGCTTTCAGATGCCACCAATCATTAGAGTGACATATTAGTGCTTTCCTAACAGGCTTTTTGACACCACGTTCATGAGACCACATTAAGAATAAGATCTCCTGGGACCAGCAGATGGTGTAGTGGTTACGTCGCTTGACTCCCACATGACTGACCACAGACCCGGTGGCTTGAAAATCACACCAAGCACATGTGTGTGCATGCCCAAAATCCTGGGAGGAGAATAGAGGAGAAGGGATTGTGGTATGGCCATCCCCTCAGGGAGTGATTTCTCACTTTCCCTCTCACTGTCTGTCTGTCTCTCTCTCTCTGGCAATTACACATACCCTATAGCAAAACCCTCTTTAAAAAAAAAGACTCTTTATTAATAAGAAATTATCTTAAAAACTTAGTCCCCCTGAATGGCACCTAGGAAAGATCTACATTTTTAGAATTCCTCTCTATAACTAGAGCTCTTCAAGTGAGGTGTCATTGTGTAGACTTATGATTTGAAACCAATTACTCGATTTTTTTTTTACATTTTTATTCTATTTATTTATTGGTATTCTGCCTCATTTCAAAAGAATTTGAGATGGCTATTAAAGTACATATGGTACTTTAATTTTTAAACAGGAATTAAGTGAGGAACTCAGGGAAAATAAAAATAGAAATAAAAAAGGACAAGACAAAACTAGAAATGTGTTTGGCACACAAAGGCAGAACTCTGATATGTTTTGCTCAATTTGCCAATGAGGAGGCACCTTGAAATCCACAGATTTGCATCAAACCCAGATTTTACTGCTACGTGTGCCTGGCATGTAGTGGGTAGCCCATAAATAGCTAGTGATTGGATGGATAAATGAATAAATGGGAGAAAAATGAAATAGATACTCAACAATTATTCATGGAGTGCCTGTTTTGTGCTATGGAATATATTGCTACAATGGCAAGAAAGACAACAATCTAGCACTTCAGAAATAGGGGAAATATGATGTGTTGATAAAGAATGAACGTGGAGATGAGAGAGGAGATGAGGGAGTCACCGTGAGAGTTTAAATATGGAAAAGACCACTTTCCACTGGAAAGATTATAAAGAACGCAGCACTTGTGTTGAACCTTATGGAGTGGGCAAAATTTTAGGAGGCAGAAATGAGAAGGAGGCATGCCCAGCAGAAGACCAGCGTGAGTGAAGTGCAGACTGTGGCTGACATCTGTCCCTTGACTGAGAATATGTACTGCACCTCATTCACGGGAAAGCAAGGCGCTCATTTGACTAGAGTTTATGATTTCCGTGTGATTTATAGATGGGGCAGTAAGAAATAATGCTGGAAAGGCAGAATTATTTGAATGTCAGGCTGAGCTGGCTGGTTCTCCTTGCGAGGGGAATGATGGGAAATGATAAATGTGTGAATCAGGGAAGGCTAGACTTTGAGAAAGCCAGAGCTGGGGCTTCATTGCCTATGCAGGGAGCTAACAGATTACACTCCAAGTTGCGGACAACACATTATTTATAGCCACTCTAAAGTTTTCAGCAACCAAACACAATGATTTTTTGTGTCTATCTAATCTAAATAGTAAAACCTCAGCTGAATTTTTATGTTAGGGACTCCCTCTGTATTTTTTCTTCCCCTTAAGCTTTCCTGACATTGACATTGGTGACACTGACGGGGGGAGTTGTCGGCCATATGAACTTCTCCAGAGGTGCCAACTTGGAGGGACTGTGTTGATTCTGATACTGATGAGACCGGTCCATGCACATCTATTAATGGTTCTTGGGTATTGTGGATACACTTGTCTCGCTCACTCACCGTCCAAAGGTGAGATTTTACACTAGAAGTCCCAAACCCCCACTTTCCAAAGCAAAGACACTGTTGATGTCATGGTGGTTCAAAAATACCTCAACTGTCTGGGCTGAGAGGGGAGCTGCAGGGTTTTAAGAGAGCAGCTGTAGTCCTCGTTCCATGTAGTCACACCGTCTGATCACAGGACTTGACATTCTAGCTTTTCTCACTGTGGAAATGAAATGTTACTGTTCAATTCATATCCAAAGTTCCAAATACACCCTGTAAATTTTACTAACTTGTGTCGTTTTTGTTTGGTCCTTGAGAAGTACAACTTGCATTCTGCAGATGGTAATTTCTGGTGTCGTTCTCTGCTAATTTTTTTTTTTGGTATGAAATTGCTGTATATGTTAAAGTTTGTTCGTTTTGTGGTTTTTAATTCCCATTGGTGCACTGTACAATGGGACGTTATGGTGTATCATGAAGAAAGAATACACAGATGTGTTAAGGAGTGTGTTTTATTTTCAAATGACTGTGATGTTGACGATATATTGATTTATCAAGATGCTAAGGGAAAATTCTAAATTTACCAAAATGTGTATATTTTAATAAATGCATAAAGCTTTATTGTGTGCCTTTAAATTTAAAACTGGGCTTATAAAGAAAGTTAGAAACAAAAGTGTCTTACTATAAAATACCCATAGGAATGTAGAGCTTTTACACGGGAGACTACCAAAAAAAAAAAAAAAGAGAAAAGAAAGAAAAGAGCTTTCCCATATTTGTTAACTTTAACCAGCACCAGAAGTCTGTTACTTTTTTTTCCATTCTAAAATGGAGATAAGTGAATCTTGCCTTAAGTGTTTCAATTGTTTTTTTGTAGAAAAGCCAGATAAGTGAGCTCATTTTGAAAAGAATTGCATTATTGTGGAAAATTCATTTTCAGAATAAAAATATTTTAAAAATCACAGCTAATTGACTAATAAAATTTAAACTTGGCACAAGTCAGTGCCATCCTACCTTGTCAAGTTCACTTCCATGAGGAGACCATGGAAGGTGTACTCTAGTGGGCTCTTGGAGGAACCTAAAAAGTTCAATTCCCTCTCACCACTGTCCCCTAACAAGGTTCGGGGCTGTATCTGGGACCCTGTGCACCAGCTGCCTCCTTAATGATCCCATTCCCACTAGCAGCTCCCACCGAGCCACACCCCTCCCCATTCTGCCATGTTACATGGAACACGGAACATTCCACGCATTGCGCCTGTTCATCCTGAGGGTAAACCAAAGGAGCGTTGCCTACCTGTAGTTACCATCGCATTAGTGGTGTCAATTTACTTTACTTTTGGATGGTCCGGGGGGGGGGTGACTCCTGGAGAAAAGGTAAGGGTAGAATAGGGTCCCATGTTTTTCACACCAGGTGACATGCAGAGACCCGCTGCACCTTTATTTCCCATAACGTACTGATCTCCTTTGTAAAAGCCCACCTGCCTACATATCGGGAGAAAACACACCTTACACGTGTCCATTTACAGAATCACAGTTGTCCTCTAGGTTAGTCTCCTTTAGACAGCTGAGTCTCTCTGGAATAAATGTTCAGTCTCTGGATGTTCTCCCCGCACCCTGGCTTTCCTGCACACGGCATCTGGGAAGCCAGCAGGCATAGCCTTAGAAGCAGGGGAGTGAGGGGGTGCAAAGGAAAACTGAGACGGGATGGTCACCTGTACTGCCCCCTGGGCAGGTGACCACAGAAGAGGGACTGGCCCATCCAGCCATGTATGTTTCCTGATGACAATCACTCTCAAATACCCCAGATCTGGCACTGAACCCCAGTCCTGGACTCACTACACATTGATCCTTTTTCATTTAGATTCTAGGCCTCTGGGGGCGCGCCGAACTCTCAGCACACCCACTTCAAAATCCACTTCATGTCACCCTGGGGCTGGGGACCAGAACGGAGCACCACTCAGGCTCCAGTACCCAGCTTCCTTCTCTAACAGGACATGTCCATGTCCAGGCTCTGTTCACCAAGGCTGCAGGCTGCTTACTAAATGAACTTTTTAAAGTAAGTAAAGGTTATTTAATAACAAACGTTGGAGAGTATGTGGAGAAATTGGAACCCTTGTGCACTGCTTGGGAGGAATGTAAAATCACACCTCCACTATGGAAAACGGAATGGCAATTCCTCAAAAATTTCAAAACAGAATTACCGTATGATCCATCAATTTTGTTTCTTGATTATAGACCTAAAAGAATTGAAAGCAGGGGCCAACAGGTGGCATGGTGTTTAAGACTCTGTACTCACACATGGCCGACCATAATTCAAATCCCAGATCTGGCAGCTTGCTTTCTCACTTTCCCTTTCTGTCTCTCTCTGGTGAGTATACATTCCCTATAGTAAATTAAAATAATAATAATAATAATAATAAATAAAATTAAATGAATATTTTTTAAAAAATAATTGAAAGTAGGGTCTAGAAGAGATATTTGGACATCCATGTTTATAGCAGCAAATATTATTCACAATAGTTAAAAAATGGAACCAATCCAAGTGTCCATCAATAGATTAATAGATAGGCAAAATGGAGTTATTCATGCAATAGAATATTGCATAGTAAGAAGGACTTTTTTTTTTTAAGGTTTTTGCCATAGGACACATGTGCTCACCAGAAAGAGAGAGACAGTGAGAGATAAAATGAGAAATCACCCCCTCATGGGGCATGGCCATTGCCACAGTCCCTTCTACACCATTCTCCTCTTGGGATTTTGGGCATGCACACACATGTGCCCTGCCCAGCATGATTTTCAAACCACCAGGCCCAGGATTCTAACTGCCATTGGCTATGTGGGAATCCAGCACTTTAACCACCATGCCACCTGCTGACTCCAAGAAGGACTTTCTGACATAGGCCACAACAGGAATGAACTTTGAGGCCATTACGCTAAAAGCCAGCTAGAAAAATAAATACAGTATGATTCCACTTGAAGTATTCAGACTCATAGATCCAGAAAGTAGAATATTTGCCAAGGGCTTGGGAGGAAATATGTGAGTTACTGTTTAATGGGTATAGTGTTATAGAAGACAGTGGGAACGGTTTCAAACAATATGAATATACTTAATGCCACTGAACTATATATTTAAAAGTGGTTGGGGCTGACAGGCAGTGTCATGGCTAGGGAGCTAGATTCCCACATGGCCAATTGTGGTTCAAGTCCTGGATCTGGCAGCTTGCTTTTTTGCTTTCCCTTTCTCTCTCTCTCTCTCTCTCTCTGGTTAAATTTTAAAACAGTAATAATGAATAAATTAGATAAATAAATTTTAATAAAATAATTAAAAAGTGGTTAAGATGGTTAATTTTATGTTACATGTAACATAAATTTTAAAAAACAAAATAAAAAATTGGAAAAAAGTTAAAAGATTATCCAGAGTATCAAAGCTGCTTTAGAGGCATCTTCTCTTTAGAACATAACACAAAACCATTTTAAATATTAACTACTTCATTAGAAATGTAAGAGATCCACATATCCCAAACATCAAATCAGTGGCTCTTCCACATTTTATTTCCAGCTATCAACAGTTCGCTGATTGGCAAACAGTCCTTTCTGTGCCAAATTCTCTTCCTCCCCTGTGTCCACTCGCTCCCCCACTCACGTTGTCCATCTTCACGTTGGCTTCAATCAAATCCTGAACAGCGCAGCTCCCAGCTGTGAGGTTCAGAGCTGTGTGCCCCTACTTCTACAACTTAGCAAGTCCCATCTCCAAGCACTAATTGCATACGTGTAAGCCTGATGCTTACCCCTCAGAGCCGCTGAGAGTGTTTTCAGAAGGGAAAGAGTCCTCACTAAGTCAATTAACTTCACACAAGTACTGTGGCAGGTTTTCCTTCAGAGAAGGGAAATACAAATGATTTGTGGCTCTAATTAACTTCAAACACAGTGACAGGAATGCAATTTGGAACAGGACCCAGAGAGGAAATAGTCCATCCAGATTCAATTCTGGTGGCTGAAAGACTGTGATTGAATTTCCTTCCGAGCAGAGACACTCCTCACAGGGCGGGGGAAGGGAAGGGAAGTGGGGTTTCCCTGTCCTGTGATGCTTGTTTCTAAAGCAGCCCCCTCAGTGTACCGGGATTAAGTTCATTCAAGGTGTGTATACATGGTCCTCACCTTGCTCACCCAGCCCTGTCCACCTCATGGGAGACTGGGTTGGCCGACCCTGATGGAGAGAGTGAGAACAGAGACATCCCGCCAAGGAGCCTTCTACAGTGAGCACAAGCCCTGAGGACCAGCAGCCGAAAGCACCTCTGCCCTATCTGCTTCCTGACGCCCCAAATTCCTCCACTGGAAACAAATCCTGGTATTCCCCGGTAAGAAGGAGGTATCGAAGGCCTTCGCCGTAAACTCCCCCTGGAAGAAGGAACACTGCGTCTTAACTCGTCCACATTGAGATGGGAACTACTGATAGAACCAGTTACTTCTCACAAAGCACGCTTTCACAAGCCATGAGGAAATATGATGAGGTCTGAGGTGCCTGCAAAGGGGGTGGGGACCTTAAGGAAAGGAAAGGGGCACCGAAGGGAGAAATCAAAGCACCAAAGACCCCCTTGGCCTCGCTCACTTCACAACCTTGCCCAGCGTTGGACCTAAGTAAAATGAGGGCTGGTAGTCATCGCAAACCTTCACAGCAGTGAGATCCCCAAGGGCCACTCTGAGGGGAGAGACGGCTGGTGGAGTCCAAAACACCACGGAGTGAAGAGAGAGGCCCAGCTCGCTGTGTAAACATGGAAAAGCCACTTCCTGTTTCCTCATCTGTAAAGAGAGGCTGACCTCTGGTTTCTGATTTTCCAGATCACTGCCAGGAGGGCAGCCATCACACTTGTCTTGCTTCCTGTGGACTCTAGCACCTAGTGCAGAGGCGGAACATGAAAGGCCTTCAGAAACATTTATCAGAGAGACGAATGGATAAAAGTTTTCCCTCGTCACCCAGAGGGCCTCCCTATGCCTGTGACTGTGAGTTCGATCATTCTATTTAAATATTCAACAGTTCATCTCCCTGGCAAATGTCAGGTCCCTTGAATCACTTTTAGAAACTGATCCCAAATGGAAGGAATCTCCCGAAATGTGTTTTCCAGGCCAGCCTTACCCTGATACCAAACCAAAGACACAGCAACAAAGAAACAACAGACCAAATCCTTGAAGAACCTAGATGCAAAATTCTTCAACAAAATGCCAGAAAATGGACTGCAAGAGCACATTCTAAAGATGATACGCCATGGCCGAGGGGACTTATTCCAAGATACAAGGATGATTCCTAACATGTAGATCAATAAGCACGAGTCATCTCATCAACAGAATGAGCAACAAAACGATATGCTTTTCCTGGGATGGCTCCATGGCATGGCGGTAACACATTGCCCAAAAGAAGCCAGTGACCAGTTCAAATCCTCGGCCCAGACTGCCTGAAACACACCAGGCGTGCACATAAACGCCCAGGATCCAAAGGACTGGAGGATGGAAGGAGGGGGGACGTGCCATGACCAGACTCTATGACTATGGAGGGTGGATAGTGCTTGCTCGCTCTCTCTCTCCGCACCCCCCATGTGTTCTAATATGAATTTTAAGAACTATTTTTAAAATGACCATTCGGGGCCAGCAGAGTATAGTGGTTAGGGGCTAGAATCCCACATGCTGACTGCAGTTCAAGTCCTGGACCTGGTGGCTTAAAAATGATGCCAGACATGTGCATGCATACCCAAAATTCCAGGAGGAGAATGAAGTTGGAAAGGGATCACAGCATGGCTATCCCCCTGGAGGATGGTTCCTCACTTCCCCTCTCTCTGGTGAGCACACACACCCTATGGCAAAATAAATAAATGAATGAATGAATAAATAACATCTCAATAGATGTAAAAGGTATGTGATAAATTACAACATTCCTTCATGATAAAAATAATTTAAAAAAAACTCCTACCAAATTAGGTATAGAAGGTAAAAACTCCTACCACATTTGGTATAGGAGGCATGCACCTCAACACAATAAAGCCCAGGTAGGATAAACCCACAGCCAACATCTTACTAAATGGAGAAAAGTCAGGAACTTTCCTCTCAGAAGGATAACAAGACAAGGAGTCTGCTTTCACCGCTCTTATTCTAGATAGTATTAGAAGTCCTAGCCAGACAAATTAGGCAAGAGAAAGAAAAAAAAGGGCATCAAATTATCCCTGTTTGCACATGAAAAAAATAAAGATTCCACCAGAAAATTCATAGAACCGATCAACAAAATCGGTAAAGTTGCAGAATGCAAAATCAACCTACAAAAATTGATAGTGTTTTTATACAATAATGAACTAGCTGAAAAAGAAATCAAAAAGGCAACCCCATGTATAATAACTACAAAAAATAATAATAAAACTCCAAAAAATAAATTTAACTATGAAACACTGCTAAAAAAGAAGTACTTGAATATGCATATGTTTTACTGAAAATAATATATATCAATGATAAAAACAATCCTACTGTTTTTATATAGAGAGATATATAGCTAAAACTTAGAAATATAGAGAGAGATATAAATATATACACATATATATTAAAAACTTAAAATTTTAAAACCTGATTAAGTAATCTTACAAATCAGTCTCCAGGGGACCAGCAGATGACGTAATGGTTACATTGCTGGATTTCCACAGAGTTGACCATGATTCGAGTCCCAGACCCAATGCCTTAAAACTAATGCCAGACACTTGTGCATGTGTACCCAAGATCCTGAGAAGAGAATGGAAGAGAAGGGATTGTGGTATGGCCATTCCCCCCGGGGGAGGGAGAGGAGGGATTTCTCACTTTCTGTCTCTCTGTCTCTCCAGTGAGCACATGCGCCCTATAACAAAAAGTCTCCATGTCAACATCAACTGGGTGGTGTGGTGATTAAGGTGAATCCCACATGACCAGCTCTGCAGTTCAAGTCATAGACCCAGCAGTTTGAAAAATACACTAGGCATGTTTGCATGCATGCCCAAAATTCTGAGAGGAAAATGGAGGAGAATGGATTGTGGTATGGCCATCCCTTCTGTGGGGTGCTTTCTCACTTTTCCTCTCTCTCCCTCTCTCTCTCTGGCAAGTGCACATGCCCTACAGCAAACTAAAAGGGAAAAAAAAAAAAGAATCTTCATGGGTGTTCAAAGCATTTGTTAGAAATATTAAAATGCAAGATATTCTGACAGCTTGCAAAAACAACTGAAAGGCATCACAAGGAAAACTAGAAAACTACTTTGCTGAAAAGAGTGTACTCATTCATCAAATTTTAATGCAAATCTTTACAAAATTAGTTGTACAAGAGTATGATTTAATGATGCATTTCTCCTATATCATTCTATGTATTCATGTATAATATCTTTTCATCAGCCAAAGCAGACATTTAAATCAAGTAATAAAACTGAACTAAAAATCAGGTTTTTAATGTTTTTATTCCAAATATTAAATAATAAAATAGGTTCAAATTTATCACTCTTACTAGCATACTATTATTAATATAAAAAGAAGAAAAAGTTTACATCATTAATAAATAATATAAAATAAAGTTAAAATGTTATTTTATCTATTTCTACTCAATTGTTAATTATTAATATGTACATGTAGTCAACTGCAGTTTCAGTCCTGGATCCAGTGGCTTAAAACACTCTGGGGGTGGGTGCATGTGTGCCCAAAATCCTGAGAGGAGGTTGGAGGAGATGGGATTGCGACGTGGCCATCCCCCGAGGCATGATTTCTCACTTTCTGTCTTTCTGTCTCTCTCTGTCTCTATGGCAAGCACATGCATTCTATAGCAAAAATATCTCAAAAAAAATAATAATCCTTCCTTACTTGTGTAATTCCTTATATTAGCAACCATTTTACACCAAAAATGATAACACAGAAGAAAGAGCAAAGATCAGCAGCCGATAGTTGCTCTTCATGTCAGTCCTTCCTTACTCCTCAGCTAAAGTACAATACTGGTAGCATATGTGCACATCAGAAAGTAAAATAAAAAACAGTCAAGCTATTTTTCTGCAATATTTCCACCACTCAAATAAGAGCAAAATACAAATGTATGTAAGAGCTACCAGATACAAATTGTGGAATTTTGGTATTTCTATACAAAAGTTAAATGCTCTTTTATTTGCATTTGAAACTGACATTGCACAATATAGAAAGTTGATGGCAAAATTCGTGCTAGTCATTTAAATTTTCATTTTTCTTTACATTATTGTATAGCAAAAAAGCACCATAACACGTTAAGTGAAAGACCATAGGAAAAAAGGAAAGCTTTTATATTTTAGTATCTTTTTTTACATTTTGCCATCAAATGTGCTCACTCACCAGAGAGACAGAAAGAGAGAGAGAAAGTGAGAAATCACCCCCAAGGGAATGGCCAAACCCAAATCCCTTCTCCTTCATTCTCCTCTTGGGATTTTGAGCACACACACATCTGTGTAGTGTTTTGCAGGCCACTGGTTCTGTTACTCGAACCACAGTTGGCCATGTGGGGTCAGCCACCTTCACCACCATGCCACAGGCTAGCCCATATATTTTAGAATCTTTTTTGTTTTTTTTGTTTTTTTTTTTTTTTTGCGCGTGCACTCGCCAGACAGAGAGAGACATAGAGACAGAAAGCGAGAAATCACCCCCCAGGGGGGATGGCCACGCCGCAATCCCTTCTCCTCCATTCTCCTCTTGGGATCTTGGGCATGCACGCACACGCGCCCAGTGTGAGTTTTAAGCCACTGGGTCCGGGACGCAAACCGCGGTCGACTACGTGGGAGTCCAGCGACATAGCCATTATGCTAACTGCTGGTTCCCAATATTTTAGAATCTTTAACAACGCCTTTTTCTTGCTTTTTGTAACAGGAGCTCCACATTTTTATTTTACACCGAGCATCACACATTTTGCAGCCAGCCCTGATACAGACTATATTTCTCTCAGTGAAGTATGACCGTTCGAGAAGAATCCTGTGACTCTGTCAGGAAATCTCCTAGGATACAATGTTCCTAGGATGGACCTTAATGCCTTTCCTTGTTCCTTGCTACCTGCAGTGAAGATGCCGCCATCTTGGGCCACGAGTCGAGTGACCTCCCGCGGTTGGTGAAGCAGCGGGCGAGAAGTAGCTGGAGTCCTTGAGGCCTTGGTGAGGCAGGATCACCATACTGCATCGTGAACAGCAGGCGTTCGGTGGCTTTCAGGAGATGACTCCTGCGATGGTGTGCTGCCTTCACTAGTTAGACAATGCCTTTACTAGTTAGTAAATGCCTTGGGGTTTTTGTTGTTACTATTTGTTATATATTTCTTTCTTTTTTTTTTTTTAGAGAGTGATTTTTGCTATAGGGTGCTCACCAGACAGATAAAGAGAGATAGAAAGCAAGTTATCACCCCCCAGGGAGATGGCCACCCCACATCCTGTCTCCACCATTCTCCTCTCGGGATTTTGGGCACGCACACACATGCCTGGTGTGAGTTTCAGGTCACCTGGTCCAAGACTCGAAGTGTGGTCAACCACGTGGGAGTCTAGCACCTTAACCACTATGCCACATGCTGGCCCTTGTGTGTTTCTTTTCTAAACCATCTATGAAAAAAAAAATTCCTCTTCATATTTTTCTTTAGGACAGCTCAACCAACTCACACCCACTGCAGTTCTTAGCATGGGGACCTCAGTCTTCTACTTTACTCCGCTACCTGTACCTGGATTTATGCCAGGGCCAGCTGGGTCAGCCATGTGTTTTTAAATAATCTTGTCCTTTATTCCTGACAGAGTGCATGCATATATGTGACAGTGAGCACGACAGAGAGGGAAGGGGAGAGAGAGGAGTCCCACACACAGGGTCTGGTCATGCCGCAATCCTTTCCTCAGTCCTCCAGCCTGGCGGGTCTGAGCACTCACACACGAGCCCACTGTGTTTCTAGCTAACCTAGCCAGGGAGTCGGTGAGCTCAGATTCAGCAATGCACTCAGCAACGCGTTTCTGCTCCACCGAGAGGTGCCCTGAGCTGTGCTTCGTTGCATCTGTCACAATAGAAACTGAGCTCTGACACCTAGGGAGGATGTGTGTATGTGTGTGTGTGTGTGTGTGTGTGTGTGTGTGTATTAAAAGATTTACTAATTTCATTATTTATTACTATAATTATTTTTAATTTGCTACAGGGCTCGTGTGCTCACCAGAGAGACAGGGAGAGAAAGAGAGGGAAAGTGAGAAAGCAGGGCTCCAGGCCCAGCACGTAAACCGCGGTTGGCCAGAGGGAGTCCAGTGCCCCAGCCACCACGCCACCTGCTGACCCCAACATGGAGAAGTGGGATTTTTGTTTTGTTTTGTTTTGTTTTGTTTTAACTATAGGGTGCATGCACTCACTGGAGAGAGACAGAGAGAAACAAAGAGAGCAAAAGTGAGAATTTACCCCCAGGGAGGGTGGTCATGCCACAGTCCCTTCTCCTCTACTCTTCTCTTGGGATTTTGGGCATGCATGCACATGTGCCTAGTGTGTTTTTCAAACCACCTAGTCCAGGACGCAAGCCACACAGCTGGCTGTGTGGGATCTAGCACCTTAACCGCCACCCCACCTGCTAGCCTCAAGGTTTTAAACCTTTTAAACAAACAAAAGAGTAATGCCTTCTACTAAGTCCCAGCCCTAAGAAGAAACAATGGTTTTCTGTGCAGAAGGCCTCGGCGGGACATTGCACACGAACCTGCAGAAGGTACTTCTCTGCCGGGACGTCACTGTTTCCCTGGTGAAATCGACGGACGAGGACGGTCAGGGGCTGACTGACCTTCCACACCCGAAAGGAGGGTGCTGAGTTGGAAAAGGCCTAGTTAAAGTTGTTATGCCATTATCCATCAAATATTCTGTAAGTCTCTTATCTTTAAGCAGGGCAGTGATGGACTTCTGTTGGTATGCTGTTTTCCTCTTTCAGTTAGGGTGTAACTTTCCAAAGTAGATTAAAGATGACGATGATAAGAAGCAAATACCATCATTAATCATGTTGTGTTTGTCTAGACCACTAGATGTGAGTTATTTGAGAGCTGGAACTGTCTTTTATATCTGGTGGCTCAGGCATAGCAGGCACATAACACATGCTCATTAAACGTTGGCTTATGGCTAGCCGGTGGCATGCTGGTTAAAGAGACCGGAGCCCACACGGTCAGCTGTGCCACTCAAGTGCCAGACCCATGGACTTACAAAAACACACCAGGCGCAGTGTGCATGTGCGCCCAAAACCCCAAAAGGAGACATGGAAGAGAAAGGATAGTGGTGTGACCATCTCCCACGGGAGAGTGCTTTCTCATTCCCTCCTACTCTCACCCCCATCTCTCTCCAGCAAGCACATTCACCCTCTGGCAAATTAAAATAAGAGTTTTTAAAATTTACTTAATTAACTAATTAACAAATGAATGAATTCATATTAATAATCTAATTTTAGCAGATGCTTGTAAAACCCATCTTAAGATAACCAAGGCTTAAAGAGTTTGTAAATGTTTAAATAATATGCAAGATTTTAAATCTTAATAAACCATCAAAAGCTCTGAGAAGACTCGGATCTAAAAACATAGCACCTCCATGAATTATGTAGCTGGTTTCATACCCTGAAGGCCTATTTGTTCAGAATTCTGTGCAGAAGGCAGAGTGAGGGAGATACTTTAATTAGTAAAAGCTTCTTTAGATTTATAACTAGTCCTAGGGAAAGAATTACTATTTATAATAATGAATTCTCCAGGATATTGTTCCTATAAAGTGATCCTGGCATAATGATGATTGATTCTCTCCCAACGACCCTCCATTGGAGCAATGGAGCCTCAAGAAGCCAGTGTAAAAGTGTAAAGATTGAATTAAACTCCTGGATATTGCTAAGTGATGGGCATGTGCCCATGTGGATCCGCTCAGCATCGCGTCCCCTTTTCTTGGTAAAAGCACCTTAATTCCTTTGTGGAAATCTTTCTCGTAACTTCCAAAAATAAACGAAAAAGAGCATATGGCCCAGGCCGGGCCCAATTTCTCTAGCTACAGTGATTGGCTCAGAGGCAGGCACGTGACTTCTCTAGGCCAATCAGGTGTTCCCTTCCTGGTATTTGAATCCTAAGCCGAGGGACGGAAAGACAACACCATCGGCACTACTTCACCTGAGCTGTGCCGCTTGTGCCTGTCCTTCTCTGAGTTTGTTTTTTCTGAAAATCTATGTTTTCTTCCCCTAAAACTGTTTTCTTTCCCCTATCCTCCTCAAAAACAACAATAATAATTATATATATGTATGTGTGTGTGTGTGTATGTATGTGTGTGTGTGTGTGTGTGTGTATATATATATATATATATATATGGACAGATAGGCAGATACCCTTTTTTGTTTCTTCTAGCCAGTCTGTCTCTCTTACTCATAACCAAAACCCTTATTGAAATATTTTTAAATTATTATTTATTTATTTTATTTTATTTTAAGTTTGCCATAGGGCACATGGGCTAACCAGAGAGAGATAGGGAGCAGGGGTGGGGGAGAGTGAGAAAGCAATCTACCAGGTCCGGACTGACCATGGTCAGCCATGTGGGAGCGTCCACACCTCAACCACCATGCTACCCGTTGGCCCCTCATCTAAATATTTTTAGTAAAGGCCAAGTAGGTTTATGAAAGGCCTTGCATGCCGAGTTGCATTTTATCCCGTGAGCAAAGGCAGTACCAGAAAGGATGTCAAGTCAGGAAAACACAAGAGATCTCCATATTGACAAAGTAGGGGGTGAGCAGGAAAGGGAGGAGGCACCCGGGTCAGAGACGATGCGAACTGGAGAATATACAGAGAGAGCAGAAACGCAGAGGGGAGTGGGCCCCGAGGGGGCACGGTCCAGGTAGCATCAGTAGGAACGGAGGTGGTTCAGAATCCAGGTTCTGTTTTGGATTCTAGGGAGCAGAGGGAGAGTAGGTCCATCTCTGGAGCTGAGTAGACCATAGGACCTCCTGAGTGCTAACCGAAGCATTACTGGTTCCAGTGGGGAAGGTAGATTTAGAAGCTATTTTAAAGCAATGCTCTAAGCAAACCCAGAAGAGCTCATTTGTGAAGTCCTTGCCAGGAGGTTCTCTGTGACCACCCCTCCTTATCCCCATGAGAGATTTCGAGGTCCCATCATCTTCAGATTTGCTCTGCCGCATTTGGACTTAACTTCCCTGCCCATGTGCTCTGAAAGCCATTTCCTGTCATGGTCTCTATCTACGTTTTCTAGGCTCCCTTAACCTCTGACCGGGTAGTGCAACCAAGGTGAGGCAATGGTGGAAGATTGACAGGAAGAAGGAAGAAGCCAGGGATTTCCCCCCCCCCCCCCTCGTTTGCTCTTGTGGGTGGTGCCTTCGGCAGGAGCTGAGTCTCCTCCATGGTCCCTACAGGATAGCCCTTTCCTCTGAGGTCTCAGCGCACACAAGGTAGCCCCTCTATGGACCCAGCTCCCACCAAATGGCCCCAGTCTCTGAGTTCTAGTCGCACGACCTCCCATTGTCTCTCCATCCCCTGGTGGTGGCTTCCTGCTGTTGCCAAGCTCTGGGTTACCTCACCATCGTTCTTGGCATTTCAGCTGTTCTGGTGAGCACATGTGCCCTATAGCAAAAATCTCTCAAAAAAAAAAAAAATGTAAAAACTAAGTTTATAGGAAACTTCCAGAAGCCAGATCAGTGAAAGCAGTGAGTATTTGACTTCGAAAGAGGACAAGGATGGCACCAGGCACCACCCTGGTGACATGGTACTTGACACACAAGTGGATTTGCTCTCCAAGCCAAGGAATCAGGCAAAAGATGCGGAAGAGCCTTTGCCTGGCTGCCAAGGCCCTCAGGCCCAGGACAAGGGACCGATGCACACACAGCTGCGAGAGATGGCAGCTGGTGCCCCTCCTGTCCTCGCTACCCAATGTACTTCCAGCTCATCCCACCCTCTCCTCGTCAACTTCTTAGGAAAGGCGATCACATCGTCTTGGACAGTGAAAATGTCAAGGACTGAGAGAGCCTCTGTCTGGTTCTCCCAAGGCTGAGCAGTGGCGGGATGCTAAATGTTTCACAAGGACTGAAAAGCGGGAGAGAGAGAGAGAGAAATTCCTGGTGATTTCCACAATTATAATAGCCCACCAGAGCTGTCCTCAAGCTCCCAACATGACAGCAGCCGGCTCACAAAATTCCTGAAAACCTAACAATTGGCTTTCACAATACCACTGGGTGTTGATATTTTATTGAGGAACAATATCTTAAAGTCAAAAGAAAGATTCTATGCCAGAATTGTTGGCCAGCAAGCTCCAGAATTGTTTTCAAGCTTCAAAATTATTTTGAAGAGCAAAGAACCATCCCCCATATCTTCCACAAAAGAGGACCGCTTGTTATTCAGCTGTGTACGGGTGGTGGCCTGGGTTTCAGCAGGACTCAGACCCCAGAGCCTGGCCCCTCAGGCTGTGAGTGCAGGACCAGCGAATTGGCAGTCCCTGAGAGTTAGTTAGAAATGCAGAATCTCCGGCCCTGCCTCACACATGCTAAATTCGAATCTGCATTTTCACAAGGTCCCCAAGCAATCTTTATGCACTTTATGGTTTGAAAAGCATGGCTGTATATTACTCAACACAAAAGAAATAGAGATATATAACCGTTTATACATGTGTGTGTGTGTGTGTGTGTGTGTGTGTGTGTATATATATATATAGAGAGAGAGAGACACGTGCTTGCCAGAGAGAGACAGAGACAGAGAGAGAAAAAAGCACCCCTCAGAGGAAATCCCTTCTCCTACATTCTCTCACAGGATTTAGGGCACACCAGCACACGTGCCCAGCGTGATTTTCAAGCCACCAAATCCCGGATTCAAACTGCTCAGCTGGCCATGTAGGAGCCACCCCACCAGGTGGCTTATAACCATTTTATTATAATTCAAGAAAGCCCTGACCATGACAATCAAATGTTCTTCGCTATTTGGAAGGTAATTTGGATGTAGGGCATCAGCAGTGCTGACTGGCTTAATGTTTCCACATTTTCTATTTCAACAATGAGGCATGGAGCAGTGACAAGTCCCTCCGTCTCCACCCCCTCCCCCAGCCGCAGGACCACAAAGCTCAAACTCTGAGATGCTGCATGAGGTAGAGAATATAGATTCCTCAAGAGCTGCTATTCAGGCCACACGCAGCATGTGCCAGCGTCCCTCCCCAAGCCCGGCTCAGCCCCCAGCAAGCTGCACATCTGGCTGTCACACACTCTTTTGTGGGCCATCTCAATGGCCGCAGTGATGCAGCCTCTGCCTGGGGCCAGCCCCACAGTAGCCTCCCTGTCCTTCCAGCATGTGATGTCATGAGCATGAATGTCCTGCCAAACATTTAAGACGTTGGACCTCACATTGTGTACATTGTATAGAGAAACACTGACACGTAGATTTCTTTTTAACTAAAAAAAAAAAAAAAAGGCAGAGCAAGATACAACTGAACCTTGTTCTATTGTTACCCCCAAACCGCCAGTTCAGCACAAATATGTAACTTGTATTCTTTAAGGACCCAGTCTTCTCTTTTTGTTTCTGTCATTGTAACTAACACCCCAGATTCAGAGAGTCCCTTGAAACATTCTCTTCTCTGATGGAGCTGCTATCCAGTTCTTGGAAAGCATGAACAGGACTGGTTCGTGTTCAAACCAGAGATCCCCTGCACATGGGCTCTTCAAAATAGGCCAAAGAGACAGTGGGGGGAAGCTCGGTGTAACTCTCAAACCTGGTTCCTCTCTGATGATCGCCAAAGAGGGGACGGGGGCCAGTAGCTGCACTCAATGGGCATGAGAAAGACGCTTTTCCATCAGTTCCCCGGTTCCCAAAGTGCACTGTGGAGACGACCTCAAGGCCATCACTGGGGTACACAGCAAGCTGCAGATTATGGGGTCTCCACCTGGATCCACCAAGGCCATTCGGGGGTAGGGGGAAGAGAGCAAACCTGCATTTTGCTTTTACTTGACTCCCTAATAGCAATTCTTGAATTGGAGAATCAGGGCTTTAGCATTAAACAGAACTAAATCCCTTTTAGTTCTATGGTACATAGGGCAAGAAAACCTTGACAAAAACCTAAATTCTCTACGTCTTATTTTCTCCATCCATGGGGAGGAGTAAACGTGTGAAGTTCCTGACAGAAACGGGGCTTCCCGTCCCTCTTTGTTGAGGTGGAATACACGGGATGTGCCATTTTTATATGACTGGGAGGTCGCTGTCTTTACCTGGATGGAGACTTATTGAAATTGTTCAATAAATGATCATCGCCACGCTCTGATGGAACCCCGGTGAGAGCAGATAAAATAACCAAGAGAATCTCTCCTGACGGTCACTGAGGTAGAACTCTTAGCTCTTCAGCCGCCCTGGGCCGCGTGGCTACTGAGCATTTGAGTTGAGGCACCTACAGACTAGATGTGTGGGAAGTGTAAGATACACACCCAATCCAAAAGCTTCACTCAAAAAGAGGGATGTAAACTATCCCACTAATTGATTCATTGAAGTGAAATATTTTCTATGTACTGGATCAAATAAAGCATATTAAAATTAATTTGAGGCTAGCGTGTGGCCCTTTGGCTAAGGTGGCTGGATCCTCTATGACTGACAGCAAGGCTTGAGTCTTGGACCCAGCAGCTTGAGAAACATACCAGGTGCATGTGCACGCATGCCCAAAATCCTAACGAGGAGGAAGAAGTGGAGAAGGGATTGCAGTGTAGCCATGCCTCATGTGGGTGTTTTCTCTCTTCTCTCTCTCCTTCTCTCTCTGTCTCCAGCAAGTGCGTGCACTCTCTAGCCAAAAGAAAAGAAGAAAGAGAAAAGAGGAGAGAAGAAGAGAGAAGAGAGGGGAGGAGAAAAGAGGAGAAGAGAAGAGAAGAGGAGAGAAGGAAAAAAAGAAAGAAAAAAGAAAGAAAAGGAAAAGAGAAAAAAGGAAAGAAAGGAAGAAGAAAGAAAGAAAGAAATTTCCCCTATTTATTTTGAGCTTTTCTAATGTGGCTGCTAGGACAAGTCTCAGTACATGCTTGGCTCATGTTACACCCCTCCAGGACAGCAGCATTCTAGAGGACACTACCCCTCCTTCCTCAATCTGATCCTAAAGGCAAATAAGGGCGGAGTTATGATCAACAAGAAGAATCCCAAATTAGGCAACAGTCAGCCAGGAGATATTTGGGTCCCTCTCTCGCAATGCAGATGGGGTCGAGCAGCACACCCCCTCCGGAGGGAAGGCCAGCAGCAGCCCCAGGGGAAGGAGCCAGGTGAGCTAGGGTGTTCGCAGAGAAGGGAAGGGACTACTGCCTGACACGTTTGCTTCCAGCTACTGGTTGCAAGGGGAGGGAACACAGGACTGAACGCCCCACTTGTCCACGCCCCCCAAACACCCTTGGCTCCATTCACTTCGGTAATTGTTATATCACAAGTTTTAATGGGCTAGGAAGGAGCCTTTCAATACAGCCACACAACTTGCGTCCTTACAAAAGCGACACCCTAGCTATGCAAATATTCCGCTTCACATGAGGGTTAGCCTTTCCGTATAAGCAATTGAAAACCAGTTTCCACCAGATTGTAATCTCTTAAGACACACCCATTTCTATAGAAATGACCAACCCAAATGGATATTCCAAAGGGGAAAATGTTGCCAATTATTTTACTAATGAAACTAGTATTAGAGATCTGGAAAATGTCTGCCAGAGTAGATTGTAATCTGTTTTCCTTACAGCTGGGCCATAACTTGGCAGAGTTTCTGGGGTAGAAAACAAATAAAAATTAATTCTTGGTCCAGAATTTCCAAACATCTACATGTACATGTTTGAATAAAAAAACACATTTAGATATTATTATTTAAGGGGCCGATAAAATGGGTTTTTCTAATTCTCCCTTTGTACGTAACAGTTTCTTCCGCATGTTCACAGTAAATAAAGGAGTTTGACTGCAGAAAGCTTAGAACTTGGTTTCTGATTACTGCCCATATTCATTGATGGCCTAAAGATGCCGTTCAGTCACTCCAGTTAAGACATCTAGAGAGCATCTAGGTTACATTTTTATGATCACACATTACCATCAAGACATTGTGAATATAATTTTTTAATTATTCAGGGTGATGCAGAATGACTTGTTCTCTTACCACCAACCAAGTTCCCTATAAATTGCCAGTAGAAAGTAATAAGGTTTTGTTTTTTGTTTTCGTTTTTTTCTATCAGTAGATGATACCTTCGGATACAACAGAAGATTGAAGGCCAGTTTTGCAGACAGTCTGTTATTTTATTACACAGATTTCACTTAAAGAACAAAATGCACCATCAGTGTTTGGAGATTTGGGGTCTCAGATACTGATATGCCATCAGCGTTTACACCCGTAAAGCCAAATCAACAGTACAGTTTATGTTAAACAGCATCACTCCAAGAGAGCTAACAGAATGAAAATTGAGAAAGGGGACATCGTTTAAAATGTATTAAGTGGAAGCTTATGCAAGTGTAGGATTAAAAACGACATCATACAAACCTGGAAATCAAAAATACTTTGTGGGATGTCAGTTAGAGTTGTACTCGCTTGTCCTGTTATCTACTGCATAATTAAGGCCTACTTGGTTCATTTCCTTCATACTGACGAATTGAGACTTTCAGGAAAACTGTGGTTATAAAAATGACCAATCTTGAAAAAATATGTACAGGTAAATGTAAAATCACCAACTAAAAAATATCCCCACCCTTTCTTCGCCTTATAGAAGGGGAACTCTCCCCTGGAGAGAAAGTTCCGCCACTCCTCTCCCCCCCAACCCATGTCCCCAATTTGATCCTTTTGTGTCTCTTAGATGTCAATGACTTTGGGTAGATGACCTTGGAGCTGAACAACAGGGAGGAAACACGCCCTTCTGAGGCTCCCATCGTCATCTGTAACGGTTTGAAACGTGTCTTTTATTTATCAACCCTACCCCCACCCAACTCAGCAATGTTTGCAAAACATTTGAAATTTAGAGAGAAACAAAATATATATATATATATTGAATAAACAACAAAGGGATGCCTAAGAAAGAGCTAATCGTGGGTAGGCAACACCCTGAGGATAACCTACGGGCATGATTCGAGCTAAGGATTTGTTTTAAGCCAACCGAGAGGGCGGGGGTGTTAAGGCTACAAAATACCAGACAGGATGCGTTCCTGGACCTTCGGAGCCCGGCGGAGGAGTGGGCTTTCTTCCCACCGGGCAAGCAAGCCTAGGGCCAGGGCCGGCGTCACAGCACCTCTGTGGGCAGCCCAGCGGCTCCCTTATACGTGGGCGCTCTTGGCGTGAGTCGGGGAGCTGGAGCCCGAGGAGTAGTAGAAACGGTTTTCTCCAAACGCCTGGGCGTCTCCGGAGCAGCAGACGATGACGCAGCCTCCCACGAGGCACAGCACCGCCCCGATCCAGCCTGCGTACAGCGAGTAGCCGAAGCTCACGATGGTGGTCTCGCGGTGGGCGCACACGGGGAACCAGATGGTGGCGACAATGGCGCAGAGAGCTGCGGAGTCAGGGAGAGAGCCGTGACCAGGCGTGCCCGGCACACACCAAGCAGAGTGTGCAAGCCCGGTCATTACACACACACACACACACACACACACACACACACACACCGCGGGCTTGCCACAAACCCCAGAAAACTTCACCCACGGGCTTTGCTGCTTTGTCAGTCTGAACTAAAGGTTTGCATCCACAGAATAAGCTGGGTCCTGATCTGTGGCCCGCGTGCCACTGATGTCAACTTAGTGATGGCAAAGCCATGTGGGAAGGTCCAGGTTTGTCCCTGATCCTGTCTGGCTGTGGGTGACAGAATGAAGGCCTTACCAGGGCCTTTAATTTAATTTAATAAATTAAATTAAAACAACACAGTTGGCAGAGACAAAGAGGCACGACCTAGGGCTAGCCTGGTGGCGTGGTGGGGAAAGTGGCTGGACCCCACATAACGGACAGCCTGATTTAAGTCCCAGTCCTGGGACACAAAACCCTAAGAGGAGAATGGAGAAGGGGTCATAGAGTGGCCATCCCCCCAGGGGGTGATCCCTCTCTTTCTGTCTCTCTGGCAGGTACACGCACCCTATAACAAAAATCTCTCTCAAAAAATAAATAAAATAAATAATAAAGAGCCCAGCAGGTGGCATAGCAGGTACATCACTGGACCCCACATGGCGGACCACAGTTTGAGTCTCAGACCTAGTGGCTTGAAACTCATGCTGGGCGTGTGCGTGTGTGCCCAGGATCTGAGAGAGAATGGAGAAGGGACTGTGGCTTAGCCATCCTCCCTGGTGGTGATTTCTCACTTTCCGTCTCACTGTCTCTGTCTCTCTCTCTCTCTCTCTCTTTCTCTCTCTCCCCGAGAGCGCACACGCCTTAAGGCACAAACCTCTAAGAAAAGAAGAACTTTAAAAATGTTAAACCTCTAGGCCAGCACTGCCAAACAGGACAGCTACAAGCTCCATGGGGCCATTGGACATTTGACATGAGTGCAGTCAAAAAGACCTGAATCTTCAACTTTACTCAGTTTTCACTTAAACAGCCACATGGCTGGTGGCTACAGTACTGGACAGACCAGTTCTAGACAAAGCAACTCCTTCAGTCCCTTTGGTAACAGCCAAAGGTGGCAGACATAAGACCAGCAGATGGCATGGTGGTTAAAGCATTGGATTCCCGCATGACCGGCGGCAGTTCTTGTCCTGGACCTGGTGGCTTGCTATCTCGATCTCACTTTCCTTCTCTCTCTCTCTTTCTCTCTCTCTCTCTCTGTCTGTCTCTCTCTGTCAAACTAAAATAAATAATTCTAAAGCAAAAAGGTTGGTAGACATAATAATAATAATGTTTTTGACTGTTACTCATAGAAGCTATCAACAAATTCAAGAGAGGGCACTGGTATTCACTGTCTGTCGGTCTGGTGTCTGCCACCTGGGGCACCCTTGTCACACACTTTCAAGTCAGCAAGCCTTTTTTCTGATTTTCACTCCTACTTTCTCTTTCTCTGCCATGGATTCCAAATCGGAACCTCTTGGAGAGTTGCTTGGCCATTGTGAAAGTCATACTTTCAGCAAGGGACAGAGAAAATTCTTTTTCTAGAAGAAAGATAGACTTCCTCTTCGAAATCATTTCAGCCAGAAAGAACGGCTGTAGGTTCCCCCAAAACCCAGTCCTAGACCCCCAAAGTGGGCATTTGTTCTATTATGGGCAAAAACAGCAGCTTCGCAAGGGCTTCTAAACAGTCAGCCTGCTCACAGGAAGAAGGCAGGGAACAAAAAGCTAAATTCTATACGGAAAAAAAAAGATTTAATGTCCAAACAAGTGATTTAGTTTAATCCCATTGATCTTTCCTATGAACAATTAACTGATTCCAAAACAGCCTCTGGTTCAAATCAAGTTTTGTGTTTCTCAGTTACTTCATAAGTACACACATGTAAACGCATTTCCCGTGTCTCATGTAAACCTACCCTAACTTTCAGATTTGGTTTAGATTTTATAGACTCAGACAAGAAATTGTCTCTGAATTTATTGATCTACTCCCTTTTTCCAAAGCAAGACATTAATGCAACATTATCGTCACATAGGTAAAGAATCAGGCTCACGGGGACGAGCAGGTGGCGTGGTGGTTAAGGTGCTGGACACTCCCACATGGCTGTCGATGGTTTGAATCCCAGACCTGGCAACTTGCTTTCTCACTTTCCCCCTCTCTCTTTCTCTGTGTGCCTATCTCTGGTCAAGTTAAAATAAAATGAATGAATAAATTTAATTGAATTAAATAATTCTTTTTTAAAAAAATAAGAATTGGGTTCAGTATTCCAAAAGTAACCATCAGTCAGTCAGTTTTGAATGTTTGGGGATTTTTGTTCGATTTTGTTTCAATTTAATTCTCTAGAAGAAGGAAAAAATCAGAAAAACGTTTTTTTCATTCTGTCTGAACATTGATATAATGAACCGCACAGGGCTGGATAAGTCAGTGGGTAGACAGACAGAAGACAGTGGATGGATGAGAAGTCTCACTTCAATTCTACATGTTCCACTTCCTACACTCCAAAAACCATAAAACCTGAACGTGACTTTAGCACACTAAGTCTTAAAGTCACGAGCCCGTGATTGGCCTCGCTAAAGATTTCCTCTAACAATCCATGCAAATGAAGGCGAGTGAGCCTCGGCGGGCTCTTTATTTCCTAGTAGGTAAGTGAACCCTGGGTGGAATTCCTGTGGCTCTCAAAGAGGAACCACATCAAAACCACGGAAAAATGACAGCCCGCCACACCACAGGAAGGGAAATGAGAGGCTCACCAAAACAGCGACCTTCAACTGAACTCCGGATGAAACATGTTAAGAAACCAAAAAAGGAGAATTTTCTTAATTTCAGGAACAGTTTGGCCAGAGAGAGCTGTTTGGACCAGCCAAGTTAAAAATGCAAGTCAGAGTATTACTTAACCACAGAAAAAGTAGGAGAACTGGCGAGAAAGTTCGGTTTCCTAAAGACATAAAAGCCTGTTAGGCTTATTTCTATTTATAGATAGATAGATAGATAGATAGATAGATAGATAGATATAGAGATACATAGATAGATTGAGCCGCATATGTGAGTTTAGAATGGTTCTCTCCACAACTGGATAAAATAAAGTGTTTTTCTAAAAAGTCACAGTTACCTCTAAGTTAATGAAAATGGAAGCGCAATAAAGAGATTTTTGTTCTTTTTTTTATGCCATCAGAAATTATTTTTAAATTAAATCTCTAAACACAAGATGGGGGGATTTTAGCACTCAATTTTCATCAGTTCCTGTCTCTCCTTTTCCCTTCAGAAGCTGCGATAGTTAACTGCTCCAAGGGGGTATCCATCATTCGTAGCTGGAAAATAGAGAGTGAAAATTGAGGATATTCTTGGCTAAAAAAAAATGAGGGGTCCAGCTCCGTAACACAGGGGTTAATCAATTTGCACAGAAAGCTGGATCTTGGGACCAGCAGATGGCGTAATGGTTACATTCCTGGACTCCCATGTAGTCGAGCTCAGTTCAAGTCCCAGACCCGGTAGCTTAAAACTCACACAGGGTGCATGTGTGTGTGTGCCCAAAATCCAGAGAGGAGACTGGAGGAGAAGGGATTGTGGCATGGCCATCCCCCAGCGAGGTGATTTCTTGCTTTCTGTTTCTCTGTTTCTCTCTGTCTCTCTGGCAAGCACATGGGCCCTATAGCAAAAATCTCTCTGAAAGAAAGAAAGAAAGAAAGAAAGAAAGAAAGAAAGAAAGAAAGAAAGAAAGAGAGAGAGAGAGAGAGAGAGAGAGAGAGAGAGAGAGAGAGAGAGAGAGAAAGAAAGAAAGAAAGAAAGAAAGAAAGAGAGAAAGAAAGTTAGTTAGATCCCACGCAGCTGACTGCAGTTCAAATCTCACCCCATGATTTTAAAAACATGCCACACACGTGTGTGTGCACTCAAAATCCTAATGCAATAGACAAATGAAGAAGAAAGAATAGGACATGACCAGGCCCTGTTGAAAAAGGGGAGTGCCTGTGAGCTGGCATGCTCGCTCGCTCTCTCTCTCTCTCTCATGCGTGCACATGTGCCCTCTGGCATTTTTTTTTTTTTTGGAGAGATTTTTACTATAGGGCATGTATGCTCACCAGAGAGACAGAAAGTGATAAATCACCCTCCAGAGGATGGCCATACCGCAATCCCTTCTCCTCGCTTCTCCTCTCAGGGCACGTGCATCTGGCATGAGTTTTCAAACTACCAGGTCTGAGACTTGAACCTCAGTAGACCATGTAAGAATCCAGTGCCTTAACCACTATGCCACCTGCTGCCCTCCTCCAAAAAAAAAAAAAAAAAATCTTAAAAAAGAACAGGACCAGCAGGTGGCGTAGTGGTTAAGGTGCTGGACACTCCCACATGGCCGACCACGGTTCGAGTCCTGGACCTGGTGGCTTCCTTTCTCACTTTCCCTCTCTTTCCTCCTCTGTGTCTCTCTCTGGTCAAATTAAAATAAATGAGTGAATAAATAAAATTAAATAAATAATTATTAAAAAAAAAAGAAAAAGAAGGAAGAGGAAGGAAAAGAGAAGGGAAGAAGAAAGCTTCATTACATAGATACAGATTCATCTGGACTTACTTGGGTCCTCTCATAAGCAGAATTCTTCCTTTTCGAAAAACAAATAATATACCTCTTTTTAGAGCAAGTTTCAAATAATGTAATACAATGTGTTCTCTAGTAGATAGGATACATCCTTGTTAAATGTTAACAATAATCTTAGGACCAGCAGGTGATGTAATGGTTATGTCACTGGACTTTTACGCGGTCAAATGTGGTTCGAGTCCTGGACCTAGTGCCTTAAAACTCACACCAGGCGCATTTGTGTGCGTGCCCAAAATCCCAAGAGGAGAATAGAGGAGAAAGAAGGGCGTGATCAGCCCTCCCGGGGGGGAGATTTCTTATTTTCTGTCTCGCTGTCTCTCCTGTTTCTCCAGCGAGTGTACGTGCCCTATAGCGAAAATCTTTATTAAAAGAAAAGAAGTTAACGATAATCTTAATCGAGTGCAGACAATGTTTGGGAAAGCAATTTTAGAGCAATGAAATGTAAGTGTAGTTCTGAATCTTTTCAGAGAATAGATGACACACGGTAATATACGGAGTTAAATAAAATTGATGGTTGTGTTTGACTTTAAAGGTAACAACTGAAATAGAGAGAGAGAGACAATAAAAGACAGGGGAAGAGGCAGAAAACACACATCACCAGACAGTGACATGTCTTCCTTCCTCCAACAACCAAATCTAGTCTCAGAGTTTGTCACTTTTGGTACTAGGCAGTGAAAGGACTTTAAAAGCATTATTTCAGGCACAAAGCAATATTTTTATTAAAGGCACTTAAACTGACTTGACGTACAGTGTTAATACTGGTGTGAAATCTCCCTTGATTCAATGAAATTTGCTCAAAAAACTTGGAGATGGAAAGAAATGGAGAAGTGGACACATGGAGCAACAAGGTTGTAAGTCAGCAGCAAGGAGTTCGGTTCCTGGGGGTTCACTATACTATTCTGTCTATTTTTTATGTGGGTTTAGAATTTTCCACAATAAAAATGCTTTGTTTAGGGACCAGCAGTTGGCATAATGGCTATGTCGGTGGACTCCCATGTAGTCAACCACGGTTCGCATCCCAGACCCGGTGGCTTAAACTCACGCCGTGCATGTGTGCGTGCGTGCCCAAGATCCTGAGAGGAGAATGGAGGAGAAGGGATTGCGGTGTGGCCATTCCCCCTGGGAGGGTGATTTCTCACTTTCTGTCTCTATGTCTCTCTCTGTCTTCTAGCAAGCGCACACGCCCTATAGCAAAAACCTCTCCAAAAAAAAAAAAAAAAAAAAAACTTTGTTTAGGGCCAGCCCTGCAGCGCAGTAGTTAGCGCTGTGAGTTGGGAGCTGGGTCCCACTTGGCCAACCTCAGTTTGAATCCTTGCCCCAGCAGCTTGAAAGACACGCTGGGTGTGTGCATAACTCAAATCCTGACGGGACAGAGAAACAGAGGAGGAAGGATCACAGCATGACCGTACCCCTGGGGGTGTGGTGCATGGAGGGGTGGCGGTGCTTCCTCCCTCTCTCTCTCTCTCTGGAGGAGCACATGCCCTCTGGCATTAAAAAAAAAATACAAAGTAAATTTTAAATTAGTTTTTAAATCTATTGTAAATGCATTTTGCCTTGCATTGAACACTATCTTCACACTCAGTACTACTAGAACATAACCCATGACCTAAGTGGCAGTAACGTCAGCTTTTCCCAGAGAAGCCAGGCACCTAAAGGCAACACTAACAAATTGCTAATGACCCTTCCCACCGCAAATAAGGTTCCTGAGGCCAGATTTCTAAACAGAAAGACGGTAAATGGATTCCACTTAAGAAGCATATTTCTTTTTATTCCCTACTCCATCTTCTAAGAAACACCCAAATAAAGTACTTTCTAACTGGTGAGAATTAGACCGAATAAGACTAAGATTCAGTTTTCAGTAGGGTAGCTTATTGTAGATTTTTATAATGTAATAAGCAAAACACATGCACACATGCACACACACACACACACACACACACTCACACAAACACTCTGACTATTGATTTCTACAATTTGGTTTTGACCAAGTAAACAATGGCAGTATTTCCGTTTAGGTTATGAGGTTGGAGTTTTCAGAAACAGGTTATTGTCTCTGCCCACCAGATCCATGTGTGGCGATGACCCCACAGAAATTAGACATGATTGGGACCAGCAGTTGGCATAGTGGCCATGTCGCTGGACTCTCATGTGGTCGACTACGATTCAAGTCCTGGACTCAGTGGCTTAAACTCATGCTGGGTGCATGTGTGTGTATGCCCAAGATTGAAAAGAGAATGGAGGAGAAGGGATTGCAACGTGGCCATCCCCCTGGGAGGTGATTTCTCGTTTTCTGTCTCTCTCTATTTTTCTGGCGAGCGTATGCGCCCTACAACAAAAACCTCTCAAAAAAAAAAAAAAAAAAAAAAAAAAAAGAAAGAAAGAAATTAAACATGATTGAAGAAAATACCCATTTGCCCTCTGGTTAGCTCTCTCTTTCTTCTAACAACAATATAGGCTACTTATGGAGCACTTACTACGTGCCAGATGCCAGCCCAAATAACTGCAATACATCATTCACTGTCCTTCCCAACCTGAGAAGTCAGCCTAACTCTTCACATTCTACAGAAAGGCTCAGAGACCTTCAGTAACATCACCAGTTGACACAGTTAGAAAGTAGCAGATTCCAGACTCACTCCACTTGGATCTGACTCAACTGATCAGATAAAAATATTCAGGGCATGGGCTGGCCTCAGAGCACAGGAGTTAGGGAGTCAGATTCCACATGGTTGACTGCTATTCAAATCCCAGCCCTGGAGGCTTGAAAAATACACCAGGTGCATGTTCATGCATGCCCAAAATCTTGACTGGATGGAAAAATGGAGAAAAGATTGTGGTATGGCCATGCCCCATCAGGGGATTGCTCTCTCTCTCGATCAATGAACCTTCTGACACTTACCCCAAAAAAAAGCAAATTAAAAAAAAAAAAAATTCAAGGCACAGGCACCTCCAGCCTTCAAGTCAGGGACTCTCCTACAGCCACATATTAGATTAGCCAAGGGACCAGCAGATGGCGTAATGGTTAGGTCACTGGACTCCCACGTAGTCACCCGCAGTTCCAGGCCCAGACCCAGTGACTTAAAACTCATGCTGGGCGCATGTGCGTACGTGACCAAAATCCCAAGAGGAGAATGGAGGAGAAGGGATTGTGGCATGGCCATCCCCAGGAGGTGATTTCTCTCTCTCTGTCATCGTCTTTCCGGCAAGTGACACACGCCCTATAGCAAAAATCTAAAAAAATAAAAATAAAAACACATTAGCCTCAGGTTCCTCCCAGACTGGAGGCCGCCTCCTGTGCCACTGATGGGCTGAAGAAGCCAGCGGCAGCATGAGCCATCCCTCCCCCCGCAGCAGGAGCCAATCTTCATTCCACCAAACTCAGACTGCTGAGAAGATTAAGTTGTACAACAGACATCATTTTTTTTAAGCTTTCAGAAAAAAAAATAGAGATTTTCAGGGTCAGGGAGACTGATCTTAATGGTGTTCACGGTTTCCACACCATCCGGGCACCCCCAGAGCCCAGCACGGCTTCTCCCGGGGACTGACAGGAGCGAATCCAGAGCAACACAAAGGGGCCTTCACTCCCTGGCTCTCCCGCTGCCCACGGGGAAAGCGAGGCAGCAGGCTCCGTGGGGAGGAGACCTAGAGACGATCAGCAGGTGCCACACTTGAGACAATGAGCTTCACAGTTCCAGAGCGAGCTCGTTCCAGTCAAAACAACATCCAGCCCAAGGCAAGCGGCGACCCACTGAGAGTGGCTCCCCACGGCAGCCATCAAGAGGAGCAGCGCACTGGAAACCAGGCTGCGACCTGGCGAGGGGGGGGCGCTATCTGCCAGGTGGGGGTGTCCAGGAAGCTGCACCGCCTTGGGTGGGGTCAGATCACTCCATGCCCTGTCTCCTGCAGTGTCACTCCAGACGGACAGACTGCCACTGAGGGACACACACGCCACCCAGCCCCACCACACTGTCCCATGATTCTGTCTACCTTATAACAACCCACTTTCACGGATTTATTTTGCCATAGGGCCTACTATGCACTTGCTGGAGAGAGACGCACACAGAGAGAGAGAAGTGAGAAACTACTCCCCAGAGGGCATGGCCACACCACAATCCCTTATCCTCCATTCTCCTCTCGGGATTTTGGGCACGCACGCACATGTGCCAAGTGTGTTTTTCAAGCTGGGTCTGAGACTCAACAAGCACTGTTGGCCATGTGGGGTCTGGCACCTTAACCACTACACCTCCAGTTGGCCCAACTCACTTCAAAAAAAAGTAAAACTATTCAGCTGGGAAATTTCAAACCAGCGGTTGGGTTTTTTTGTTTATTTGTTGTTGCTGTTGTTTTTAATATTTATCAAATGCCAAGAAGTATTGAAAGTTTTTTATTTTATTCAGTTATTGAATAACTATCATTTTTAAATAATGTATTTACTTATTTTGATTATTGTTATTTTTAATTTAACCAGAGAGAGAGATAGAAAGTAAGAAAGCAAGCCGCCAGGTCCAGATTTCAAACTGAGGTCGGTCATGTGGGAGTCAAGCCCCTTAACTGCCATACCACCTACCAGCCCCACTGGTTGGATTTTTAAGGAGTCAGGGGTTGTCTGCTCGGGGGTTTTGGATTGTGTTATTTTTTTTTTAATAATCGGTTATTCAACTAGACATTCGAAGGGCTGCCTACATCGACTATGTTCTTATCCCTCTGTCATTCCCAGGGTTTGCTGCCTGCTTCAATGTGCTCTCTCTCGTGGATACTCTGGGACTGTCGTGTGGAAGGCCAGACACACAGGCCCATCCTTTGACTCTGCCATCCTCAGAGTCCAAGAAAGCCTTCTGAGGTTCCTGCGAGTAGGTGAAAAAAAAGTAGCAAACGACAGCCAATGTCTAGGATGAGTAACGTTTCATCTAGATTTTGCACAAGGTTCCTAGTAGAGCTTTGGCCTTCCTGCTGGAAAGGTCACCAGATGCAAAGATCTGACTGCCAAAAAGCTGGACGCCCAGGGGCCTCTGTGAGTTAGATAAAGTGCCGAAGACAGACCACATGCTCCATGCAGCACTCCCACCCAGCTTCGGTGGAGCTCAGATCGAAACCCCCACGCCCAGACTCTTCTCTGGAAATGCCAGTAGTCTTTTCACACTTGTTAATACATACACACACGCCCCCCAACTCCCAGCCCTGAATTCTGTTGCTTCAAATCTCCTGCAAACTTCCATGTCTTTGCAGTCCTGGGGACACTGTGGGTGAGAAGCCTCCAGGTAGGAGATGAGCACGCCGAGTAGCTTCAGCCCACCCAGAGCCCCCCTCCCTTTCCCCCTCTAGTGCATGACCTGATGTACCCGTGTGGGGCAACGGATCCCTTGTGCTAGGAGACGGTGACTGTCCAGAGCAGGTTCTCTTCACTGAGAGATGCACTTGGCAACAGGAGATATTATTCTTAAAATGATAACTTCTACAAGGACTTAGAACATCTAATGGAATTAGCATCCAAGAAAAAAAAAATGGAGAGAAATGAAATCCTTGAAGAGCACAGAGCTAGAAAGCCCCTCCACGGGTTGTTAAACTGAGCCCTGTGTGTTCAGGAATCTTCAGCAAAACGGAACAAGTTCATGCCATTTCCTTGGCCTGGGCTGTCCTCCCTTCAAGTCATGACATGACCACATTTTCTCTCCAGACTCACTGCTGGGTTCCTCGGCATTGGGAAACACATCCGGGGTGGCCTAAGTGCCGTCCTGCGTGTGTGCACAGCATGCGTGCGGCGTGAGAAGAACGCGTGCCGCACTGACGTGGTGTCCACATACAAACTGCTCTTTTCCCCCAGCACTCCCGGTGCCCACAACGGTGCTGGACCCAGCTGCCCAGTGAACACCACCTAGCAAAAGGCCAGCTCCCCGCCTGTGCTACCGCCCTCGACGCCTAACTCTTCTCTTGTCATTTTGTTTCTCCAGTCTGTCTTTACACGTATTCATGGAGATTCTCAATCTTCACTGCATATAAGAATCATCTAGGCAGCTTTCAAGAGATATTTTTGCCCAGCCCAATCCCTAGAAAATTCTGATTCAATTGATCAGCTGTGGTCGGGCATAAGTGTTCGAAGAGGGAAGCCATTGTGAAACCTGGGTGGAGACCCTCCCTGGAACATTCCTCTGTCCTCTGGTCTCTCCCAGAGGTGCCTCCTACCCTTGAAATCCTCATTTTCTTCTCAAAGTTATTTTTATGTTCAGAGACCCTCGCAGACATTACTTAACCCTTTGTGCAAACTGCCTGTGAAGAATGAAGGGACATGGAGCGTGGGTCTATTCTCCAGTGGACACACTTGGCTTGCTTTCACCACCGGACTCCCCAGGTTCCCTCGGAGTTGGAGCGCCCTGTAGAAAGCTGTCTTACCCAGCAGAATGAGCAAAACACCAGCCAGCTGGGCCCGCCTGTACTTGGCCACTCCAGGCTCATGGCCCATCCGGATGCAGGGGAGAACCGTCAGCAGCAGCAAAATGGCCGGCAGACCCAGGACCGAGGCGGCAATCATGAGGGCGCGGCAGGCCTGCACGTAGCCTGGAACAGAGAGCGGACAGGGTGGTCAGCCCATGGGGGCACCTCCTAGCTCCCTTCGCCACCTGCCTTCCTCCCCAGGCCTCATTCCAGGACCGAGGATGTGCTGAGTGGTGTCCATCACTGTACACCTTCAACTTCTAAACAACCCAGGACAAACTAGGGGGCTGGGGTGACGGAACAGGGCTCCTGGTAGGCCACCAGGCATCCAGGATGAAGGGCCTGGGAGTGGATATGTATCGTGGCACCTTGTGAAAGATTCAGATAAAAACTCAGCTATTCCAAGATGTCTTCTGTAACGGTCTGGGCTGATTCTAGCCTGCTGTTGATACACTGACCCCACCGGGTGGGCAAGTTACTTGGCTGCTGTTTTCCTTTCCTCGTCTCTGGAGAAGAATTGAATATGCGCTAGTCTGTACATCTCACTGATAGAATTCCACGGAAGGGTAAGCGAGTTCATTTATGCAGCGCTTATGCTGGGTACTCGGAAAGGTTAACTGCTGTTACTGGTTTTATTACTTCACCCCGGGAAGTACTGCTGTTACTGATATTCTTACTCCACGCCTCCGGGTATACAGGGTGATTTTTTCGGTCCACTGTGTACTTTTAGTTCCCATCAGGTGTGAATGGTGTGTGTCCCTAAATTAGCCTGCACTGGGGGGCCCCTCTTCGCCATCTCCCCAAAGGCTGCTCTTCAGGAGTCCTGCCCTACAAATGACCATGCACCTCCCCGCCCCCCATCTCTGCTTAAAAGGCATCCTCCAGCCCTGGGGGTTCCTGGAGGGCTGACCCTGGCCTTGATCTCATGGACTTAACACAGAACCACAAGAGACAATGTAAACAAGCACTCTGAGTGAAGAGATAAAGCCAACGGAATGGGAAGGGGTAGAGCAAAACTACTAAACTTTATGCTGTCCAATACAATGCCAAGTCATAACTCGAATTTAAAAACAGATGATAATGTGTGCAATATTTATGTAGGATAAATCTGACAAGCTCCTGAGAGACTCTCACCGACTTGGTTATTTCACTTTCGTATTTATTCTTTCTCATTAAAACAGTCTCCCCTGCAAAAACACAACAAAAATGTTGCACGTATGACTCTCCTTTTTTGTGCTCAGGAGTTAGTCATTGATCTGATCAAGGCAGTTAGTGGCAAAGCCAAGAAACTGGTGTCAACTTGTGCCACACACACCAGGACCCTCATTCCAATCCCGCCAGCTCGGCTGTGCACCAAGACCCCAGTTCAACCTGTCTTAGCAAGCCGCATTAGCCAGAACTCCGACTCCACAGACTCCGTTCCAACCATGGCTCAGCTCCGCTTCTTCAGAACGGAAAGTAGTCAACCAGGGATCCATTGGCCGGACCCTCAGCCATCAGTCACAAGAAGTCTAAGGCCCGGCCCCTGCCCCCTCAGCTTGCAGAAGAGCCAGGGCCACACAAAGAAAGCAGTCAACTAGCACCCCAAGTTCGGAATGCATGGCACAGGCTGTCAGCGTGCTACCCAGCCAAGGCCAGGCCTAGAAACAAAAGCGGGAGCCCGGGACTGTCCCACCTCCACCCACACCGTGAGGAGGGAGCTGGAAGCACTAGGCCCCCTCTAAAAGGCGCCCCACTCTGGGGGATGTCTGTGTTCTCTAAGAACAACCACTGGGCACTGAACCTCAGTAAAGGGAAACGTCACTGCAGGGGAAGGCAACAGAGAGTAGTTTTATCCTCTAGTCAAAGTCCCTACAAATAAATGCCATGCAGGGATTTTCATAAAACCCACAGCCTCCATTTGCAGAGCACCACCCCGCCACAGGAGGTTTACATTCCTTATCTCATTTGATCCCTAAACAGTCCTGAAAGAGATGTGCTTGGTCTGGTTTCCATTTTCAAAAGAGAAGCTGGGGTTTGTTGAGGTAGCAACTTGCGCCCAATCACCCGACTTGTGAGCGCTGGACCCGGGAGTCCCACCCCGGGCACGGTCGCCAGCGGTCCTTGGGGCTGGTTCCCCAGACTCTGACCTTCCAAAAGGCCGAAATGTTGAAAAGGACCGTGAAGGCCGGGCTGCGGTACTGTGGGCGCCTACTGCATGCCAAGGCAATGCCAGGCCCTGGAGAGGACGCAGAGAAGACAGGAATGTGAAATGTAGCGGAGGACTGGATTCACAGGGAGCTAAAAACAAAATGAAATGCGGCTTCACAGGAGTCAGATGAGGGATAAGACCTGTGTCTTACCTGAGCGAGAAGGACGGGGGGTTGGTCCCCACTGGACTATTTAAATAGGGTGCGCTCAGGGGGACAGACTCTCCGGAAACGAAAGGCTGTTTCCGCTCCCCTTCCGGCCCCCAGCCTCGGGTGGAAACCCTCTAAGGAAACCTAGCCAGGCCTGCAAAGGCGCGGTCCGCCAAGGCTAGCGGACGGTGGCCACTTTGTAGGGGCCAGAGCTCAGATCAACCTGCAGGGCAGGACAGAGATTCCCAGCAGAAACCCGAGGGGGCGCCCGCGACCTCGCCATTTGACCAGCTGGCTCGCGATTCAAGTATGTTTTGAAACCCGGCCCAGAATGTTTCCACCGGCGGGCGGGGGAAGGGGGCGGCTCGTTCTCCCTTTCCTCCCCTCCCCACGCCCAGGCCGGCTGGGGCGAGGAAGGGGTGGGGGGACTGGGGTGAGCGCCCACGCGATCCCCCTCCTCGGCATCCAGCCCCACCCGTGCTGAGGACACCGGGTCCCCCAAGCTGGCGGCCGGACGCCCCCGCGGCAGAGGCGGGGGTGGCGGGGAGAAAACTCGCCCTGAGGCCCGCGGGGCGCGACCTGGGGTTTGGGGAACTGGGCAGCCCGGGGACGTCCCGGGACCCGCTGCGGGGAAGCGGAGCGAGCGGGCCCTAACCAAGCCTGGACGGAAACTAATCGAACCGCTTGAGCCTCGCGGTCCTCCTTCCTGTGCGGGTGGAAGCGGGGCGCCGCCGGCCAGGGCAGCGAGGGCGGTCACCGGACGGGGCGGGCTGGGCGGATGGGGCGAGGGAGTCGCAAGAACCGGTTCCTCCTGGGAGTCTGTCTCGCACGAACTTCTCAGGGCCACTCGCAAGGCCACCGTTTTTGCCCCGACCACCTTACTGCCGTTACCCCAAAGGACAGATAGGGAGACCGAGGCCGGGAGGAGGCTCGGGCTGCCCGATTCTCCCACGGTGGGACTGAGCATGTCAGAAACGCGCACGGCCTTGGGGCCCCCGGCGGCGTCTGCGCGGGGCACAGGGGAGCCGCCTCTCGCAGGGAGGGTCCTTACCCGGCAGGATGAGGATGTCCACCAGGGGCTTGCAGTGGTACAGCCCCGTGGCCATGACGCAGTCGGCCCACAGCCCCTTGGAGCCCAGTTCGTCCAGCTTGCGGCAGGTGGGGATGGTGTAGCCGCAGGTCACCACCCAGTCGTTGGTGGACGTGGTGACGATGATGCCGATCCAGCCCACGAAGCTCGTGACGAAGCCCACCACCTGCAGGCACGTGGCCACCATGGTGCCCGCGCCTCGGCCCTCGCTGGCTGTGTGCGGCCCCGGGCTGGACAGCGCCCGCGCCCGAACCCCCTCTCCCGGGCTCACTAGCCGCTGGCGGGCGACTGCCCGGGGCGGGACCCAGAGGCGGCTGCGAGCCCAGCTCCGAGGGCGCGGAAGAGCACGGGCGGGACAGCGACGGCCGCGGCGGGGACAGCGGCGCTGCTGGGCGGCGCGCCCCCGCCCCCCTCTTTAAACCCCGTGGTCCCGGCGGGAGGGCGCCAATCCGCGGCAGCCCGGGGTCCAGCCGGCCAATCGCAGGGCCGGGTCCGAAGTGGGTGTGGAAGGAGCGAGGTGAGGGAGGGGAGCTGTCGGGGCTGGGCGACTAGCGATCAGGGCTGGAAAGTGAACTACCCGGGGTCCGAGCGATGGAGAGCGCAAAGAGCGCGCACGTGCAGGCCCAAGTTCTGTTTGGCTGCCTTATCTCTGTCTCTGGGTCTCCGTTTCTCTCCATGCGTCGTCGACCTCTCCCTACTCCTCCTACCCGGCTGCGAGCGCTCCCCAGGGCGCGGGTCCGGCTTCCCGAGCGCCCAGGACTGTAACTGGGAATTGCTCTAAAGGCGCAAGCTCAGCCTAGCAGTTCCTGGCAGAAAGACATGCTGCTTCTCCGTGGCTGAAGACTGTCAGCGGCAGCCAGGGCCGCAACGAGGGTGACGATAACAGCAAGGCACAGTTACCGGGCTGTTTCATGGTTAGGCGCATGCATGTTTACGTATCAGCTCGTTTCATTCTCAGAACCACCTTCGTGGAAGTAAAACGCTCAACACTTGTAGCAGGTGGGGAGCGGCAGCAGGAGCGAGGTCAAGTTGCCCGCGTTCACACCGCTAGGACGGGGTGCACTCGGAGCGCCCATCTCATCTGCCCAACTAACCACGTCCTGTCAGGCTCTGGAAATCCCTACAGGGCTCCAGTGTCCCATTTCCGAGGGGTTAAACGCTAGGCTGATTGCTCTGGCTCACTGTAGATGAGTTAGTACCTGCAGCCCACTGGGAAAACTGCCCAGCTCCCCAAGTCTCAGCTGTCATCATTACCAACAACGCACTAAACCACCTTCTCTCCGTGCATTCAAATGAGCCCCATTATCTGCACCTTTTTATCACCAAAGTTTTAACTCTCTCTGAAACACTTGACTTATCTTCTTTCCTTTTTTTTAGAAAAAGAGATTTTTTGCTATAGGGTGTGTGGACTCGTGGGAGAGACAGAGACAAACAGCGAGAAATCACCCCCCGGAGGGGTGGCCATGCGGCAATCCCTTCTCTTCCATTCTCCTCTTGGGATCTTGGGCACGCATGCGCAAGTACTCAGCATGAGTTTAAGCCACTGGGTCCAGGACTCAAACAGCAGTTGACTTGAACAGGAGCAACATAACCATTCACCATCTGCTGGCCCCTAGCTTAGCTTCGCTCTATCCCTTCACTTGCACCACTGCCTCCTCGCCGGAGACAAAAAGAGGGGGGACGGTGACCCTGAAATCTCTTCTCCACCCTCGTCTTAGGATTTGGGGCACGGACACACCTGCTCCCAGCATGTTTCTCAAGCTGCTTGGACTGGCACCTCCTGGGCTCAGGTTTCATCCTCACACTTGAGTCAGCCCTTATCCTAGGTGACTCCCCGTGTGTGTGGGGTGGTGTGAGGATGAAGGGAGATCATGTTACAAAGCGCTTGTCGGTCCCGGCACTGGTAGGCATTCCCTAATGTTAGTTATGGTTAGTATTATTTATAGGCAGCGCAGGTCACTGGGAAATGAGAGTTGCCTTTGGTAGAAGTGAAAGCTAAATAATTAGGTTATGGGGACCAGTACTTAGCATAAGGCCATGTTGCTGGACTCCCATGTAGTCCATTGCGGTTCGCGTCCTGGACCAGATGGCTTAAACTCACGCCAGGCATATGTGCGTGCGTGCCCAAGATCCCAAGAGGAGAATGGAGGAGAAGGGATTGCGGCGTGGCCACCCTCCCTGGGGGGTGATTTCTCACTTTCTGTCTCTCTGTCTCTGTCTTTCTGGAAATCGCGCGTGCCCTACAGCAAAAACCTCTCAAAAAATAATAATAATAATTAGGTTATGATCGTTATCTAAGGAGAGAAATGATAAAATCAGGGTCTGATCTCAGCGTAGGTAATAAAAAGCCATCTGAGGGAGGCCACCTGTTGGAGGGAATTTGCCGTAAGGAAAGAGAGGGCATAGCCATTCAAAAGGAAGTCGGGCCTCCCTGGCACACGGAGCGTGGGAGCCAAGAGTCCTCTACCATCGGGAGAGGGCTCCGCGGACGCAGTCCCCTAGACCAGGCACCCTGACACCGGCGAGGCCCCGACACTAGCTTAGCTGAGGTCGTATACTAAAATCACTCGCATTCTTTGGCTAAGATTCTACCCCCCAAACCCTCCTTGTGATTAGGACCTGACTTCCCATATAGCTTCACGTGTGAACCTGCCGTCCCTGGTCCACTGCAGGCCCGGCTCGCCTTCAGTCCTGAGAGTCAGTCTGGGTGCAATCATCCCAGGGGAAGTGCTCCCGGGCCGTCCAGACAAAAGCCTTCTCACTCAATTTTCTCTCAGGAAGCTCTGCCACGCCATCATCACATTTCTGCAGTGTCTAACAAGACTGGGGACTAGCTGAGACTTGCTTCCAGGTCTTCTGCCCTACACCCAATATTTCCACTGTGAGAAACGGGAGACAAGTCTTTCCTGTGGCTTGAGATAAATTCCTTCCTCTTATCTTATTTGAAGGTATTTGAAAGGGAGGATTAGAGGGCCGGTCAATGCCCTGAAACCCAAATGAGGCCTGGTTAACTTGCTTCTACCACTTATGCCTGAACGAGCCATTCCGTTAAGACCGGTTTGCTGCCAAGCACCAGAAGCCCAGTGAGAGCGAAGCCTCGGCCAAAGGGGTGGGCTCTCAGCGACTACTAGCGGCCGTCCGTTGTCATTGCACAGCTCGAAAAAAGCGTTGTGTGTGACGCGTAGAGAAACATGATTAACCTCCACTTTACACATTTCCAAGTAAGTGACAATTAGACCCAAACGGAATGTGCATTTCTCTGCGAACATTTTCTTCATATGGTAACAAAGGTGCATCTCTTTAGGAAAGCAGACATGAAAACACACGGACAGATATGAAATTTCTTAGGTGAAATTATTCCGTTAAAAATCAAGGACTGAGGGACCAGCAGTTAGCGTAATGGCTATGTCGCTGGACTCTCACGTAGTCGACCGCGGTTCGCGTCCCGGACCCGGTGGCTTAAACTCACGCCGGGCGCGTGTGCGTGCGTGCCCAAGATCCCGAGAGGAGAATGGAGGAGAAGGGATTGCGGCGTGGCCATCCCCTCTGGGGGGTGATTTCTCGCTTTCTATCTCTCTGTCTGTCTCTGTCTGTCTGGCGAGCGCACGCGCCCTATAGCAAAAAAAACCTCTCCAAAAAAAAAAAAAAAAAAAAATCAAGGACTGAGGGAGCCAGCAGGTGCTGTGGGGTTTAAGGTGGCTGGACCCCATGGGGCCTGCTGCACAGTTTAAGTCCCAGACTCAGCAGCTTGAGAAACATGCTGGGAGCGTGTGTCCATGCCCAAAATCCTAAGACGAGGCTGGAGGAGAAGAGATTGCAGGGTCACCGTCCCCCCTCTTTTTGCCTCTCTCTGGCAAGCACAGGTGCCCTATAGCAAACCGAAAGAAAAGAAAATTCAAGTACTGGGGCTAGTGATGAGGGGGTCAAACTCTGTGCTCTGTGAGGCAATCCCAAGTCGGAAGTTTCCCAGCTCAAGTGAGGCCTCCCTGAGAACTCCAGGCAGGCAGCTGCCCAGGGTCTAGACCAGCTGAGACGGGCTGACCACAGCGTCGGGACCCTGCTGGGAGTGAGTGCTGTCTCTTTCTCGTTTACTCACTGAAGAAATAAATGTGTACACTTAAAAAAGGCAAAGTCAAGTACTCTTGGCCAGCCGGGATTACAGCAGTAATACAGCACACTGTAAAGCCCAGGCCACACCAGAAGGCCCCTGGTTCGTGTCCCAAGGTCTCCTCGTACATACAGGGCTCGCACATGCGTGTTCATACGTGCATGCCCATGATTGCGGCTGGCTGAGGTTGGGGGCAGGTTGTAGTGTAAAGACTCTCAGGGGCACCTGTCTTTCTGTCCCTCTGTGGCTCTTGCTCTCTTGGAAGATTTTTTTTTTTTATTTTAAAGTAAAATACTTTGAATAGGACCTCTCTTTTTTAAACTTTATTTTTTTCTTTATGATAGCATGTGTGCACATGCAAGAGAAAATAGAAGTACCCTCAATAGAGTCTTACTGGGGCCGGCAGATGGCATGGTGGTTAAGGGTGCTGGACTCCCACGTGGCCGACCATGGTTTGAGTCCTGGACCTGGTGGCCTGCTTTCTTTCTCTCTCTCTCACTCATTCTGCCTCTCTCTGGTCAAATTTTAAAATAAATAAATAAAGTAAAATAAAATAATTCTTTTTTTTTTTTTTTTTTTTTTTTTTTTTAAAAAAAGAGTCTTAGCATGCTGCGGTCCCCTTCCTCCAGCCATGCAGCTTATCAGGATCTTAGGCACATGTACCCGGTGTTTCAGGTTCTCCAGGCCAGGGATCTGAACCTGCATCCGCTATGTGGCTTCCAGCACTGCAGTTCAGCACCTGCTGACTGATATGGAGGTTGGACCAGGGCTTCTCTTTAAAGAATAAGTTCTGTGGGGCCTCTAAGGTGGCATTGGTGGTTAGGGGGGGCTGGACCTCCACATGGCTAACCATGGTTCACGTTCCAGACCAGGCAACTTGCTTTCTCACTTTCCTTCTCTCTCTCTGGCTCTCTCTCGTCAATTTCAAAAAAAAAAAAAACGACAATGAATAAAATTAAATTAAATAATTCTTTAAAGAAATAAATATTTCTTTAAGAAAGAATAAATTCTGCTAGTAGATTTTAAATACAGCTATGGGCCGTAAAACAGCATTTGGTCCACAACGAACACTTAGACAGGTAGACCCACAAGTTACAACGGAGCTGAAAATGACTGCCTCATGATGTCATAGCCATCACAACATAGAGCGGCCATCACTCGTGTTTGTGGTGACATTGGTCTAAACGGACCTACTGCATTGCCAGTCACATAAACGTATAGACCATTAGGTATAGTGCATAATACTTGACAGTGACAGGGACCAGCAGATGGCATCATGGTTATGTCACTGGACTCCCACGTAGTCAACTGCGGTTCGAGTCCCAGACCTAGCAGCTTAAAACTTATGCCAGGCTCATGTGCGTGCATGCCCAAAATCTGAAGAGGAGAATGGAGGAGAAGGGATTGTGGTGCGGCCATTCCCCCGGGGTTGATTTCGTGCTTTCTGTCTCTCTATCTCTGTCTCTCCAGTCAGCACACACACCCTATAGCAAAAATCACTCTTTAAAAAAATACTTGATGACAATAAGTGACTGTTCCTGGCTTATGTGTTTATTCTTATTGCTAGCGTGTACTCCTTCCATTTATTATAAAATAAAACTTACCGTAAACAGTATGCTGTGTTACTTGGTGGCAGCGTCGTACATCACGTTACATAATCTCTAGATTCAGTAAATATTGACTGCATCGTTTTCTCTTGTGCCTGATTTAACCTCATGTCGTTTTGTTCATCATGGCCCTGAAGCATCCAGAATCCTCTGCTAATATTGCCAGTAAGAAGCTGCATTGTATGACTGACCTGGAAACAAAATTAAAAGCAATAAAGGCATTTTATTTAGCTGATCCCATGGAAGTTGGAGAGGCTAGATCCCACATGCATGGCCGACTGTGCTGTTCGAGTCCCAGACCCTGCAACTTGAAAAACACGCCTGGTGCGTGTGTGTGAGTATGTGCCCAAAACCCCAAAGGAGAAGGAGAGGAGAAGGGATTGCAGCACAGCCCTTCCCTCTGGGGGTGATTTCTCACTTTCCCTCTCTCTCTGTCTCCAATAAGCGCACGTGCCCTATAGCAAAACAAAACAAAACAAAACAAAAACAACAAAAACTTTTCAAAATGTCATTAAAAACTATGAAGGTGGGAGCTGGCAGGTGGCATGGTGGTTAAGGCGCTGGACTCCCACATAGCCAGCCATGGTTCAAGTCTTGAACCTGGAGGCTTGCTTCCTCTCTTTCCCTCCATCTTTCTCTCTCTTTCTTTCTCTGATCAAATTCAAAAATAATAATAACGAATAAATATTTTTTTAGAAAATGATTACGGTGAAAACTCAGTGGTGATTATCGTTCACCAGTCAGGCACGTCGGTTTTCAGCATAGTTACAATCATGAAGAGTAAGAATGAAGTGATGGAGTTAAAGGATCTGCTTCATTAAAATGTACAAGATTAACAAAAATTCAGGAAGGATCTGTATTATATATGAAAAACTTTGTTTTTTAAATTGCCAGAGAGTGCATGTGCTTGCCAGATTAATAGAGAAAGGGAGAGGGAGAAAACACCCCCTCAGGGGCATGGTCACACCACCATCCCGTCTCCTCCTGGTCTCCACGCTGTCGGGATTTGGGGCGTGCACATGTGTCTGGGATGATTTTTAAGTTGCTAGGCCAGAGGCTGAACCATGGTCAGCCAGGAGGGACCCAGCTTCTTTAACCAGTAGGCTACGAGGCTGAACCTATGGAGAAACTGTCAAGGACTGGAATTAAAGACCAGACTCACAAGCATAGCCTCTCAGCACCATGACAATACAGCCAAAATAAAACTTTTGTTGATAATGCTCCCACATAGCCTTCTTTACTGGTGATTTCCATTCCAATAACAAAGCAGTTCTTCCTCCCCACAAACAGCACCTCTCTGATCCAACCAGCAGATTAAGGAGTGACAGCGGTTTTTGAGGCAACGGCAGAGGATCTTTGCCCAGGCTATGGCTGCAACTAACGAAGACCCTGAGAAGACAGCGATGCAATTTGGGAAGGATGACCACATCCACGACTGCATCGAGACCCTGGCCTGGGGACCAGGCAACAGCTGAGCAGTAACCCGGGTTCTGCAGTGCTAACCGCATGGGGAGTCTGGGTTTGTGTCCCAAACTCTCCCTGTACATGCTGGGCATATGCGTGTGTGCCCATGAGCTGGACTAGCTGAGAAGGGGGGTAGATTGTGGCATAAAGACCCTCCTAGGGATGCCTCCCTCCCTCACTCTCTCTCTGTCTCAAAAACTATAAAAGAGAAAATAGCCTTGCTTGAGCTTGGGTTCGTGTCACCAGGGGTGTATGAATGGCATTTGGAAGAAGAGACTTAAGTTTGGGATCAGGATCAGCAGATGGCATAATGATTGCGTTGCTGGACTCCCACATAATCGACCAAAGTTCATGTCACGGACCCGGTGGCTTAAAGCTCTCACCGGGCGCGTGTGCGTGCATGCCCAAAATCCCGAAAGGAGAATGGAGGAGAAGGGATTGTGGTGTGGCCATCCACCCTGGGGGTGATTTCTTCCTTTCTGTCTGTTTCTCTCTGTCACTCTGGCGAGTGCACACACCCTATAGCAAAAAAAAAAAAAAAAAAAAAAAAAAAAAAAAAAAAAAAAAAAAAAAACCTCTCTATAAAAAAAATTAAAAAAAAAAAAAAAAGAAGTTTGGGACCAGTAGATGGTATAATGGTTATGTCACTTGACTTCCACATGGTCGACCATAGTTTGAGTCCCAGACCTGGTGGCTTAAAACTCATGTGCGTTTGTACCCAAAATCCTGAGAGGAGAATGGAGGAGAACGGATTGTGGAATGGCCATTCTCCCAGGGGGGAGGGGGGGGTTCTCACTTTCTGTCTCTGTCTGTCTGGCAAGCAAATGCATAGCAAAAATCTCTCTTAAAAAAAATAAAAAAGTTCATCGATGGTGTCAAAGGATTTACCGAGGATGAGGAGGATACAAACGTCAACAAGGCTATGGTTGACAGAGCAAGCAACTTTAATCTGGATGTGGCTGAGAAGCTACTAGAGGTGATTTCTGGAAAACTGTTGAGTTGTGGGCACTGGAACTGAAGCACGGCTGGAGAAGAGTAGAGCGAACAGGAGACTGCAGAAGAAAAAGAATCCCCCAAGAAATGGGTTGCTGACGGGTTTAGCAGACACTTTTGCAAACCTCAACCAACTCTCAGTACTTGTCTGTTGAAAGGAGATGGATTAAAGGGTTAAAAAAAGAGATTGCATTTGCAAGTCTCAGTTTCTCTGGGATGGAAACCTGAAGACGGGGTGAGCAGAAATCAGGAGGGCGGGATTAGCCTGGTCTGGGGACCGAGCAGAAGCCAGAGTGCCGCGGGGGCGTGGCCTCCGGCGCCCGCCTCTGGGTCATGCGGAGCCTTCTCCTCTGGGCGGGATGCGCACTGCTAGGACTGGAGCAGGGAAGTCTTCAACTCTCCAGAGATGCTGGGCCTCAGTCCACGTGTCTCCATCAGCGGAGAGAAGCACCTTCACACCTTCTTCCACCTAGAACTTCTACCTCAGAAGCTCGAGAGGAAATTGCCTTTTCAGGGCCCTATTTCTTGGCCTTCACAATACAATTATGAGACCATTCCTTCAGAAGCCTTTTTAAGGGGCCCTGCAGGTGGCATGGGGGTTAAGGTGCTAGACTCCGCAGGTGGCATGGGGTGAAGGTGCTAGACTCCTACATGGCTTGAAACTCACACAGGGTATGTGTGCGTGTATGCCCAAAATCCCGAGAGAAGAGTGGAGGAGAAGGAATTGCAGCATGGCCATCCTCCCTAAAGGGAGATTTCACACTTTCTGTCTCTGTCTCTCTGGCAAACACACAAGCCCTAAAGCAAAAATCTCTCAAAGAAAAAGAAAGAAAGAAGAAAGAAAGGAAGGAAGGAAGGAAGGAAGGAAGGAAGGAAGGAAGGAAAAGAAAAAAATTGAGCAAGTGTTTCCATTCAGCCAGCTAGGTCATGGGGAAAAAGAAAAAGAAATCTGTCAAATGTTTAGCTTTTTACAAAAATAAATAAATTATAACATTATCAAAATAATTATGTGTTCTCTTGTTATTCATTCAAAATATAAAGTTACAAATTCTTTCTCAATGCTGTACCATTCCACTAAAAAAAAGTCCAGAAAAGCCTCTCTCCATCGTGTCAATCGTTTTGTTTTTCTGTTTTGTTTCTCACATAACAAGTCTGTTTTATTAAATTAGCCTGAATAGAACATTCTCGGGCACCAGGAACCAAGAGAGACCTGGGGTGAGGCAGGAGCTGCGGGTGCTGGGGTGGAGCTCTGACTTTACCACATGTGCAACTTGGGCAAGTTACTTAACCTTAGTAATTGTGTTAGTGATTAATATTCCATTAACAATAGTGGGATCGGCAGATGGTATAATGGTTACGCCACTGGACTCCCACGTAGCAGTCCGCCGTTCAAGTCCCAGATCCAGCAGCTTAAACCTCACACCGGGCGCATGTGTGTGCATGCCCAAAATCCTGAGAGGAGAATGAAGGAGAAGGGATTGCAGCATGGCCATCCCCCTGGGGGTTGGGAGTGATTTTTCACTTTCTGTCTCTGCCTCTCTCTGTCTCTCCAGCAAGCACAGGTGCCCTATAGCAAAAATCTCTCTCTTAAAAAAAAAAAAGATAGGAACCATCCCATAATAGCTTTGAGAAGTGAAAGTATGACTATATAGAAAACACTTGCACACCTAGTAAGTACTCGATAAATAGCGGATTCGACACCCCAAATAGCTCATCAATTGGTTCTCACCTGTCTGTAAATGCAGTCTTGACCTTCGTGTTATGTCCCGACCCGGGAGGACAGTCAAACAGGTTTCCTGAGGGAAGGAGTGAGAGCCGGGACAAGCGGCGCAGTGTTACAACACGGAGACGACACAGTGTCGACACAGTGTCTTCAGGGTCGTCCGTTTATTGTGGGCAGCACGGTACAGCATGGAGATGACGCAGTGTTACAACTCTTCAGGGTCGCGTCGTCTATTGTGAGCAGCACGGAGATGACGTGATGTCACAGCTCTTCAGGGTCGTCCAGAGACGACGTGGTGTTACAACTCTTCAGGGTCTTCCGGAGATGAAGCAGTGTTACAACTCTTCAGGGTCTTCCGGAGATGAAGCAGTGTTACAACTCTTCAGGGTCTTCCGGGTTGTCTGGCGATTGTGGGCCAGGCATCGTGGTTATATACATGCTGGTGGGCCGTGATTGGTTGTAAAAGGTGGGTTATGATTGGTTGTAAAAGGTGGGTTATGATTGCTTGCTTTTGGACCAATCATGAGGTGCCAGATATGCAAATCTGAGGGATTCTAGTGGCCAATCAGAGCAAGGTTTCGAAGGTCAGGTTTTTTGAAGGGAACCAATCATGGCAATTGTTTGCTCTCTGAGAAACCTCGGCAGACTCGCTGGTGCGCAGCCTCCCACAGTGTTACATACAGTGAAATTAAAAATATTTCATAATCTGGTAGCATATGAACAGGAATTCTGAGGGAAAACCAATGATCTCTCTTCTCAACTACAGGACAAGGCCTTTCTAACAGTTAAGTTAAATCTTCCTTGCCATTGGGCCAGCAGATAGCACAGAAGTTAAAGCAGCTGGTTCCCACGTGGCCAAAGCACGTGTGAGTCCCAAACCCAGCAGCTTGAAAAACACACCAGGTACATTTGCATGAGTGCCCAAGACCCCAGAGGAAGATGGAGAAGGGATTGCCAACTGGCCCTCCCAACAGGGCTGATTTTTCATTTTTCTCTTTCTCACTGTCTCTCTCCAATGAGCTCAAGGGCCCTATAACAAACTAAGAAAAAAGCTTTCTTGACAGTAGATTGAACTAGATAGAATCTTACTTCCACTCTAGATAATATATTTTGCAGAAATTAGTTTAGCCACTAGAGGGCTCTCACAGCCTCCCATTAAAACTAGATACAAGTGATTTGATGAAAATAACCAACACAAAAAAAGGGTATTACAAAACAGTATCAATGATACCCCATATTTCAAAGGAAATTCAGCAATATATAGAAAATAATTTAAAATATGTATTTTTAAAGAGCTTTATTTTTTGCCTTAGGGTGTGTATACTCACCAGAGAGAGAGAGACAGAGAGAGACAGAGACAGAGACAATGAGAGAGAAAATGAGAAATCACCCCCTGGAGGGATGGCCATGCCACAGTCCCTTCTCCATTCTCCTTTTGGGGTCTTGGGCATGCACGCACACACACCAGCATGATTTTCAAGTTAGCAGGTCTGGGGCTTGAACCATGCTCAGTCATGAGGGAGTCCAGCAACATAACTGCTACGTCATCTCCTCGCCCCTAAAATATGTATGTTCTTTTACCTAGCTCCTAAAAATTTATTTCAAACTATTATAAGTGTTAAGGTTTTTTATTTGCATTTAGTAGATAAGTCACAAAATGTTTATTTAAAATATAACATGCTAAATTTCACTTCAAAATGGTTGTACAGTTGGAGATTAGTTTTTAAAATATACATGAGGGGACCAGCAGTTAGTGTAATGGCTATGTCGCTGGACTCCCATGTAGTTGACTGCGGTTCGAGTCTTGGACCCAGTGGCTTAAACTCACGCCAGGCGCGTGTGCATGCGTGCCCAAGATCCCGAGAGGAGAATGGAGGAGAAGGGATTGCGGCGTGGCCACCCCCACCCCCCCCCAGGGTGATTTCTCACTTTCTGTCTCTCTGTCTCTCTCTGTCTTTCTGGCGAGCACACGCGCCCTATAGCAAAAACCTCTCAAAAAAAAATTAAAATATATGTCAATATATTCAGAAAACACACTGAAATGTCACCAAACTGTCCCTCTGGTAGTGAGATTAAGCAGTAACGCTGTTACCTGAGCTAATGACCTACTCTTACAGTTTTTCTAATGAAAGCTTTCATTTTACTGCGTAACACACAGTGGTTTTAATAAGATCTGCCGGTGGGGAGAAATTCTAATGCTATCCAGCGGTAAGAAATCTCTAAGATAAACCATAATAGGGGCAGGCAGATGGTGTGGTCTTGAGGTGCTGGACTCCCACATGGCTGACTGGTTTGAGTCCCAGTCCTGGCA